>CM060426.1:56903390-58130235 GCA_030545235.1 Helianthus tuberosus | reverse complement strand
GGATCAAAGAGTTTGGACCCCCGCCATCCAATACCGTTAAGTATTGAAGGAGGTCCTACTAAATTTGACCTAGGTCCATTGCAGGACCTCTAAACGCTGAATAATGGCAAGACTCTTACCAAACCGTTCCCTTAACCCCCGACCAGGTAGCCAACATACCTCCATATAGACCGTGGAGATATGAATGGTGAAAATCTTTTATTTTATATAGACAGTAAAATAATGCCAAGACACCACGGACAAACGATAAGGAAGAATCACCTTCAACATAAGAAACTAGTTATTAAAGTCATTAATACAAAACCAAATAAAAAGTGCGAAAAGATTAGAAATAAAAAGTATTACGCTAGACACTTGTCTTCACCAAGTGATGTAAGAGACTTAGGCAAACATGGCCTTGATTGTCAAGAACTCTTACGATCAATCTTGGATCCCGAGACGACTCACACACTCTACGATGGACAATGGATGATGGTGGTGGATGATGGTCTTATGGTGGTGGTGGGTGGTGGGTGAAGTGTGAGAGAGGTGGTGTGCCAAGGGATGGTTTGAGCTTGAGCCAAGCATTCCTATTTATAGGCTGAACAGACGCTCGGGCACGGCCCCGTGTCCCGTGGGCATGGCCCCGTGTCCACATCCTTCTCTTTCTTCATTTATTGCAGCTTGTCTTATTAGTTGACCACGCCCCCGTGCCCGCTGTGCACGACCCCGTGTGAAGAAGAATCTTTGTACTATGAAGATTTTCTTAGATTGTGCGAATCTTATAGTTGACCACGGCCCCGTGTCCGCTGAGCACGGCCCCGTGGTGGGCAATAGAAGCTTCTACCACTTTGTCTTTTCTGCTGACACTTGGGCACGCTCCCGTGCTGGCTGAGCACGGGGCGTGTTCAGTCTTCTGTTGTCTTGTTTTGCTTGGGAAGATGCTGTCGTGGGGTCGGGCATATCACGTCTTGTTCCTTTTCTTGTATTTATGTTAGATTTTGATGTCCTTTTGCTTCTTTTGTTAATTTGAGCTCATTTAATCCTGAAAATACAAAAGGAAGACAAAAGCACACTTTTTCCAACATTAGTACTAAAAAAGGGTTAGTTTTATGCCACAATTGATGTAATTTATATGTTGCATTTTGCACACATCAGATTTCAAAACACTTAAGTTTGTTTTAATCAAAATGGTTTTTCCGGAAAATTAGTTTTGTTGATTTCACACATCATGGGGATTCGTTCATCACTTTGTTCTTTCAACCACTTGTAAAAACTATCACTTGTAGCTTTTTTACAAAAACATTTTTCAAGAATGATGCCGATTCATGCTCCACGATTACCAACTTGGGAGCTCCGACAAGTCAGGATTTTACTTTTTAAAGAATCTCACCCATTCCTGATCAATCATGGGTGAACCATCATCATTTGGTTTAACAATTTTCGATTCATAAAATTCTTTTACTCCCTTCACCTTCCTATCAGCCATCTTACCAAAAATATGTAGCACTTTACCATTAAATGATTTTTCAGCATCAAATTCTTTCTTATCAGAGAAGAATTGATCTGAAATCTCAATCTTACCAATTTTTTATTTCAAGTTTCCGTTTGACAATGGTGGAAAATTTTCATCATCCATTGTTGGAACGGAATTCTCATCATTTAGCACGATAGATGTTTCCTCTGACTTTGACGAATCAGATTCATTGCCAGAAACAACCTCTGATTTCTTAACAACCCATTTATGTTTGTTTAAATTGGCTCTTCTTTTGTAAAAATGTTTCGAACTTTCACCAACTTCGAAAGTCGAATTTTTGAACTCCTTAAATTTTTCTACTGGTTGTTCCTTTTTATCAACACATTCCTCTTTCAATTTAGAGTTAGAAGAAACTCACTGTTTTGTGTTGGTGGACTTTGAGTAATTCTAAGCAATATGTCCAACCTCTCGACATTTGAAACAGGTTCTTCTTTCAACTCTCGTTTCAGATTCCTTCAACACATTCTTTTGTTTTTCGGCAAGAAACTCCTTGTTTGACTGTTTCCAGAAAGGTTTCTCCTTCTCTTCTTCTGAACTTGCTCCTGAAACAAATTTAGTTTTTGGTTTATAAATTTTCTCATTTTTATGATTTTCGGGTGGAATAAAGCCTAATCCTTTCTTTTTGAAATTACTGTTATGGTTTGGTTTCTTTCGATAAACCGAACCAGAACTGTAACCCTTTTTCTTGTTCAATCTTTGTTGAACTCTTGAAGTGTATTTTTTAGGTTTTTAGTAAGATTTACATCTTTTATTTCAGAAATATTAATTTCTGTTAATTTGAAAACCTTGTTAATCATTTCAGTTTTAACACCTCTTATTGGAAATTCTTCATCAGAATATAATTTGTCGGAATCATTCAAAGTATATGCTACTTTGAATGTTTCGTCATTCAAATTATTTTGTGACATCAGAAAATCTTTATTGTAAACCCTTTTGACCGGTGAACTCAAGCTTTTGTCTGATAAACTCGAATTTTCAGATTTAGACTCTGACTTTGACTCTTCATCTTTCTCCAACACCTGATCAACCACTTTCTTAATTAACTCGGACTCATGATCAGTGTCAGACGCTGTGAAGGTGACATCAATATCATCTGGTAATCCATTGATAGACTCGGATTTCAGATTTAGATTGAGTGCTTCAGCCACCTTTTCAAAGTGTCGGGGGGTATAGCCATCCCACATTGGATTTGTGTTGGGATTGAACCCTATCAGAGGAACAGATAATGTAAAGCCAAAACTGGATCAAAGCAGTGGATCCAGAATAAGCAGACGTTTACAGTTGGTTCATGCAAATCTCTCCCCTTGAAAGTGGTTTCATATCTGCTGACCTCCTATCTGTTGATCATACTAAGTACTGACCTACAACTGCTGCTTTATATCTACTGGCCAAAGTCAAAGACTGATGGAAGACCAAAGCTCTGTTGACTCTATCTACTGCCTTGGGTCAAGTACTGCTGGTCCGGACAAGCACTGCTGGGTTCACAGCAGTGGAAGGATGCAGCAGCAGTTTATGTGTCTTTTATGTAATGTAATGTAATAGCAGTAGTTTAGTACATCAGTGTTTATAGGTCAGTAGTTAGAGTTTGTTAGGAGGTTAGATGTCACTTTCATGGTGACGTCAGCTAAGATGCTCAGTGGTTTGCAAGTGCCTATAAATAGTTCAGTATTTTGTACTGTTCTATTAGCTCTTTTGATCAATCGTCTTCTTTGCACGAACAAACTACTGAGCTCTGGCTGAGGGGGAGTTTGCATTCTTACATCAATCATTGTAATCGTTGTTGAAACAAATTCAATCATTCGGTTCTTTGTGAAAAGATGTTTGATAAAAGTATTACTCTCGTTTGATTGTATGCAAAGTTTGCTTTAATCTTATTTCCGCTGCACAACTCTTTCATTTCCATCTTAATTACAAACGAAAATACAATAAAAAAGAAACTCAGATCCAACAATTGGTATCAGAGCCTGGACAGTCAAATTTGATTTAACAATCATTTTGACGTAAATAGTTCAGCTCATAACAGTTGATACTGATCGTTTGTTCGTCCGTTGAAAAACAGAGCAAGGATAAATCACCATTAAAGTTGATTTCTCAGTGTCTGTAAAACAACAAGAATGACGTCACAATCTCAGGATGATAAAAACAACATCGGCTCACTTTTTAAACCACCTATGCTAAAAAGAAATGAGTACAACATCTGGCAGAGGAGGATGGGTCACATCCTCGCTCAACAAAGCACAGGTTGTTGGAGGTCTGTCACCTTTGGTCCTCGTGTTCCTTCAGTGCCAAGCGCTGAAGATGCTAAAAAGTTCGTTCCAAAACCAGTTGAAAATTACACCGAAACTGATTTTCAAAAGATCGAACTAGATGCTAAAGCGTTTAGCATCATAGCATCAGCGCTGCCCAATGAAATATATGCTGGACTGTTACATTGTAACAGTGCCAAAGAATTGTGGGACGCACTTAAGGAACAGTTTGGAGGTACTGAAGAAGTCATAGAAAACAATAGGGAAATCCTGAACCAACAGTACGAAACGTTTTGTCATGTTAGAGGTGAATCACTGACTCAACAATTTGAGCGGTTTAGTTGTCTCATCAGTGAACTGAGGCTTGTTAATACCACTTTTACAAACTCAACTCAAAACAGCAGGTTCCTCAGGTCACTGCCCGAAAAATGGGACACTATAGCCTTTGTCACCAGAAATTCACCTGAGTTCAAGGATCTGACCTTGACCCAACTCCATGGTCGACTCCTGACCTACGAAAGGGAGTTGAACCAGAAAAGGAAGTTACAAGAGTCAGGAAAAGCCGTTGATGATTATACATTCGGTAACACTGCTCTTTTGGGTCAAGAAGAATCTGGGAGCAGTGGTAAGGACCAGGGTTATGACCATTTCATTGACATAACTGCTGGAGCTAACTTTAACAACCCTGATCCTCACTCTGCAAGTTATGCATTCACTGCAAACGAAAACCAGATGTCAGATAATTTAAGCTTTGAACTAAATGATTTGCAACATTTTGATCCCACTGATTTAGAGGAAATGGACATCCTGCACCAACTGGCTTTGCTAAGTGTTAGAACTAGCAAGTTCTACAAAAGAACAGGGAGAAAATTCCCAGGTTTGCATGGGAATCTAAGGGTTGGGTTGGATAAATCGAAAATCAAGTGCTACAAGTGTAATAGGTTGGGACATTTTGCTAGGGAATGTAGGAGTCAAAATACTGGTCCCATAATTACTCATCCTAGCTCAAATCCTAGACCTCAAAACCAAAACACTGTGCATTATGCCCAATATGCCCCAGCAGCACAAGTGAACACTGCTCACTATGCTGCTGCCCCTGTGCCAGTACATTATGTCCAAACTACTGTTCCACAAATCCAATATGTTCAAACCCCTGTTCCACAGGTACAAGTGCAACCTGTTGCACCTCAAACCACTGCTCCAGCAGCAACACAACCAGATCAACAAAGCTTTTTCACTCAAGGGTTTGTTGACTGGAGCAGTATGCCTGATGATCTTTGTGATGAAAATTTTGCACTCTATGCTTCTAATGATTCTTCACATGATGAGTTTTGTTTGATGGCACTAGAGTCAATACAGGAGGGGGTTGAAGCTGAGGAGGAACAGCAGTACTCTGAAACAGTGGAAGAGGTGATTGAAGCAGTGATTACTGCTGTGGCTGATGAAGTACTGTTGGAAGAAAGTTCAGGTACTCTGATTGAACCAATGATAGATCCATGGTCCATAGAGGACAAAGAAGAAGAGAAAGAAGAAAAGGCTGGTGAAAAGAAGGTAAGAGCTGATGATGATAAAGATCATCAATGTGATTGTGCAATGATGGCAGCTGCCAAGGTATCTCCTCAAGTTCTTGAAAAACTGTGTTCAGACAATTGCATAATTGCTTTTGCTAACATCAAAGAGGTGAATGAAAACCTTCGGGATAAAATCTTAACTGATGAGGTCAAATTTGAAAGCTCTTTAAAAGAACTTAAAAACAAATTGACTGAAAAAGAAAAAGAAATCAGCTGTTTAAAAGAAGAGCAAAGTATAACCAAAACCCAACTTCAAACTATGGTAGAAAAATACCAAGTTTGCAAAAAGGAGTTGGAGTCTGCCCAGATTACTTGTGAAAGATGGGTGGAATCCTGCAAAGGATATGAGGTTATGCTTGAAAAACAGAGAAAAAGCAATGTGAAGTTTGGGGTTGGGTATAGAAAATATGATGATGAAAACACTGCTTTTGAAAACTCTGTTCAAACCACTGATGAAGCTACTGTGCTTATCCCCACAAACAAGAATGGCCAAGAAGTGAAAATCACTGACAAACTTGGCAACAAAATCACACTTAACAGACCAATGGGCTCCTCCACTTTCAAGGAGCTTGAAGATCATCAGTTTAAACCAAAATGGTCTGATGAGTGTGATATTCTTGAAAATTTCAAGCCAATGGACTTTACATCAATTGATGGTGCTAAAGCTCCAAAAGCTAAAGTCATACCTCTCAAAGATATCCCAGCAGTGGTTAAAACCTCTGCTGCAAAGGAATCTGAAAAGAGAAAGAAGAAAGAAAAAAATTGATAACTTGTTTTGTGAATTCTGTGAGAAAAGGAATCATCTAACAAAAGACTGTTTCCACTTAAAAGCTTATGATCTAAACAAAACAAGTGTCATTGTTTCAGCAGAAAGCTGCATTGTTTGTGGGAAAACAAACCACAAAACTCAAGCATGTGTGTACCTCAAAAACTTTGATGTGAAAAAGAATGAGTACATGGCTAAAACATCCTTGAGTCCACCATCATCCTCATCATCTGTCAAATTCACCAAGAAACAACCACTGTTTGTGCCAGTACAAACAGCTGTCACAAAACAGCTGAACCAAACATCTGTCAAAAGAGATGTTCAGGTTACTGATGCACCCCCTGCCAATCAGTTCAAAAAGGGCAGAGAAAAACAGTCTTACCAAAGGATTCCACACGTTTATGAGGCCTACAAAAGGCCCTCTAAACCCAATGTGAACAGGCATCCTTTTGGTTACCAGCAGATGATAGGTCAGGACCCACAACAGTGGTTAGAGAAACACTGTCCTAAAACAGTTCAAACCCCTGACCTAACCACTGTCCATCATCTTGCATCCATTCCAGACACTGTTGAGACCCCATCCAAAGCCTTGTTGGCTTTGGAGACCTTAATGAACTAATCCTTTTACTTCATGTGCAGGGAGCTTCTGCATGCTTTGATAGTCTTTGGTATGTAGATAGTGGAGGCTCCAGGCACATGACAGGATGTAAAGCCCTCCTCAAAGACTTTAAAATCCATGGTGGGGGTGATATATCCTTTGGGAATAATAGTAAAGGGAAGGTTCTGGGGTCTGGTACAGTGCAATCTGGAAATGTAAAGTTTGAAAATGTCAATCTAATAGACAATCTAAAATTCAACCTTCTGAGTGTGTCCCAAATGAGTGACAAGGGATTTGGGTCATTCTTCACAAAAGACTGTTGTAGGATTGTTGGACCAGAAATGGTCAAAAAGATTGAAGCAATAATTAAATCTGGTCATACTAAACTTGTTGCTCAAAGAAGTGGCAATGTTTATGTTGTTGACATGTCAAAAGAGTGTCCCAGAGCTGATGCCTGTCTGTTCTCAGCTGCCTCTAACAAAGAGACAGAACTTTGGCACAGAAGGCTGGGACACACAAATCTTAAGACAATCACAGAAATTTCAAAAAATGGTTTGGTGAGAGGCCTACCACAAAAATTGTTTTCATGTCCTGAACATTGCATTTCCTGTTTAAAAGGAAAACAGCATAAAAGTTCTTATAAGTCCATTGAAGAGTCCAAAACAACCCAGTGTCTGCAAATGCTACACATGGATTTGTTTGGCCCAGTTCAAGTCATGAGCCTTAAAAAGAAAAGATATTGTTTGGTTATTGTTGATGACTTTTCTAGGTTCACATGGACTTTCTTCTTGCACTCAAAAGATGAAACTGCAGGCATTTTGCAAGACTTTGTAATACAGGTTGAAAAGCAATTTGACCTTCCAGTAAAAAGCTTCAGGAGTGACAATGGCACAGAATTCAAAAATAGGGAGTTGGATGCCTTCTGTGTGAAGAAAGGGATTGTAAGGCAGTACAGCATCCCAAGAACACCAGAGCAGAATGGGGTAGTGGAAAGGAAGAACAGAACTCTGATTGAGGCTGCCAGAACCATGCTTGCAGATTCAGGTTTGCCTTTAACTTTCTGGGCAGAGGCAGTAAACACTGCTTGCTATGTTCAGAACAGAGTTTTAATAAACCCCAGGCACAAAAAGACTGCCTATGAAATTCTGTATAAAATTAAACCACTGATCTCATATTTCAAAGTGTTTGGCTGCCCATGCTTTATTTTGAATTTAAAAGATTCCATTTCAAAATTTGCAGCCAAAATTGATTGTGGTTATCATCTGGGATACTCAACCACTGCCAAGGCCTACAAAGTGTTTAATACACGGACCAAGGCAGTGGAGGAGACTTTGAATGTTAAGTTCAATGAACTTTCATCAATGAAAATCCCAGCAAATCCTGCAGATCTGTTTGATCTTGAAAAATTCACTTTTGAAAATACTGCTGTCAAGACTAACAGTGCAGGTCCATCAGAGGATACAACACCAGACTATGGGTATGAAATCATCATTCCTCAAAAGTCTGTCCACTGCTGAAAGTCAACCCCTGCTCTCTCATTATTTTGATAAACTCTGTTGTTCAAAAGCAGTGTCTTATCCACTGATATGCTATCCACTGATAGTAAAAATCATCCACTGCTTTCATACCACTGCTTTGAAACCCACACCTACAATCACCAAAAAGCCAACAAAAAGAAAAACACAAAAACCCCCCCAAAACCCTCAAAAAGGCATCTCTGGAGGATGAGATACCAGAGCTTCTGCCAGTGACAACACAAAAGTCACAAGAAACCACTGCTGCTTCTTCCTCACAGCAGTTGGTACAAATATCTCCACCCATAACCAAAACTCCTCCTGTTTCTTCACAAAAAGAACAGGTTGTACAAATAGGGTCTCCACATCATGATGCTCTGGAAACACTCGTTTCTATCATCCACAGTCCAATGCCCGGGACACATCCTACTTCTACACCAACCATCACATCCACATTTCCCTCACCAATAAAACCACTGTTGGATGCAATTGATTTGAACCAGGCATTATCCAGTCCTTCTCAATCACCTATTAATGAGAATATACCTCAACAACTGACTGGGTCTGATGTATCAATCTTTGCTAACCCACCAACACAACCTGAGGAGGTTACACCCCTTGAGTTACAAGTAACTCTTGGTGGTAATCCAAGTGAAGCAGCCACTACAACTGTTACACCCACTGGGTTACATTTGGACAGTGGTTACATTCATAAGACTTCCTTGGAGGCAATTCCTTTTATAGCACCTCTGTCAACCACCAGTGGATTTATTTATCCTACTGGCAACATCAAAAGGTTGTCAAGTGTTGAAGGAAGAAGACCCCAGTACCAAGAAAAAGGGGCATCAGTGGTTAATGTTTGGAGTATATTCCCTACATCTACCACTGATAAAACCACTGCTAGTGGGAAATCAGATGATCCCATTAACTTGGGTGATGGTTTAAAGTACCAGAAATTGACGGATCGTATTGCAAAGCTTGATAACTCTGTTGCAGAACTCAAAGATATGCTACACCAGGTGTTACAAGTTCAGAAGGTACAAACAACTGCTATTCCACCTCAAGCACATGCTCCACAAAGGACACCTGCTACAAATGAGCTCTGGAATCTATTTCAATCTTTTCTCCAACAACAAGCACAATTAGCAGATCAGCAACATGAAAAACATGTCCAACAGCTGAGAAATGCAATGGAGTCAAGATTCAAGAACACTCAGGCTGACTTAAAGGCTCTCAAAACTCAGATCTTGCACACCACTGGCACTGCTCCTCCAACTGTACGTTTCATTTATGACCTCCCAGAAGATAATGCCAAAAAGGGGGAGAAAATTAAGGAGTGGAAAAGGAAGGGTA
This sequence comes from Helianthus tuberosus, assembly GCA_030545235.1. Classification (NCBI taxonomy): domain Eukaryota; kingdom Viridiplantae; phylum Streptophyta; class Magnoliopsida; order Asterales; family Asteraceae; genus Helianthus; species Helianthus tuberosus. Next base: position 58,120,671 of record CM060426.1, on the reverse strand, counting down.
TAGAAGATGGTCTTTATCTTGAACCAGAGAATTCAAACATGACCAAAAAGATCCCTTTGCCAGATGGCAGCAAGAAGATTGATGTGACAACAAATGCACTAGCAGAAGCAATTGCAAGTGTGAAGAGAGATAGAGAGGCCAAAAGGAAAGCCAGGGTGGACAGAATGGATCATCCAGATCAGGGTACTTCTGGGTCAAGGGATCATGAAAATCCTGTTGAGGAAAAGAAGAGGCCTACTAGAAAAGTAAGGCAACCCAAATCCATTCCAACCAGACGTTCAAAGTCTGCTCAAAAACCACCGTACAAAACAGCTGATGCAGCAGGAGTTACAAAAACCACTGCTTGCCAAACAGTTGTTCCATCAACACACACCACTTCAACACACACAACATCTACTGCTCTACCATCACCACCACCAAAAACAACACCTGCTGACACACAGCAGAAGACAGCAGATGTTATAACATCTGTTGTTATGACAGCAGTGGTTGAAACACCAGTTGTTTCAACAACTGTCAGTCAATCACAATCCACTACCACTACATCTACAACCACTGTTCCATTCAAAACATCATCAGTCTCTCCTAAACCAAAAAGGAGAAGGCTAATTTTAAAAGATGATGACACACCTCCATCACCAACATCTTCAAAATCTTTAGCTCTTGTCACAATACCAAAACCTGTTCCTCTCTCTTCAGTTCCAATGTACAAGCCCTTACCTCCTGCAGGTGTTCAATTTCCTCTTGAACTAGCAGCTGTTAGAGATGAAATAAAATCCTTCTACTATGAGGATGACCCTGCCAAAAGGAGGTTGCCATCAATAAAAGGATATCCGTGGCCTAAAAATGTTGATGAATACTTGGAAATCAAAGCCAAGCAAGCAGAGGATATTTCAAAAAGAAACACACAAGGGAAGTCTGACAAAGAAATTTCAAGAAATTATCAATATTTGCTCACACAAGTCAGATCCCTAGAGCAATTTGCAAAAAATGTTAGTCAACAAATTTCTGAAAGAGCAGCTGAATCTCTGAAGAAAGACTACATTGAAAGCATTATGGCTCACAAAAGGTACAAAGGAGAGAGATATATGTACAAAGAGTGGACTGTTCCTGAGCTTGAAGATGAAGCTGCAAGAATTCAAGACATGATAAAAAGGAAGGTCACTCACACTCCTCCTAACTGGGCAAAATTTAGAAAGAATGTACCTGACAAACAGGAAGAGCTGAAGAGGATGAAAGAGGAATTGGTAGCAGCTGATTATGGTAACAAAAGACAAGTTGCTAGATGGAAGGAAGATATGGTCAGGGCTACTTACAAAAAGTTGGAACAATTAAGAAAGAAAGATCCCACAGTTCCTCAAAAGCCTAACTATCCTGAAGCAGCGGTTTCAAAAAGACCTTCAAAGCTGCAAATCAGGAGATCCACAGCTCCAGTTGGTGCTACCATCTACAAAAGAAGGCCACACAAACAACTGATTGCTGAAACCATCAAAGAGTTAATGGAAGGTGAAGACCTTGGAAAAGAGGGTATAAAGAAAATGATCATGGAAACTCTTGGTTTGGATCAAACTGCAAGTACTGCTCAGCCAGTCATGAATAGGCCAGCCTCTCCAAATACTTCTGCAAATAAACATCTCCCAAGAAACCCACCAGGCTCAAAAATACAAAAGTGGGAAACTGACAAACAGACCTGCGTATTGACTTTGCTCAGGTCTGGTGGAGGAGTGGAGAAAATATCAAGGGAACAAGCTCTTGGCCTGAGTCTTGAAGATTTGCAGGATCTCCTTGATCTTCCACTCAGCTGGGATGATGAAGATACATATGCCCTTGACTTTGAACTACAATTCAAAGGTCAGATAAGGGAGCTGTTGTTGAGGCAATAAAGATTTCCACAAATAATGAAGAGTTTTGGCATTATCTGTTCCAGGGGGAGATTGTTGGGATTGAACCCTATTAGAGGAACAGATAATGTAAAGCCAAAACTGGATCAAAGCAGTGGATCCAGAATAAGCAGACGTTTACAGTTGGTTCATGCAAATCTCTCCCCTTGAAAGTGGTTTCATATCTGCTGACCTCCTATCTGCTGATCATACTAAGTACTGACCTACAACTGCTGCTTTATATCTACTGGCCAAAGTCAAAGACTGATGGAAGACCAAAGCTCTGTTGACTCTATCTACTGCCTTGGGTCAAGTACTGCTGGTCCGGACAAGCACTGCTGGGTTCACAGCAGTGGAAGGATGCAGCAGCAGTTTATGTGTCTTTTATGTAATGTAATGTAATAGCAGTAGTTTAGTACATCAGTGTTTATAGGTCAGTAGTTAGAGTTTGTTAGGAGGTTAGATGTCACTTTCATGGTGACGTCAGCTAAGATGCTCAGTGGTTTGCAAGTGCCTATAAATAGTTCAGTACTTTGTACTGTTCTATTAGCTCTTTTGATCAATCGTCTTCTTTGCACGAACAAACTACTGAGCTCTGGCTGAGGGGGAGTTTGCATTCTTACATCAATCATTGTAATCGTTGTTGAAACAAATTCAATCATTCGGTTCTTTGTGAAAAGATGTTTGATAAAAGTATTACTCTCGTTTGATTGTATGCAAAGTTTGCTTTCATCTTATTTCCGCTGCACAACTCTTTCATTTCCATCTTAATTACAAACGAAAATACAATCAAAAAGAAACTCAGATCCAACAATTTGGTACTCAGTTATAATTCAAACCAGTTTTCTTACCAAAATTTTCTTCATCTTCTGCATACTTATGAGCTGCAACGGTAGGATAGATGCGATCAATAACATACTCTAAACTTTGATAACTTCGAAGTAAAGTATTCACTCTTTCTGTTTCAATCGTCATCGCTGCCAATTCTTGTTTCAGCCCTGCAATAATCTCAATGTATTTGTTTATTGCAGTTTGCTTTTGAAGAACCGTTGCTTTCAGAAGATTCTTCATCTGGATATCCTCATCACTAGTTCCTTTGTACAAGTTCACTTTGCTGCTTAGGAGATCATATGATTCCTTTATGCTTCTCACATTGTGTAGCAAATTTTCTTTGAGCTTCTCTAATTCAACATATTTTGTATCCTTTTCAGCATAATTTTTGCAAGGTACTAAACACTTTGCACAAGGTTTTTCAACCTCTACAATCTTTTCAACTTCAACAATTTTTTCAACTTCAACTATTTTTCAACTATTTTCTCCACCACCTTTTCAATCACAATCGGTTCTTTCTCAACTTCTATCTTCACTTCATTCTCTTCAACCTCGACCTTCTCTGTCGATTTTTTTTAACTTTTGCCTTATCAGCTTCTATCTTAACTTCAGTCTTTTCTTCAGCAACCCTTCTTGCTTCCATTTCTCTCTTCAGTCTAGCAGCCCTTTTCTCTTTCAATATCTCTATTTTATCTGCAAAAAACAAATCAAAACTATAAGGATCCAATTGTTTTTTAGCTTTATTAATATACTCTTTCTCATCATCAGTGTCTTCATCTCTTACTGAAGACTTAAAAATCGGTTGTCTTCTAGGACTGTTCTTAGATTTGATTGATTCTTCTTCCGAGGTTGAATCTTCAAAGATTTGAGCAACAAATGCTTTAGAAACTGAATGTCTAGAAGGATTATAATCATCCCAATTGAAATCTTTCGGAATCCTTTCATCTTCTTGGTCTACCAGACGAAAACAAGCTTTACCCTTTGATTCTTCAATCGGAATAGCACGTAAGTGTGAAGATTGTTGTTGATATGGTTGTTGAGCAACCTGATGATAAATTGCTTTTCTATGATAATCGTTGTTTCCAAAAGGATCTTGTCTTCCGGTTGCTTCTCTGTTTGTACACTCTCGTTTAAAATTCCCTTTTTCTCGGCAACGAAAACAAGTAACCTTCGATTTGTCAAAACCTAGCTGAGATGTTGCAGCTTCACGAAGATCATCTCTTCCGGTGATCTGTTTGAACTTTTATGCTCTTCTCAAAACACTAGCTAAACACCACTTGATGTCCATCAACTCAAGTTCTTCATAATCAATCTGATCATAATCCTCTTTAGTAAGCATCGGATTTCCGATTCGTCCAGCAACTAAGCTTTCATACGACTCTAACACAGTGACAAGAGATGCCATGTGTTGCTTCGCAATATCTGGAGAAAAATTTTGACCATTTTGAATATGTAATGCAACATTGCATTGCAATACTTGACCGGTAAAATTTGTTGAACTTTGTTGTTGAGAACTCGGTGTCGAGAAATTTGGTTCAAAACTTGAATAAGACGAAGAATATCCACTGCTCTGATTTGTATTGCTTGCGTTTGTTCCGGAAGAATTTTCAACACTGAACGCAGTTTGAATCTTCAGACTAGGAGTAGTCTCAATCTTGTTTTCTCTGTAGTACAGACTAACATCCTGTTGAGCACCCGGACTTCTCATTGTAGCAGTTTTTCGAATTGATAGCTCATGTTCTTCCAATTTCTGGATAAACCTACTCAAATTCATATCTTCAAATTGTCGGTTATGTTTTAAAATCAACAGATATGTTCCCCATTCATTTTGTGGTAGCTCATCGGCTAGCTTATCAAGCCATTCTTCATCTTCTTTCTTGATGTCCAATCTTTTCATCTCCATGACTAGATGACAATATCTCTCAATAATCTTCCTAGTCGTCTCGCCTTCAAAAGCTGTAAACATATCAAACGATTTCTTTAGTAATGCTCGTTTATTTTTGATCATATCGGCACTACCCTTAAACTTTTTAATCAACGCTCTCCAAATTGATCTAGCAGTTCCCTCATGTTGAAGCAAAACAAAAATTTCTTCTTTTACCGCTTGTTGGAGAATGCTAATCATCATTTTTTTCACTGGTGTATCTTAATTTTTCATCCGGTAAAAATTGATTTAATTGTTTTTCATTTCCAAGTTCATCTTTCGGTAAAGTATAATCTTTCTCTAAAGAAACTCATGCATCAAACTTGTTCGCTTGTACCCAGTTTTCAAAACGGTCTTGCTACCCTTTAAAGTCCTCAATGTACATAAGCTTTGGAGGCTTTTGAAAAGTTTCCATTTCATTCTCGATACCAACAATTTCAGCAACTGTAACTGGAGCGACCGGCGCAGTAGCAAACGCATTATAAAATTCGTTTTCCATGTTGTGGTACGAAAAATTTCACAAACTATCGATTTCAAACAGTCTGGAATGTCACGCGAGCTGGAAATCCTCAAACCGTACGAACTGAAATCACTCCAAACGAGCTGGATACTTTTCAAACGACCTGGTAAAAATCCAAACGACCTAGAGAACAACCCATGCGAGCTGGGTATAACTTCAAACGACCTGATCACTTCAAACGACCTGGGTAAAAATCCTATAGATACTTTGCAAATTCAACTTTTATATTGTGAACTGACACTTGACAATAGCCTGACACTCACATGCAAACTGACATTATATCACATGCAATCAATAATATCTTCACATGCAGATCTAATGAGATTTATATCGTGCCGACAACATCAATTCATACAAAGTCTTAATTGGGTCTTCAATTCAAATCACATTACTGTCAAAGTTCAAAATGGCCGACAATTTTATGACATCAAAATTCTCATTGGACCGATAATCACATGTACATTGACATATAATCTCACCGATTGCAATTAATGATTTACATGAACTGCTCGTGCGGTCTGAGACAACAAAACCAAGCGACCTGATTCAGTTCATTGTCCTCGTGTGGTCTGGATTCAACCCGTGCGATCTGATCTAAGTTTCACGTGACCTGATAAGATTTCAAACGACCTGACTAATTTTCAAACGACCTGACTCAAACCGTACGACCTGGAACATAGTTTCAAACGATCTGATGATTTTCGAGCGACCTGGACATAGTTTCACGCGATATGAGCAACTTCAAACGACCTGGATAAACTTTCACGCGATCTGAGGGATTTTTCACACGATCTGAAGATGTTTTGAACGATCTGAAGGTGTTTCGAACGATTTGAAGGTTTCTAAGTGCAATAGTTCATCATTTTGTCAATTTTTATCAAGTTTTAGGTTGAATTTGGTTCTGATTTGTTCACGGATTGTTCAAAACTCAGTTTTACATGTTATATCACAAAATCAGGTCATTTTAACCGTGGAATCTCGGTAAATTTGAAGAAAAAGTGTAGAAAAATGAGTAGAAAGAAGTTTTTTTTCAAGAAATCAAGCTGAAATGGTAAGAACTCTTCCTCCTGAGCTTTGATACCACTTCTAGGATCGGGATTCGATCAAACGAGTCGTTCAGAAGAGTTCTCGATCAATACGAAAGGCGGAATCAGACGTATTGATGTTATAGCAGCTAGATTTGCATGTAGAATCACTTTAACTGTCAATTGTATTGATTTGAAAGTGTTTACAGATCGTTCGACACTTCGGCAGCACTTCGTCTCCGGAATCACAAAGTTTTAAATGAAGATCTGGACTCACCTATTTATAGGAATCCCAGAAAGCATGAACCAGTCCAGTCCAGACCCCACGAGCTGGCCAGAAAGCACGAACTGCCAGAAAGCACGAACTGGCCAGAAAGCACGAACTACAAGAAAGCACGAACTACAAGAAAGCACGAACTTGTCAGAAAGCATGAACTTGGTCACCTCGTGCGAGGTGGCCTAGCCACTTTGTGAGGGGTGGCTGGTTCAGGTCTGTTTCCCGTTTCTCTCGTACAACGTGTCCTGGTCTATCTATTCTAATTACATGACTCGATACAAGACATAAGACGAAGTCAACAGACATATGCACTAACAGCCTACCCACATATCCTAAGTTAGACGCGTGACCGACCGTTTATTATCTCATATATATATAATAATCAAATGCCAACGAACTAATTATACCTATCATCTTCCATTTATTGCAAAAACTTTCTCGAATCATTTTCTATTTTTTCAATTTTTTTTTAATTTTTGATTTTTTTCAATTTTTAATTTTTACGACACGACTAAGACAGACTAGACGCTAGTCTCCCCTCCCCACACTTAATTCCTTCATTGTCATCAATGTGGAAGGAAACTACGACTCAAAGATAAAAGAAAAAAAATATATGTACAAAAGATTGGAACAAACTCCCCTGGTTAAAGAAGCAGGATCCTCATGAATATTCCACTACGACCGTATAGCATTTCTTTCGCGGCCGCGTTCAGTAAAAACTCTGGTTGCTCTCTATAAATGATGTTCAGATCATCTCCATCCAAATGAAGATTGAGTATGGACAGTTCTGACTGAATCCTGATCGACCTCTAATAAGCTCCATCCATGTTTCGAAGAATTCACCTGTACAAACTCAAACAAGGATACACAAGCGTAATACCGAACTAAACAAAAATAAATAATACAAAATAAAAGAAAATTAATTTTGGGTTTTTGTTTTTTATTATTTTTTTTTGTATTTTTTATGTTTTTTTTATCTTTTTAGAAAACTAGAAAAACACTAAGCGCACTAATTGTTATGGGTCATTTTCTGAGCGTACATATCTTGATCAATATCCTGCTTCTAATTGTTTATTTGTGACCAGGATACTGGACGGGGATATTGCTAACATCCTGAGCGATATCCTGAGGTTGATTGAATTAACCACATGCAGGGTAAAGGCTGGGGTTTGCTAACGGTCAGATGGACTTCATGTCCTCAAGACTCGGGCATGTTTGTTATGGGAGAGACGTTGAACCCGAAAGACTAGGTCTACAACGTTCGAGTGAGGAATATTCGTTGGATCCCGGTTATTTAGGATAGTTTGTTATATTTGTTTTACTATAAATAGATGGGGGCGGATCAGATTAAGGCACGCAACTTTCACATTTTCAAACACTTTCTCTCTAGCTCTCTGAAAACACTACACACAAACACTTGTATTCAAATCATATTGTAACACCTAGTTGATTCGCTCTACATCCTGCACTGTATCCTGATATTTGAAGCAATAGAAGAACAAGGCAGCTGCGATTGTCAGCTCCCGAGGTTTTGTGCCGGCGATCTAGATTGATCAAGGGCTTTCCTCGTACATCACGTGTCAACCTTTATTTTTCTGCTCATTGTTTGATCACAGATACAGCTCTATATCTTGAGCCGTATCCTGAAACTGTTTTTATAACTAACTTGGTTAACATATTTTTCACACATAATTTTAGCACACTACCTCACTTAACTAATTTGATCACTAAATTGCTTCGGTAATTTTTGACCAAAACAATTTGGCGCCCACCGTGGGGCAAGTGGTGCTCTCTTTACTAAAAATCTTTGTGAAATCATTAATCGGTTTTCTGTTTTCGAAACTTTTTGCCACATTGTTTACAATGGCCTCAAGATCAAACATGAGCTCCTCCACTATGTCTGCTACAACTTCTGCTACTACCGGTTCGGTGCTTCCACCACCTCCTCCAAGGATGCCAGTTTCTTCACAACCTCAAGATGTTATCCCTACTCGGAGTGTTCAGGGATCTGCTCCCGTTTTAGCCTCTAATGATGAAATTCTAACTTTATTTGGAAGTGTGCAGGAACAAATGAGGCAGCAACAGGAAACTAACCAAATGCTGTTAAGAGAAATACAACTCTTAAAAGCTAGCTCGAGTAGACCTGCTGAAGAAACTGTCACTCCTATACAACCCAGGGCTTTGAACTTCAGTTCCGCAGTTTACACTGAGGATAACAGGGGGAATATCGTCCCAAGCCATTCTCAGAATCATACCCCTGAGATACCCTCCTCGGTCAGGATGTCGACTGTGAGGAGTTCAGGATATGCTTCAGGATATGGCCAAAATCCTCAGACCGGTAATGTTTCAAATAATAATATTCTTGCTACTAACAACAATGGGCCTTTGCAGGATGCAGGTATGTCGTCAACATTTACCAGGGAGTTCCAGAAATTGAAGGAGATGATGTCCAGTGTACCTGGAGTGGTCCAACCAATCCCGGAAGTATCTCGAGACAGCCACAGGATATCCCGCTTCGCATATCCTATCTGTGATGCTGAAATCCCAAAAGGATTTCAGACTCCCAACATGAAACTGTATGACGGGACTACGGATCCTGAAGAGCATATTGCACAGTATAGGGAACGGATGGAAATCAATCCTATCCCTCCGGATCTCAAGGAAGCATGCTTATGCAAGGGATTCGGTTCTACCTTGACAGGATCAGCTTTAAAATGGCTGTTAAACGTCCCTCCTCACTCAATTACTTCGTTTGCTCATTTGGTTAATTTATTTAACAGTCAATTTTCTTGTAGTCGGAGTTTTGAGAAACTAACCAGTGACCTTTACAGGATAACTCAAGGATCTCAGGAATCCTTGAGGGATTATGTGAAAAAGTTCAGTCGAGAATCCTTGGATATCCCACATCTTGATGTTGCAACAGCTGTGCAAGCTTTTAAGATGGGGTTACAAAAGGATTCTCAGTTTTATCAGGATCTTGTAATGAATCCCTGCAGGAATCTCGACGAAGCTCGTAACAGGGCTTTGAGGTATATCCGTTTGGAAGATGACAAGAAGATGCAAGAGAGGATGAATTCTACCTCAACCTATGAATCAACCAACAGGAAGTCAGAATCCTCATACAAACCATATCGTTCTAAGTCATATGGCAGAAATGATAACAAGAAAGTGAATGCTGTTGAAGATGAGGATCCTGAAGAATATCCTGACTTATCTGAATACTGCTTTTCTATTAATATACCTGAGTTAATGTATGCTATGCAGGGTTTAGGGGACAAAGCTAGGTGGCCTCGAAAGAACCAGCAGAAAGCTGATTGGAAGGATAAATCCAAATGGTGTGCCTTCCATGAAGACTTCGGACATATGACCGAGGATTGCATTTCTTTAAGGAAAGAAATAAGTTACCTGTTGAGCAAAGGGTATCTGAAGGACTTACTGGGAAGAAAGAAGAATAAAGGGCAGGATCCCGAGAAGGATCCTGAACGAGCAACATCACCCCCAGCAGATGCCAAGATAATTAACTTTATTTCAGGAGGATCCGACATTTGTGGGACTTCGTATTCGGCGGCTAAGAGACATGCAAAGGAAGCTAAGAGTGAAAGGGGAGACAAACCAGTCAGGATGACTACCCTCACAACTGATAAAGTGATCACTTTCGATAGTGATGCAGGGATACTATTCAGGATCCTCACCATCATGCTTTGGTAATAACATTATATGTGGCTAACCATTTTGTACGCAGGATATTGGTGTACAACGGTAGTTCTGTCAATATAATTCAGCTGGAAACATTGAAAAATATGAATGTATCTCTGATGGACATTACTTCGAAGTCCACTGTGCTCGTTGGTTTCAGTGGAGAAGCTAGAAATACTATAGGAGAGATAAAGTTACCAGTATATGTTGAAGGGGTCAACTCGATACAACGCTTCTGTGTGATGGACTCCTTATCCTGCTATAACATCATACTGGGCAGGCCGTGGATCCATGACATGAAGGCTGTGCCTTCGACTTATCACCAATGCATCAAGATTCCAACCCCTTGGGGGGTCGTCAAAGTTGATAGTGATCAGCAGGAGGCGAAGGAATGCTACACATCCTCGATGAAATCCTCGACCAAGCCTAATCCAGCATAGCAATTAAAGATGCGGGCCCGGGATACTTTGGAAGCTTCGGAGCAGGATGTGAAGAAAGTTATCCTGGATCAGGATAATCCTGATATCTCGGTGCTCGTCGGAACCAATATCCATCGGGATATTGAAGAACAATTAACTGACTTTTTGAAGTGCAGGATGTCAATGTTTGCATGGAAGCATGAGGATATGACAGGTATATCCAAAGACATTATTACTCACAAGCTTGGAATTGACAGGTCGTTCAAGCCTGTTCAGCAAAAAAGAAGGAAGTTTGCTCCTGAGCGAAATATAATCATCCAAGAGGAAGTTGAAAGATTGTTAAAGTCCAAAATGATCAGAGAAGTCAAGTTCCCAAGGTGGTTGGCGAATGTGGTAGTAGTGAAGAAGAAAAATGGGAAATGGAGAGTCTGTGTAGATTACACAGACTTGAATAAGGCTTGTCCTAAAGACCCATTCCCCCTTCCTCATATCGATGCAAAGGTGGATGCTACTGCTGGGCATGAGATGTTAACGCTCATGGACGCATCCTCAGGATTTCAGCAGATTCAAATGGAGCCTTCGGACCAGGAGGATACTGCTTTCATGACACCAACAGGTATTTATTGCTATACTGCTATGCCTTTCGGTTTGAAAAATGCAGGTGCAACATACCAGTGATTGGTGAACATGATGTTCAAAGATAAGCTGGGGGACACCATGGAGGTATATATTGACGATATGGTGGTGAAATCTAAAAAGGCTGAGGATCACCTCCAGGATATCAAGGGAGCATTTGATATCCTGGATCAGTATAACATGAAGCTGAATCCTGCTAAGTGCCATTTCGGAGTGGGGGCATGAAAGTTTCTAGGATATATGGTGACGAAAAGGGGGATAGAGGCAAGCCCGGAGCAGATTAAAGCTATCCTGGATATAAAGTCACCCTCGAATATGAAGGATGTTCAACGGTTAACAGGCCGAGTAGCAGCATTGAACAGATTTATTTCAAGATCCTCGGAAAAATGCAAGGAATTCTATGATATCCTCAAGAAGAATAAGAAGTTCGAATGGGGAGTGTTTTGGTAAAAAATTACCGAAGCAATTTAGTGATCAAATTAGTAATGTGAGGTAGTGTGCTAAAAAGTTTAGGGAAAATATGCTTGTTGAATTATTTAAAAAATCAGTGTTCAGGATACGGCTCAGGATATTGAGCTGTATCTGCGATCAAACAGAGAGCAAATAATAAGCAAAAAATAAAGGAAACGACACGAGATGTACGAGGAAAGCCCTTGATCAATCTAGATCGCCGGCATAAAACCTCGGGAGCTGACAATCGCAGCTGCCTTGTTCTTCTTATTGCTTTAAACTTCAGGATACAGTGCAGGATATCAACCAGATCTCTAAGTGTTACAATGAATTCGTGAGAGAGTACAATTTGCGAGAGAGCAAGTGTTGGTGTGTAGTGAGTGTGATTGCAGTGAAAATGTTGTGTCCTATTCGATCTGGTGTTCCTCCTATTTATAGTAACGAAATACAAACAAATATCCCTATAAATATGGGATGCTCCGAATATTCCATCAGAAACGTTGTAGACCGAGTAATAAGGCTTCAACGTCTTTCTTTGAACGGTTTGGACCGAGTGTTCCGCAGAACAAGTCTTTGTGAACGTTGCTAGCTTCCATCCCACGTACCTGCACGTAATTCGTTAGTGATCCTGAGGATAACATTCAGGATATTACCAATACCCTGAATCCGCACCCCGGATATGAACATATATCATTTAATCAAGATAAAAGCCAAGATATTTCTCAGGATATGAGCTCAGAAATTAGCCCACAACAATTGTCCCCAAAAATGTTACCGTTTAGTATCCTCATTACTAACGGTTACATTTTTTTACGCAAACCGAGGCAATTAAGAGATAAGACCTGTGATGTGACTGTCTGCAACTACCCAGCCTATATCTACTCATCATGCCCTATATCTTCTCACCCTCATCCCTTTTTTAATCATAATCGTCAAGGAAAAAGGTACATTTTCTCTCTATCTTTTATACTTATCTTCATCTTTCTCTCCGGCGAAAAATTCAACCGATCAAATGCCGCGCCAAACAAGATCCAGTTCAGGTGACTCGGCCCCTACGTTCTACCAACAAAACCTTCTCCAAGAACCGGAGAAGGAAGCCTGTACCTTTGATAGTGCCCACCTGTCAGCCTTAAAATCCTCCGGTATCTTCCCGGAAGGAACCGTATTCCGACCGTTTGACCGTGAAATCCGGTCAGATATGGTCTCCAACGAGTGGATATGCTTTAGTGCTTTCCCTTTTACCCTAGGGCTTCGATTCCCCTTTCCGGATTTCATCACCGAGTTCTTTAATATCACAAAAATCTCTTTTAGCCAAACAATGCCAATGCTCTGGCGTGTCTTAACTGTTCTTGACCAGATCAAGAGAAACCACATTCCTGATCTTTCCATCCATGATCTCCCCCTGGCTTACAAGCTTAGATGCCACGGATCATGTAGATTTCTGTTTTATTCTACTTCCGGTGACCCATTGATACTTCGTGCCACCAGGAACGAGGATGGTTGGCAATCCAAGTTTTTCTTTGTAAAAAGGGACTCAATCCCTGGTGGGACGGAATATCCGGTACAATGGTTGAGAAAGGGTAGGATTTAGGGTTTAAGAATGATCCTGCCGCTTATCCTGTTCCATATCCTGAACTAACTTATCTTCTTTATTGTGCAGCCGATTTCAGGAAGATTGCTCCTCCTCTTGCCAATTCTCAAGAAAGAATAGACGCCATTAGACTTCTCCCAGAGGCAGAAAGAAGTTTCAATCCTTCTCCACCAACTCCAAGTCCTCTTTCAAGTGCCAACATGTCTGGTAAGGATCCTGCAAGATATCCTGCACACATATGCTCCTTATCTGTTATTTATAGGAGGGATTTAGAATTTACTCCCTGTGTGCAGATTCCAGCAAAGTCCCAGTCTATCTAGACCTGGATGAACTTGACAGCTATCCAACTCCAGCCGTAGTCAATAAGGAAACTCCTGCTACCACCAGCTCCAAGCCACTCCCGGCTCCTAAGACCAATCCAAGAACCCGTGCTTCCGCAGCGAAAAAGAGAAAGGGCCTTGAGGTCAGTACTCCAGGCTCAGAAGGGTTCTCCTATGATGAACTCAGCTTCTCCGACTCCTTAGAGCCAATGACATCCTTCCTCAACAAGGTAATATCCTGATGCATATCCTTCATGTATATCCTGCACATATATCCTGCACATATATCCTAACAGGATATCCTGGTAGGATATCTTAGTCAACATACATTCTAACCCCATACCTGTGATCAATGTGCAGGGCCTCCAGCATTTGCTCCACTTGTACAATGACGCTTGTGGTACTGTGGCACTTCATGAAGCCAGGATCAAGCAGCTCGAGGGCACCGTTGCTGACCAAGGTGCTATTGCCGAAGCAAAGAGCCGGCACTATGAAAGCTTGCTAAAGAAGGTCACCCAAGATGCTGAGGTCAAACTTGCCAGTGTTCAAATGGACCATGATCAGGCCTTAATCAGCTTTCGAGAAGGAGTCAAGGCTTCTGCTATCGTCTCCCTGCTACAAGCACGCATCAAGATGGCCTACGAGGCCAAGGAGACAGGCCTTGTTTGTCCATCTTGGCCAGTTGAATCCTGGGTGGCCAAGTTGAAGGAGCTCGGAGGCAAAGCTGTGCCACTTCCTGCTGAAGCCGGTGAGTCTTCCAAGTCAACGGAGGTAGTGGTCCAAGCTGGAGAGAAAAAGGATGCTGGAGGTGATGCTGAGATGGACATTGGTCAGGATGCTTCGCAGGATGCTGGTAAAAATGCTGGAGCAGAGAAGTCTGAGAAGGTTGGAGGTGATGCCGCTGTGTGAGGGCATTTAGGTGGGCGATGACGGATATACGTGCCAAGGCCAGAGCCCACCTTTTTTAATTTGAATGTTGGTCTGTAGTCCCACAAACAATTTACTTCTCCGCACTTTACTTTTCCGTACCTGAACAATTTATATTTCCTGCATGCTTTTTGAACAATACAACAGTTGAAGGTGGATGGGTCTCGGTTTGAGATGAAGCCCTCAACTGTTGGGTGAACATGGTTATGAACTACTAGTGCTCTTAGTGGATGGGCCTTGTTTTGAGGTGAAACTAAGAGCACATCTTTTGGTATGTTAATAATATAACTACTTTCTTTTGACTTTATTATTGTTGTCATTAACATACGAATTTTACTTGTGAAAATTGTTTGTTCTGAACATATATCATAAATGTATCCTGGGGGATATCCTGAAAGATATCTTGAAGAGGATATTGCAATATAACCCATAAATTGTCCAAATAAAAAGGAGAGATCATACCAGAGATTCTTAGAGAATCAGTTCCAATCCTTTATCATAAATTTGTCCCCAGTGCATACTTATAAACTTGGATCCATCCTTCGGATTAGAATAATGTGTGTCCCCTGCGTTTGACAAAGACACAAATGTGTTTACCTTTTGACTCGAATGAATTCCGAATGCCCAAGGGCAGGACCCCCGATATCCTGAGAAGAATCCTTAGCATATTGGGGATAAACCCTGATATCTGGGGATAAACCCTGAATTTCATGCGCTACAGGCGAGAGTGTATAAACTCCTAGACTTAGAAAGGTGAAAACCTTTAAACCTTTGAGAGTATGAAAATACTCTTTCGTGAGAGAGGGTGATCAATCCTCATATACCTTTAGAACCCAGGATATAGCCAACAGTAACGAAATTGTCAGCCACTTTTACATGAACTGGTCCCGCTACCTTGAACTACACCTAGATAACTTGCGCTCCAGGCGAGGTGTTTAAACCCAATTCGAAAGAAAGGTGGATACCTTTAAACCTGTGAAGGGATCAGGATCCCTTAAACGTGAGAGAGGGGGCCAATCCTCTAATCTTTCGACTTATCCTGAGTATATATCCTGGAGCTATATCCTGAAACATATCCTGCAAAACAGTTCTAAACTAAGGTGGGTGTTAGCTTGGCTAACACCCCTCCGATGCTTAAGTCAGTATTGGGTTCAAGATAATAAACAAATATATTTTAAAGAGATAGAACACATACCATTCCGAGATAGAAAACAAATTCTACTCTTACTTGAAATAGAGCTTCAAATGTATTGCATTCCAGGATCTTGGTAGCATATCCCCTTCCACATTCCTGAGTCGATATGCTCCTTTCCCTGCTTCTGACTCAACTTCATAAGGTCCTTCCCATTTCGGAGCTAGCTTGCCATCGGCAGGATTAGTGGTGTTTTGAAAAGCCTTTCTCAGCACCCAATCACCAACTCAAAATCTTCTAGTCCTTATGTTCTTATTGTATGCCCTGGATATTCTTTGTTGATATGCTGCTATCCTCAGCCTTGCTGCATCTCTTTTTTCATCTATAGTATCCAGATCCTGACATAAGACTTCAGGATTCTGTTCAGGATCCTGTAGCATAGATCTTGCAGTAGGTATCGCCATTTCTGTTGGAATCATTGCCTCTGCTCCAAATACCAAGGAAAACGGGGTTTGGCCAGTTGCATTCTTCACCGTTGTCCTATCAGCCCACAAAACAAAGGGTAACTCTTCCGCCCATCTTCCTTTCTTGGCTCCAAGTCTCTTCTTTAAGTTATTGACTATTATCTTGTTCGAGGATTCGGCTTGTCCATTCGCTTGAGGATGTACCGGAGTAGATGTGATCATTTTGATTCCCCAACTTTTGCAAAAGTCAGTAGTCCTTTTGCTTATAAACTGGGACCCATTATCACAAATGATCTCAGCTGGTACTCCAAACCTAGTCAGGATATTCCTCTTTATGAAGGATACTACTTCTTGGTCTCTTACTTGAACGAATGCTTCAGCCTCGACCCACTTAGAGAAATAATCCGTCATTGCTAACATAAATACTTTTCCTCCCGGAGCCTTTGGTAACTTTCCTACTATATCCATCCCCCACTTCATGAATGGCCAAGGGGAAACTACAGGATATAGTGGTTCAGCTGGTTGATGTAGTATGTTACTATGCCTTTGACATGCATCACATCTTCGAGCATATTCTGCAGCATCTTTTCTCATTGTTGGCCAAAAGTATCCTGTCCTCAATACTTTCGAGAATAATGATCTGCCCCCAGTGTGATTACCACAGTCCCCTTCATGTATATCCTGAAGTACTTCTTTGGCTTCATGATCCTCCAAGCACCTTAAATATGGTCCTGCAAGAGATTTCTTATATAGGATATTATTTATAATAGTGAATCGTGATACCTTCATCCTAAATGCCTTAGGATTTTCATTTTCGGGGATGTGTCCATCTTTAAGATATTTCAGAATTGGAGTTGTCCAGGATTCAGGATACTGTTCAGGATATTCCACTCCAGGATCCCGAATATCCGCTACTTCTTTATCCTGAGGATTCGTTGCAGGATATAAAACATGTATTATTGGTATTTGGGTCCCTTCCGGTATCCTGACTGATGATCCCAGATTTGCTAAGGCATCCGCTTCAGCATTATCCTCTCTTGGTACCTGTTCAAGTGTAAAAACATCGAAATATCCTGCTAATTTTTTGAGAATATCGAGGTATTCGACTAACTTCTCACCCTTAACTGCATAGGATCCATTAAAATGATTAGTAATTAACAAGGAGTCAACATATACTTGCAAATTCTTGATATTCATACTTTTAGTCAGCTCTAATCCTGCAATTAAAGCTTCATATTCTGCCTCATTATTGGTAGCAGGAAATTCACACCTAATAGCCTGGGGTAATATGTCCCCCTGTGGCGATTTTAGTAGTATTCCCAATCCTACTCCTCTTATATTAGATGCACCATCAGTATATAATGTCCAGGATCCTGAGGATTCTCCTAATTGTTGAACTTCTAGGTCTGCCTCATCCTGAATGTCACTACTAAAATCAGCCACAAAGTCAGCTAAAGCCTGAGACTTTATGGCATTCCTAGGTTCATATACTAAATCATAGGCACTTAGCTTTACCGACCACTTAGCCATCCTGCCTGACATCTCTGGTTTTCTAAGCACATTCTTGACAGGATAATTTGTTTTAACATGAATCCTATGAGTTTCAAAATAATGTCTAAGTTTTGTTGATGCCATGACTAATGCTAGTATTAATTTTTCTAAGTAAGAATACCTAGTTTCAGCATCTAACAAACTTTTGCTAACATAATAAACAGGATATTGCTGACCTTCATGGTCCTTTACAAGGACGGCACTTACAGCGTTCCCCGATACCGCGAGGTATAGGGATAATGGTTCACCATTCTCAGGCTTCATTAGTAGAGGTGCGGTTGAAAGATATTGCTTTAACTCCCGTAGGGCCGCTTCGTGCTTCTCACCCCACTCGAATTTTTTGTTCTTCTTCAGGATATCATAAAAATCTTTACATTTCTCTGAGGATCTTGAGATAAATCTGTTTAATGCTGCCACTCGCCCCGTTAATCGTTGAACATCTTTCATATTTGAGGGTGATTTAATATCCAAGATGGCTTTGATCTGCTCCGGGCTTGCTTCTATTCCTCTTTTGGTCACCATATATCCTAGAAATTTTCCTGCCCCCACTCCAAAATGGCACTTAGCAGGATTCAGCTTCATATTATACTGATCCAGGATATCAAACGCTCCTTTAATATCCTGGAGGTGATCCTGAGCTTTCTTTGACTTTACTACCATATCGTCAATGTATACTTCCATGGTGTCCCCCAGTTTGTCTTTGAACATCATGTTTACCAATCTTTGGTATGTTGCACCTGCATTTTTCAAACCAAAAGGCATAGCTGTGTAACAATAAATACCTGTTGGCGTCATGAATGCAGTATCCTCCTGGTCAGAAGGCTCCATTTGGATCTGTTGAAATCCTGAGGATGCATCCATGAAAGTCAGCATTTCATGCCCAGCAGTGGCATCTACCATCGCATCAATACGGGGAAGAGGAAATGGATCTTTAGGACAAGCTTTATTCAAGTCTGTGTAATCCACACAGACTCTCCATTTTCCGTTCTTCTTCTGTACCACTACCACGTTTGCTAGCCACCTTGGGAATTTGACTTCTCTAATCATTTTGGACTTCAACAATCTTTCAACTTCTTCTTGAATAATGGTATTGCGTTCAGGAGCAAACTTTCTTCTTTTTTGCTGCACGGGCTTGAATGTTTTATCAATTCCAAGCTTGTGAGTAATAATATCTTTGGATATGCCCGTCATATCCTCATGCTTCCATGCAAACGTCGACATCCTGCATTTTAAAAAGTTAATTAATTGTTCTTCAATATCCTGAGGGATATTGGTTCCCACGAGCACCGAAATATCGGGATTATCCTGGTCCAGGACAATTTTCTTCACATCCTGCTCCGGATCCTCCACGATATCCTGGGCCCGCATCTTTAATTGCTATGCTGCACTAGGTTTGGTTGAGGATTTCATTGAGGATGAGTAGCATTCTTTCGCCTCCTGCTGGTCGCTATCCACTTTAACAACTCCCCAGGGGGTAGGTATCTTGATGCATTGGTGATATGTTGATGGCACGGCTTTCATATCGTGAATCCACGGTCTTCCCAATATAATGTTATAGCAGGATAGAGAGTCCATTACACAGAAACGTTGTATCGAGTTGACTCCTTCAACGTACACCGGCAACTTTATCTCCCCTACTGTGTTTCTGGCCTCTCCACTGAACCCAACAAGCACGGTGGACTTCGAAGTGATATCCATTGGAGATACATTCATTCTTTTAAGCGTCTCTAGTTGGATTATGTTGACGGAGCTGCCATTATCAACCAATATCCTGCGTACAAAATGGTTAGCCACATATAACGTTATTACCAGAGCATCATGGTGAGGATCCTGGACAGTATCCCTGTCATCGGTATCAAATGTGATCACTTTGTCAGTTGTGAGTGTAGTCATCCTGACAGGTTTGTCTCCCCTTTCGGCCTTAGCTTCTTTTGCATGTCTCTTTGCTGCCGAATACGAAGTCCCACAAATGTCGGACCCTCCCGAAATGAAGTTGATTATCTTGGCATCCGCGGGAGGTGAGGCTGCTCGCTCAGGATCCTTCTCAGTATCCTGACCCTTATTCCTCTTTCTTCCCAAGAGATCTTTCAAATATCCCTTGCTTAGAAGATAGCTTATCTCTTTCCTCAAAGCAATGCAATCCTCGGTCATATGTCCGAAATCTTCGTGGAAAGCACACCATTTTGATTTGTCTTTCCAATCCGCTTTTTGTTGATTCTTCCGAGGCCATCTCGCCTTGTCCCCCAGACCCTGCATGGCATACATCAATTCAGGAATGTTAACAGAAAAGCAATATTCTGATAATTCAGGATACTCTTCAGGATCCTCATCTTCGACAGCATTCACTCTCTTATTCTCATTTCTGCCATATGGCTTAGGCCGATACGACTTGAATGAGGATTCTGACTTCCTGTTAGTTGACTCATAAGTGTTGGATGAGTTCATCCTTTCTTGCATCTTTCTGTCATCTTCCAACCGAATGTATCTTAGGGCCCTGTTCCGAGCTTCATCCAGGTTCCTGCATGGGTTCATTACAAGGTCTTGGTAAAATTGAGAATCTTTTTGCAACCCCATCTTGAAAGCTTGCACAGCTGTTGCAACATCAAGATGAGGAATGTCTAGTGATTCTCGGCTAAACTTGTTCACATAATCCCTAAGGGATTCCTGAGGCCCTTGTGTTATCCTGTAGAGATCACTTGTTAATTTTTCAAAGCTCCTACTACAAGAAAACTGACTATTAAATAAATTTACTAAATGAGCAAAAGATGTGATTGAATGTGGAGGAACATTCAAGAGCCACTTCAAAGCTGATCCTGTCAAGGTTGAACCAAAACCCTTGCACAAGCATGCTTCTTTGAGATCCGGAGGGATAGGGTTGATCTCCATCCTCTCCCTATACTGAGCAATATGCTCCTCAGGATCCGTCATTCCGTCGTAAAGCTTCATGTTGGGGGTTTGGAACCTCTTTGGAATCTCAGCATCACAGATAGGATATGCAAAGCGAGATATCTTATGGCTATCTTGAGACACTTCCGGGATTGGCTGGACCACCCCGGGTACACTTGATATCATTTCCTTCAACTTTTGAAGTTCCCTGGTAAGTGCTGACGTCACACCTGTTTTGGTCAAAAATTACCGAAGCAATTTAGTGATCAAATTAGTAATGTGAGGTAGTGTGCTAAAAAGTTTAGGGAAAATATGCTTGTTGAATTATTTAAAAAATCAGTGTTCAGGATACGGCTCAGGATATTGAGCTGTATCTGCGATCAAACAGAGAGCAAATAATAAGCAAAAAATAAAGGAAACGACACGAGATGTACGAGGAAAGCCCTTGATCAATCTAGATCGCCGGCATAAAACCTCGGGAGCTGACAATCGCAGCTGCCTTGTTCTTCTTATTGCTTTAAACTTCAGGATACAGTGCAGGATATCAACCAGATCTCTAAGTGTTACAATGAATTCGTGAGAGAGTACAATTTGCGAGAGAGCAAGTGTTGGTGTGTAGTGAGTGTGATTGCAGTGAAAATGTTGTGTCCTATTCGATCTGGTGTTCCTCCTATTTATAGTAACGAAATACAAACAAATATCCCTATAAATATGGGATGCTCCGAATATTCCATCAGAAACGTTGTAGACCGAGTAATAAGGCTTCAACGTCTTTCTTTGAACGGTTTGGACCGAGTCTTCCGCAGAACAAGTCTTTGTGAACGTTGCTAGCTTCCATCCCACGTACCTGCACGTAATTCGTTAGTGATCCTGAGGATACCATTCAGGATATTACCAATACCCTGAATCCGCACCCCGGATATGAACATATATCATTTAATCAAGATAAAAGCCAAGATATTTCTCAGGATATGAGCTCAGAAATTAGCCCACAACAATTGTCCCCAAAAATGTTACCGTTTAGTATCCTCATTACTAACGGTTACATTTTTTACGCAAACCGAGGCAATTAAGAGATAAGACCTGTGATGTGACTGTCTGCAACTACCCAGCCTATATCTACTCATCATGCCCTATATCTTCTCACCCTCATCCCTTTTTTAATCATAATCGTCAAGGAAAAAGGTACATTTTCTCTCTATCTTTTATACTTATCTTCATCTTTCTCTCCGGCGAAAAATTCAACCGATCAAATGCCGCGCCAAACAAGATCCAGTTCAGGTGACTCGGCCCCTACGTTCTACCAACAAAACCTTCTCCAAGAACCGGAGAAGGAAGCCTGTACCTTTGATAGTGCCCACCTGTCAGCCTTAAAATCCTCCGGTATCTTCCCGGAAGGAACCGTATTCCGACCGTTTGACCGTGAAATCCGGTCAGATATGGTCTCCAACGAGTGGATATGCTTTAGTGCTTTCCCTTTTACCCTAGGGCTTCGATTCCCCTTTCCGGATTTCATCACCGAGTTCTTTAATATCACAAAAATCTCTTTTAGCCAAACAATGCCAATGCTCTGGCGTGTCTTAACTGTTCTTGACCAGATCAAGAGAAACCACATTCCTGATCTTTCCATCCATGATCTCCCCCTGGCTTACAAGCTTAGATGCCACGGATCATGTAGATTTCTGTTTTATTCTACTTCCGGTGACCCATTGATACTTCGTGCCACCAGGAACGAGGATGGTTGGCAATCCAAGTTTTTCTTTGTAAAAAGGGACTCAATCCCTGGTGGGACGGAATATCCGGTACAATGGTTGAGAAAGGGTAGGATTTAGGGTTTAAGAATGATCCTGCCGCTTATCCTGTTCCATATCCTGAACTAACTTATCTTCTTTATTGTGCAGCCGATTTCAGGAAGATTGCTCCTCCTCTTGCCAATTCTCAAGAAAGAATAGACGCCATTAGACTTCTCCCAGAGGCAGAAAGAAGTTTCAATCCTTCTCCACCAACTCCAAGTCCTCTTTCAAGTGCCAACATGTCTGGTAAGGATCCTGCAAGATATCCTGCACACATATGCTCCTTATCTGTTATTTATAGGAGGGATTTAGAATTTACTCCCTGTGTGCAGATTCCAGCAAAGTCCCAGTCTATCTAGACCTGGATGAACTTGACAGCTATCCAACTCCAGCCGTAGTCAAGAAGGAAACTCCTGCTACCACCAGCTCCAAGCCACTCCCGGCTCCTAAGACCAATCCAAGAACCCGTGCTTCCGCAGCGAAAAAGAGAAAGGGCCTTGAGGTCAGTACTCCAGGCTCAGAAGGGTTCTCCTATGATGAACTCAGCTTCTCCGACTCCTTAGAGCCAATGACATCCTTCCTCAACAAGGTAATATCCTGATGCATATCCTTCATGTATATCCTGCACATATATCCTGCACATATATCCTAACAGGATATCCTGGTAGGATATCTTAGTCAACATACATTCTAACCCCATACCTGTGATCAATGTGCAGGGCCTCCAGCATTTGCTCCACTTGTACAATGACGCTTGTGGTACTGTGGCACTTCATGAAGCCAGGATCAAGCAGCTCGAGGGCACCGTTGCTGACCAAGGTGCTATTGCCGAAGCAAAGAGCCGGCACTATGAAAGCTTGCTAAAGAAGGTCACCCAAGATGCTGAGGTCAAACTTGCCAGTGTTCAAATGGACCATGATCAGGCCTTAATCAGCTTTCGAGAAGGAGTCAAGGCTTCTGCTATCGTCTCCCTGCTACAAGCACGCATCAAGATGGCCTACGAGGCCAAGGAGACAGGCCTTGTTTGTCCATCTTGGCCAGTTGAATCCTGGGTGGCCAAGTTGAAGGAGCTCGGAGGCAAAGCTGTGCCACTTCCTGCTGAAGCCGGTGAGTCTTCCAAGTCAACGGAGGTAGTGGTCCAAGCTGGAGAGAAAAAGGATGCTGGAGGTGATGCTGAGATGGACATTGGTCAGGATGCTTCGCAGGATGCTGGTAAAAATGCTGGAGCAGAGAAGTCTGAGAAGGTTGGAGGTGATGCCGCTGTGTGAGGGCATTTAGGTGGGCGATGACGGATATACGTGCCAAGGCCAGAGCCCACCTTTTTGAATTTGAATGTTGGTCTGTAGTCCCACAAACAATTTACTTCTCCGCACTTTACTTTTCCGTACCTGAACAATTTATATTTCCTGCATGCTTTTTGAACAATACAACAGTTGAAGGTGGATGGGTCTCGGTTTGAGATGAAGCCCTCAACTGTTGGGTGAACATGGTTATGAACTACTAGTGCTCTTAGTGGATGGGCCTTGTTTTGAGGTGAAACTAAGAGCACATCTTTTGGTATGTTAATAATATAACTACTTTCTTTTGACTTTATTATTGTTGTCATTAACATACGAATTTTACTTGTGAAAATTGTTTGTTCTGAACATATATCATAAATGTATCCTGGGGGATATCCTGAAAGATATCTTGAAGAGGATATTGCAATATAACCCATAAATTGTCCAAATAAAAAGGAGAGATCATACCAGAGATTCTTAGAGAATCAGTTCCAATCCTTTATCATAAATTTGTCCCCAGTGCATACTTATAAACTTGGATCCATCCTTCGGATTAGAATAATGTGTGTCCCCTGCGTTTGACAAAGACACAAATGTGTTTACCTTTTGACTCGAATGAATTCCGAATGCCCAAGGGCAGGACCCCCGATATCCTGAGAAGAATCCTTAGCATATTGGGGATAAACCCTGATATCTGGGGATAAACCCTGAATTTCATGCGCTACAGGCGAGAGTGTATAAACTCCTAGACTTAGAAAGGTGAAAACCTTTAAACCTTTGAGAGTATGAAAATACTCTTTCGTGAGAGAGGGTGATCAATCCTCATATACCTTTAGAACCCAGGATATAGCCAACAGTAACGAAATTGTCAGCCACTTTTACATGAACTGGTCCCGCTACCTTGAACTACACCTAGATAACTTGCGCTCCAGGCGAGGTGTTTAAACCCAATTCGAAAGAAAGGTGGATACCTTTAAACCTGTGAAGGGATCAGGATCCCTTAAACGTGAGAGAGGGGGCCAATCCTCTAATCTTTCGACTTATCCTGAGTATATATCCTGGAGCTATATCCTGAAACATATCCTGCAAAACAGTTCTAAACTAAGGTGGGTGTTAGCTTGGCTAACACCCCTCCGATGCTTAAGTCAGTATTGGGTTCAAGATAATAAACAAATATATTTTAAAGAGATAGAACACATACCATTCCGAGATAGAAAACAAATTCTACTCTTACTTGAAATAGAGCTTCAAATGTATTGCATTCCAGGATCTTGGTAGCATATCCCCTTCCACATTCCTGAGTCGATATGCTCCTTTCCCTGCTTCTGACTCAACTTCATAAGGTCCTTCCCATTTCGGAGCTAGCTTGCCATCGGCAGGATTAGTGGTGTTTTGAAAAGCCTTTCTCAGCACCCAATCACCAACTCAAAATCTTCTAGTCCTTATGTTCTTATTGTATGCCCTGGATATTCTTTGTTGATATGCTGCTATCCTCAGCCTTGCTGCATCTCTTTTTTCATCTATAGTATCCAGATCCTGACATAAGACTTCAGGATTCTGTTCAGGATCCTGTAGCATAGATCTTGCAGTAGGTATCGCCATTTCTGTTGGAATCATTGCCTCTGCTCCAAATACCAAGGAAAACGGGGTTTGGCCAGTTGCATTCTTCACCGTTGTCCTATCAGCCCACAAAACAAAGGGTAACTCTTCCGCCCATCTTCCTTTCTTGGCTCCAAGTCTCTTCTTTAAGTTATTGACTATTATCTTGTTCGAGGATTCGGCTTGTCCATTCGCTTGAGGATGTACCGGAGTAGATGTGATCATTTTGATTCCCCAACTTTTGCAAAAGTCAGTAGTCCTTTTGCTTATAAACTGGGACCCATTATCACAAATGATCTCAGCTGGTACTCCAAACCTAGTCAGGATATTCCTCTTTATGAAGGATACTACTTCTTGGTCTCTTACTTGAACGAATGCTTCAGCCTCGACCCACTTAGAGAAATAATCCGTCATTGCTAACATAAATACTTTTCCTCCCGGAGCCTTTGGTAACTTTCCTACTATATCCATCCCCCACTTCATGAATGGCCAAGGGGAAACTACAGGATATAGTGGTTCAGCTGGTTGATGTAGTATGTTACTATGCCTTTGACATGCATCACATCTTCGAGCATATTCTGCAGCATCTTTTCTCATTGTTGGCCAAAAGTATCCTGTCCTCAATACTTTCGAGAATAATGATCTGCCCCCAGTGTGATTACCACAGTCCCCTTCATGTATATCCTGAAGTACTTCTTTGGCTTCATGATCCTCCAAGCACCTTAAATATGGTCCTGCAAGAGATTTCTTATATAGGATATTATTTATAATAGTGAATCGTGATACCTTCATCCTAAATGCCTTAGGATTTTCATTTTCGGGGATGTGTCCATCTTTAAGATATTTCAGAATTGGAGTTGTCCAGGATTCAGGATACTGTTCAGGATATTCCACTCCAGGATCCCGAATATCCGCTACTTCTTTATCCTGAGGATTCGTTGCAGGATATAAAACATGTATTATTGGTATTTGGGTCCCTTCCGGTATCCTGACTGATGATCCCAGATTTGCTAAGGCATCCGCTTCAGCATTATCCTCTCTTGGTACCTGTTCAAGTGTAAAAACATCGAAATATCCTGCTAATTTTTTGAGAATATCGAGGTATTCGACTAACTTCTCACCCTTAACTGCATAGGATCCATTAAAATGATTAGTAATTAACAAGGAGTCAACATATACTTGCAAATTCTTGATATTCATACTTTTAGTCAGCTCTAATCCTGCAATTAAAGCTTCATATTCTGCCTCATTATTGGTAGCAGGAAATTCACACCTAATAGCCTGGGGTAATATGTCCCCCTGTGGCGATTTTAGTAGTATTCCCAATCCTACTCCTCTTATATTAGATGCACCATCAGTATATAATGTCCAGGATCCTGAGGATTCTCCTAATTGTTGAACTTCTAGGTCTGCCTCATCCTGAATGTCACTACTAAAATCAGCCACAAAGTCAGCTAAAGCCTGAGACTTTATGGCATTCCTAGGTTCATATACTAAATCATAGGCACTTAGCTTTACCGACCACTTAGCCATCCTGCCTGACATCTCTGGTTTTCTAAGCACATTCTTGACAGGATAATTTGTTTTAACATGAATCCTATGAGTTTCAAAATAATGTCTAAGTTTTGTTGATGCCATGACTAATGCTAGTATTAATTTTTCTAAGTAAGAATACCTAGTTTCAGCATCTAACAAACTTTTGCTAACATAATAAACAGGATATTGCTGACCTTCATGGTCCTTTACAAGGACGGCACTTACAGCGTTCCCCGATACCGCGAGGTATAGGGATAATGGTTCACCATTCTCAGGCTTCATTAGTAGAGGTGCGGTTGAAAGATATTGCTTTAACTCCCGTAGGGCCGCTTCGTGCTTCTCACCCCACTCGAATTTTTTGTTCTTCTTCAGGATATCATAAAAATCTTTACATTTCTCTGAGGATCTTGAGATAAATCTGTTTAATGCTGCCACTCGCCCCGTTAATCGTTGAACATCTTTCATATTTGAGGGTGATTTAATATCCAAGATGGCTTTGATCTGCTCCGGGCTTGCTTCTATTCCTCTTTTGGTCACCATATATCCTAGAAATTTTCCTGCCCCCACTCCAAAATGGCACTTAGCAGGATTCAGCTTCATATTATACTGATCCAGGATATCAAACGCTCCTTTAATATCCTGGAGGTGATCCTGAGCTTTCTTTGACTTTACTACCATATCGTCAATGTATACTTCCATGGTGTCCCCCAGTTTGTCTTTGAACATCATGTTTACCAATCTTTGGTATGTTGCACCTGCATTTTTCAAACCAAAAGGCATAGCTGTGTAACAATAAATACCTGTTGGCGTCATGAATGCAGTATCCTCCTGGTCAGAAGGCTCCATTTGGATCTGTTGAAATCCTGAGGATGCATCCATGAAAGTCAGCATTTCATGCCCAGCAGTGGCATCTACCATCGCATCAATACGGGGAAGAGGAAATGGATCTTTAGGACAAGCTTTATTCAAGTCTGTGTAATCCACACAGACTCTCCATTTTCCGTTCTTCTTCTGTACCACTACCACGTTTGCTAGCCACCTTGGGAATTTGACTTCTCTAATCATTTTGGACTTCAACAATCTTTCAACTTCTTCTTGAATAATGGTATTGCGTTCAGGAGCAAACTTTCTTCTTTTTTGCTGCACGGGCTTGAATGTTTTATCAATTCCAAGCTTGTGAGTAATAATATCTTTGGATATGCCCGTCATATCCTCATGCTTCCATGCAAACGTCGACATCCTGCATTTTAAAAAGTTAATTAATTGTTCTTCAATATCCTGAGGGATATTGGTTCCCACGAGCACCGAAATATCGGGATTATCCTGGTCCAGGACAATTTTCTTCACATCCTGCTCCGGATCCTCCACGATATCCTGGGCCCGCATCTTTAATTGCTATGCTGCACTAGGTTTGGTTGAGGATTTCATTGAGGATGAGTAGCATTCTTTCGCCTCCTGCTGGTCGCTATCAACTTTAACAACTCCCCAGGGGGTAGGTATCTTGATGCATTGGTGATATGTTGATGGCACGGCTTTCATATCGTGAATCCACGGTCTTCCCAATATAATGTTATAGCAGGATAGAGAGTCCATTACACAGAAACGTTGTATCGAGTTGACTCCTTCAACGTACACCGGCAACTTTATCTCCCCTACTGTGTTTCTGGCCTCTCCACTGAACCCAACAAGCACGGTGGACTTCGAAGTGATATCCATTGGAGATACATTCATTCTTTTAAGCGTCTCTAGTTGGATTATGTTGACGGAGCTGCCATTATCAACCAATATCCTGCGTACAAAATGGTTAGCCACATATAACGTTATTACCAGAGCATCATGGTGAGGATCCTGGACAGTATCCCTGTCATCGGCATCAAATGTGATCACTTTGTCAGTTGTGAGTGTAGTCATCCTGACAGGTTTGTCTCCCCTTTCGGCCTTAGCTTCTTTTGCATGTCTCTTTGCTGCCGAATACGAAGTCCCACAAATGTCGGACCCTCCCGAAATGAAGTTGATTATCTTGGCATCCGCGGGAGGTGAGGCTGCTCGCTCAGGATCCTTCTCAGTATCCTGACCCTTATTCTTCTTTCTTCCCAAGAGATCTTTCAAATATCCCTTGCTTAGAAGATAGCTTATCTCTTTCCTCAAAGCAATGCAATCCTCGGTCATATGTCCGAAATCTTCGTGGAAAGCACACCATTTTGATTTGTCTTTCCAATCCGCTTTTTGTTGATTCTTCCGAGGCCATCTCGCCTTGTCCCCCAGACCCTGCATGGCATACATCAATTCAGGAATGTTAACAGAAAAGCAATATTCTGATAATTCAGGATACTCTTCAGGATCCTCATCTTCGACAGCATTCACTCTCTTATTCTCATTTCTGCCATATGGCTTAGGCCGATACGACTTGAATGAGGATTCTGACTTCCTGTTAGTTGACTCATAAGTGTTGGATGAGTTCATCCTTTCTTGCATCTTTCTGTCATCTTCCAACCGAATGTATCTTAGGGCCCTGTTCCGAGCTTCATCCAGGTTCCTGCATGGGTTCATTACAAGGTCTTGGTAAAATTGAGAATCTTTTTGCAACCCCATCTTGAAAGCTTGCACAGCTGTTGCAACATCAAGATGAGGAATGTCTAGTGATTCTCGGCTAAACTTGTTCACATAATCCCTAAGGGATTCCTGAGGCCCTTGTGTTATCCTGTAGAGATCACTTGTTAATTTTTCAAAGCTCCTACTACAAGAAAACTGACTATTAAATAAATTTACTAAATGAGCAAAAGATGTGATTGAATGTGGAGGAACATTCAAGAGCCACTTCAAAGCTGATCTTGTCAAGGTTGAACCAAAACCCTTGCACAAGCATGCTTCTTTGAGATCCGGAGGGATAGGGTTGATCTCCATCCTCTCCCTATACTGAGCAATATGCTCCTCAGGATCCGTCGTTCCGTCGTAAAGCTTCATGTTGGGGGTTTGGAACCTCTTTGGAATCTCAGCATCACAGATAGGATATGCAAAGCGAGATATCTTATGGCTATCTTGAGACACTTCCGGGATTGGCTGGACCACCCCGGGTACACTTGATATCATTTCCTTCAACTTTTGAAGTTCCCTGGTAAGTGCTGACGTCACACCTGTATCCTGCAAGGATCCACTATTGTTAGTAGCATGAGTATTATTATTATTTAATATGTTACTCGTTGGAGGATTCTGCCCATATCCTGAAGCATATCCTGAGCTCCTTATGGTCGATATCCTGACCGAGGAGGGTATTTCAGGAGTATGATTCTGAGGAAGGCTGGGCACAATATTCCCCCTGTTATCCTCTGTATACACGGCTGAACTGAAGTTCAAAGCTCTGGGTTGTAATGGAGTGACAATATCCTCAGCGGATCTGCTCGAGCCAGACTTCAGGAGTTGTATTTCCCTTAAAAGCATTTGGTTTGTTTCCTGCTGCTGCCTCATTTGTTCCTGCACACTTCCAAACAAGGTTAAAATTTCGTCGTTAGATGCTAAAACAGGGGCAGATTCTTGAACAGTGCGAGTAGGGATAATATCCTGAGGTCGTGTAGAGGCTGGCATTCTTGGAGGAGGTGGTGGAAGCACCGAACCTGTAGTAGCAGAAGTCGTAGCAGACATAGTAGAGGAACTCATGTTTGATCGTGAGGCCATTGTGGACAATGTGGCAAAAAGTTTTGAAAGTAAAAAACCGATTAGCGATTTAACAAAAAGTTTTAGTAAAGATAGCACCACTTGCCCCACGGTGGGCGCCAAATTGTTTTGGTCAAAAATTACCGAAGCAATTTAGTGATCAAATTAGTAATGTGAGGTAGTATGCTAAAAAGTTTAGGGAAAATATGCTTGTTGAATTATTTAAAAAATCAGTGTTCAGGATACGGCTCAGGATATTGAGCTGTATCTGCGATCAAACAGAGAGCAAATAATAAGCAAAAAATAAAGGAAACGACACGAGATGTACGAGGAAAGCCCTTGATCAATCTAGATCGCCGGCATAAAACCTCGGGAGCTGACAATCGCAGCTGCCTTGTTCTTCTTATTGCTTTAAACTTCAGGATACAGTGCAGGATATCAACCAGATCTCTAAGTGTTACAATGAATTCGTGAGAGAGTACAATTTGCGAGAGAGCAAGTGTTGGTGTGTAGTGAGTGTGATTGCAGTGAAAATGTTGTGTCCTATTCGATCTGGTGTTCCTCCTATTTATAGTAACGAAATACAAACAAATATCCCTATAAATATGGGATGCTCCGAATATTCCATCAGAAACGTTGTAGACCGAGTAATAAGGCTTCAACGTCTTTCTTTGAACGGTTTGGACCGAGTCTTCCGCAGAACAAGTCTTTGTGAACGTTGCTAGCTTCCATCCCACGTACCTGCACGTAATTCGTTAGTGATCCTGAGGATACCATTCAGGATATTACCAATACCCTGAATCCGCACCCCGGATATGAACAGATATCATTTAATCAAGATAAAAGCCAAGATATTTCTCAGGATATGAGCTCAGAAATTAGCCCACAACAACACCTGTATCCTGCAAGGATCCACTATTGTTAGTAGCATGAGTATTATTATTATTTAATATGTTACTCGTTGGAGGATTCTGCCCATATCCTGAAGCATATCCTGAGCTCCTTATGGTCGATATCCTGACCGAGGAGGGTATTTCAGGAGTATGATTCTGAGGAAGGCTGGGCACAATATTCCCCCTGTTATCCTCTGTATACACGGCTGAACTGAAGTTCAAAGCTCTGGGTTGTAATGGAGTGACAATATCCTCAGCGGATCTGCTCGAGCCAGACTTCAGGAGTTGTATTTCCCTTAAAAGCATTTGGTTT
This sequence comes from Helianthus tuberosus, assembly GCA_030545235.1. Classification (NCBI taxonomy): domain Eukaryota; kingdom Viridiplantae; phylum Streptophyta; class Magnoliopsida; order Asterales; family Asteraceae; genus Helianthus; species Helianthus tuberosus. The sequence goes on along the minus strand of CM060426.1, from coordinate 58,089,077 downwards.
GTTTCCTGCTGCTGCCTCATTTATTCCTGCACACTTCCAAACAAGGTTAAAATTTCGTCGTTAGATGCTAAAACAGGGGCAGATTCTTGAACAGTGCGAGTAGGGATAATATCCTGAGGTCGTGTAGAGGCTGGCATTCTTGGAGGAGGTGGTGGAAGCACCGAACCTGTAGTAGCAGAAGTCGTAGCAGACATAGTAGAGGAACTCATGTTTGATCGTGAGGCCATTGTGGACAATGTGGCAAAAAGTTTTGAAAGTAAAAAACCGATTAGCGATTTAACAAAAAGTTTTAGTAAAGATAGCACCACTTGCCCCACGGTGGGCGCCAAATTGTTTTGGTCAAAAATTACCGAAGCAATTTAGTGATCAAATTAGTAATGTGAGGTAGTGTGCTAAAAAGTTTAGGGAAAATATGCTTGTTGAATTATTTAAAAAATCAGTGTTCAGGATACGGCTCAGGATATTGAGCTGTATCTGCGATCAAACAGAGAGCAAATAATAAGCAAAAAATAAAGGAAACGACACGAGATGTACGAGGAAAGCCCTTGATCAATCTAGATCGCCGGCATAAAACCTCAGGAGCTGACAATCGCAGCTGCCTTGTTCTTCTTATTGCTTTAAACTTCAGGATACAGTGCAGGATATCAACCAGATCTCTAAGTGTTACAATGAATTCGTGAGAGAGTACAATTTGCGAGAGAGCAAGTGTTGGTGTGTAGTGAGTGTGATTGCAGTGAAAATGTTGTGTCCTATTTGATCTGGTGTTCCTCCTATTTATAGTAACGAAATACAAACAAATATCCCTATAAATATGGGATGCTCCGAATATTCCATCAGAAACGTTGTAGACCGAGTAATAAGGCTTCAACGTCTTTCTTTGAACGGTTTGGACCGAGTCTTCCGCAGAACAAGTCTTTGTGAACGTTGCTAGCTTCCATCCCACGTACCTGCACGTAATTCGTTAGTGATCCTGAGGATACCATTCAGGATATTACCAATACCCTGAATCCGCACCCCGGATATGAACATATATCATTTAATCAAGATAAAAGCCAAGATATTTCTCAGGATATGAGCTCAGAAATTAGCCCACAACAACACCTGTATCCTGCAAGGATCCACTCTTGTTAGTAGCATGAGTATTATTATTATTTAATATGTTACTCGTTGGAGGATTCTGCCCATATCCTGAAGCATATCCTGAGCTCCTTATGGTCGATATCCTGACCGAGGAGGGTATTTCAGGAGTATGATTCTGAGGAAGGCTGGGCACAATATTCCCCCTGTTATCCTCTGTATACACGGCTGAACTGAAGTTCAAAGCTCTGGGTTGTAATGGAGTGACAATATCCTCAGCGGATCTGCTCGAGCCAGACTTCAGGAGTTGTATTTCCCTTAAAAGCATTTGGTTTGTTTCCTGCTGCTGCCTCATTTGTTCCTGCACACTTCCAAACAAGGTTAAAATTTCGTCGTTAGATGCTAAAACAGGGGCAGATTCTTGAACAGTGCGAGTAGGGATAATATCCTGAGGTCGTGTAGAGGCTGGCATTCTTGGAGGAGGTGGTGGAAGCACCGAACCTGTAGTAGCAGAAGTCGTAGCAGACATAGTAGAGGAACTCATGTTTGATCGTGAGGCCATTGTGGACAATGTGGCAAAAAGTTTTGAAAGTAAAAAACCGATTAGCGATTTAACAAAAAGTTTTAGTAAAGATAGCACCACTTGCCCCACGGTGGGCGCCAAATTGTTTTGGTCAAAAATTACCGAAGCAATTTAGTGATCAAATTAGTAATGTGAGGTAGTGTGCTAAAAAGTTTAGGGAAAATATGCTTGTTGAATTATTTAAAAAATCAGTGTTCAGGATACGGCTCAGGATATTGAGCTGTATCTGCGATCAAACAGAGAGCAAATAATAAGCAAAAAATAAAGGAAACGACACGAGATGTACGAGGAAAGCCCTTGATCAATCTAGATCGCCGGCATAAAACCTCAGGAGCTGACAATCGCAGCTGCCTTGTTCTTCTTATTGCTTTAAACTTCAGGATACAGTGCAGGATATCAACCAGATCTCTAAGTGTTACAATGAATTCGTGAGAGAGTACAATTTGCGAGAGAGCAAGTGTTGGTGTGTAGTGAGTGTGATTGCAGTGAAAATGTTGTGTCCTATTTGATCTGGTGTTCCTCCTATTTATAGTAACGAAATACAAACAAATATCCCTATAAATATGGGATGCTCCGAATATTCCATCAGAAACGTTGTAGACCGAGTAATAAGGCTTCAACGTCTTTCTTTGAACGGTTTGGACCGAGTCTTCCGCAGAACAAGTCTTTGTGAACGTTGCTAGCTTCCATCCCACGTACCTGCACGTAATTCGTTAGTGATCCTGAGGATACCATTCAGGATATTACCAATACCCTGAATCCGCACCCCGGATATGAACAGATATCATTTAATCAAGATAAAAGCCAAGATATTTCTCAGGATATGAGCTCAGAAATTAGCCCACAACAGGGAGCAAAGCATGAAGCAGCCTTGCAGGATTTGAAGCGATATCTCTCGACTGCACCTCTATTGATGAAGCCTGAAAATGGTGAACCACTATCCCTCTACCTCGCTGTATCATGGAATGCTGTAAGTGCCGTTCTTATAAAAGACCATGAAGGTCAGCAATATCCTGTCTATTATGTTAGTAAAAGTCTACTAGATGCTGAAACTAGATATTCTCATTTAGAAAAATTGATATTAGCCCTAGTTATGGCATCGACAAAGCTTAGACATTATTTTGAGACACATAGGATCCATGTTAAAACCAATTATCCTGTTAAAAACGTGCTTAGGAAACCGGAGATGTCAGGTAGGATGGCCAAGTGGTCAGTGAAATTGAGTGCTTATGACTTAGTATATGAACCTAGAAATGCCATAAAGTCTCAGGCTTTAGCTGACTTTGTGGCTGATTTCAGTAGTGACATTCAGGATGAGGTAGATCTAGAAGTTCAACAGTTAGGAGAATCCTCAGGATCCTGGTCGTTATATACTGATGGTGCATCTAATGTACGAGGAGTAGGATTGGGAATACTACTAAAATCGCTACAGGGGGACATATTACCCCAGGCTATTAGGTGTGAATTCCCTGCTACTAATAATGAAGCAGAGTATGAGGCTTTAATTGCAGGATTAGAGTTGGCTAAGAATATGAATATCAAGAATTTGCAAGTATATGTTGACTCCTTGTTAATTACTAACCATTTTAATGGATCCTATGCAGTTAAGGGTGAGAAATTAATCGAATACCTCGATATTCTCAAAAAATTAGCAGGATATTTCGATGTTTTTACACTTGAACAGGTACCAAGGGAGGATAATGCTGAAGCAGATGCCTTAGCAAATCTGGGATCGTCAATCAGGATACCAGAAGGGACTCAAATACCAATATTACATATCTTGTATCCTGCGACGAATCCTCAGGATAAAGAAGTAGCGAGTATTCAGGATCCTGGAGCAGAATATCCTGAAAAGGATCCTAAATCCTCGACGGCTCCAATCGTGAGATATCTCAAGGAAGGACACATCCACGGAGATGAAAATCCTAAGGCATTTAGGATGAAGGTATCTCGATTCACTATTATAAATAATGTTTTATACAAGAAATCTCTTGCAGGACCCTATTTGAGGTGCTTGGAGGATCCTGAAGCCAAAGAAGTACTTCAGGATATACATGAAGGGGATTGTGGTAACCATACTGGGGGCAGGTCATTATTCTCAAAAGTATTAAGAACATGATATTATTGGCCGACAATGAGGAAAGATGCCACAGAATATGTTCGAAGATGTGATGCATGTCAAAGACATAGTAACATACTGCATCAGCCTGCTGAACCATTATATCCTATTGTTTCCCCTTGGCCATTTATGAAGTGGGGTATGGATATAGTGGGAAAGCTTCCAAAGGCTCCAGGAGGGAAGGTTTTTATGTCGGAAATGACAGATTATTTCTCCAAATGGGTTGAAGCCGAGGCATTTGTCCAAGTCAGGGATCAAGAAGTGGTATCCTTCATAAAGTGAAATATCCTGACCAGATTCGGAGTACCAACCGAGATAATCTGTGACAATGGTTCTCAGTTTATAAGTAAGAGGACTACTGACTTTTGTAAGAGTTGGGGAATCAAAGCGATTACGTCTACCCCGGTACATCCTCAAGCAAATGGACAAGCTGAATCCTCAAACAAGATAATTGTAAACAACTTGAAGAAAAGATTAGGGGCCAAGAAAGGAAGATGGGCAGAAGAATTACCCTTTGTTTTGTGGGCTGATAGACCGACGGTAAAAAATGCAACTGGCCAAACCCCGTTTTCCTTAGTATTTGGAGCAGAAGCAGTGATCCCGACAGAAATGGTGATACCCACAGCAAGATCCAACCTCTGGAATCCTGAGCAGAATCCTGAAGTCCTATGCCAGGAGCTGGATACTATTGATGAGACAAGAGATGCAGCACGGCTAAGAATGGCGGCATATCAACAAAGGATATCCAGAACATACAACAAGAATATAAGGATTAGAAGGTTCAAAGTTGGAGATTGGGTGTTAAGAAAAGCTTTTCAGAATACTACCAATCCTGCTGATGGAAAGCTGGCTCCGAAATGGGAAGGACCATATGAGATTGAATCAGAATCAGGAAAAGGTGCATACCGACTCAAGGATATGGAGGGGGATATGCTACCGAGATCCTAGAATGCAATCCACTTAAAGCTTTATTTCAAGTAAGAATAGAATTTCTCAGAATGGTATGTATTCTATCTCTTTTAAATATATTTGTTTATTATCTTGAACCCAATACTGACTTAAGTATCGGAGGGGTGTTAGCCAAGCTAACACCCACCTTAGTTTACAATTGTTTTGTAGTATATGTTTCAGGATATAGCTCCAGGATATGCACTCAGGATAACTCGAAAGATTAGAGGATTGGCCCCCTCTCTCACGTATAAGGGATCCTGATCCCTTCACAGGTTTAAAGGTATTCACCTTTCTTCTGAATTGGGTTTAAACACCCCGCCTGGAGCGCAAGTTATTCGGGAATAGTTCAAGGTGGCAGGACCAGTCCATGTAAAAGTGGCTGACAATTTCGTTATTATTGGCTATATCCTGAATCCTAAAGGTATATGAGGATTGATCACCCTCTCTCACGAAAGGGTATTTTCATACTCTCTAAGGTTTAAAGGTTTTCACCTTTCTAAGTCTTGGAGTTTATACACTCCCGCCCGTAGCGCATGAAAATCTGGGATTTCCCCCAGGATACGAGGGATTCATCTCCAGTACATTTTTTGGGTTTTACCCCTGTAACACGAAAAATTGTCTATACAATGGGAACTGATATCCAGAAGATTTCTAAGTATTTGAAGACATTGTACACAGGGGACATTCCTAGTAAGGCAATGGTGTAAAACTCAAAGGATGAGGCTCTGACTTAATACACTGAGTGTCTCAGACAGGGGACATCTTCATCGGAAGAGTTGCAAGGGGACTGAAGTTTGAGAATAGGGTTATACCCTATTCCTGGATCCACCTCAGCACCCCTCTCAGCATCGTTAGCTTTTTCAGCTACTTTGGAAGATCCTTCGGCAGCTGGTGTGGTAGAAATGCCGCCAAGGTTCTTTCGCTTCATTTCCCAGGCACCAGCGTCCCAAGAAGGGCATTCAAAACCTAGTGTTTTGGCTTCATGGGCCATCTTCAGCCTGGCCTGGAGAAGAGAAGTGACGACGGAACTCTTAAGGCTATCCCGGTAGCTGATCATATCCCGTTCATGTTGCGCATGGGCAGCTTCAAGATCGGCTTGGGCTTGAAGAGTAGCTTTGTTGAGAGCAGTCTGGTGTTCTTGAATCATAGTTTTGAACTTCTCCTCGTAATGACGAGATTTGGCGGCTGCAATCATGCCTTGATCGGAGATGAACCAGGATTCTTGATATAGATGAACCTTTAACTTGGATTCAAGCGTCTTGTTAAGCCTACAGGATTCTTGATATAGATGAACCAGACGTTCAAGACCCTGCGAAAGTAAGAGGACAGGTATTGATTTTGATAAATCTTTATAAATGATATAAGCTGCAGGATGTGGTTTGAGAATACTAACCTGGTTAAGAAAGGAAGTCATAAACCCGCTAGCTTCGATGAACCCGTGCTTCTCATAGGGAAAAGTGTCAGAGATGACGGGGGAATCGGGCTATTTCCTTTTACGAGAGCTGGAGCTCCGAGGCTTGGTAGTTGGCAAGGGTTTGGTGATGACAATGGCTTTGGAACCACTGGGTTTGGATGAGGCTGTGGTCTTAGGATTGGGTTCCTTCTTGATCTGAACCTGATCAGAGTAGCTGTCCAACTCGTCGAGATCAAAGACTTCAGGGATCTTAGCCGGTGCTGCATAAAGGAAAAAGTTTTACATTATTATTACTCTTCATTCTATTATGCTATACTAACTAACTATTTTAAAAGTAGTCCTTACCAGACATTTCAGATGACGAGTATTGACTGGAACTCGGGATGTGTGTGGTGAAACTCCTGTCTATTGCAGGTAATTGGTAAATAGTGTTGATTCTTTCCTCTGATTCAGCGGTAGGAGGAGCTACTTCCTTGAAATTTACTGCAAAAGAATCAAAAAGAAGGATATTAGCAAAAGATAAAAATCTAAAGGTACATGGGAGTATTAATAACTCTACCGGTGGTTAACCACTCCACCGGAAGGCTAGCACCCTCAGCGATGGAGTCTCGTTTGACGAAAAAGAACTTGCGTTGCCATCCATCTTCGTTTTTGGTGGCTTTAAGAATAAGGGGTTTGTTGGAAGTCGAAAAAAGCAAAAAACGGCTAGAACCATGAGATCGAAGGCGGTAAGCGATGGGCAGATCTTCAATACAAAGGTCAGGACAGTGAAGGTTTTTAATTTGGTTTAGAACAATTAATACTCTCCAGACCATGGGCATGGTCTGAGCAAAAGAAATACATGTGGTACGGAAAAATTGCATCATAAATTCGGGAAAAGGGTATCGGAGACCTAGCGAGAAAGGGTATGCTGGAAAGCAAACCCAATCTGCGGAAGAAACATCCGATCGAATTGACCAATCGAACGGTCTAAAGACTGTGTTATCAGGAAAAGCACCGGAAACTCTCAAAGCCGCAATGTCTGCATTATCAAAGGCACAGACTTCTTTCTCAGGATTTTTGAGAAGATTCTGCTGGGTAAAAGTCTTGGATGATTCACCGGTTTGGGAATAAGTCCTGGTGGCCATGGTAGATGAAGAAAGAAAGATTGATAAAAGATGAACAAGAAGTGGGGAATTACCTGGAGACTCTGTTGAAGATATCTGCTTTTCAAACAAGAAGAGAGAAGATATAGGGGCATTGTGGATCTCCATCGAGTTAAAAGCGCGTTGGAGGATATGATGTGATTTTGACCGTCGTCTAGATTTAATTGCTTTAATTTATGAGATAAAACTTTTAAAATATATCCGTTGGATTGGTATACCAACAGATATATTTGGGGACAATTTTTATAGGTCATTTTCTGAGCATACATATCTTGATCAATATCCTGCTTCTAATTGTTTATTTGTGACCAGGATACTGGACGGGGATATTGCTAACATCCTGAGCGATATCCTGAGGTTGATTGAATTAACCACGTGCAGGGTAAAGGCTGGGGTTTGCTAACGGTCAGATGGACTTCATCTCCTCAAGACTCGGGCATGTTTGTTATGGGAGAGACGTTGAACCCGAAAGACTAGGTCTACAACGTTCGAGTGAGGAATATTCGCTGGATCCCGGTTATTTAGGATAGTTTGTTATATTTGTTTTACTATAAATAGATGGGGGCGGATCAGATTAAGGCACGCCACTTTCACATTTTCAAACACTTTCTCTCTAGCTCTCTAAAAACACTACACACAAACACTTGTATTCAAATCATATTGTAACACCTAGTTGATTCGCTCTACATCCTGCACTATATCCTGATATTTGAAGCAATAGAAGAACAAGGCAGCTACGATTGTCAGCTCCCGAGGTTTTGTGCCGGCGATCTAGATTGATCAAGGGCTTTCCTCGTACATCACGTGTCAACCTTTACTTTTCTGCTCATTGTTTGATCACAGACACAGCTCTATATCTTGAGCCGTATCCTGAAACTGTTTTTATAACTAACTTAGTTAACATATTTTTCACACATAATTTTAGCACACTACCTCACTTAACTAATTTGATCACTAAATTGCTTCGGTAATTTTTTACCAAAACACTAATTCCCCGGCAACGGCGCCATTTTGATGATTGTCATAAGGGTCATGCAAAAACCTAATTAAACTAAATAGATAGCGTAAGTAGGGTATCATATCCACGGGGAATATGTGGTTAGTGTTTAACTAGAGAATTATTATATATTAAAGAAAGCAACTCCCACCAGAATCCCGATTACAAGTTTAACACAAAAACCGTTTACAGATTCATAACACCACATAGACATGGCCTTGGAATTAATGATTTTGATTATTTATTAGGGATAGTTTTTAAGATTCGCCATACAACCTAATAACCCGTTTAATTATACCAATTACCCACCAATTTACCAAACCGCTAACAACGCAAGTATGTTGCCAATACGCTTGATAAACGACAAACAATTCAAATATTATAAACGTTTCACAAAATCAACACAAGTGGTCAAGATTTACCAGTTAATAAGAATCAGAAAAACAAAGTTTAATTTGAAAATCTAGAAATCAATCATTCGGGGAAAGTCACATAAGATAAAGGTAAAGTCCTCTAAGTTTCAAATTCTAGGTTCACACCAAACTCAGTTTAATCATTAATTGGACACCACATAGACATGGTGCTGAAAAGTCAGTTAATTTAAATGGTAATAAAAAACAGGTCTTTGTCATCAGATCTTTACAGTTCAATTACCCTATTTACTAATGTGAGTCAACCTACTCTATGTCACCCAACAAGGTTTTGTCATCAACCGAGCAAGTTGTAAAGCAAGAACTCAAACACATGCAAATAGTATAAATAAACCAACTCATCAAATTGTTTATACCACGTTGTCAATGTCAAAAGATAACAAATCCAATTATAAATAAACGTGAAAAAGTGTTCAACTCTACAAACCGTTCACTTAAAGAAAGCCATCAAACCGCTTATGCCTTGAACCGAGTACGGCTGCCAAAAAGCGGCTGCCTTCTGTGCGGCGCACTGTCTTCCTTCAAAAGCTGCCGTCAAAACAAAAGCCTCTCTCCTAGAAATTGGTGTCCCTCTTTCTTTTAATTCCTAAAACCATCCACCGAACTTTCTCTCATGGACCAATTAGTGGGCTGCCAAGTCTACTAATTACATATGATCTCAAATAGAAGCCTATCAAAAGTCCCCACTAAAGTGAGTTAGCCTTAATACACCAAGCCCATTTAAATTGGGTTTTTTTCTTTGTTGGGACTGTTCTATTTTTTTTCCTTGGATGACACCATAAGCTCCAAAAGACTACATATCTTTTTCTTGTTCTTTCTTTTCTGCCAAAATAGTCAACACAAAAATAACTACAATTTCATTTTCTTTTCTTTTAATCCAACACGATATCACAAAGAATGACACCATTTATTTTGTTTAGATCATAAACTGTTTTAAGTTAACCTCATCTTTAGTAATTTGCACCATGTTTGACTAGGGTACATATCATTTTATCTCAACCTAAGATTAATGTGTTCGTTTTAGCTCGTTAGATCCGTGACCCACAAAATATAAAAGCCAATTAAATTAATAGATTTCATACTATAATCAATGTATTTAGATTATAAAATATATTAAATAAAGTGTACCTAAAATGCACCGATCAAGATGGAATGAAGATTCTTCAGAGACAAATCATAACAACGATAGAAAACCGAGAAATGATAAGTACTACAAATCAAATCAGTGTTATGATCTAAGTGTTTGGTTTGAAAGTGGAGAATGGTACGATAGCAGGGTGTGTTACAAATGTGGTTTTGAAGGACACATTGCTGTTAACTGCCAGAGTCAGAGATTTGAGACGAGAAGATGCTATGAATGTCAAATCAGAGGTCATATTGCCAGAGATTGCCCAATGAGATCAAAGAGAAGATCGAGGGCTGGATCTTATAAAATGGCTAAGAAAACTGAGAAAATAGAAGAAAAGCCCAAAGACCAAAGAATCAAATTATCACAAGGCAGAAAGATAGACTGAGAAAGAAAAGAAAGAAAGCGAGAGAGTATTTAGAAAAGATTTTGTCCTCCGAAACTACCATGGATTCAGATACTAGTTCTGATGAATCGCTTTGCTCTCCAAAGAATAATCAGTCAAGTAAAACGAATTCGTCAGATACAAATCTGAGGACAAAAGAGAGAATAAAGAAAGAAAAATTGGTTAATCAAACAGTTAAAAATCAAAGAAAGTTAAATTTTCAGATAAAATTTTTATAGAAGTGTTTGAATATAAAAGAAATTGTGAAAGGTCGTTCATGTCATATGTTGATGAATTTGGTAAACCTAAATCCAGTATGGATAGGGTTCCAATTCAAAACTAATCAAATTCATTTCTATGTGCAGGTGTTTAGGGGCCAATTCAAGTTTAATATGAATAACGGAACAACCTGGCACATGAGAAGAAAATCCTGTGTCCGTGGTAAAAAAAACAGGAAGTGATTGGTTTAAATTGTTAAAGTTTGAAATTTTAAAAGGAATACGCCGAAATCCTCACTGCTGAACAAACACATGATAAAATTAGATTGAAAAACGGTTTCAAAATGTTATAATCAAGTGGTTTGTAAATCATGGGGGTGAATGTGAGCTAAACAGAGAATGTGAAGCAGAAAATGGATGGCGAGATGAAGTTATCTGAATCGGTTTGTCAATTTTTCTTTAAAATGTTTTGGATTTTAGGGGGAGTAAAAATTTTAAAAATACAAAAACATTTAAAAATTTGAAAAAGCCAAAAACATGAGAAAATTCAAAATGAGTTTTTTATGTAAAAAGGGGAAATGATAGTACATCAGTAGACAATCACAGTACGCTAAAGAAATGGAAAGTTAAAATGTGATAAACGGTCTCACTGATGATATGCCAGTAGGTTTTTACACATTCAGTAGATTGATTTCGAGATATAAACCTAAATATCAATAACTTTCTTATTTCGTGGGGAACATCTCTCGGATATATAGGTAACCCCTGAAATCTTGTTTGAAAGATTGCCTGTTTCTGAGATACTAGGTCTTTATACTGTTTGATATTTGGGGTAACCCCTAAGTGGGACACACCTAAAGTCGAGCCATCATCTCTCTGTCTGAACAAAAGTTCTAACCTGAGCTCTCATGGTCTCGCACTACCCAGAGAACATATATCATTATTGTATATCCACCTGTAAGACTGAATATTGGGAATCTGGATACGAGAGTATATTCTGAGGTGGGGCACGTGAATAAGTTAAGTGCTTAAAACACTAATTCTCTTATCTTGAAACAATTGAACATTGTGTGAAAATTTAAATGGATCAGTATACTGACAATCTAAGTGAATCGTTTAGAACTTAAAGTCTAAGAAGGTCAACGGTGCTAGTGATTTGTCATAAACTGATATGATCCTCTGACACGAACTCAAACAAAAATATTGTCTGTAAATATTTCTTTACTGCTTTACTTTACATAAAATTTACAAAAAGATTTTCAGAGTGTTTTAGCATAAACTTTGTAAAATACAAAAAGATTTTGTTTCAGTTTATGTTTTGACAACCGATGATGAAAAGTTGAGTTTCAAAATCTGAAGATGCTGAACATAAACAAGTTCATTAATTTGAAACTTGATTTTTAAAATGAAAATTTAAAAAAGTTGATAAGCTGGATAATCAAGGCCATTAATTTTAACTTGATCATCTGTGAGGGTTACTGAAATTGATCATGCTTAGAAAATCTCACCAGTTGAATCTAAAAAGTATATTTGAATGATAAAAAGATTTGAGAGGAAGTTAAAAGAAAGGGGGAGCAAGATTAATTTTCAAATCTAAAATGTTTAGTGATTCGGAGCTTTATTCAAGGGGGTGCTTACAGTTTTACTTTGTTTGCTTGAATATGTTTTCTGTGGTAGATTAAGACTAAACTTCGGAGATTTCTAAGCTATGTCCAAGGGGGAGTCTGTGAGTGCATTTTGTATGTCCATAGTTAGGAATCTGTCACTATTTGTAACGTTTAAAGTCTTGAGTCTGTATCATACCGGACAGAGGTTTCACTAGGTGTCGTTAGGTAATGACAGGTTAGGATACGGTACGATACGACACGATACGAGACCAGATATGACCAGACATGATGTCATCATGACTAAATGATGACATCATATTTAATATATCATGCATGAAAGTCGATAAAAAAAGGAGGAGTCTGCATGGATTAATGAAATATCACATGAAGATATTAATTGAAACAAATGAAGTCAACCATTCGACCGGATGAAGTCAAAATCCAACTTCACTCGGATGAGGTGTGCTTGCTGTTCGGATGAGGAATTGTTCGGATGAGGAATTTTTGTTAGCTCGGATGGAGAACAACTATAAATAGAATACAAGTCCATCCGGTCAGAATATTAGAGAACACACAGAACTCCATCTGTTCAAGTTCAAGTTCAAACCAACAGTTCTTCACTGATCTTCATCTACAAACATAAACATCTCGGTTTCGTCTTGTTCATAGATTTCGAGTGTTCTAGTGTGTAGATCGAGTCAAAACTCTGTCCGGTTGTCGTTGATACGTAATAAAACGACGTTTATTTACGTTTTCACGCACGATTACGGTTTGATTTAACGAATTCCGCACGTTAAATCGAATTCATCGCAGATGTAGTGATCGTTTACGATCCGATCCTGAACTCACATTTATGATGGGTTTACTGTATAGTTAATCTGCTAACTTAAACTGAGTTTTGGACTATTAAACATTGATCACTATTCGTGTTGATGGTGATGACTCTTACAACTTAAATAATTGGTTCAACATGATTAGTGGCTGGATCCTGGTCAGTCGCACGCTTCGCGGTAAAGCCCCACATGTGGAATTTGAGGGTGTGACACAACCAGCTGAGCTACAATCTTATTGTGTTGTTTAGTCCACTCGTATTATATAAAAGCACTAACTCAGCCAAAGCTGCTGCATCTCATTCCTCCCAAACGCGACCTGCAACGAAAATTATGAACCCGACCAGACGTTTTAGGTCTATGTACGCGATGTTTGAACTAGTTATGCCTCCATTAACTCAGATTTAATGTCGAAATGGGTTTCCTACAATCAAATCGATTTATACACACAACATTGAACTCTTTTAAATACAAAAATTACACCTCCATTATTATTAACCAAGAACTTGAAAGGGTTATGTTTAATTTGTTAAATTGAGACTTAAAATTTGGTCTTGCCTGATTCCAAACCTCTCTCCCACATTATCCAACTTGTAAAATCTGCAAAACACCTTCCAATTTCACTAATTTAAGCAAACTCAAGAACTAGGGCTTGGAACTTGTTTTCATCATATTTTCTCCATACGAAGTCCAATTCAGGTGATTCAAAAGCCTAACTTTGTTATTTTTTCATGATCTACAAAACCCCTTGATATGCGGTAAGTGTCGTATATATTAGGTGTATATTTTAAGCCCTTTTTAACACTTATTTTTGCCAAGTTTTAAATTTATAAAACACGATATTTTACTAACACTAAACACACATATAGGCAAGTGCACCCATCGTTGAGCGTAGTATAGCGTTGGTAAGATACCGAGGTCGTCCAAGGACACAAGAGCTTTTAATACCGGTTTATCCTCAACGTCTAACCAAAACAAAAGTTTAGAAAAATGTTTTAAACTAAGAAAAATAAAACTAACTAAAATGCTGAAAATAAAAATAAAAGTAAAAACAGATAGACAAGATGAATCACTTGGTTCCGACTCGTATCTAGTATAACCTTTGATTATTTCCGCACTTTTGCACATAATTAAGAGATTATCTTAGTTATTGTAGTAGGCCCCTCTTTTGAAGGTGACGTTACCCTCACCCCAGTAGTTTGAGTCAGCAGGGATACAATCCTAAAGGGGTGGATTATTGGAAGATAATGAATTAAGTTATTAATGCAGTATTGTGGTAGGCCCCGCTTTTGGCGGTGACGTTACCCTCGACTAAGTAGTCTGAGTCAGCAGGGATACAGTCCTAAATAGCCGGGTTATAGTATTAATAGTAGTTAACTTATGAGGGGATCAAAGAGTTTGGACCCCCGCCATCCAATACCGTGAAGTATTGAAGGAGGTCCTACTAAATTTGACCCAGGTCCATTGCAGGACCTCTAAACGCTGAACAATGGCAAGACCTTTACCAAACCGTTCCCTTAACCCCCTACTAGGTAGCCAACATACCTCCATATAGACCGTGGAGATATGAATGGTGAAAATCCTTTATTTTATATAGACAGTAAAATAATGCCAAGACACCACGGACAAACGATAAGGAAAGATCACCTTCAACATAAGTAACTAGTTATTAAAGTCATTAATACAAAACCAAATAAAAAGTGCAAAAGTTTAGAAATAAAAAGTATTATACTAGACACTTTGTCTTCACCAAGTGATGTAAGAGACTTAGGCAAACATGGCCTTGATTGTCAAGAACTCTTACGATCAATCTTGGATCCCGAGACGACTCACACACTCTATGATGGACAATGGATGATGGTGGTGGATGATGGTGTTGTGATGGTGGTGGGTGGTGGATGAAGTGTGAGAGAGGTGGTGTGCCAAGGGATGAGATGAAATGAATCCAAGCACTCCTATTTATAGGCTGAACAGAAGCCTGGGCACGGCCCCGTGTTCGCTGGGCACGGCCCCGTGCCCGTCTGACACTCTCTCTCTTCATTAATTGTAATTCGCAATTACAATTAATGCGCCTGCAGTACTTTCGGCACGCCCCCGTGTCCGCTGAGCACGGCCCGTGGTGGGCAATAGAAGCTTCTATAGGTTTGTCTTTTCTGCTGCTTCTTGGGCACGGCCCCGTGCTGGCTGAGCACGGGGCGTGTTCAGCCTTCTGTTTTCTCTATTTTGCTTTGGAAGGTGCCGTTGAGGGTTCGGGCAGTCCACTAATGTTCCTTTTCTTGTATTTATGTTGGATTTAGCTGTCTTTTTGCTTCTTTTGCGTTTTTGAGCTCATTTAATCCTGAAAATACAAAAGGAAGACAAAAACACTCTTTTTCCAATATTAGTACTAAAAAAGGGTTAGTTTTATGCCTCATTTGATGTAATTTATATGTTGCATTTTACACACATCAAATACCCCCACACTTGAACTTTTGCTTGTCCTCAAGCAAAACTCTTTAATATGTGGCTTACACTCCCAAATGGAATAGGTAGAAGAGAAGGTTTTGGGCTTGTCATAGAGTGTCGGGATTTCCAAGATCTTTTTTTTGGGTTTTATTTTTATTTATTTACACTCCTATTCGTAATGATTTATTTAGAACTGTTCATAAAAGAAATTACTAATTTGGGCATAACATGCCTTTTTAAAATTCTATTTATATACAAGTTCACATACCTCGCGGGGAAAACACTCACACTCGGCCGAAAGTGTATTTTTAGTGAATCACTCGAGAGCGGCACGGAACTTATTCCTACCATAGGCTTGCCAAGAAATCAATCCTCCTCCTTTTTAACTTTTATACCTTTGTAGATATCAAGAGGACTTTGTGGGTTAAGGGTTGGCTAGGGTTAAAGGTAGGTGGTTGGGTTAGTGGTTAGTAGAAAAAGGGCTAAAAGCGTAACAAGTGTCGGTTTTCGTATTTTTGCAACTTTTTATTTTTAATGAAGCTTGTATTCAAACAAAGTTATTTTTGATTTCTTTGTTTGTTTATTTTCTTTTTGCTTCATCATTATCAAAGATTTTTTTTTTTTTTCACGAAAAACCGAACTTGTTACTAAAATAAAGGGTTAAAAATGAAAAAGGTTTTGGTGGGTGAAAGGGTTTTTTTTTTTTTTTTTTTTTTTTGGGTGATGAAACGAAAAGGTTTAGGCTCAAAAGGGCTAACTAGGGGGATTTTTGGGTAGGTAGTAAAAGAAAAAGAAAAATAATGGTGTAGAAAAGAAAAAGGGTTAGTCCTAATGCCTCCATCATTTACTTACTCGGGTTTAAGTTGATAAGGACCGGGAATGTATTGTCATGGCAAGTTCTAGAGTCGTAAGAACCAAGCGGCTATTCACACAAGAAACGAAAAATGAGCATTTAGTCAAATGATATGAAATTGTGTGCTCAATAAAGGCTCAAAACTCACTTTTGTGGGAATGGGTTTTTATGTGATCAAGTATATATAATCAAATTTTAAATAAGTTTGTCATGCCTTTTCATAATTTTCTTATTTGGTTCTTTTTATCACTACGCTATCGGTTGTAAATTTGTAAAAATATAACCTTTTTGAGAACTTGAATTTCCCGAGTTAAACCTAGACAAGTAAAAAAAATGAAATTTTTGAAAAAATTTGGGGTGATTAGCGGTTCCAATAGAGTTTTGTGTAAGGCTTGTATTTAGGACTTGCAAAATTCAAGGTTTTAGCATCCCCCCCACACTTAAATTACACATTGTCCTCAATGTGTCCCAAAAATAAATTTTTAGGTTGATTAGATGTGTAAAATAGTGTTTAAAAAGCAAAAATTTGTGTTACTGGGCACTGAACACGGCCCCGTGTTGAGTCGGCACGACCCCGTGTTCAGGTGCCAGTAACAAGAACTTACAGAAGGTGGACACGGCCCCGTGTCCACTAAACACGGCCACGTGTCTGACAAAATTTTTGCCGAACAGCAGGTCTGGGAGGTGAGCACGGGGGCGTGTTGGCTGGACACGTCCCCGTATGGACACTCTGAAAGCCTGAAAAACAGGTTTCTTCCTCCGGTTTTTCCATCCTAGCCCTATAGGTGCTGAGGCTTAACACCCTAAGCCTTGGTTTGTACCTGTTTCAACACTTAATACCACACCAAGCAATACAAACATCCTACATTACCAAAGTTAATTGTTCCATGCATAAAGTAAGAAAAAAAAAATGCAGAAAATAGTTAGGTAAAATAAATTGTCTAACACTTGGCACGCAGGCCATCAATTGTTCAAGATTGCAAAGGGTTAACCTGGGGAGTCATCAATCAACCGCTTCCTCCTATGCTCCTTCCGCCTACTCCATGGCATCATCGTCATCCCCTCCGCGGCGTGCAATGTGGTCTCGTATGTATCCGACGTCATCTTGTATCTCGGATAGGTTTCTCTCGATAGCTCCGACCCGGTTGTAGGTGTTGCTCGCCATGTTATAGGTGTTCCGAGTACACATGAGGTTTTCCTGCAACAAATCATGCAAACTTTGAAAGTTAGGAAAACCGCCTCCCGAGGAGGATGATTGGCCCGGATCACCGTGGAGTGGGTATTGGTACTGATGATGTTGCGGAGCTGGGAGGACAAGTGCTTCTTGCGGGTTCCATGCATGACCTTGCATCCTTTGAAAGGTTACCGTCCCGTCTTCCGCCTCATAAACCAGGTTCATCGAGCGGCATATGTGAATATCCACCGTACCCGACCATGGGCTCTTCTCAAATGACCTCGGAATGTGGGCGAAGTGCCTGAAGAGACGGTACACCCACCCCCCGAAGAAAATAGGAGTTGGTGCACTAGCAAGGCGGTTGTGATGCATGTTTCGGAGCATGAGGATCGGAACATCGAGCGGCCTGCGGTTGTGAATGCAATGGAGGACAAGCAAATCTCTTAACCCAACGACGCCACCACTGTCATGCCTTTGGCTAAGAGAGTAGCCGAGGAGCCTATGAATGTATCTGTAAAGCGGATCCCTCAGCTTGGTACTCTTAGTGCTGCTCGGATTGTAGAACCCTTCCCCAATCTGAGCCCACATGGCCTGGCGCTCGTTGTCTTCGATCTCTCTCAACCCCCCTGTATTCTCTTCGTTTCCCGCATCCTCCTCCGCATACAACCCGATAATCGACCCGAATTGTGCCATGGAGATCGAATATCTCGTTCCGCCACACCTGAATGACACCCCGTCATTATCGAACGGGTCGCACCTTGAAGTGAATGCAAAGGTGCTGTAGAATTCCACGGTGCATTCATGGACGGAACGGAGTCGGGTTGTTAGCGCGACTCTGAGCGGTCCCGTGACAATGTTGTTGAAACGGTCAATTTGATTCACCATGGTTAGTAGTTCTGTGCACGCCTGCCTTGGGTATTCCTCCGGCCTTGTTTGAAGAAGCTCGTATCGAGCTCTTGCATCTAGCTCATTGGCGTTGAATCTAGTAAACTTCCTGGCCATCTGCAAGAATACACCAAAAGTTAGCATGAAACAGAAATATTTTCGGACTGCAAACAGCGGGCTGGACACGACCCCGTGCCCGGCGGACACGGCCCCGTGTCCAGGGGTCTGTTACTCCAAAATCCCATTTTTCGACCCGGTTTCGAAAACTTGAAAATTTTTGAACCAATAGGTGCGGTTTCCCCCGAAAATGAAACCCTAAGTGCCGTTTTTCCCAAAATAACCCGTTTACCCTATCAATTTTATCTTTTTCGGTTCAAGAACAAGGGTTTGGGGTTTTTGTAAGAAATCGGGTGAATCTATGAACAATACAAGTGTATTTACTTCCCTTAATACTAATCTAACTAAATGCAAACAGATTTAGGCAAAAATTTTAGGTTCGATCCGAATGAACATCAAGAACCCTAGATTTTTCCCCAAATTTGTGGTGTATTAACTACATGCAAGTAACTAATCTAACTACTACGAGTGACAGAATCATACCTTGACGTTGTTAGATCGGTAAGAGACGTTGGAATTTCGCGAAAAATCGCCTGGAACCAGAGCTTTTGTGGGGAAACGGGGCGTGTGGAATGAAGAAACTGTTTTGAAAAAGGGGTTTTTATCCCGTCTGCAGCTCGAACACGGCCCCGTGTCCAGCGGACACGGCCTCGTGTCGAGCCCCCCCCCCCCTTTTTTTTTTTTTTTTTTTTTTTTTTTTTTTTGCGCGTGTGAGTGCCCCTTTTTTTCCATAAGCTATGGTTTAGAAAACTTACCGCTTTATTTTGCCGCCTCAATCGTTCGTAACTTACCAGGCATGATGTTTTTACTCTTCCACGGTTTGAAGCGAGATCTCTTCTTCCTCATCCTCAATAAATCCTTGATAGAGTTTCAGCCGTTGGCCATTGACTTTAAATGGTGGCCCATTTCGAGGTTTAATTTCTACTGCACCGTGTGGAAAAATATGGGTGACGGAAAAAGGTCCTGACCACCTAGACTTTAATTTACCAGGAAACAATCAAAGTCGTGAATTAAACAAAAGGACTAAATCTCCTACTCGAAATTCATTAGGTTTAATATGTTTGTCATGCCAATTTTTCATTCTTTCCTTATAAATCTCAGAGTTTGAGTATGCATAATTCCTAAGCTCGTCTAATTCATTTATTTGACAAAATCGATTTTTACCAGCAAATTCTAGATCTAAGTTTACATTTTTGATTGCCCAGTAGGCTTTGTGTGCAATTTCTACTGGCAAGTGACAACTTTTTCCATAGACTAGCTTATATGGGGTTGTACCTATCGTTGTTTTATAAGCAGTTCGAAAAGCCCATAAAGCATCATCTAATTTATCAGCCCATTCCTTTCTATTTAACCCTACGGTTTTTTCGAGTATTCGTTTTAACCCTCTATTGGTCACTTCGGCTTGTCCGTTTGTTTGAGGGTGATAGGCTGTCGAAACCCGGTGATAGACCCCATATCTTGTTAAAATTTTTTCAAGTTGATGATTACAAAAATGGGTACCTCTATCACTTATTAAAGCTTTAGGTGTGCCAAAACGAGAGAATAATTTTTTCAGAAATCTTACCACTACTCTTCCATCATTTGTTGGAAGTGCTTCGGCCTCGGCCCATTTAGACAGGTAATCTACTGCCACAAGTATGTATTTGTTTCCTTTCGATGGTGGGAAAGGTCCCATAAAGTCGAGTCCCCACACATCAAAAATTTCACAAACAAGAATGCCATTTTGTGGCATTTCGTTTTTGGAAGAAATATTACCTGTTCTTTGGCAAGCATCACATGTCTTTACAAGATTTTGGGCATCTTTGTAAATGGTTGGCCAATAAAATCCTGAATCAAATACCTTTCGTGCGGTACTGGCAGCACCATGATGTCCTCCGTATGGACCTTCGTGACAATGGCGGAGAATTCTTCGTGCTTCACTACCATGTACGCATCGTCTAACGAGTTGGTCGGCACACATTTTGAAAAGATATGGATCTTCCCAAAAATAGTGTTTCACATTGGCAAAGAATTTTTTTCTTTGATGATGTGGCCATCCTTTGGCGACTATTCCGCTAGCTAGGTAGTTAGCAAAGTCGGCGTACCATGGTTCTTCCTTAAATTCCACCATTTCCAGGGATTCAATTGGAAATTTTTCGTTGATTTGCTCGCCCCTGGTTGCCTCCAAAGCTGGGTCTTCTAAGCGCGAAAGATGATCTGCTGCGGTATTTTCTGCTCCTCTTTTGTCTTTGATTTCAATGTCGAATTCTTGTAGGAGTAGAATCCACCTAATCAAACGTGGTTTTGCGTCTTGCTTCTTAAAGAGATATCGAATGGCTGCATGGTCTGTATAGACTATAGTTTTAGAAAGAACAAGATAAGAACGAAATTTATCAAAAGCAAATACCACAGCTAGTAACTCTTTTTCAGTTGTTGTGTAATTTTCTTGTGCATCGTTAAGTGTTTTACTAGCATAATATATTGGGTGGAAATGCTTTTCTTTTCTCTGTCCCAAGACAGCTCCAACTGCAAAGTCACTAGCATCGCACATGATTTCGAAAGGAAACTTCCAATCAGGTGCTATCATGATAGGTGCATTGACTAGCATTTCCTTTAGAGTTAGAAATGCTTGATTGCAATCCTTGTCAAAGATGAAAGGAGCATCTTTTTCAAGTAATTTTGTTAGAGGCCTTGAGATTTTTGAAAAGTCTTTGATAAACCGCTTATAAAATCCGGCATGCCCTAGGAAACTTCTAATAGCTCTTACGGAGGATGGAGGAGGTAATCTAGAAATGGTATCTATTTTGGCTCGATCCACCTCCATTCCTTCTCTTGAGATCTTGTGACCGAGTACTATTCCCTCCGTTACCATGAAATGGCATTTTTCCCAATTAAGGGCGAGGTTAGTTTCCTCACATCGGGATAGCATTCGTTCAAGGTTATCGAGGCATTGGTCGTATGAATCCCCAAAGATAGAAAAGTCGTCCATGAAGACTTCCATTGTCTTTTCTATCATGTCATGGAAAATGGCTACCATGCAACGTTGGAATGTTGCGGGGGCATTACATAGACCGAACGGCATGCGTCGATAAGCAAAAGTTCCATATGTGAAAGTTGTCTTTTCTTGGTCTTCGGGTGCTATCGGGATTTGAAAGTAACCTGAAAAACCATCCAAGAAACAGTAAAATTTATGACCGGACAATCTTTCTAACATTTGATCAATGAAGGGTAAAGGAAAATGATCCTTTCTTGTTGCTTCATTTAATCGTCTATAATCTATACATACTCTCCATCCTGTGACGGTTCTTGTTGGTATTAATTCATTCTTTTCGTTAGTAATTACCGTCATACCTCCTTTCTTTGGAACTACTTGGACGGGACTCACCCAAGGACTATCGGAAATAGGATAGATAAGTCCAGCGTCAAGTAATTTGATGACTTCGTTTTTAACCACTTCTTGAACATTTGGATTTACTCGACGTTGTGGTTGTATGACCGATTTGTAGTCATCATTCATCAAGATCTTGTGTGTGCACATAGAAGGACTAATTCCTTTTATGTCAACAAGTTTCCAAGCTATTGCATTTTTGTGTTTTTTCAAAAGACTAATTAGTTTTTCTTTTTCTAGGTTATCTAATTTAGACGAAATAATTACAGGTAACTTACCATCTTTGTCCAGAAAAGCATATTCCAAACCTTTTGGAAGTTCTTTGAGCTCAAGTGGTGGGTCTTTAGGAGACTCCTTATTTGGTTGCTCGTTTCGATCAAGAACTTTAAAATTTTGTTCTATGGCGACCTCTTCTTCAACAAAGTGGTCAATCTCTTCACTTGTATCGGGTGGTTCATCTTCATCTTCAATTAGGGGGTCATTATTGCCGAATGGATATTTCATTGATCGTTCGAGATCGACACTTCTTTTAAATGCCCCTAATTGAAGAGGTAGATTATTGAACTTCCGGTTTTTCAAAGCTTCGTAAGTTTTTACAAATGGTCGTCCCAACACAAGAGGAGCGTCATCGAGGAGGACGAAGTCGGTTGGGATTACCATTTGATTCGCTTGAACCAAGACATCTTCAACTATGCCGATTGATTTTATTACTTTCCGATTGGATAGAAAAATGGGTATTTGAAGTGGAGAAAAATCACTAATACTTAATTTTTCGAAAATGTAGTTGGGCATTATGTTAACACAAAGATCTTTATCGATTGTGACATTACTAATAAACGAATTTTGAAAGAAACATGGAACCGGTGTGATGTTAATTTCAAATGGGTCTTCTTTTATTAGCGAAGTTTGATCATTGGTTAACTTAACACTTACTGTTTCGTCAATTTTAGTGTTAGTGTTTAACTCTTTTAAAAACTTAGCATGAGTGGGTACTAAACAATGATTTTCGAAAGAAGGTGACAAGAGATTAATTTCTTCAAAATTAGACTCTTCTTGAATTTTAACGTTGTCGGACTCACCTTTTTCGTTGTTTAACTCATGTGTCGGTTTTTCACTTATTTGTTCTTCCATTTTAACACTTTCAGTTATCTCTTCCTTTTTTAATTCTTCTCTTGCGCGGGACTCCTCTTCCCTTGCGCGAGCTTCTTTTATACATCGATCGATAACTCTAATGTGTTCTAATATCCTATCGGTCACTTCGGTTATAGAAAAAGAATCATTATTTTCTAAGCTTGAATCCGGTTGTTCGACCCTTTGTTCCTCATAATACCCATATGAAGTTGATGGTTCACACCATTGTCCTTCATTGTAAGCATATGATGGATAAGGTTCGTAATTTTGTTCTTCATAATACTCATATGAGGTGGGTGGTTCACGCCAAGGTTCCTCATAATAAGCATATGAAGGTGGTGGCTCATATCTTGGTTCCTCAAAGTATGAGTATGAGGGCTCACACCTAGGTTCATCAAAATATGAGTATGAGGGAGGAGGTTCATACCTTTGGTCTTCATAGGATATGTATGAAGTTGATGGTTCGTACCTGGGTTCCTCATAGTAAGTGTATGAATTGGATGGTTGATATGAGTGATTATTTTGAATCGAACGTGTATTACGACAATTTGTGCAATAATTACCCCTATAATCATCCTCATCATAGGTGTAGTTGTAACCTCCTGAGTATTGATCCATAAGAATCACTTAGCAGACTACAACTGAGTCTCGGGACCAGAAAATGAAACAAAGATTTAACAGAAGGCTGGACACGGCCCCGTGTCTGGTGAACACGGCCCCGTGTACAGGTTCTGTATCTGGGCGTTTTAATTAAAGTTACTGATCACGTTGAGCACGGGGGCGTGTTCAGCGAGCACGGCCCCGTGTTCAGACTCTGTATCTGGGTATCTAACTAAAAATATGCAGCACGGGGGCGTGTTCAATGAGCACGGCCCCGTGTTCAGGCTACTGTAAATGCAAACTAAACTAAAATGCAGAAAAATGTGCGCGCGTTTTGAAAAGGTTTTGAAGAACTGATTAGGCCGTCGATTTTAAACTTTCTCAAAATCCTTGTGTCCCCGGCAACGGCGCCAAAAACTTGATGTGCGGTAAGTGTCGTATATATTAGGTGTATATTTTAAGCCCTTTTTAACACTTATTTTTGCCAAGTTTTAAATTTATAAAACACGATATTTTACTAACACTAAACACACATATGGGCAAGTGCACCCATCGTTGAGCGTAGTATAGCGTTGGTAAGATACCGAGGTCGTCCAAGGACACAAGAGCTTTTAATACCGGTTTATCCTCAACGTCTAACCAAAACAAAAGTTTAGAAAAATGTTTTAAACTAAGAAAAATAAAACTAACTAAAATGCTGAAAATAAAAATAAAAGTAAAAACAGATAGACAAGATGAATCACTTGGTTCCGACTCGTATCTAGTATAACCTTTGATTATTTCCGCACTTTTGCACATAATTAAGAGATTATCTTAGTTATTGTAGTAGGCCCCTCTTTTGAAGGTGACGTTACCCTCACCCCAGTAGTTTGAGTCAGCAGGGATACAATCCTAAAGGGGTGGATTATTGGAAGATAATGAATTAAGTTATTAATGCAGTATTGTGGTAGGCCCCGCTTTTGGCGGTGACGTTACCCTCGACTAAGTAGTCTGAGTCAGCAGGGATACAGTCCTAAATAGCCGGGTTATAGTATTAATAGTAGTTAACTTATGAGGGGATCAAAGAGTTTGGACCCCCGCCATCCAATACCGTGAAGTATTGAAGGAGGTCCTACTAAATTTGACCCAGGTCCATTGCAGGACCTCTAAACGCTGAACAATGGCAAGACCTTTACCAAACCGTTCCCTTAACCCCCTACCAGGTAGCCAACATACCTCCATATAGACCGTGGAGATATGAATGGTGAAAATCCTTTATTTTATATAGACAGTAAAATAATGCCAAGACACCACGGACAAACGATAAGGAAAGATCACCTTCAACATAAGTAACTAGTTATTAAAGTCATTAATACAAAACCAAATAAAAAGTGCAAAAGTTTAGAAATAAAAAGTATTATACTAGACACTTTGTCTTCACCAAGTGATGTAAGAGACTTAGGCAAACATGGCCTTGATTGTCAAGAACTCTTACGATTAATCTTGGATCCCGAGACGACTCACACACTCTATGATGGACAATGGATGATGGTGGTGGATGATGGTGGTGGATGATGGTGTTGTGATGGTGGTGGGTGGTGGATGAAGTGTGAGAGAGGTGGTGTGCCAAGGGATGAGATGAAATGAATCCAAGCACTCCTATTTATAGGCTGAACAGAAGCCTGGGCACGGCCCCGTGTTCGCTGGGCACGGCCCCGTGCCCGTCTGACACTCTCTCTCTTCATTAATTGTAATTCGCAATTACAATTAATGCGCCTGCAGTACTTTCGGCACGCCCCTGTGTCCGCTGAGCACGGCCCGTGGTGGGCAATAGAAGCTTCTATAGGTTTGTCTTTTCTGCTGCTTCTTGGGCACGGCCCCGTGCTGGCTGAGCACGGGGCGTGTTCAGCCTTCTGTTTTCTCTATTTTGCTTTGGAAGGTGCCGTTGAGGGTTCGGGCAGTCCACTAATGTTCCTTTTCTTGTATTTATGTTGGATTTAGCTGTCTTTTTGCTTCTTTTGCGTTTTTGAGCTCATTTAATCCTGAAAATACAAAAGGAAGACAAAAACACTCTTTTTCCAATATTAGTACTAAAAAATGGTTAGTTTTATGCCTCATTTGATGTAATTTATATGTTGCATTTTACACACATCAAATACCCCCACACTTGAACTTTTGCTTGTCCTCAAGCAAAACTCTTTAATATGTGGCTTACACTCCCAAATGGAATAGGTAGAAGAGAAGGTTTTGGGCTTGTCATAGAGTGTCGGGATGCTATTTTGGTAAAATTGAACATAGGGTCCTGTTTAGGATCATGTTAGGATAATTTGTATAAAATCTTATAATTTTTAGATATTGTTCAGATTTATTCTTGAATTTTTAAAGAATTATATACATAAGGGTTTTCATAAAATATGGATTATCATGTTCATGATCATTTTCTTTTGCTTTAGGATAAGATATGAATCTAGAGTATAGGAACTATCATGTTTTCCCCTATTGATCATAAGATCTAAAATATAGATAAATAATTAGTTAATCTTTTAATTTGTCAAAATGCTAAACGAACTTATTTATGAAACTTGACAAAGATAAGTTAGTGAAAATAATATAATTCGATCATAAAGCTTTACATTTTAAATTCTATATTTTATAAACTAATGATTGATGAAACTAACATAGACGGCTATAAAATCGAATAGTTTAAGTTCCATATTTTATAAGTTTTAGGAGTCGTTTGTAGAAATATTAATTAGTGTTAATTAGGGTTATTACTTGTGAATTGTCGAACCATAACTTAAGTTTGGTGATGGTAATGTTTAATTATTCAACACCCTAAATTCTATATTTGTTTTGTATTTACTTTGACATTTATTGACTAGTATTTTCGTATGTAAAAATATATATTTTAGGATAATATCTTTCGTGGAGTTTTACTCAAATTTGTTCAGTCGATTCAAGGATATAAATGGAACGCAACCCGTGAGTAATCTCTTCAATTTCCCCTTTTTATATTTTTACAAACTTTGGGGTGCATCATGTTACACGTTTCAATTAATTCAACATGCTAAGTTCAAGTGTTATTATGTGAATGCTTATATATGTTTTCCATCATTTTATATGCTACATGTTGTCAAGTCTATTGCATGCTATTGTGTCATGTGGATCCTCGGCTGACTAGGTTCCCCAGGGCCATGGGTTGTAGCCTAGTATCGGCAACAGTATTAGACTCGCTCTTTGGGGCTTGAGACTAATACACGCTATTGTCATGAGTCTATTTTGTTTGTTACGTGTTGTTAATTGGTTGCGTATTCTTGTTTGGTGTTTATGTGTTTATTTCCTAAGTTAACATTGTGGGGCAGTCATCATCCTAACCTTGAAACACATGTTAAAATATTTATTTTAAAAGTTAAAAATAAAAATGTGTTTCGATAAAATGAGGAAATTACTCACCAACATGTTTGTTGACCCAAAACATATTTTCCTAACATGATGCAGGTAATCAAGGTTAATGATCGAGAGAAAAGGTCACGTAGCTTGGGCCTTAGGAAATGAATTGGGACAAAACTTATGTTATGTTTGGTTTGGTTTTGAACATTGTATTAACAGATTATGATTTCTATATGTTATGTGACAATTTAATTCAGTTGTGCTTTAAATATTGTAACGCTAATTAGTGTCATGAGCTATGGGCAATCAGTCCGCTCCGTACCGATCCGCTGCGGGTCGGGGTGTGACACCCCACTCTTGGTCCATGGGAGCAACACGGAAGAGTGCTTTTGTGTCCCAGTCGAGGGTAATCGACACAAAAATTCATCATGGGCTGGATTACTTCCTATGTCGTCACACATATTAATGTCCTAGCTAAACATTAATGATCAAAGATTTCATTGACGCTTTTACATACCGGATTTTCTACAAATACATCCCATATTTTGAAGATTCATTTGATACAAAAACATCTACATGAATTCACCAACTTTGTTGACATTTTTAAACTTACATGTATTTCTGGAAATTAGTGGACTATGAGGGGATCTCGTATCAAGATAGCAAGTGTTGGAACTCCATGCCATATTTTGGAGGAATTGCTCATTATATTCCGCCTCCCCAACTTTAAAAATTTGCATTATGTTGTATGACATTTTGAAAACTTATTTTCATTTGAAGTGTTGTAAACGATATTGTTAACTTCGTGGTGCGTTTTGAAACTACTAATGGCAACGGCATATGGAGTTGTTTTATTCATTTAGTATGCTTACTTTATCGTATTAAGTGAGAATCAATCACGATCACACCTCGCGCTTCCGCCTACGAGCGGGTGTGACAGATTGGTATCAGAGCTTCGATTGTAGTGAATAAGGATTCTTTCTCGAGTCTAGTCTACAATCACTAGGATCCTCTCATGAAAACAATTTTTACAAGAACAAGAAATTTTTCATTGCATAAACATTTTGCAAAGTCCACTACAAAAATTCGTTTCATATAAACAATGCAAGGACATTACGTGACTTAATCTATAAAAAGTAGATACGAAACATTAAGTTAATCCGCACAACACAAATAGGATAACTTAAAATGAACATACGTGATTCCTACATTTTGTGTATATATATATATATATATATATATATATATATATATAGGGTAAGGTTCATTTGAGAACCACTCTTATTGCGAGAACCGCGAGAACCAATGTGAACACAAAAAAATACCTAAAAAATCCAAAAAACCCACAATTTTTTTTTAATATTTTTCTAATAAAAATCGCTATATTTTGTTAAAAAAAATGTTTTTTTTTCGAGTAACAGTTATGGATGCACATGTGCATATGTATCATTTCTTGGACAAATTCCATAATATATTACCAGTAGTAGCAAAATGCACTTTCATTTACACTACCATATGTAATACACTACTTTTTACATTACCAATATTAGAAATGCACATGTGCATCTATATGTATCAACATAAAATAAGGTGTTTTGGTACAAAAAGTTTGTGATTTTAAATGATGAAGTAAGCTCATATACATGTGTTTTGGTTAGTTATATCTAGTGGTTGATGGTTTGATTATATTTGTCACTTTATGATGTAATATGTTGTTTGGATGGTATAAAGGGTGTTGATGTACATATAATAAAGTGAAATATTGGTAATAATATTGTATTATGGATAGTAAAAAACAATGGTATTGTATTACGGATGGCAGGAGGTAATGGTAGTGTAGTATGGATGGTATGATAGATGAAAGGGAATGTGTATTCAAAGTGGTGTACTAAAACACGTTATAACATGTTCATATATATAGATGCACATGTGCATTTCTAGTGTTGTTAATGTTATAACAAGTTCATACATATAGATGCACATGTGCATTTCTATTATTGTTAATGTAAAAAGTATTGTATTATGAATGGTAGTGTAAATGAAAGTGCAATTGTCTGATATTTGTAATGAATTACGGAATTTGTCAAAGAAACGATACAAATGCACATGTGCATGGATAACTGTTACTCGAATTTTTTTAAATTTTTTTTATTATTGACGAAATATAGCGATTTTTCAAAAAAAAAAAAATAGTATAATTTTTTTTTTCGTGTTTTTTAGATGTTTTTAGGTATTTTTTTGGTTGTGTTCACATTGGTTCCGCGGTTCTCGCAATAAAGGGTGGTTCCTAACGGATCCTTCTCTTATATATATATATATATATATATATATATATATATAGTGGAGAGTTCAAATGAGAAGAAACTTTTTGTAGGCATAAAAAAGAAGAAATTTCAACCAACAAGAATGATTCATTTTATTTCATTTAATTTTGTATTTAATATTAGTGTAAGGGTATATTGGTAAAATTAGATAGATCATTAATTGGTAGTATTCCTTTTTAATAGCTAATTACATTAAATTTGTAACTTATTTTCAAAAAAAAAAAAAAATTTCTTCAAGAAGAAGAAAATAATTTAATGTGTAGGATAAATTATGACGTGTGTAGGATGAATTAAAGTGTATGATAAATTTCAAAATGTGTAGGATAAATTTTGATGTGTGTATGCAAAAAATTTAGTGTGGATGATGATAGTCTTTATGACTAATTGATTAGTAAAAAATAACAATAAATGAGATGAGAGAAAAACTATTTAATATTTTACAATTGTACCATTTGTTTTTTTTTTCTTCTCAATATAATTTTCTTCTCAAATGAACCTTTCTATATATATATATAGGGGACCGCTAAAATGAGAACCACCTCAAGTTGTAAGAACCATGAGAACTACACCGTACGGGGCGAGGCGGACCAAATTTTTTTTTCATAAACGTAGATGCATGTATTATAAACACATTTATAAAAAAAAATTAAAAAAAAAAATGTCGGGTGTGTAGTTTTGAGCACCCAAAGTTTGCGTTTACGGGATCCGTAAATTTTATTTAAAATTTACGGTACCCGTAAACACAAACTTGTGGTGTTCAAAACTACACACACGACATTTTGTTTTTGATTTTTTTTTACAAATGTGTTTATAATACAAGCATCTACGTTTATGAAAAAAAATTAGTCCAACTCGCCTCGGATTAAAAAGTTTTCACGGTTCTTACAACTGGAGGTGGTTTTCATTTTAGCGGTCCCCTATATATATATATATATATATATATATATATATAGGGTTAGGATCATGAGTGAACAACCCCTTTGGTTGTGAACTTAATGAACTCATCTTGGCCCTTCATTTGTTTTTAAGATTATAAGGATAGGATTGTAATTAGCCATTTAAACTTAATTTTTTTAATTATAATCTAAAATTGATATTAATTATCAAGATTAGTTTCCATATTTTATGTAACTTCTCCTATAATCTTGCGATCGTAATTTTGAATTCATGATTCACCAATTGACAGATCCCTTTTTAGTATTTTTACCCTTTAAAGTATTCAAAAAATATTTTGAATTCGTAATTTATAAAAGATCCTTTTAAAGTATTTTTATCGCTATTTTTTTAATAAACAACATAAATAGAAGTAACATGTTGGCCATATTGAATTACTAGTTTTCTAATTATCAAATATTGCAGAGATTTGTATACCTATGTACACCATCCATAACATGTTGGGTTTAATATACACATATCTACAACAACCTACGTCTACATACAACAACATAACACATATGTACGTGGACATTCGTACATTTCTACGTACCATCAAATGCTTAAAAAAATTCAAACATATATACAAAATAGAACGATACCACAAAGTATGACTATCTTTTCAAAAATAAATATTCACACAATAGATAAGAAAGTTACTAACAACTTCAAAATTAGTACCATAGTTCAACTAGGATTAATATAATTCTTAGAAAAAAGACTACTTCGCTTTTTCAAAGTCATTCGCTTCTTTCTTGATTCTTTCACGATGTATATTGGCATCGGATAACATAAGCTGCACTTCGCTTTTTCAAAGCCATTCCCTTTCCACCGCCTTCCTCTATAGATGCATGTTTCAAATCCTCTACTTTCTCAAATCGTTTCCTTCCTACATTATAAACTCAAAGACAACTCAATAAGTATTTTTTTATTTATTTATACACAATTATTAAATTATTCACCCTCATATAATACAAGTATACACAATCAAGACATGGGCATACATAGGTATTTACATAACCAAAT
This sequence comes from Helianthus tuberosus, assembly GCA_030545235.1. Lineage (NCBI taxonomy): Eukaryota > Viridiplantae > Streptophyta > Magnoliopsida > Asterales > Asteraceae > Helianthus > Helianthus tuberosus. Next base: position 58,057,970 of record CM060426.1, on the reverse strand, counting down.
AAAGCAGATTCAAACAAAATACACATATGTACATAACCTCATAAGTGACATTTTCTTTTTAACCATGAAAAACAAAGCACTCCTGAATCGCTCTAGACGTTCCGCATCGTCATATTCAATGTTACATAAGACATCCTCGTTCTACATCAAGTGTAACCAAATACCAGCAATTTGTCAATGTGTATTTGTACCCACATTACATTTTAAAAATAAATTTAATATAAAACTTACAATACAATCGATATGGCAAAAAAGACGCGGATCTGTTCCCTTAGTTTTATTAACCTCTTCAAAATTAAGCACTAAAGTAAAGCAATTGACAATCGTAGCCCCCATCCACTTACTAGGTTGAAAATATTTCATTTGAAAGTACATTAGACCTATTCCAAACTCGCTTAGGAACACCATTTGCCTACAAATTATATCAAAATTCCATGACCGTATTAATGATGTGTACATCAGCATGCACACCGTTTAGCAACTTTATTACACCAGTATACATACAATCCATACACAAATGTACACTGTATATGTACACCAGTGTACAGACAATGTACACACAAATGTACACTATACATGTACACTATACACCATTATGTTCACATGTGTACAACTGTATACTATATAACCCAACAATCAGACAAGAGACCAGCACACTAGTGTACAGTTATCTATTATATAGACATACAAGTGTCTCATGTACACCTACTTAACGTTTCTTACGCGTTTGAGTTTGAAACTTCATCTAGTTCTTTTTAATCCCGTTGTACACATGTGTACCTCGCTGTAGTAACAATCATTCAAACTCAAAACACTATACACATGTGTACCTCACTGTAGTAACAAATCATTATAACAAGTTGCATACTTTCAAGATGATGCCGATGATAAAAAAAAATAGAGTAACATCGAACTTAAATCCAGTAACTTATAAACATCATATACAACCAATTAATCCTTTTTTTGTATATACTAATAACTTGAAACCCTAGATTTCAGTAGACAAAAAACAGGGGAATACATATGCAATTAACAATTACTCAAAACATGCTTATACACAAATGTACATCATATTGAAAATTTCTTATACACAGATGTACATCGAACTTAAATCCAGTAACTTATAAACACCATATACAACCAATTAATCCTTTTATTGCAGATACTATTAACTTGAAACACTAGATTTCAGTAGAAAAAAAAGGGGAATACATTTAACACTTACCTATTAATGATTTTACAAAAAAAAAAACCCAAATCAACCATTGACAAACCAATCATATCAAGTTTTTTTTTCCAAATCATACGTCTATACATACACCACATCTGAAATACACATCATATACCCAAATGTATACAGCAAAAAACCACATCAAAGTTAAAATCCAACTTTTTACAAACATTACACTGAATAATTGAAGCTTTTGTAAAAAAAATACTAAAATTTTCAAACCCTAGATTTCACATAACCGAAAAACTAGAAAACAGGGAGAAAACTTCAGACCCTATACACAATCGACGAAGACTACTTAAGAAGAAGAACTAGATTTGTGGATTATAACGTACCTTGATTAGTAAACTGAAAGGAGAAATTCACCTTTGACGACTTCTTTCACTGTAATCTTTGTATCGTCGTCTGTCTCTTCTTAGAGAGAGAGAAAGGAAATTTTTATAATAATGAATCTTGATTCTCTCTCTACAGATATGTGCAAGTATTTAGGGAATAGAAAATATCCAATGACTAATATACCCTTTTAGCTTTTAATTAAAAGGATGTTACTAACAATAAAATTACAATCATGCCATTGGTATAAAACTATAGATCAACTAAATTAATGGTCAGGATCTGTTCACTTAGTTCACACAAAAACTATTGTTCACTCTTGAACCCTACCTTATATATATATATATATATATATATATATATATATATATATATATATAGGGGAAGGTTCAAATGAAAACCACTATTTATTGTGAAAACTCGAAAACTAATTAAAAAAGCCAAAAAAACATACCATTTTTTTTGCATAATAATTTTCGCAGGTTTTTTTATATAAATTTTTTTTTTCAAAAAAAATAAAAAAAATTGTGTAGTGCTTGAAATTTTTTTTTTTTTTTGTGTTTTTTAGGCTTTTTTTAGTTAGTTTTCGAGTTTTTCACAATAAAAGTGGTTTTCATTTGAACCATCACCTATATATATATATATATATATATGTAAGTATCTATAGAAAACCCACTTTAATTTAGAAAACCCGGGAAACTCAAAGCTCCCGATGTTTTTTTTTTTTGAAAAAATTTATAAATGTTATATACATGTTTTTAAGGGTTTTGGGCAAAAAAAATCAAAAAAGCGCCGAGTAGATATTTTAAAAAAAAATAAACAAGTTTTGGTGTAACACGTGTTACAAATATCTGACATATTTGTAACACGTGTTACACCAAAACTTGTTTATTTTTTTTAAAAATATATACTCGGCTCTTTTTTGATTTTTTTTGCCCAAAACCCTTAAAAACATGTATATAACATGTGTAAATTTTTTCAAAAAAAAAAAACATCGGGAGCTTTGAGTTTCCCGGGTTTTCTAAATTAAAGTGGGTTTTCTATACATCCTTCCCCTATATATATAATGTAAATATATATATATATATATATATATATATATATATATATATATATAGGACAAAGATCCGTTATGAACCACCCTTTACTGCGAGAACCGCGAGAACCAGTGTGAACACAAACAGTAATTCCTAAAAAAATCTAAAATATAGTCAAAATTATTATTATTTTTAATTTTTTTACTATTTTTTTTTTGGAATCGCTATATTTTGTTAATAAAAAAAAATTCGAGTAACAGTTATCCATGCACATGTGCATATGTATCATTTCTTTGTTAAATTCCGTAATTCATTACAAATAATAGTCAATTGCACTTTCATTTACACTACCACGTGTAATACACTACTTTTTACGTTAACCATATTAGAAATGCACATGTGCATCTATATGTATCAACATGAAATAAGGTGTTTTGGTACACTACTTTCTCTTTCATCTATCATTCCATATTCCATAATACACAAGCATGCACATGTGCATTTTTGTCATTTCTTTGACAAATTCCGTAATTCATTACACACATTAGACAATTGCACTTTCCTTTACACTACCATATGTAATACACTACTTTTTACATTACCAATATTAGAAATGCACATGTGCATTTAAATGTATCAACATGAAATAAGGTGTTTTGATACACTACTTTGAATACATTTTCTCTTTCATCTATCATACCATCCATAATACACTACCATTACCTCATACCATCCATAATCCAATACCATTACCTCCTACCATCCATAATACAATACCATTAACAATATTTTCACTTTATTACATGTATGTAAACACCATTTATACCATCCAATCAACATATTATATCATAAATTGACAACTATAACCAAACCATCAACCACTAGATATAACTAACAAAAAAACATGTATATGGGCCTACTTCTCCATTCAAAATCACAAACTTTTTGTACAAAAACACGTTATATCATGGTTATACCTAATGATGCACATGTGCATTTTGAATATTGGTAATGTAAAAAGTAGTGTATTACTAATGGTATTGTAAATTAAAGTGCAATTGTTTATTCCTGATAACGTATTACCGAATTAGTCGAAGTAATGATACATATGCACATGTGCATAGATAACTGTTACTCGAAAAAAAATGTTTTTTTTATTTTATTTATGGTAACGAAATATAACGATTTTTTTTTTTAAAAATATTTAAATTTTTTTTGAGTGCTTTTTTGATTTTTTTTAGATTTTATTTTGTGTTCATTTTGGTTCTCGCGGTTCTCGCAATAAGGGTGGTTCTCGCATGAACCTTACCCTATATATATATATATATATATATATATAGGAAAAAAGTAAAATACAATACGGCTTAAATTACGTCACGTATGACAACGTGCGTGATTATGTGTATAATATGCGTGATTAATGTTTTCCAACATGCGTGATTTGGGTTTTTTAGTTTATAACATGCGTGATTTTCAAATGAACGTGCGTAATTATCTGTCATACGTGATGTACGTTAAGCCATATTGTACTTTAACTGGCCTCTCTCTCTCTCTCTCTATATATATATATATATATATATATGTATATATTTATTAATATATATGTCAAATAATAATTATTTTTCCAGGTTACCATGTCGTCATTAGAGAGCAGTGATGTGTATGACGCGACCAACCCGTTGGAGCTAGCCTCTGATGATGAGTATGGACCTGTTGCGGAGGTATTCACATCGGATAACGAGTCGGATCCGGAGGAGGATCCAAACGATATGTCAGATGACGAGGATTTGGATGATTTCGGGCCATTTGCACTACCAGATGGCGCTGTTGAGGACGTCCCATCTGGTGGACGATGTCTTAACCTTACCCCCTCAGCTTCACGATCAGATTATCATTGGCCACCCGGAGGGTGAGCACCTTATTGATATTGTACCCCTTGCTGCCATACCACACGTTGTTTGTCCTCCTGTCATTGACCTCGACGACGACGACGATGATGACATACCCGTATTTCATGTGGACCACCCCGACGAGGACTCGGTGACGGAAAGGTCTTCTATGTTTCTATCCTAGAGGTAGCATCACCCGTTGTTTCTATTGTTGACATCTCTACTTAATCCGACTCTAGGGAGTTAGTGATTTCGTCTACACTTCGGGCCGTTGGCCTAGAGGCATACCCCTCTGATGATGCCTCCTCTACCATTCCAGCTACTCCCACACCTACTCCTACTGCCACTCTTACTTATACTTCGGTACTCCACTCGACTCCCTCTACAGATGCATGACCCCACACCACCTGGCCCCTGTGGGCGGGACTTGTTGGTTACATCCACTGTCGATTGATTCTCTTCGATCTCACTTTTGTCACCCTGCTGCTGCCGAACCCTCACATCGGCCACCATCATTATTTTACACATACATGACAATTGGTTTACCATATATGACAATTGATTTCTATACATGACAATTGTTTTATACTAAACATGACAATGGGTTTTCAAGTGTGTGTGTGTGTGTGTATATATATATATAAACCATAAAATTTTACAAGAAAACATTTTGATTATTTATCCGATTTGGCAAAAGAACATTTTGTCAAGTCTCATGGAAACAAGTTTATCATTTAACATACCAACTTTTGTAGTTGGTAAAACATGTTGCAATACCAACACTTTTGTTACAAGTTGATTCCAAAGATCTTATTCATCGACTCTCGTAGTCGGACAAGGTATTGCAATATAAACAAAAATCCATGAACTTGATCACAAAACCTATGTTACTCACGAACATTCATTTGTTGACTTTATTTTCACATATGTTTCAGGTTTTTGACATACAATCATGCTACACATAGGAACACATTCTATAACACCCGTTCTTATAAATCAAGGTTTAACGTATATCTTGGGAAAATAATCATGTAATTAATGATTAGATATACATCGGAAATACGGGTTTCTTAAAACTTTTACAATTTATAATTTATTCTACAAAACGTGATCGAAATTCATTGTTTAAAATTTACAACATGGCAAAGTGCGGAAGCGTGTATATTTATCGTGTTCGGTTCTTCGCTGAGTTTGATCGTCTTCCGGTATTCAAGGTGAACCTACATTTCATAAACATGAAATGATTTAGTCATACGGGGTTTAATCATGTCCGAACGATGTCCGGAAAACAATTGGTTTTCAAATGAAAAACAAAATATAATAAAAATATCTCCACCGTAATTTACGGTGGGACCGTAAATTACGGTGGCCCCTGGATTTCAATTCTTCTGCCGTAAAACAGAATTTTAGCACCGTAACCAAATCAACTCCACCGTAATTTACGGTTGGACCGTAAATTACGGTGGACTCTGCATCCAGATTCTCTATTTTGTCGTAATTTGACACGAAATCTTCCGTATCTTTCAAACCGCTTATCCGTTTGACCTACCGTTTCTTCCTACATGTTTGTAATTTGATTCTCCATCATTTGGAGTTAAAATCCGACATTCGGCTTAACAAAATTTAAGACTTTTAAGTCTTCGGCTTATTACCCTTTATACCAAATTTTGACCCGGTTATGCATTTTATCAAACAAACGTATTTATTTGATTCCTATATTTCATACACTTCATCAAATAATTGTGATATACCATATTAGGTTTTAATCATAGGTTTATTACACAAATTAAACCCATTTCCACTAGTATGCTTATTTTGACCCGTTAAGGATATTTTAAGCACTTTTAAGCTCAATTTCGCTTTCATTCTAATCTAGCGTTGTAACCTATATTTCTTATTTAGTATTCTCCCATCACAACTAAATGTGTGTTGGATTTAAAGTAGATATCTTTGTGCTCTGAATTTATACTCCTTGAAATATCATTTTACGGCAAAGACTCGTATGGAGTCTTTTGGCCCAAGAATTACATCTTTCACTACCCATACTCGTTCTAAACTATTGTTTAATCATAAGACACCTTTCCAAACAACCTCTAAGAGTTGTTTGTTCAATTTAGCCTACAAGGGCGTTTTGGTCGATTTTGGTCCTTCTTTTACAATGAAGGGCTATCATCAATTATTCGACCAAATTAGCACTTTTACATACATCATAAACATGCGTACCTGGCTCGGATCAACAATAGACCCGATTTTAATACCTTGCTTTATATTCGCTAATTAAGAACGATGCGAACATCCATTGGATATCTATTCCTGTAAGCATATAACTCGACAAAAGAATCATTAGTCTATATAGTCAAAAGGTGATGTCTACACCTTTTGACCCGTTTGGCCGAAATGGTCATTTATCTTTGCGAGATGATATTTATTATCATCTCCTCTACATGACTCTTTCCGTTTAACACCGTACGGTCATTTTAACTTATAAACCGTTTATTACTTTCGACATAATATGACGAATTATCGATTTACTTCTTTTTAAACCATCAACATGGCTTCTAATTATGCTCGACTATCTTGTTCCGTACGTCTACACGCCGGAACATCATACCTCGATTTTGTATTTATCTTATTCATACTAATACGATAAGAGAATATTCTGAAATATAAGACTAGTGTAAGCTATACTTACATTGCATCCGAATTATGCTTTTCCACCATTCTTGCTTCGTTTGACCCGCTTCCTTTCCAAGCCTCCACCTAGCTTGTCAAGCGTCAAACTATCATCATAATTCGTAAGACGGTTATATTAGTCATCATTAATTATGACTATTCCATCTTACATATTTTCTATCACAATTACCATTCGATCTTATTAATGGTCGGTTTGACCACTAAAAGTCAAACGCCCCATAGCATATAAATGCACATTCAAGTTCTATCTATCAATTAGTAGCTAACATGATCTTATACACTTAGTTACATGAACATGGCTACCAAATTTCATCATAACATTCAAACCCATTTCAATCATGTATGAACAAGTTCCCAAATCACTTAATTTGTTTGAGTGCCTTGTTTCTATTATCCAATATGATGATTTTAACATAAACTTATCATCATCTTTACTATTACGTAAAAACCCACTTCCTAGTTTACGTGTTAATCACATACTAGTGATATTACTTCAAGTTCTTCATGATTTCATCATATCTAACAAAACCCACTTCTAGTTACTTATGAACTCTTAACAAAATCTCTAATTTGTTCAAATAGTTCATTCATATGAATTAGTGCGATGTTTATAAACACCATTAGAACATCAATTTCATCAATTCAACCAAAACCCACTTAGCTCATAATAGGGTAATTATCAAATCCCTAGTTTGACAACAATTCATCAAGATTTCTACCAGGGTTTGTTTCTAAACCAAGATATAATCACAATGTCACTCATAGATTCAACATTCATTCCAAAATTTCGATTATGATTGTTCATCATAATCTCAAAGTATCACCAAAACTGAAAATTCGACATACCTTGTGATCCCCACGACTAGGTGATCATTTATATGCATTCATGCATCGATTTGGGTCTTGATTTGAGCTTCAATTTGTTGATTTGTTGGAGTTAGGGTTTTGGCTCTCCTTGGAGCTTTCTCCTGGTCATTCACGAACACACTAAATGTGTGTGTGTTTTGTTTTTGATTTTAGTAAATAATCTTTTAGATTATTACACCTTTGGCCCCTCAAGTTTTGTTAACTAATAAGTAGGCTACAACCTATTTATTTTCAACAATACTTTGTTTTGTTAACTAGGTTAAACTTTGCTAGTTTAACTTAGTGAGTTCGGGGTAGTCATAACCCGTTTTATTTTAAGTCCCGTTATCTCGGGCCTTCTATATACCTTGTTTTCCTTAAAAGCTTTTATTCACTTTTTATTCAATATTAGGATTAATTATTTAAATCCTAATATTTACCGGGTAAATTTTACCACTAACGGTGCTTTACCCGTCTTTTATTATTAATGGGGTTTGATTACCAAACCCATTTTCGGGGTGTTACAAGTCTACCCCCCCTTAAAGAGGTTTCGTCCTCGAAACCTTTTCTTACATAATTCATTGAGTTTAACTCAATGTATCTGTCCCAAGAATCTTTAAAACATTACTTATACTTTAACCAATTATTAGTATTACCAGAGAAGTATGGTAATATCTTTTTGGTTAATAATCATCTACGTATTATATACGGCATAATGTAACTTGAAATAACGCAATCTCGTTATTTCCACTAGTTTAATTAACTTAGCGATATTCATCACTTTCGTATACTATCGAATTCTTTATGAATCCGTAACTTTGACCCGTTTAAAGGTCTTTAGTGAAATCTTTCACTTTTCGCAACGATTTCCTTTTATTTTCAAATTTATTTATTTGGTTTAGTTATACCGAATTTACCGTTTACAAGCGAACCAAATTTCTTGATTTGAATTGGTGACCTTAACCGGTCTCATTAACTAGTCTTATTAGTTCAGTTACTTTTATCACTCGCTTGGTTATAATGTGATTTTACTTCACATTACATTTCCTAACCGTGATCGTGTCACATCATGTTTAATTTGTATCAACCTTTCATTTTTTGAGAATATCACTTTTCGAATATATCATCTTGCGCCTATCAGTGTCAAGACTTGTATCTTTCATGCTTACTATTTAAATTCCTATCAGAATTTATGTTTGTAAAAACATTATTTCTTACTAAAACCGAAGTTTTAGTTTTAGGATCTTTTCTTTAACTTGTGTCAATCATCCGTACCGGGATATTGACAGTCCGTAATTTAATCCTTTACAGTCTTAGTTTTTTTTTTTTTTTTTTTTTTTTTTTTTTTTTTTTTTTTTTTTTTATGCGGGGATTCTTAACTGATTGTCCTCGCTTTATTCCATCTAACCCGTAGGTTTTATCACTTAGCCTTATGGGCTATTTTTGATTAGACATTCACCTCTTTAGGGCGAAGTCCTTATAACTTCTTTCTAATCATGACCCGTGGGTCGTTTTAGTCCGTAGATCTCTCATTTGTTTATAACCCTAAAGGTTATGTTGATCCCGTAGATCACTCTTTTTACTCGTGTCTTATTAAAATATATATTTGGTGTCAAGGCACTCTTTTTACGTTTGAAATTCATTTGTCTCAAGCTTACCGTTATCCGGCTTGCGCTTACTTACGCCTTCAAGCATTATACTTTATTCAACCCGTTTAATCTCAAAATAGTTGAATATAATTATCAAAATTTCTGTTTACGAAATTTTATGGTCTTTTAGTCATAACTCATAATCCGAGTCTTTTGACTTTAAATTCGTGTTCTCGTTTCTCGGTTTACGCATGTGTTTAATTCTTACCCATCAACCGGGTGTTTTACCGAAGTCGTTATTATTGCAATCCTCCCGGTATGCATTAAGACCTCGCTTCATTTTTATATTCTGACTTTGTCTTTAAGTTTGACGTTTTACAAAAATGACCCGTTAAGGGACATATTTGCATTTTCCGGGTTCGAGTGTAAGTACACTCCCTCCCATTGCTTGTCTAAATCATTTTTCATGTTTGCATTTTCTGGGTTCGAGTGTAAATACACTCCCTCCCAATACTTGTTTAAATCATTTTACATGCTTGCGTTTTATGGGTTCGAGTGTAAGTACACTCCCTCCCAATACTTGTCTATATCATTTTTCATGCTTGCGTTTTATGGGTTCGAGTGTAAGTACACTCCCTCCCAATACTTGTCTATATCATTTTACATGCTTCTTTGTCCCTTCGCTCGGGCTCATTATCCTGATGTAATACGCTTCAGTCACTCGGTTGTGCGTTTACATTATTATCAAATATTTTGCTTATCTGATTCATTTGGGTACTTTTTAATTAGTCCCATTTTACTCCGCCCTTACTACATCGGATGTAAATGTGTCCGCCAAAAGAAGTTCATGGTATCATATGCCACTACATACTTGGCCAGAGTAAGCGATTAACACATGACACACACGACCTTTTTATAGTTTTCACATTACACCCTATGTAAGTAACGCCTCTATTTGTTTCTCTTGGAAACAATATCCCGAATACATTTTGTATTCGGGTTTTTTCCAAGTTTTTAATCTACATATGCAACTTTCAATTTCTACTTATTTGTTGCATATTACCATTTGTGCGATTATTTAAAATGTGCACCTGGTAATGTTTGCCCCAACGGGCGTTCCTTGCCATTAACCTTGTTCGCGGTCGTTACGCGATTTAGTCCTCGGTGAGTACGCTCCTCTCGTCATACTTCGGACCGTTCCATCATCATATCCACAATTCGTTTGACTCTCGTCGTCTTCAAACGCGAGTGTCCTTCAATTAAAACATTCACAAAGTTAGTAACGTCAACTTCAATAATCGCCCGTATTATAATACAAGGCTTTTTCTACTATACGCGTCAACGCGCGTATTTTCGCCAACTATATCAATCATTTTAATCGGGGTATCGTGTATCACACGATAGCCCTATGCGTTATCTACGAGCACTTTAATACACTAGACCTTTAGCATACATGCACTTACCGAATTTGCGATCAAGCCTCGAACCGAACACTATTCTTTGTCAAGAGCATAAGGTTTAAGTTCAAGCATGGTTCCTCCCCACCATACTCGAATCTCTTAAACCAAGGCTCTGATACCAACTTGTAACACCCGTTCTTATAAATCAAGGTTTAACGTATATCTTGGGAAAATAATCATGTAATTAATGATTAGATATACATCGGAAATACGGGTTTCTTAAAACTTTTACAATTTATAATTTATTCTACAAAACATGATCGAAATTCATTGTTTAAAATTTACAACATGGCAAAGTGCGGAAGCGTGTATATTTATCGTGTTCGGTTCTTCGCTGAGCTTGATCGTCTTCCGGTATTCAAGGTGAACCTACATTTCATAAACATGAAATGATTTAGTCATACGGGGTTTAATCATGTCCGAACGATGTCCGGAAAACAATTGGTTTTCAAATGAAAAACAAAATATAATAAAAATATCTCCACCGTAATTTACGGTGGGACCGTAAATTACGGTGGCCCCTGGATTTCAATTCTTCTGCCGTAAAACAGAATTTTAGCACCGTAACCAAATCAACTCCACCGTAATTTACGGTTGGACCGTAAATTACGGTGGACTCTGCATCCAGATTCTCTATTTTGTCGTAATTTGACACGAAATCTTCCGTATCTTTCAAATCGCTTATCCGTTTGACGTACCGTTTCTTCCTACATGTTTGTAATTTGATTCTCCATCATTTGGAGTTAAAATCCGACATTCGGCTTAACAAAATTTAAGACTTTTAAGTCTTCGGCTTATTACCCTTTATACCAAATTTTGACCCGGTTATGCATTTTATCAAACAAACGTATTTATTTGATTCCTATATTTCATACACTTCATCAAATAATTGTGATATACCATATTAGGTTTTAATCATAGGTTTATTACACAAATTAAACCCATTTCCACTAGTATGCTTATTTTGACCCGTTAAGGATATTTTAAGCACTTTTAAGCTCAATTTCGCTTTCATTCTAATCTAGCGTTGTAACCTATATTTCTTATTTAGTATTCTCCCATCACAACTAAATGTGTGTTGGATTTAAAGTAGATATCTTTGTGCTCTGAATTTATACTCCTTGAAATATCATTTTACGGCAAAGACTCGTATGGAGTCTTTTGGCCCAAGAATTACATCTTTCACTACCCATACTCGTTCTAAACTATTGTTTAATCATAAGACACCTTTCCAAACAACCTCTAAGAGTTGTTTGTTCAATTTAGCCTACAAGGGCGTTTTGGTCGATTTTGGTCCTTCTTTTACAATGAAGGGCTATCATCAATTATTCGACCAAATTAGCACTTTTACATACATCATAAACATGCGTACCTGGCTCGGATCAACAATAGACCCGATTTTAATACCTTGCTTTATATTCGCTAATTAAGAACGATGCGAACATCCATTGGATATCTATTCCTGTAAGCATATAACTCGACAAAAGAATCATTAGTCTATATAGTCAAAAGGTGATGTCTACACCTTTTGACCCGTTTGGCCGAAATGGTCATTTATCTTTGCGAGATGATATTTATTATCATCTCCTCTACATGACTCTTTCCGTTTAACACCGTACGGTCATTTTAACTTATAAACCGTTTATTACTTTCGACATAATATGACAAATTATCGATTTACTTCTTTTTAAACCATCAACATGGCTTCTAATTATGCTCGACTATCTTGTTCCGTACGTCTACACGCCGGAACATCATACCTCGATTTTGTATTTATCTTATTCATACTAATACGATAAGAGAATATTCTGAAATATAAGACTAGTGTAAGCTATACTTACATTGCATCCGAATTATGCTTTTCCACCATTCTTGCTTCGTTTGACCCGCTTCCTTTCCAAGCCTCCATCTAGCTTGTCAAGCGTCAAACTATCATCATAATTCGTAAGACGGTTATATTAGTCATCATTAATTATGACTATTCCATCTTACATATTTTCTATCACAATTACCATTCGATCTTATTAATGGTCGGTTTGACTACTAAAAGTCAAACGCCCCATAGCATATAAATGCACATTCAAGTTCTATCTATCAATTAGTAGCTAACATGATCTTATACACTTAGTTACATGAACATGGCTACCAAATTTCATCATAACATTCAAACCCATTTCAATCATGTATGAACAAGTTCCTAAATCACTTAATTTGTTTGAGTGCCTTGTTTCTATTATCCAATATGATGATTTTAACATAAACTTATCATCATCTTTACTATTACGTAAAAACCCACTTCCTAGTTTACGTGTTAATCACATACTAGTGATATTACTTCAAGTTCTTCATGATTTCATCATATCTAACAAAACCCACTTCTAGTTACTTATGAACTCTTAACAAAATCTCTAATTTGTTCAAATAGTTCATTCATATGAATTAGTGCGATGTTTATAAACACCATTAGAACATCAATTTCATCAATTCAACCAAAACCCACTTAGCTCATAATAGGGTAATTATCAAATCCCTAGTTTGACAACAATTCATCAAGATTTCTACTAGGGTTTGTTTCTAAACCAAGATATAATCACAATGTCACTCATAGATTCAACATTCATTCCAAAATTTCGATTATGATTGTTCATCATAATCTCAAAGTATCACCAAAACTGAAAATTCGACATACCTTGTGATCCCCACGACTAGGTGATCATTTATATGCATTCATGCATCGATTTGGGTCTTGATTTGAGCTTCAATTTGTTGATTTGTTGGAGTTAGGGTTTTGGCTCTCCTTGGAGCTTTCTCCTGGTCATTCACGAACACACTAAATGTGTGTGTGTTTTGTATTTGATTTTAGTAAATAATCTTTTAGATTATTACACCTTTGGCCCCTCAAGTTTTGTTAACTAATAAGTAGGCTACAACCTATTTATTTTCAACAATACTTTGTTTTGTTAACTAGGTTAAACTTTGCTAGTTTAACTTAGTGAGTTCGGGGTAGTCATAACCCGTTTTATTTTAAGTCCCGTTATCTCGGGCCTTCTATATACCTTGTTTTCCTTAAAAGCTTTTATTCACTTTTTATTCAATATTAGGATTAATTATTTAAATCCTAATATTTACCGGGTAAATTTTACCACTAACGGTGCTTTACCCGTCTTTTATTATTAACGGGGTTTGATTACCAAACCCATTTTCGGGGTGTTACACATTCTGGCCTTAGACTTCTCGAAATCAAAGACATTTACTTGTATTCTTTGTGTTGTAAAACGATGTCATTAATACAATGAAACTTTTAGTACCATGTGTTGTGAACAATTTGTAACGTGACTCCCCGATGATTCCACCGCGTGTTGTTTTATTACGCGGTTGGGGCATTACAGATTGGTATCACAGCCATGGTTATAGAGAATTAGGTTATTACTAATGTTTTTAACCTAGACTATTTCCTTCTTAGGACCCTAACGCGAGTTATCTTGTGTCTAGATTCTTAGTGCAACAAATATACAAAACCAACACCTATTCTTAGGTGATTACCAAAACAATTCAAAGTCTTAATCCACTCGTAGATGTCAAATCCTAAGGTTTTATAATAAATCATCATCTATCCTTAGATGATTTATTTTTAGGCCTTTAAGTCTTGAAAATTTTCAAAATCACGTCAAAAGTTTGGGTTTTAATGCAAACACGTGCAATCTGGAAGGGCGGATGCCTGTACCCTGAGTTTTATGTCTAAGGCTAGAGTGTTTGTACAAATCCACATTATCGGACCAGTTACTCTTACCTGAGAACTTTTAGGGTGAGTGTCCACTTATAGGCTAAAGCATGTCTTCATGATACATTATAAAGACCCATTTACTTTTATTAGTCATTGTGTGTCATTTTGTTTATTTTAATAACGAACACATGGTACTGAAAGTTTCATTGTATGGTAAACCAATCGTCATGTGTAGTGAACCAGTTGTCATGTTTGGTAACCAATTATCAGGGATTTAGGTGTAATAAGATGGGGGACTAAAAATATAATTATTGTTTAAAAAACCAATTTACCCTCATTTTAGGAGTGTGTTCATAAATTAAGAGGGAATTTTTTTTATCTTAAAATGCCGTCCCTCATACATTATTATAATACTAGCAGGATACCCGCAGGATGCGATGGGAGCAACATCTCGCAATGCGATACTCCTTTTTAGTAGTTTTCTTATTCAGATAATATTTATTATAGCATTATTGTGATAGATATACATCAAACAAAGCAATCAGATAATCATTTCATTATGATGTGCATGGTTCGGTTATTATTCTCAATCGACGCCGGAACCAAAGTCATCAGTTAGTCTATTTATTAACCAATTGATATTCGATTAATCACTTCGGTTTACTCAGGGTAGATCGATGGTTTTTGGGTTGGTTCATTCAATTTCAGTTAATAGCAAAAATCAAACTTGGGCTAAAACTTTTGCTTAGAAATATATGAAATTGAAGTATAAATACATGAAATGAAAGTATGAATATATGAAATGGAGATATAAAATGAACCGGAGGTATAAAAGTTAGAAATATATGAAAATATGAATGATTCGGTTCAGTACGAGAGTACAAAAAATTGATGACCGGTTTTTAGTTAACTCGGTTTCCATTCAATTAACTTTTTGGTTGATTTCAGTTTGGTTTCATCTGGTTTCGGTTTGGTTTAGGTTAACAATTTAGTTATTGCTCACCGATAACCCGTTTTGGTTAATAACTGATAGGTGCGCGCGCGATGCGGCGGGAAACACAGACATTGCCACGGTGAGCATTATTCAGTTGGTTAGATTATTATCATCAACCGGAATCAAGGTCATAGATTAGTCTATTTTGTTAACAATCCGTTTTCAGTTAATCTCTTTTGGTTTATTCAGTTTTATTTATTTAATTTTGGTTAATAGTTAAAACCAAACTTGGGCTAAAACTTTTGATTAGAAACAAATGAAATTTAGGTATAAATACATGAAATGGATGTATAGGTACATGAAATAGAGTTATAAATGTAACGCCCTGTGTTTCGAAACATTTATCTTTTGCCAAGTCTCGTCATACTTCCTACCTTGTGATGCTTAATGAAACTATTTGAATCTTAATCATGTTAAACTATGTGAAACTTTTACTCTATGTGATGTTTTTGTGATGCTTTATACATGAAGGATATGAATCTTGACTCTTGTGATACTTGACTCTTGCGATACTTTGAATCTCGACTCTTGTAATGCTAGAAACTTGACACTTGATACTTACTAAACGAGAAACTTTGATACTTGATTAAACGAGAAACTTGATACTTATTGAATGGGAAACTAGCTTAAACACAGACTTGAAACCCAGAAACTTTTGTGTTAATTATAAAATAATACCATGTAATGGTTACTCACAATAATACGCAACGAAACACTTAGGAGCTGTTTGGTAGCCTCTGAATGGTCATTAAGAGGCTACCTCTTAATGGAACCATTAAGAATTTTACCAATGAGAAGGTAGAAGAATGTGACATGTGATGATTTACCATTCAGAGGTTACCTCTTAACCATTCAGACTTGAGGTTACCTCTTATTCATTCAGATGTTTTAAACCATTAAGAGGTAGCATCTGAATGATCATTAAGAGGCTACCAAACAGCCCATTAATCTAGCTCGCAAAACGAACCAAAGTCGGAAAACTAGCAAACGGGTCTCGGCTGTCCGAATGGACATCCGATCGGATGACCATCCACTCGGATGACCATCTGATCGGATGACCATCCGACCAGATGACCATCCGACCGAATGGCCATTCAATCCCTTGCACTCCTCCACCGACTAGTTGTCACTATCACCTATAAATAGGACCCTTGACACTTCATTCTCACCTTTGCCTATGCCATTCGACCACACGCACTCTCAGCCACTTTAATCGAGATTCAAGGCAAACTCGTAAGTATTTCACCTCAAATCTTGTACAAATTTTATCATTTATCACTTCTACACCACATTCTTCTTCAAAATCACACGGACACTTCAACATTTTCTCAAAAATCAACTGGTTTGGGCCTCTTGAAGTTGCTTATGCAAACTGTTGTGGAGCACCATTTAACCAAGATCGGCCTCAGATCTAAAGGATTTTCACAACTTTTAAGCAAAATCTAAAGGAATCTCACACTCTTACACCGAATCTGACGGAATTTCATGTGTTTCCGACTCAGATCTGATAAACTTCACATTTTACAACTGATTTTCGAACTTTTCTTCAACTATTATACAAACATTAGTGGAATCAGACTCAAACAGACTTTCGACTCTTCCCTTAGTCGAAAGTCGACTTGAAAACTGGATTTCACTAGAAAATGGGCCATTCGACGGGTCCAAGCATGAAATTCCATCAGAAACAGCTTAACGGTCTGTATTTGGTATGTTTCCATTGTTTGACACGTCGTCACACCGTCTCCGTTAACTCGAAACTTAGAAAATTTCACGAAACTTCACTCACTGACCATCTGTCCGAATGGCCATCCGATCGGATGACCATTCGTCCAGATGATCTGATTATGATGACACTTGTTTGTTTTACAGGACGCTATGATCTAAACATTGAAAACTTTAACAGTTCACAAGCACCCACTGTTCGAATGGCCATCCGTTAGAATGGTCATCCGCTCGGATGGAATCTATCTGTTCGAATGGCCATTCGTCCGGATAACCATCCACTCAGGTAGTCTGTCCAGCACTTTTACTTGATTTTCGTACTATTCAACACTCTGTTCCCAACCGGGTTAGCTCTTAGACGACTTATGCCCTGTTCCCTGCACGCAGGCTGATCCAGCGCTCCCTTAGATCCAATTCAGCAGTGTTTGGTTTTAAGCACCCACTGTGAGTATACTCGATCCCTTTTTGTTTTAAACACTTTTGGGATGGAACATGTATTCTATATCAAGACACTTGACACTTGACCCTTGAAACTTACTTGAAACATACTCTATCCGTATTAAACATGAAAACATGATACTTGTGATACTTGAGACTTTTATGCTATGTGAACGTTTGATTCTTATGTGTAGCTCCCTTAACAATTGTAGTACTATAGGGGCAACGCACCTCTCCTTGACTCTTGGGAGTTTTGTTAAGTTTTGATTCTTTTACCTCCTCTTCGATGCATCGAAGTAGGAAAGGCATGTTAACGCGTTGGAAACTTGGGTTATCATTTGAACCACGTAAACTAGCATGTTGAAACTTGTGATATGTATTTATGTTGGATATGAGTTCTTTTTTAAACTATTATGCTACGTATTCAAACTTGTATGCTCTCTAACATTTTTGTTGATTGTATTTTAATACATGTGCAGGTTGATAGTAGCTGGGAATCAAGAAATAAGCTAGGATGATGCTTAGAAACTCATCTTAGATAATTAGAAAATTTTAACAATATTTGAATGTTTATGTTATTTGATACTTTTGATGGTTGTGGAGATGTGTTTGACAATTTAAATTTATTTATGAAATTTTGATTAATCTATATCGAAACAATTAGTGTTGTGGATTCTCTTGAGCAATCTGATTCGCTTAGTGCCACATCCCGATGTTTCCGCCATCGGTTGGGGTGTGACAGATTGGTATCAGAGCCATACCTATAGGGAATTAGGAAAAGTAGGAAGGCTTTGCCCTAGTCTATAGTTCTAGGAACTTTGACTCTTTTTTGTTGTTTAAAACTTATGCATTCTACCGTACATGCTTCCTAGCAATACTTCCTTGATAAACTTACATGCCTTTCCTAAGGCTAACACAATACACACTTGGATGCTCTGAAAAGACTCTTGAAACAAAATCAAAATGAGTCATCAAAATAGCGGTGATTCCCGCCTTTGATGACGACTTTCGCTTAGCAGTGTTCATATTTTTGCACGAGATTTACCCTCAAGTCAGGAGTAACATCCAAACCTTGAAGGGAAATTTCCATTTCATAATCTAGTAGGTCTTATCTTTTGATAAGTACCGACACTATGAGGGTACGATGTTACCAAGTTAGAGGTGAAACTCGCATCTTGATAACTAATCCCACTCTTTGATTTTTCAGTCTCGCCAAAGTCTCGAGTTTTCCCAATCGAGTAAGGACGTGTAGTGACCGAAAGGACAAATATCGTAGGCTTAACATCGATGAACGTATTTTTCTAAGTAAGCCAAGACACGTTACCTTAATTCGAAAGGGGTTTGATTTACTTTGGTCAGTCAACATTTCTCTACCCGAAACAATCCTATGTTTTATGAGCCTATCTTTTATGTTATCTCGATTTACATGTGGTTTTATACTCGATACTTTGTTCGTTTCGAAACTTTCACATGAATCGCACGTATCTCCGCAATCTAAAACATTAATAATAATCTCTCAGGAACGAACTAAATTTATGATGCTTTATTCATTCGTGCTATACTACGTGGAAGTCTTGATTAAACTATGAGAAACATGTTGAACCTTTTATGCTATGTTAGGCAAGTTGATTAAACAATGTGAAACATGTTAAACGTTTTGTGATGTGTGAAACAACTTGAGTCTTTATGCAATCATATGAAACTTTATGCTATACTATGTGTTCGTGAAACTATGTTATTAAACAAAACATTATGATCAAGTCTCACCCGATCCTTACTCTGACTTTTTAGATGTCGTCAAGTAGTCTTTCCAACCCACACAATAGGTTAAAGGCCAACACCCAGAAGAAGATGATGTCTTTTATGGCCGACCAGATTGCACGCATTGTTCCAAGATTGTCACTGAAATCCAGGGATCAAACACTCCTCTCTCCTCTGTTGACTTGAAAGCGTTCCTGCCTAAGCCTGTGAGCTTCAACTACAAGCACTTTGTCTCTTGCAACCCTAAGCCTTTCACGGGTAGTGATGGGGTGACTGCAATGTTGGAATGGTTCGACAGCATTGAGGTTACTTTCATTAACAGCAAGTGCCCTGAACACCTAAAGACTAGGAGTGCAACTGGCGTATTTCAAGGCAGAGCTCTAGAATGGTGGACAAATCAGAGAAACATCCACTCCAATGATGAAGATTATGCTTTACCTTGGGCCGAGGTTAGGGAGCAGATGATGCTCGAATTCTGCCCTCCGCATGAGCAGCAGAAACTTGAGGATGAATTCTGGCATCTGAACCAAGTGGGTGACGACAACCTGGCTTATACTACCCATTTTAAGCAACTCAGCATCATCGTACCACACTTGGTGTCCACTCCTAAGCGCATGACCACCAAGTACATTGATGGGTTACCTCCTGCTATGCGTGAGGCCATTGAAGCAGCTCAACTCAACTCCATTGAAGAAGTTTACCGTCTTGCAGCAAGTTTGAACAACAACCGTGTTCGTGATAAACAGTTTGGAAACTCTACTCCTCGAAACCAGCTAACCAAATCACGCAGTAACCAAGTGGAAGCAAGAACAAGAAACGAAAGTCTCAAAATTCTGGCTGCAATGCAATCGTCCCTGCTGCAAATTCAAACCCTGCTGGCAATGCCATTGTGCCTGCTGCTACCCCAAACCCTCCTACTCCAGAAAACACCAAGAAGTCGTACATAGGGGTTCATCCCAAGTGTGCCACTTGCAACTATCATCACCCTGCCAATTCAGCTTGCCGTTTGTGTACCAACTGCAATCGCTATGCTCACACAACCCTTTTTTGCCGTCAAGCCAACCAGGTTCAACAAGCCCCACCAGCTCAGCAGAACCCCAAACCCACCAACAACGTGCGAGCATGCTACAAATGTGGAGACACCACTCATCTCCGTCCCCAGTGCCCCCAGCTGAATCAGGAACAACAGCAAGCTGCTCGAGGACGAGCGTTCAACATCAACACAAATCAGGCGTGTAACGACAATGATGTCGTTAATGGTACGTTTCTCATTAATGATATTTATGCTTCGATATTATTTGATACTGGTGCCGACAGAAGCTTTGTGTCCATAGAATTTGAATCTTTGTTAAACTGTGCATGCTCTAAACTACCTAAGTCGTTCTCTGTTGAGATTGCCAATGGTAAGACTATCCTAGTTGATTCTATTCTCCATGATTGTTCCCTGACTCTTAACGATCACGTTTTTACTATTGATCTCATACCCACGCAATTGGGTAGCTTCGATATCATAGTCGGCATAGATTGGTTGCTCAAGAACCATGCCAAAATCGCTTGTCATGAGGAGTACGTTCGTTTACCTCTCCCGTTTGGTGATACCTTGCATGTCTATGGAGACCAACCTTCTAGAGGACTGAAGTTGATGTCATACACCCAAGCGAATACATGCTTACGTAAACAGTACTTTGCCTTCTTGGCCCACATAGTGGAACAAAAGGGCAAGGGAAAGAGCGTAAGTGATGTTCCAGTAGTGTGTGATTTCCCTGATGTCTTTCCTGAAGATCTCCCTGGTCTTCCTCCTCCTCGATCTGTTGATTTTCGTATTGATCTGATATCCGGTTCTACTCCTGTTGCCAAAGCTCTGTACCGACTTGCACCTTTTGAGATGCAAGAATTATCTAGCCAACTGCAAGAACTGCTCGACGGAAGCTTTATATGTCCAAGTACCTCACCTTGGGGTGCTCCTGTGATATTCGTCAAGAAGAAAGATGGTTCGTTTCGCATATGCATCGACTACCGTAAACTTAACAAACTCACCATTAAGAATCGTTATCCTCTCCCTCGTATCGATGATCTATTTGACCAACTGCAAGGCGCAAGCTGTTTCTCTAAAATCGACCTTCGATCTGGCTATCATCAGCTCTGTGTTATCGAAGAAGATATCCCCAAAACTGCTTTTCGCACCCGTTATGGGCCCTACGAGTTCGTGGTTATGCCTTTTGGCTTGACCAACGCACCCGCGGTGTTCATGGACCTTATGAATCGTGTTTGTAAACCTTACTTGGATCGTTTTGTTATAGTCTTTATTGATGATATTCTTATTTATTCGAAAACCCGAGCTGATCATGAACGACATTTACGCCTCATGTTAGAACTTTTACGTGGTGAACGCTTATACGCAAAGTTTTCTAAGTGCGAATTTTGGATTGATGAAGTACAATTTCTCGGACACATCGTTAGTAAACGAGGAATTCATGTTGACCCTTCCAAAATCGAAGAAGTGTAGAATTGGAGTACGCCTAAATCTGCATCTGTGATTCGTTCCTTCTTGGGATTGGCGGGTTATTACCGTCGATTCATCTCGGACTTTTCAAAGATCGACGTCCCTCTCACTTTGTTGACTCAGAAAGAGAAACCTTTTGCTTGGGGTCTTGAGAAAGAGGAATCTTTCCAAACTCTTAAGAACCTGCTCTGTAACGCTCCTATACTTGCTCTCCCCGATGGGAATGATGATTTTGTAGTATATTGCGATGCCTCGAACCGTGGCCTTGGCTGTGTGCTCATGCAGCGGGACAAGGTCATTGCTTATGCCACCTGACAGCTCCAAATACATGAGAATAACTATACTACCCACAATTTAGAACTTGGCGCAGTTGTTTTTGCGTTAAAGATCTGGCGACACTACCTATATGGTACTAAGTGTGTTGTTTTTACTAACCATAAGAGCCTGCAACACATCTTTAACCAGAAGGAACTGAATATGCATCAACGACGATGGGTAGAGTTGCTTAACGACTACGAGTGCGAGATTCGCTACCACCCTGGCAAAGCAAATGTCGTGGTCGGTGCTCTTAGTCGTAAGACTCCTGTTAGTAGCATCCGCTGTTCCCAGAACACTAGTGATCTTCATGCCTGTATTCGTGAAGCACAATATTCGTCAGCCAATGAAGGTAGTCTAATCATTGAAATACGAGGTGCTTCTACTGACCAACTTGAAATGAAGTCTGATGGACTTCAATACTATCTCAATCGCATCTGGGTACCAGATCACGATAATCTTCGTGAACTCATTATGAATGAGGCTCACAATTCCCGATACTCTATTCATCCTGGTGCCAATAAGATGTACCATGACTTGCGTATGAAGTTTTTTGGTGGCCTTCTATGAAAAAGGACATCGCCGCGTACGTTTCAAAGTGTCTTACTTGCTCAAAAGTCAAAGCTGAACATTCAGGTCTTCTTGAACAACCCGAAATCCCTGTTTGGAAATGGGATAGCATTGCTTTGGACTTTATAACTAAACTACCTCGTACACCTGTCGGTCATGATAGTATATGGGTAATTATTGACCAATTGACCAAATCAGCCCACTTTCTTCCTATTCATGAAGATATCAAAGTGAAGAAACTTGCGCGAATTTACACTGATGAAATCATATGTTGTCATGGTATACCCATTGACATCATCTCAGACCGCGATGGTCACTTTACTTCATGTCTTTGGCAAACTTTCAGTCTGCTATGGGTTCTTACTTGAATCTTAGTACAGCCTTTCATCCTCAAACGGATGGACAGACTAAACGCACTATTCAAACCCTAGAGGATATGCTCCGTTCTTGTGTCATCGAATTTGGTGGTAATTGGGATGTACATTTACCATTGATCGAGTTCTCGTACAACAACAACTATCATTCCAGTATTCAGATGGCTCCTTTCGAAGCTTTATACGGTTGCAAGTGCCGATCTCCTCTCAGTTGGCATGAGATTGGTGACAAGCAACTTACTGGCCCTGAGATCATTCAAGAGATGATGGATAAGATTCTTCAAATCCGCGATAACTTGATCAAGGCTAGGAGCAGAAAAAAGAGCTATGCTGACAGAAGGCGTAAGCCTCTAGAATTCAATGTTGGAGATCACGTTCTGCTCAAGGTATCTCCTTGGAAAGGAGTGATACGTTTTGGTAAAAAGGGAAAGCTTGCCCCTCGCTATGTGGGTCCTTTCAAGATACTCGAAAGGATTGGCAAGGTGGCTTACCGACTCGATTTGCCTCAAGAGCTTAGCAACGTACATCCGACGTTTCATGTTTCTAACCTCAGGAAGTGCTTAGCAGATGAGGAACTTTAGGTTCCCATCGAAGACTTGCAAATAAACGAGACTCTTCATTTTGTGGAAAAACTGGTCGAAATCATGGACCGAGGTACCAAGCGACTGAGGTGCAACAAAATTTCCATAGTTAAGGTGCGATGGGAAGGAAAGCATGGTTCCAAATTAACTTGGGAACTCGAGAGTGAAATGAAAACCAATTATCCACAGCTCTTCGAGCTGTCTTCCTCTTAGATTTCGGGGACGAAATCTCCTAAAGGAGGGGAGACTGTAACGCCCTGCGTTTCGAAACCTTTATCTTTTGCCAAGTCTCGTCATACTTCCAACATTATGATGCTTAGTGAAACTATTTGAATCTTAATCGTGTTAAACTATGTGAAACTTTTACTCTATGTGATGTTTTTGTGATGCTTTATACAAGAACGATATGAATCTTGACTCTTGTGATACTTGACTCTTGCGATACTTTGAAGCTCGACTCTTGTAATGCTAGAAACTTGACACTTGATACTTATTGAACGAGAAACTTTGATACTTGATTGAATGAGAAACTTGATACTTATTGAATGGGAAGCTAGCTTAAACGCAGACTTGAAACACGGAAACTTTTGTGTTAATTATAAAATAATACCATGTAATGGTTACTCACAGTAATACGCAACGCAACACTTAATCTAGTTCGCAAAACGAACCAAAGTTGGAAAACTAGCAAACGGGTCTCGGCTGACCTAATGGACATCCGATCGGATGGCCATTCGACCGGAAAGCCATTCGATCCCTTGCACTCCTCCACCGACTAGCTGTCACTATCACCTATAAATAGGACCCTTGACACTTCATTCTCACCTTTGCCTCTTCCATTTGAACACACGCACTCTCAGCCACTTTAATTGAGATTCAAGGAAAACTCATAAGAATTTCACCTCAAATCTTGTACAACTTTCATCATTTATCACTTCTACACCACATTCTTCATCAAAATCACACGAACACTTCAACATTTTCTCGAAAATCAACTGGTTTGGGCCTCTTGAAGGTGGTTTCCACTCAGTTGCTTATGCAAACTGTTATGGAGCACCATTTAACCAAGATCGGCCTCAAATCTAAAGGATTTTCAAAACCTTTAAGCAAAATCTAAAGGAATCTCATACTCTTACACCAGATTTGACGAAATTTCACGTGTTTTCGGCTCAGATCTGATAAACTTCACATTTTACAACTGATTTTCGAACATTTCTTCAACTTTTATACAAACATTGGTGGAATCAGACTCAAACAGACTTTCGACTCTACCCTTAGTCGAAAGTCGACTTGAAAACTGGATTTCACCAGAAAACGGGCCGATCGACGGGTCTAAACATGAAATTCCATCAGAAACAACTTAATGGTTCGAAAGGGGTGATACCCATCCGATCGAGCGAGCTGTGTTTGGTATGTTTCCGTTGTTTAACATGTCGTCACACCGTCTCCGTTAACTCGAAACTTAAAAAAATTCACGAAACTTCACTCATTGACCATCTGTCCGAATGGCCATCCGATCGGATGACCATTCGTCTAGATGATCGGATTATGATGACACTTGTTTGTTTTACAGGTCGCTGTGATCAAAACATTGAAAACTTTAACAGTTCACAAACACCCACTGTTTGAATGGCCATATGTTCGAATGGTCATCCGTCCGGATGACCATCCGTCCGAATAACCATCCGCTCAGGTAGTTTGTCCGACACTTTTACTCGATTGTCGCACTATTCGACACTCTGTTCCCAACCGGGTCAGCTCTTAGAGGACTTATGCTCTGTTCCCTGCACACAGGCTGATCCAGCGCTCCCTTTGATCCAATTTAGAAGTGTTTGGTTTAAAGCACCCACTGTGAGTATACTCGATCCCTTTTTATTTTAAACACTTTTGGGACGCAACATGTATTCTATATTAAGACACTTGACACTTGAAACTTATTTGAAACATACTCTATCCGTATTAAACATGAAAACATGATACTTGTGCTACTTGAGACTTTTATGCTATATGAACGTTTGATTCTTATGTGTAGCCCGCCTTAACAATTGTAGCGCTATAGGGGTAACGCATCTCTCCTTGAGTCTTGGGAGTTTTGTTAAGTTTTGATTCTTTTACCTCCTCTTCGATGCGTCAAAGTAGGAAAGTGTCACGGCCCCCGACCCAGTTTCCTGGTTCGAATGCCGCGGGACAGAACCCGTGGTATTAGTATTTAATTTGGCAACGGAAATTTTAACAGGATCATTTAAAACTGAAAATACCCAATTATTTTATTTCAAGTTTCGGGACAAACTCCGTAATTTACAATAAAGGAATTTCACTGGGAAATCCCCTGTTTACAAAAAAACATGTTTATTTATTTACTGAGCCACTTTATCCAAGCTGGTAGTGCTACAAGGCACTTTTCCTTGTTCACAGTAAATCACTAGAAACATGTTTAAAAAGATTTTATCAGCGGGGAAATATTGGCGAGTAATTCAATTTGCAGAAAATGACACATTGTTACAATTTACAGCATTAAGAGTTTTCACATTTGCCCCTATCTTATAATTAGCTGGTTCAGTTGTCACTCGACCAGATCTATGACTGTGGACATATCACTAATTAGGCTCGCCCACCTAAAGTGATAAATCATTAGTAGTAATGTGCACATACCCCCACTTACTGCCAGTAATTAGAGATTAGCAAAGACTTAATCACTGCAAAGTATAACTAGAAAACATTTAGGGTTTTGCAAACAATTTGGTAAAAAGAGAATGACTCACATTGCAAGTTTAACTGGACAGAGTTTACCTACTGATTAAGCCTGGTAACCTAGTTAAATAATGCACACGAAACTAGGTTAGTAACTTAATACAACATTTACGATAATCTCACGAAATCAAAACCCTCTCGACGAATGACAAAGTATAGCCCGAATTCGGGCAGCACTTAAACATCCATCGGATCGGTTTCAATCGATCGGACATTGTATCGTAGCAGTTATCGAGTTATTACCCTGTAATCGTAGCAGTGTTTCGACACTTAAACACACGTATATAAGCAGATTTTGACGTTTTTGAAAGGAAATTTCCAACACAGAGGAAAGGCCATGCAATGCTCTATTTATAGCAGGTTTTTGAGTTCTTCGCAGCCCGCGTAAACCTGAAGGGAATCCTTCACGGCCCTCGAGGGCCACCCTAGCTACGGCTAGGGCTGCCATGTCAACCCCTAGACCAGCCACGTGTGCAACACGTGGCCCTAATGCTTATCCGGAGTTTCAACTGGTTGTCGCGCCTCGGGTAAGCTTTGGTTAACTCTTACGCGGCCCACGACCGACTATTAAAACTTGATTTTCTTGATTTTTTAAGAAAATTAGGGTTTTAGGGGTCCGGGTTTTCACTTACCGAGTGTTTTAGGACATTTTCGTGCAGGTCCTTACATCCTCCCCACCTTATTTAAAAACTCGTCCTCGAGATGTACTGGAACAAGTAAGGATATTTTCGCTTCATTTCCGATTCCAGCTCCCATGTATACTCATGTCCTCTTTTCGAATCCCATTTTACCTTGACCAGCACCAGTCTCTTGTGTTTAAGGTGTTTGACCTTTCTGTCTTCTATTTGAAGAGGTTTCTCAATAATTTTCAACTTTTCATTTACCTCTATATCTTGAAGATGTACTACCAGTGATTCATCAGATAAACTCTTCTTAAGGTTAGATACATGAAACACATCATGTACCCCGGCTAGCTCTTCTGGTAGTTGAAATTTATAAGCAACTGGTCCTATTCATTGGGTAACTGTGAATGGTCCTATGTACCTTGGACTTAACTTTCCTTTCTTACCGAACCGAACTACCCCTTTCCAAGGAGAAACTTTCAAGAGTACCTTGTCTCCAACTTGAAATTCTAACGGCTTGCGTCGATTGTCTGCATAACTCTTTTGGCGATCTCGAGTCATTTTCAGTCTTTCCTTGATTTGAGTTATCTTGTCGGTGGTTTCCTGTATAATCTCGGGACCTGATAATTGACTTTCTCCTATTTCTGCCCAGCATACGGGAGTTCTACACTTTCGTCCATATAGTGCTTCGAACGGGGCAACATTGATGCTTGCATGATAACTATTGTTATAGGAGAATTCTATTAGTGGTAAATGGTCATCCCAATTTCCACCGAAGTCGATCACACATGCTCTGAGCATGTCTTCAAGGGTTTGGATCGTCCTTTCACTTTATCCATCTGTTTGGGGATGGTATGCAGTACTTAGATTCAAGCGTGTCCCCATGGCTTCCTGGAAACTTTTCCAGAAATGCGAAGTGAAACGACTATCCCTATCTGACACAATAGAGAGTGGGACTCAATGTAAGGATACTACCTCATCTATGTACAACTTAGCTAATCTTTCCATGCTAAAGGTTTCCTTCATTGACAGGAAATGAGATGATTTGGTTAATCGATCTACAATTACCCATATTGCATCGTTACCTTTCCTAGTCTTGGGTAGCTTAGTAACAAAGTCCATTGTTATTAGTTCCCATTTCCATACAGGCATTTCTAACTGTTGAAGTAAACCTGAAGGTTTCTGGTGTTCTGCCTTAACTTGTGAACAAGTTAGGCACTTTGAAACGTATCTGGCTATGTCCTTTTTCATTCCTATCCACCAGAAGTTATTTCTTAAATCTTGGTACATCTTGTTTTTACTAGGGTGCATTGTATACCTAGATTTATGGGTTTCCTCTAAAATTTTATCTCTTAAATTTCCTTGCTTAGGTACCCAAATTCTTTTCTTATGGAATCTGCAAATTGCATCAGCCCCTTGTTCTAATTCCTTTATCAGTCCTTTCATTCCTTCAGCATCACCCTTGATTGCTGTTTCCTGAACGTTCTTCAGTTGTTCCATTAAATCTAATTGGAGATTTAATCTAAGAGCACGGACCCGCCTTTGTTTCTCATGATACTTACGACTTAGGGCATCTGCTACTACATTTACCTTTCCTTCGTGATATAAGATATCACAGTCGTAGTCACTTAGAATTTCCATCCATCTTCTTTGCCTCATGTTCAATTCTTTTTGCCCAAATATGTATCTTAAACTCTTATGATCTGTGTAGATAGTAAACTTACTTCCATACAGATAATGTCTCCAAATTTTAAGGGAAAAAATTATCGCTCCTAATTCTAAGTCATGTGTCGTGTAATTTTCCTCGTGCTTCTTCAACTGTCTTGATGCATACGCAATTACCTTTTTACGTTGCATTAGCACACAACCTAACCCTAGCTTAGAAGCGTCGCAATAAACTTCAAAATCTTCTGTCCCTTCTTGTAAGGCAAGAATTGGAGCATTTGTTAATCTTTGCTTTGAAATTCTAAAGGCCTCTTCTTGCTTAGGTCCCCATTCAAACTTAACAGTTTTACAGGTTAGCTTAGTTAATGGAACCACTATCTTAGAAAAATCTTTAATGAAGCGCCTATAGTATCCAGCTAATCCTAGAAAACTTCTAACTTCGATTGCTGATTGTGGGACCTTCCAATTTGTGTTTGCTTCTATCTTAGAGGGATCCACATGAATGCCTTCGTGATTCACCATGTGTCCTAAAAATTGCACCTCTTATAGCCAAAATTCACAATGTTCGTCCTAACTTTTGGAATTAATAAGTATGTCGTCGATGAAGACAATTACAAATTTATCCAGGTATGGCTTACAGGTCCTATTCATCATATCCATAAATACTGCATGAGCATTTGTTAATCCAAATGGCATGACTGTAAACTCGTAGTGACCATACCTAGTCTTGAAAGCAGTTTTAGGTATGTCTTCTTCCTGTACCTTCAATTGATGATATCCGGAGCGCAAATCTATCTTAGAGAAATACCTAGCTCCTTGCAGTTGATAAAAAATATCATCAATCCTAGGTAATGGGTATCGATTCTTAATGGTAACTTTATTCAATTCCCTATAATCGATACACATCCGCATCGAACCATCCTTCTTTTTCACGAACAACACAGGTGCTCCCTAAGGGGATGAACTAGGTTGTATGAATCCTTTGCCTAACAATTCATCTAACTATTTTTTCAGTTCTAACATTTCGGTGGGTGCTAACCGGTAAGGTGCCTTAGCTATTGGTGCAGTTCTAGGGATTAGATGAATTCTAAATTCTACTTCTCTATCTGGTGGTAATCTAGGTAACTCTTCTGGGAATACATCTGGGTATTCTGATACTACTGGAATTTCCTTAAGTTCCTTATTTTTAGTGTTAATGATTACCGAAATCATATACACTATTCCTTGTTTTTGTTCATAACTTGCAACTTTCATTACTGAAATGAACTTCATTGGTTTACGCGGTTTATTTCTTGAAATCAAAATTACTTCTCCTGTGGGCATATGAATTTCTATGGAATTCCTATCACAGAGGATTCGAGCATGGTTGGCTACTAACCAATCCATTCCTAACACAAAATCGAATCCGGCTAAATTCATAGGTAGCAAGTTTGCAGAAAATTTATGTCCTGAAAGTTCTATCTTCCCTTCTTGGAGAACCTTATCTATGTTAACAGAATTTCCATCTGCCGTTTCTACTATATAAATCTGCCTAAGTTTGGTTAAAGGTAGGTTAAGGGCTTGGCAAAATGAAGTATTTATAAAACTTTGGTTTGCACCAGAGTCAAATAATACTTTTGCGTAAACGTCATGCACAAGAAACGTACAGGCTATTACGTCCGGAATTAAATCGGCCTCTTGCTTTGTTAGCTGGAAGGCTCTTGCATTCTTCTTGTTTGTTCCTTCGGCAGGTTTGGCTTTGTTATCAGCTGGCTTAACCAATTTTGGCCAATCGGGCTTGAGGTGTCCTGTTTCGCCTCAGTTGTAGCAGATTACAGATTTCTTCCTGCATTCCTCATCTCGGTGGCCTGGTCTCTTGCAGAAATTACAATTTTCCTTACATTTTTCAAAATGTTTCTTTTTACAAATTCCCGCAAAACGGCGGTATGGACGACTGCCCGGTTCCCTTTTTCCTGAAATTATTAGTATTATTACCCCCATGGAACCCTTGGTTAATCTTTTGAGCCACTTCCATTTTCCTATTTTCTTCTCTCGTGCACACCAGTCCGTCTGTCAAGGTGTTGGCCAATTCAACCGCATCGTCAATTGTGCGGGGTCTCGCAGCCTTGACTATGTCGCGAATCTCACTAATTAGTCCCCAAATGTAGCGAGAAATAAGCACTGGTTCTCGCGAAGCCAGATTCGGTACAATTCTAGCATACTCGAAGAATTTCGAAGTATACCCCCGACAATCAACTTCCACCATCCGGTGGTTTAGGAATTTATTTGTCATTTGTTCCTTTTAATAGGAGGGACAAAATTTTCTTTCTACCAATTCCTTGAATTCCTCCCAACTCATGGCATAAGCCACGTCACTTCCCTTTGCTTGTAGCACCGTATTCTGTCGCAACCCCCGACCCCTATCTGTCCCGGGAACGGGCGGTCGCGAGACCAGTTTTGGTGGTATCATTTGTTTATCATTTTGGCAGCGGAAATTTCATCAGGACCGTTGTTAGGAAATGTTTATCAGAGTAAATACCACACTTTTATAATATTAAATATATTGGGATAAAGCCAAAGTTTTTCATTACAAACATTTTCATAGGGAAAATCCTTATTTTATTGAATAAAACATCTTCTTTTATTTATGTAACTTTTATAGCCACTTTTTCCAAGCCTTCAGTGCTGTCCAGCTGGCTTCTAGTTGGCTTTCACATTTTGTTACCTGAAACGCGTTTAAAAACATTTTGTCAGTGGGAAATACTGGTGAGTGAATACCAGTTTAATCAAGAAGAGTTTTATCTTTAACAGTATTGAGAGCTATCACATTGTTTATTTCTACACAATTACTCACTCGTTATTGTCAATCCTGACTGGTGGGTCATATTACACATTGGCTAACTCGTTGTCCAATGGTAACGTGTTCCACATTTTGTATACAAAACCCCAACATACTGGCAATAATTGAAGAACTACAAAGACTCAATCACTGCTTAATCACATTGTAAAACATTTAAGGTTTTGTAAAAACAATTTACAAGAAGGAGATTACTCACATTGCTGTCTTAGATTTCTTCTAAGGTTTCCTGGTGATTATCTATGTTTTACACAATGCACAAGGGTTTGTATAATAACCCTTTATATTTACATTAGTAATACCCTTCCCGAGACGGCATTCCAACGACTACGTCGGGCAGAACCTCGATAGCCGTTACGGAACCCTGGATCAATCGGGAAACGTATCTAATATGTAACCGGGGTTATAATACTTACAGCGGAGCAGAACTTCGTTAATTAGGGGGGTATTTTGCCCGGAAATCATGTTATCTTCTTTAGAAATTCGTAAGAAAGAAAAGAAATGAGCGATCGTAACTGAAGGCCCGAGCTCCCATTATATAGGGGCTGAAATCGGGTTTCTCGCGACCCGCGTAAGGTGAGGCCAAGGTCTACGCGACCCGCGTAGTAGAGTAACAGGGCTAGGGTTGCTGATTCGTTGGGTTTAGGGTTGGCACGATGATGACACGTGGCGCTCTAGGGTTTCGTCTGAGTTTGGAGCTGTCGCGCCCTGCGTAAGATCCCTAAGGAGTCTACGCAGCCCGCGAGCGACATAAAAATTTGATTTTTATTTTATTTTTAATGCCATATCGTATTTTGGGCTCGGTTTTCATCTACGGGGTGTATTTTAGGACATATAGGAGGGTTGTTATATCCTCCCCACCTTGTTTTAGAGCTCGTCCTCGAGATCTACTGGAATATGTGTGGATATTTCCTTTGCATTTCTGATTCAAGCTCCCATGTGTATTTTGGTCCTCTTTTGGAGTCCCATTTCACTTTGACCAGAACTAATCTCTTGTGCTTGAGGTTCTTAACTTTCCTGTCTTCAATCTGTAGAGGCTTCTCTACAAATTTTAACTGTTCATTTACCTCTATATCTTTAAGAGGTACTACAAGTGATTCATCAGCTAAACACTTCTTAAGATTAGATACATGAAATATATCATGTATTCCTGCCATTTCCTCTGGCAGTTGTAGCTGATAGGCTACAGGTCCTATTCTTCTAATAATCTCAAAAGGTCCAGCATACCTGGGGCTTAGCTTTCCCCTTTTGATGAATCTTACCACTCCTTTCCAAGGAGAGACTTTCAATAACACTTTATCTCCTACTTGAAATTCCAAGGGCTTTCGTCGGTTATCAGCATAACTCTTTTGTCGATCACGTGCTGCTTTCAGTCGTTCTTTGACTTAAATGATTTTGTCTGTTGTTTCTTGTACTATCTCAGGTCCAGATAGTTGCTTTTCTCCAATTTCTGCCCAACAGACTAGCGTTCGGCACTTTCGTCCATAAAGTGCTTTGAATGGTGCAGCATTGATACTTGTATGATAACTGTTATTATAAGAAAATTCTATCAATGATAAGTGATCGTCCCAATTACCTTCGAAATCAATTACACAAGCTCTAAGCATGTCTTCCAATGTCTGAATTGTCCTTTCGCTTTGTCCGTCTGTTTGAGGGTGATAAGCGGTGCTTAGATTTAACTTGGTTCCCATTGCTTTTTGGAAATTTGTCCAAAAATGTGAGGTAAAACGACTATCTCTGTCAGAAACAATTGATAGAGGAATTTCATGTAATGAAACTATTTCATTTACATATAATTTAGCTAACTGTTCCATACTGAAAGTTTCTTTCATTGGTAGGAAATGAGCTGACTTGGTTAGCCTGTCTACAATCACCCATATTGTATCATTACCTTTTCTTGTTTTGGGTAATTTAGTAACAAAATCCATTGTTATCAATTCCCATTTCCAGACTGGCATTTCTAACTGTTGCAATAAACCTGAGGGTTTTTGATGTTCAGCTTTGACTTGTGAACAGGTTAAACACTTTGCAACATATGCTGCTATATCCTTTTTCATTCCTATTCACCAAAAATTCTTTCTTTAGTCTTGATACATCTTATTACTTCCAGGATGCATTGTATACTTAGACTTATGGGCTTCTTCTAATATACGGTGGCGTAGGTTTCCTAATTTAGGTATCCACATTCTTTTCTTATGGAATCTCCAAATCCCATCTGTTCCCTGTTCTAATTCCTTAATCATTCCTTTTATTTTTTCAATATCATCCTTGATTACTGATTCTTGTGCCTTTCTAATTTGTTCATTTAAATCTACTTGCCGATTTAACTTAAGAGAACGTACTCTTTTTGGCTTTTCATGATACTTTCGACTTAAATGTAACATCTGTGCTTGTAATCATTATGAACAATTCAGTTATCAAATAAAACAAAGTTATTTGATCCCAATGTTTGTTTGGTTATGTTTTACATTTTTCATGTTTTGACTTTTATTCAATTTCAAACTCTATATCACTTTCTA
Source organism: Helianthus tuberosus (assembly GCA_030545235.1). Lineage (NCBI taxonomy): Eukaryota > Viridiplantae > Streptophyta > Magnoliopsida > Asterales > Asteraceae > Helianthus > Helianthus tuberosus. The sequence goes on along the minus strand of CM060426.1, from coordinate 58,023,515 downwards.
GAAAGTTATACGCAAACTGGTGCGTAAACGTAGCCAGTTTAATGCGACAAATACTCTGGAACATCAACATATACTTAACATACCTTAAATAACCCTTACATAACTTAGAAATAAGTTTTGAAGGCTTTGGTATGGCAAAAACAAGTTAATTCGCTTACAGGGACTAAACTTGACAAACTGCGAAAGTATGCCAATTTGAACTGTAATGAACATTCCGGAACATGACCATAAGTTAAACATACCATAAATATCCTTTACATAGCTTAGAAATAGGCTTTGAGGGGTTCGGTATGCTAAAATAAACTTTTGGGGTCATTCAGGGACTAAAAGCGTCAAAAAGTGCACAAGTTTGCATTTCCGTGCATAACTTACGTTCTGAATACATCCGGACATCCAAAAATTTATGTAAGCACTAAAATATTTTATTTTAGTGTTTGGCATAAGAAAAATCCATTCGTCACGCCATTTGGATCATTTTTCGCGCTTATGCGCATTCTGTCGTAATTAACCGAACAACGTAACCGTACGGCTAAACGAACCGACACCCGAGATATTTTTGAACACATTTTAAGTTCCCTATACTTTAACTTCATTTTAGAGCTTTGAAATAGGGTTAACAGGGCTTAAACGTGTCAAAAAACGCATCGAAAACCAAGTTTTGAGGTTGCAGGGACTGAAACTGTAAATCTGCCAAACTAGGTCCGTAAGTAAGGGCCAGATGCAGCAAAACGTTTTTTTTCAGCTGTTAACAGCCCTTAACCTTCTCCAAAGGCCAAGTGCCAAGTGTCAAACTCTTATGGTGGATGGCAAATGAGTTACCACAACTTTTCAACAAGTGTACGGCTTAGATCGTGCCCCCTTTTCCAAGAAATGATCCTAACGGTGAACCGAAAACTATAAATACCCACCTCCACCCTTCATTTTTCCTCACAAGAAAATGATCTTATGTTCTCTAATTTGAAACCTTTGTTTCATACCTGAGCTATTTTGATCTAGATTAGCATTCGGGGACCCTTCGTAAGTGTTCCTTCGTTCTTTTATTGTTTTTCGAGTCCGAAAGTCAAACTTTGTTTGACTTTATGCATTGACCAGTTTATGGTCAATGCGAAGTTCGTTTGAACTTCGCAACGTGATTGTAATCACGATGGTTATAGTCCCTTGGGACTATGCCTACTGATTACCACGTTGTCTAGGGTCGTAAGGGTAAGTGATCTGATAAATCGCTTATACCTTCGAACCCGACCCATTTGGTCGATCATTAGGATCCGACCAAACACATTAGGTGACCATAGTATATAGGGAATAACCTTCTGAGGTTATACCTTATGGTCACAACGTTTAAGTAGTTGTATGATAGGTAGTTTATATGCCTTAGGTAAATTACCAAAATACCCCTTTGATGCCAAAATTCATTTTAAACATAAGTAACATAACTTTTGACATCTAAACTGATTTGACAACCATATTAGACACGTTAAGGCATATTTTACTTGTCATAGGACTAGTTAGGCGTTCCGAACGCGTTTTACGCGAACGACGCGTTAAAGTAGCATAAGCTACCTAAACGGATCGTAATGGGTCACAAACACTTAGGTTAAGTTTCGTTTTAGTATGTGGGCTTTGTTAAACCATGTTACATGAGTCTCCATACTCGTTTGGTTTACGAACCCTCATTCTATCCGATCCTCCGATAAAGGTCCGGTTTATTAACATAGTTACCTATATTAGGTGTCGTTTGATTCCGTGATCTCTAGCATTTCTTGGTGGTTATCTTAGGACTTCTGAGCAATCTCAAGTGAGTACATAGACCCCTCTTTTACTGTTTTCCAAACATTTTGGGGTGAAACACATGTGCCTACTTGTTACTTTCATGCTTTCCATGTTTTCACATCATATACCTGCTATGTTCGTTAGTACATTATAGTACATGATTTCATTACATTTCATGCTATGTATGCCCATTGTGTGCGTACTTAGTACATTGTTTTACATTACATTTCATGCTATATATGCCCATTGTGTGCATACTTAGTACATTGTTTTACATTACATTTCATGCTATATATGCCCATTGTGTGCATACTTAGTACATTGTTTCACATTACATCTCATGCTATGTATGCCTATTGTGTGCATACTTAGTACAATTGTTTACATCACATGTTTTCATTTTGGTATGACATTTGGTTTGTTTAACATGGAACAATACATTCATTAACATTAGCTACGCCGTTCGTTAGTAGGTAGTGGTACCATAGGAATTGACAACTCCCGTTCCGGACATCCTAGGTTGGTTTGGATGAAAGGAATGACCGAATTCGATACACATAACTTAGATAAACCTTTAATTTGTTTAAGGGTTTATCACCACAGTCTCAAGGATTGGATGTATGCATTTTCACAATACCGCATAAATGTTTGTATCAGTAAAGCATGCATTTGTTACACAAAACATAACTTTGATTTAAACCATGTTTTATTTCAATACCTTGTTTTTGTGCATTGTACATATGGTTTAGTTGATATATTTCACTTACCATACATGACATTTTTGGGATACACATTATATGATTTACATCAAACATAAACATGTTGACATTGATTACAAATTTGGGGATTTACATTAGACATGGACATTTTGATATGGTTTACACAATAACACTTGACAATTGATTTATACATGAACAAGTTACATTGGTGGTTGTTTGGGTAAGTGATTTGAGTAACGATGCGTGTGTAGTATGATACAAACATGGTGGATACGCCGCTGGTACTTCCTATATATAAGTGTTTGTATAATATTACATATCGTAACGTTATTTAAATCATTTCAATATCTGACATATTACATTTTACATAAACAACTTATTTTCACAAGACATTGATTTACAAAATAACTTATCTTATACAAACTCATTTTTACTTGGTTATTCATTTAACCCTACATTATTCTCTTATTTATACATATCATTGCTTTTTAATGATTTACAAAACAAAACAACTTACAAGGTTCATGACTGACTGTTATTAAACAATTTTTCCTAAACTTATAAGTCATGAATCCTATTTTCACAAAACCTATGTATCTCACAGGAGCCCATCTGCACGCACTTCTAAAAGTTTACTTAGAAGTGCGTGCAGATAGGCTGCATGTTACTCTTTGCTTTTAGAATAAATAAGAATATCATCTATAAAGACAATTATGAATTTATCCAAATATGGCTTACATATTCGATTCATCATATCCATGAATGCAGCTGGGGCATTGGTTAAACCAAATGGCATGACAGTAAATTCATAATGGCCATACCTTGTTCTGAAAGCGGTTTTAGGAATGTCCCCTTCCTGTACCTTTAATTGATGATATCCTGACCTATAATCGATTTTTAAGAAAAACCGTGCTCCTTGCAATTGATCAAACAGATCATCTATTCTTGGTAATGGATACCGATTCTTAATCGTGACTTTATTCAATTCACGGTAGTCAATGCACATACGCATTGATCCGTCCTTCTTTTTAACGAATAAAATCGGTGCTCCCCATGGCGATGAGCTTGGCTATATGAATCCCTTATCCAATAATTCATCTAATTGTTTCTTCAGTTCATGCATTTCTGCGGGTGCCAAACGGTAAGGTGCTTTGGCAATTGGTGCGGTTCCTAGTATTAAGTGGATTCTGAATTCAACTTCCTTATCTGGAGGTTGCCCTGGTAACTCTTCTGGAAATACATCTGAAAACTGGGATACTACTGGAATATCCTTTAATTCTTTTCCTTTAGTGTTAGTGATTATAGAAATCAAATACACTAGTGATCCTTTCCTGATATAACTTGTTGTTTTCATCACAGAGATGAACTTTGTGGATTTAGAGGTTTTATTTCCTTTAATTGTGATCTTTTCACCCCTTGGTGAATTTACTTTAATTGACTTTTGATCACATAAAATATTGGCTTTATTGGTTATTAACCATTCTATTCCTAACACAACATCAAATCCTGCCAGATTCATGGGGTAAAGGTTTGCAATAAATTTCTGATTTAAAATTTCTATTCTTGCTCCCTGCAAGATTTCAGATATCTTATTAGTTTCCCCATTTGCTGTATCTACTAGACATTCTTGTGTAAGTTTAGTTAATGATTGGTTAAGAAGTTTGCAAAATGAAGTATTAATAAAACTTTGGTTCGCATCAGAGTCAAACAATACTTTAGCAAAAACTTCATTAACTAAAAACGTACCGGTGATCACATCCGGGATCATTTTTGCTTCTTCTTCAGTTAGAACAAATGTTCTAGCATTTTTAGTATTCTTGATGTTCGTGGTTGGAGCTAGCTTTGGACAGTTAGGCTTGATATGACCTTGTTCTCCGCAGTTGTAGCATATTCTGTTGTTAGGCTTTTTCCTGCAGTCTTCCTCCTTGTGTCCGGATATTTTTCAAAAGTTACAGTATATGGAGCATCTTCCGGAATGCTTCCTTTTGCAATACTTACAGTAAGGTGCAGAGGTAGAACCTACATTTCTCCCACACTTAGAATTTCCAGAACGGAATTCTTGGGTAAGCTTTTGGGTTAGGTTCCTCCTTTGATCCTCTTCTCATGTACGGATTAATTCATCTGTCAAGGTGTTGGCTAGTTCTACTGCTTCTTCTATGGTTTGAGGTCTAGCTGCCTTGACTACATGTCTAATCTCTCCAATTAATCCCCAGATGTAGCGGGAGATTAAAACTGGTTCAGGTGATGCAAGGGTTGGTACTATTCGGGCATATTCAAAGAATAATGTAGTATAACCCTTACTATCTACTCCAGTCATCCTAAGGTTTAGGAATTTATTAGCTATCTGTTCCTTTTCATTAGGAGGACATAATTTCCTTTCTACCATGTTTTTAAACTCCTCCCATTCCATATTGTAAGTTCTATCACTTCCCTTAGGCTGGAGGATAGTGTTCCACCATTTTAGTGCTGAATTCTTAAACAGATTGGAAGCAAACATTATCTTATCATCTTCCGCAGATTTACTTATTCTTAAGACTGCCTCAGTCTTTTCTATCCAGCGTAGAGATGCAACAACCCCTTCATTGCCCGAGAATTCCATTGGTTTACAAGACCAGAATTCTTTATAAGAACAACCGTAAGACACGGTTCTTCTTCTTTTAGGAATGGGCACTTGACATACGGGTCCATTGTTCACGTTATTTTCAGGTTCAGAGGGTCGTTTACTATCATGTTTACTTTTATTTTCCGCTTCCTTAACCGTTTTGATAATATATGGCATCGCATCTATTATCCCTTGTGCCACTATATGTTACATGGCACTGTTATCCACTTGGTTTCCATTATTGTTGTTGTTCGGGTTTTCATTATCCAGGTTATTGTTATTCTGGTTATCATTATTCTGGTTTTCTTGGTTTACTTCGTCGTCCATCTGAATTTTAAACATTTGGCAATTACTAATATCACAAAATAATTAATAATTTAGGCAACAATCACACAACACACATATTGGTCAAAAGCGTCCAGCATTGCGACTTTACTCTTTCTTATATAGTATGCGTCTAATACACACTAAAGCTGGAATTAAAATTACAACACTAATATGCATCGCTAACCACTAAGTGGTCTATACTACAACATATATTATTATTATTACACACACACACACACACACATATATATATATATTTTTTCATATAAACATATTATATATTATTATTATTATTATTATTATTATTATTATTCTTTCCACCATCACCTTCACTGATCTGGATTCATCCAGTAATTCATATTGCGCTCGTCGTACTTCCAGACGAGTCGCCTCCTACCTGCCTCATCCTCTCACCATTCTCTAAAATCTCTTATCCGAAAGTTAGGAGCTCGTGCACATTTTCTGCACTCATTGGGGGTGCAGGTGCTGGTACTGGGTCTGGGTAATGGGGCATGGGATCCTCCTGAGGGTGCGGATTCTATAAGATCTCCCTAATGTAGTCATCGTTATTGTAGTAGTAGGGATCTAGAGGGTCCAGACCTGGATAGGCTGCTAAGTTTGGCATGGGTTCGTCATTTAGATGGTAGCGTGGCACATAATCCCTATGATCATCGAACCATGGATCATAATATGGGTCTAAGGGATTAGGGGCTGGTATCCTAGGTATCTCCTCAGGGTTGAAATCATGCATTTGGACTTGGTTTTCGGGGTTGTTTTCTATCTCCATCGGCTGAGTGGGGAACAAAGGTAAGGGTTGTGGGGCTACTAGTTGTTCCAGGTTTGGGTCGGCAGCTGTTGTTGCTAGGATATGAAAATTGGCTAAGCTCCTATTAAACATATCTTGTGTATGGGCATCTGAGTCTCGCTTAACGGCTGCTAGGACTCTCTGCTGTTGCAACTTTCGCATTCTTTTCCTACGCTCGAATGCTCCCTTACTGAATCATCCTCTCTTTTTATGAGGGAATGGCTCTTCAGACTGAGCCTTAAAGACATACATCCCTTCTTCCTGGTCAGCTGAATACCCAGAGAGGGCAGGCTGTGAGGAAGTACCTTCACCCCTAGGTGAATCGGACAACTGACGATAAACGTCTGAGGGTCCTTGATCATTCATACTGTAAACTAACAAATAGTCAAATAACACACAACAATAAAATACAATTATGCACGTATTTCCATAATTAATTTCCTAACAATTTGAATAATATTTCGGTGTCAGCAGAACACTTCTGTGGCTGAATCAGTGGCTTAGCTCTGATACCACCTTCTGTCGCAACCCCCGCCCCATATCTGTCCCGGGAACGGGCGACCGGGAGACCAGTTTTGGTGGTATCATTTGTTTATCATTTTGGCAGCGGAAATTTCATCAGGACCGTAGTTAGGAAATGTTTATCAGAGTAAATACCACACTTTTATAATATTAAACATATTGGGATAAAACCCAAGTTTTTCATTACAAACATTTTCATAGGGAAAATCCCTATTTTATTGAAAAAAACATCTTCTTTTATTTAGGTAACTTTTATAGCCACTTTTTCCAAGCCTCCAGTGCTGTCCAGCTGGCTTCTAGTTGGCTTTCACATTTTGTTATCTGAAACACGTTTAAAAACATTTTGTCAGTGGGAAATACTAGTGAGTGAATCCCAGTTTAATCAAGAAGAGTTTTATCTTTAACAATATTGAGAGCTATCACATTGTTTATTTCTACACAATTACTCATTCAGTATTGTCAATCCTGACTGGTGGGTCATATTACACATTGGCTAACTCGTTGTCCAATGGTAACGTGTTCCATATTTTGTATACAAAACCCCAACATACCGGCAGTAATTGAAGAACTACAAAGACTCAATCACTGCTTAATCACATTGTAAAACATTTAAGGTTTTGTAAAAATAATTTACAAAAAGGAGATTACTCACATTGCTGTCTTAGATTTCTTCTAAGGTTTCCTGGTGATTATTTATAATTTACACAATGCACACGCGTTAGTATAGTAACCCTTTATATTTACATTAGTAATACCCATCCCGAGACGACATTCCAACGACTACGTCAGGCAGAACCTCGACAGCCGTTACGGAACCCTGGATCAATCAGGCTAGGGTTGCTGATTCGTTGGGTTTAGGGTTGACACGATGATGACACGTGGCGCTCTAGGGTTTCGTCTGAGTTTGGAGCTGTCGCGCCCCGCGTAAGATCCCTAAGGAGTCTACGCGGCCCGCGAGCGACATAAAAATTTGATTTTTATTTTATTTTATTTTTAATGCCATATCGTATTTTGGGCTCGGTTTTTGACCTACGGGGTGTATTTTAGGACACATAGGAATATTTTAATATATATTAGGGCGTCAGAAAAATTCAGGAGGGTTGTTATATATTCCACCATTCTAACGCCTCTTCTTTGAAAAGGTGGGATGCATACATGACCCTGTCTTCCTCAGCACATTTACTTATTTTAATTACTGCTTCGGTCTTTTCTAACCAACGCAGTGCGGCAGTTGCCCCTTCATTGCCTGCAAATTCAACTGGCTTACAAGCAAGAAATTCTTTATAAGTGCAACCAGGGGTTGCAACTTTCATTTTCTTTGGTAATGGGGCTTGAATCACATTATTATCATTATTGCCGCCTCCATTTACACTGTTACTGAAATTATCATCGCGAGTGCGTTTACTATGGTTGGCTTGAGAAGGTTTAGCAGGATTCTTAACGGCAGCAACAATTGCCGGGATAGCATTGGCTATTCCCTGAGCAACGATATTTTCTATATCTTGCCTATTAAGAAAATGGTCTTCATTATTGGGTTCAGATGGATTAACTTCATTTGCCGGTTGATTTTCTGCGTTTTCCATCTGAATCATTAACTATATATATATTACTGTCACAAAAGGGATAACAACCAACCACAATAGAGCAATCACGAAAACAATTAAGTCAACACATATAGCCAAAATTGTCGACCTTGCGACATTTACACTTTTATATAATATTATGCGTCAATACAAACCATATATTTTACAGATATGTTATTTTAATATTATTATACATTATATTATTATATATCTATACTACTTTATAATACATATAGGAAGGACTTCTTAAAGTCCATAAAAATTCCCTTCAAACACCCCTAAAGCATAATGTACAAGTCTTCTAAGCACCATAAAACATCACTTTCCACTTATACCCTTTTCAAAGAAACACATCACACGAATTGGGATCTGCATCGTCCATTTTCAAAGAAACACATCACACAGATTGGGATCTGCACCGTCCATTCAACTTTCAATTCCCGCTCATCCTAATTCCCATACACCCCTGTCTTCTTTTCATTTTCATTTGCAGATAGGGTGGAGAGAGAGCGTACGATAAAATAAAAGAGAGAATTCTAGAAAGAAAGAGAAAAAGAAGGATCCAGGGTTTGTTATGGTTCAATCAACCAGATCTCCACAAACACACATACGGAATCAACCAGATCTCCAAAACTACACATACGGAACCCTAGATTTTCTTGATCTGGAACCCTAGCCTCCCTCCTCCACATCTCCAATACGCTATCTTCCCTTACACGCACAAAGATGATGTTGGACGACAAAGAACCGGAGATGAAGGAAGAACGACTATGAAATCGAAAACACTCAGGGTTAAACACCGATTTAAAGAAACTTTAACAGATTTGCAGGTTTGTGTGTACTTTTGTTCTCCATCTTTTTTTTTAGTTTTTGTTCTTGTTTAAATTAGGTTCTAGAATCTGCTATTTTTTATCTTGTTCTCGATCTTGGTTCAGTTCTTATTCTTGTTCTTGGTGAAAACACCTGTTGGTGGTTTTCATATACAGGAACCATCGCCTCACTTTTTTAATTTAGATATGCTTTAAGACACATGTTCTCTCTTTTCAGGAACCTCCACATCTCCAATACGCTATCTTCCCTTAATTTAGAGAGAGAGAGAGAGAGAGAGATAGCACGTACCTGGTCGACCTAATCTCTGATCTCCTGTGCTGATGCTAAAATGACGTTTAGGGTTCTGCAGATCTTGAATATACCAGCTGCCTTGAAGTTTGAATTCGCTTTTAGGGGTATTTCAGATATCTAAGGTCTTTTTTGTTGAATATTTTCTCATATCTTAGGTCATTTTTGACGATTTTGGTTGTTCTGTGTTAAATGATGCTGGGGCGAGCCAAGGAGGTTACGGGACCGAGGAAGATGACAAAAATTTGTAGATCTGAGTATTCTAGCAACATTCAGGAGTTTTACATTCAGATATGTGTTTGTTTCTTCTTCAGATCTGAGTTTTACTTTCAGATCTGTTTGGTTTGTTTACTTATTATGATTTTTAGTTTTCAATTTGGATTCATTTGTTGAAATAATGGTTTAAATAAGATAAATTGATGTTACAACATTGATTATCTGAAATTTTGCTCGAACAAGAAGTAATTTATTAACTGTCGACCTTAATTTGTTGGATATGGAGTTGTTCCTTAGTGTTTTTTTTTTCTTTTGGTTTGATTTTGGAGTAAACCCTAGCTGTTAAGTGTGTTTTGTAGCAACTTTTAACTATATAGAGTTATGAAGTGGTTAAAGATATGGACTGGTTATTTGTTTTATTTTTAGATATTGTTGAACTATGAAATAGGCTGGGGTTGAAAGGTACAGATGCTTGGTTACCACCGTGTTGGAATCTACGGAAATTGTATATTAGAGGACTTAGCAAATTGTATCAATTTAGTTCATATCCCAAGGTAATTTTTAGACGACTAGCATTTTTATTTGAAGTAAAGTGTGTCTTCTACAACTATTATGAACATGCTTTTATATGCTATGTTAATAGTCCTTTAAAAAAATCAATAGAGAGAAGAGAGGGTAATCAAGCTTGCCATCAATGCAAAACTAGATACAAACGAATCAAAGGTATCCATGTTATGAATTTTATAAGTGTCATTTAGTGAATATCAAAGAACTTAACTGGAAGTTTAAATACCAGGGAGTCCAAGAATGATATGGAATCATACTTGGTGTCAGTTCAGAGCATGATCCGCCAAGAGCTGAGTCGTGCAAGAAAAGGTAGGCGTGAACAACGTCGACGAGCTTGGTCTGGACGGGCTTGTTGTCATTGGTGAAGATGATTCAACACAAATACATTCCTTCTTACTGAATATTGTAGGTAATTTATTTATCTTAATGAACTTCAATACTTGTTGATTATTTTTCTTCTATGTGTTTAGATTTTTGAATATATACCCTACAAGAGTAGGAATTCGAAGACTCGAGCCATTGATGCCGAAAGACCATTGATGGGGACTGAAATGTAAAGAAGCACTTACAAATTTTGGCTTTGATACTGCCTATAAGGTAATTTCTTTTATGTCCTTCATTTTCATGTCATTGTTATATTCTAATGCTTCTTATATTGTGGTGCATATGTGTTGTAGACCACCTATTTGATGAAATGTCTGTGATAGGTTTGATTGGATTTGTGTTATAGAGATACGTTTTTATAGAGGTTGAAATGAAATGAGATTCAAGATTAAGTTATTTCGCGTTCTATAGCGAAAGAAAGACCTGCATTTTGATCGTCAATTATTGTAGCAAAAAGAACAGCAGTATTTTGATTGTTGATATCAAACATATAGCCTTTTCAACTGCAAAATATACATTATTTTGCTGAGCACTTTTGCCTATTAGGCTAAGCGTATTCCATCTGTAGTTTTTAATCTAAAAAGAGTTGTACGTTGATTAGTCATTTCATACGTTAAAGAGCTAACCTTTTATTTAGCTGGGTCGAGGGTAACGTGTCAAAGCGGGTCGGGATTGGCAGCCCCATAACACATTTTGTCCATTTTTTCTCTTATAAACAGTTCTGTGTCAAATACGAATAGAACTTTACTATGATTTCAATAAAAACCAAGTTATAATAAATTGATTTGTGAGATTTAGTTACCAAGTTATGAATATTACAAACATCAAGTAGAAAATAGATGTAACCGGAGACCATCATCATCATTATCATACTCGGTAAATCCCACCAATAGTAGAATATCAGTGAAAGATCTATTTGTAGACTCCCACTGGTATGATATGAAGGTTGCAAGCTCTTGATTACAGGATTTTTTTTGGATATTAAAGGATTTTTTTATTGCATTAGGGGCCGCGGGTGTATGGCGTTTAAAAGCAATTGATGATGTCAGTGGCTGGAAAGATAGAACCACTATGGAGGACATGGAACATGCAGTTCGGGCTAGCCTCAATGGGTTCAGTAGAAGGCTTTTCCCCACAGGTAACGTTTGCTCCAAAATCTGTATGGGCGGGTCCAGTAGCAGGTGAAAAAAGAGTATTTTTTTTACGATTCAATTCGATTTCTTTAGCAAAAAAAGGATTGATCGATCTCTCAGTTGTAGAATGCCAAGACATACAAAGGTGGTTGTGACCGGAAACAATCGTACGAAGTCTATTCTTGTCGGGTTACACGGTGTCGTCAAGAAGGCTGCTGGTGGTCTCGGAGGCTGGCTTTCGCTGTTAATTTTATTGGGGATTTAATAATTTTTAAATTCAAAAGAAGGTTTTAATGTTGTTCTTTAAGTGGATTTTTTTTAACATTGTTGCTGACTGATGATTTTGTTATTAGCTTTTATTGACATCTTAAGTCTACTGCTTGTGACACCAATTGTGATTATTTTATTTTTTTAATTTTCTTTTTAAGATTTGTGCCGACTAAAGTAATTGAAATGAAATTCTAGCTCACCGTTCTTATTGAGGTCCTACCCGTTTCTGGGATGCCCAACGGGTCACCTATAGTTGATGTTTCGGTTCTTCCTCAAAAGCTCATCATGACCAAGCCCCATCTTTGCATCAAAACTTTAGTTCTTGATGTCAAGTCAAAGAAATGAAATTCTAGCAAAGTTACATACTTGTATTGAAATAAATATTATTTACATAGTTGCCTACGTCGCATCGCGCATATGTCAGTGTTTTCTTTTCTTTTTTTTTTAAATTAATATTACTTCTTTGTGAGGAGGTCACAGGTAGAGGTGGAAATACCATTTCAACCGACTAATATGAAAACGAGATTGGATTAAGGTATATGGATGTGTACAAATTCTTCTTGTGTATAAACCGATACATTTAGCATCTGATATCATTATTGTTAATAAGGTTGTGGATAAATCTACTTTTGATATTTTTGAGAAAAATATTTATGGTTTAAATACGTTTTCGTATAGAAATTTTTGGGTATATACGTTTTCGACCCCCCGTCGAAAACGTCAAGCTTCGCCACTACCGAAGGCCTCATTGTAACTGATGATACGATTCATCATTCAAAACCGTTGATTTACCCACATCTTTATAACCCCTCAAAACATAACTAGAATCACATAATTTTCTTTGTTTTCTCCTGAAGCCAGTAACCGGCCGTTGCACAATAACCACCAAACGCCATCACGAAACCACCAATCGCTTCACACCGCTGATTCTCCGCCACTGAAGTGAAACTACATCCCCGTACGTAGCCCTAAACTCACCAACCTAAGTGATATGCTTCCCGCCGCATCGCGCGGGTAAATGACTAGTATATATATATATATATATATATATATATTCACATATTATTATTATTATACAAAAACTTTTTAACTACAGTTAACTGGCTTCTCAGAAACGATGCTCCCTCTCGTCGTACTTCCACGTGATGTTTTCCCCCACTTCCCGAATCCGATTTCCCGCATCTACCAGTTCCTCTCCGTAGCGGCGTAATTCAGCAACGTTCTCCGAGCTCATAGGTGGGAAAGGTGCAGGTTCAGGATCAAATGGGGAAAGTAAACATTTGGGTTATTCATAAAATTTTGAAAATGCCAGTCGCTCGTCCACCATTCCTCCAACTGCCCTGTAAAAGGTTGAGGGTTGACAATAGGGTCCGGAATAGCAGGTTCTAAATTAATTGGAAGTTTTGATTGGGTGGGGAAATTGAAAAGGGTTTCATCAGCAGGTCCGATGAGGCCACAATTTGCAAGTTTCCTATCCAATTCTTCCCAAGGTGGCAACTCTTGGGCTTGACCATAGCTCTCCCCTACTTCCTTTCCTTTTCCCTTTGTATCCTCCGTCTTTTTCACCTTTTGGGCAGCGGGCTTATTCCTTCGTCCTCGTTTCAAGTCCAGAAGTCTTATTCTCTTCTTAGGTTTGGGTTTCTCTTGAGGTTGGGCCTGAAACACTAGTGGCTCCTCGGTATCTGCCCGATAGCCAGACTGGGTCCCTGTTGTATCCATATCAGTCGTATGGATTGTAAAGTTTCAGAGTGCTTCCGACAATTCATTCATGTTGTTAGCACACATGAAGAAACACACAAAATTCAAATTAAATTTTATTTATTGTAAATTAAATTTCCACAGAATAACAAAATGGCAATCTGAAAAATTAAGTATTTCTAAATACTTAATTGTCTTAAATTAGTGGCTCTGATACCACCTTTTTCTGTCACGACCCCCGACCCAGTTTCCTGGTTCGAATGCCGCGGGACAGAACCCGTGGTATTAGTATTTAATTTGGCAGCGGAAATTTTAACAGGATCATTTAAAACTGAAAATACCCAATTATTTTATTTCAAGTTTCGGGACAAACCCCGTAATTTACAATAAAGGAATTTCACTGGGAAATCCCCTGTTTACAAAAACATGTTTATTTATTTACTGAGCCACTTTATCCAAGCTGGTAGTGCTACACGACACTTTTCCTTGTTCATAGTAAATCACCTGAAACATGTTTAAAAAGATTTTATCAGCGGAGAAATACTGGCAAGTAATTCAATTTGCACAAAATGACACATTGTTACAATTTACAGCATTAAGAGTTTTCACATTTGCCCCTATCTTATAATTAGCTGGTTCAGTTGTCACTCGACCGGATCTATGACTGTGGACATATCACTAATTAGGCTCGCCCACCTAAAGTGATAAATCATTAGTAGTAATGTGCACATACTGTCACACCTTGGCTTTTGCGGAAGCGTGGATTATTTTGGGTGTGACTTCTTAATACCATAGCAACAATCATAACAATGCTATATGATAAAACACAAGATATTCAACCATTCGTTAAGTTTTAAAAATACCACAACATCATTGTTTGAAAATGTCGACACATAAAGTAAGTTACAACCATGACAAGATTAACAGAGTTCACAAAGACTCATCATAAGTACGTAAATAAAAACCTAAGTTTAGAATTGTGTATCCCGTCCAGGAAAGGGATCCACCTCCTAAACTCAGCCACATGGATGACATCTTTATTCACTACGCAGCCTTGACACAACGCATACTCCACCAGATCCACTAATTTCCTGAAATACATGTAGTTTGAAAAATCAACAAAAGTTGAGCGAGTTCATGTGTAAGTGAGTACGTATAAACCTTTAAAATGTCTGTATGTATAAAAATCCCCGGTATGTAGCAATTAAGGAAAAACTGATCACCAATGGGCTGCAAAGCCAATGGTATGTGTGAAATTGGTGCAGGAAGACTTAAACCTAGCAAATTTGTCTCCGGTATGAAGACATAGTCACCACTATGGGCCGCCCCGGCCTCACGGGTGTGGGCTCGCTACACCCAAATAGATCTATCACTCATGTCCCTTGGTCCTACAATGAGGATTAATGGCCTTAAGTGTCATGCCCACCACTCACATGATCGCGTAGTAAAATGTCACACCCCGACCACGTATAACATACAAAACGTGGCGGAAAACGTCGGGGAGTGTTGTAACAGAATTAATTGTTTCATAACCATGGCATTCAAAGTTGTATTTTATTTATCAAACAAGGGTGTTACATTGTCTTTAAACATGAAACCAAAAGTACATAACATAATTAACTAAGTCTATCTTCGTTTTATGTCTCTAAGGCACATGTCCGCCCTAGTGTCACGATCATTGTCCTAAGCAACAGCTCCTGAAAACACATGTGAAAATAGGTACGTCAGCATAAAAATGCCTGTGAGATACATAGGTTTTGTGAAAATAGGATTCATGACTTGTAAGTTTAAGAAAATGTTTAATAAAGTTTAGTCATGAACCTAGTAAATTGATTTGTTTTGTAAATCGTTTGAAAAACAATAAGATCAGATGATATGTATAAATAAATGTAAGGTTAAATGAATAACCATGTAAGATGAGTTTGTTTGTAAAACAATGTCTCGTGAAAAGTATGTTATTTGTGTAAAATGTTATATGTCTTAAATCGAAATGATTTAAATAACGCTACGATATGTAATATTATACAAACACTTATATATAGGAAGTACCAACGGCATATCCACCATGTTTGTATCATATTACACAAGCCTTGTTACTCAAACCATTTACCCAAACCAACCACCAATGTAAATTGTTCAAGTATAAATCACTTGTCAAGTGTTATTGTGTAAACCATATCAAAATATCCATGTCTAATGTGAATGACCAAATGTGTATATCAATGACAAAATGTTTATGTTTAATGTTAATCGTATAATGTGTATCAAAAAATATCATGTATGGCATGTGAAATATATCAACTAAACCATAGGTAAAATGCACAAGAACAAGGTATTGAATTAAACATAGTTTAAGTCAAAGTTATGTTCTGTGGAACAAATGCATGCTATACTGATACAAACATCTATGCGGTATTGTGAAAATGCATACATCCAAGCCTTGTGACTGTGGTGATAGACCTTTAAACAAATTAAACGTCTATCTGTGTTATTGTTTATCGAATTCGGTCATTCCTTCCACCCAAACAAACCTAGGGTTCAGGAACGGGAGTTGTCAAGTCCTATGGTACCATTACCTACTAACGAGCGGCGTAGCTAATGTTAATGAATGTACATTGTCCCATTTGAACAAACCAAATGTCATACCAAAATGTAAGCATGTGATGAATAATAAATGTACTAATTATGCACACAATGGACATACATAGCATAGAATGTAATGTAAAATAATGTACTAAGTATGCACACAATGGGCATACATAGCATGAAATGTAATGTAAAACAATGTACTAAGTATGCACACAATGGACATACATAGCATGAAATGTAATGTAAAACGATGTACTAAGTATGCACACAATGGACATACATAGCATAAAATGTAATGAAATCATGTACTATAATGTACTAATGAACATAACAAGCATATGATATGAAAGCATGGAAAGCATGAAAGTAACAAGTAGGCACATGTGTTCCACCCCAAAATGTTTGGAAAACAGTAAAAGAGGGGTCTATGTACTCACTTGAGATTGCTCAAAAGTCCTAAGATAACCACCAAGCAATGCTAGAGATCACGGAATCAAACGGCACATAATATAGGTAACTATGTTAATATACCGGACCTAAATCGAAGGATTAGATAGAATGAGGGCTCGTAAACCAAATGAGTATGGAAACTCATGTAGTATGGTTTAACAAAGCCTACATACTAAATGAAACCTAACCTAAGTGCTTACGACCCATTACGACCCGTTTCGGTAGCTTATGCTACTTTAACGCGTCGTTCACGTGAAACGCGTTCGGACCGCTTAACTAGTCCTATGACAAGTAATATATGCCTTAACATGTCTAATATTGTTGCCAAATCAGTTTAGATACCAAAAGTTATGTTACATATGCTTAAAATGGATTTTGGCGTAAAAAGGGCATTTTGGTAATTTACCTAAGGCATATAAACTACCTATCATACAACTACTTAAACGAAGCGACCATAAGGTATAACCTCGGAAGGTTATTCCCTATATACTATGGTCACCTAATGTGTTTGGTTGGATCCTAATGATCGACCAAATGGGTCGGGTTCGAAGGTATAAGCGATTTATTAGATCGCTTACCCTTACAACCCTAGACAACGTGGTAATCAGTAGGCATAGTCACAAGGGACTATAACCATCGTGATTACGCTCACGTTGCGAAGTTCAAACGAACTTCGCATTCACCATAAACTGGTCAATGCAGAAAGTCAAACAAAGTTTGACTTTCGGACTCGAAAAGCAATAAAAGACGAAGGAATACTTACAAAGGGTCCCCGAAAGCTAATCTTGATTCAAGTAGCTCAGGTATGAAACAATGGTTTCAACTTAGAGCTTCTCAAATCAGATTCTTGTGGGTTTTGCAATGGGGATGGATGGGTATTTATAGATTTCGGTTCACCGTTAGGATCGTTTCTTGAATATCGTGCCTTGATCTCACCCGTACACTTGTCGGAATGTTATGGTAACTCATTTTGCCCCCACCACAAGAGTTTGACACATGGTATTGGCCTTTGGGGGGGGGGGGGGTTAAAAGGCTGTTAACAACAGTTAAAAAACGATTTTCTGCATCTGACCCATGCTTACGGACCGTAAGGTCCTGAGTGTTAAGGTCCGTAAGGACCTTGCAGACAAGAAAGTTTGAAAAATGGCAGATTTGGTCCCTGTTGTGTAATAAGCTCATTTCCGACACGTTTAAGGCCCGTTAAGCCAACATTAAGGCCCTAAAATGATGCCTAAACATTTTGGACATGAAACATGCTCAAAAATATCCTGGATGTCGGTTCGTTTGGTCGTACGATCGCGATGTTCGCTTAATTACGACGGAATGCGCATAAGCGCGAAAAACGATCCAAAATGCGTGACGAATGGATTTTTCTTATGCCAAACACTAAAATAAAATATTTTAGTGCTTACATAAATTTTTGGATGTCCGGATGTATTCAGAACGTAAGTTATGCGCGAAAATGCAAACTTGTGCGCTTTTTGACGCTTTTAGTCCCTGAATGACCCAAAAGTTTATCTTAGCACACCGAATCCTTCAAAGCCTATTTCTAAGCTATGTCAAGGATATTTATGGTATGTTTAACTTATAGTCATGTTCCGGAATGTTTGTTACAGTTCAAATTGGCATACTTTCGCAGTTTGTCAAGTTTAGTCCCTGTAAGCGAATTAACTTGTTTTTGCCATACCAAAGCCTTTAAAACTTATTTCTAAGTTATATAAAGGTTATTTAAGGTATGTTAAGTATATGTTGATGTTCCGGAGTATTTTTTGCATTAAACTGATTACGTTTACGCACCAGTTTGCGTATAACTCTCCAGAAAGCGATATAGAGTTTGAAATTGGACAAAAGTCAAAACATGAAAAAATGTATAACATAACCAAACAAACATTGGGATAAAATAACTTTGTTTTATTGATAATCGAACTGTTCACAATGATTACAAGCACAGATGTTACATAAAAACCCTCCTTAAGCTAACCATACCATGTAAATAAATGTCTGTAATAATTGTAACATGTATTTCACCCCTGAAGTATAAAACTGAAAACAGTTAAGAGAAAAAGGGGGACATGAACTCACTGAAGTGCGTCTCCTGTATCGTAACGTCAATCTCAAACCTGCTCAGCTACCCGACGACCTACAACGTACTAATGTCTATTAGACGAACGGGCCGTGCCTTGGCTTAGGGTTTAATGTTTAATGTTTTTGAGTTGCGTTTCTTGTGTCTCCGAATATTATTCCAAGTTATAATTAGTTGTTAAAATAATAATTATTTTAACCTTGAATTATATTTAGTTTTGGAATAATTGTTAAACAATATTTCGTATTCATACTTCTCAAGTATTTTATATGCGTATCTTCTTCCCAAGGATGGGGGTATTTATACATGTACCTTTGTAGTTTCGAAAAATATATTTTAAGTCCCACTTGGAAAAATATATTTAACTCATTTGTCCAAAATAACTTATTCCCAAAATATATGTATTTTTCCCAAAAATAATATATTTTACTTCTTTAGCTTCCAAAATAATATTTTACCAAAAATATATGTGTAAGAGTATTTTGCGGAATATTTTTTAAGTTACGTCTTTGCGTTCCGTGTTGCAATAATAGATGCGTAACTTAAATATTTATTCCGTGAGAGTTTTGGTATTATTTTGGAGTTGTAATTTTTCATGGTATTTGTCAAGTTATATTATTTTACCCTAAAATAATATAACTAGTTCACAAAATAAACAAATAATCACATAATAGTCTTAGAATAAAAAATTTATATTTAGAAAATTTTATTTACCAAAAATCAACCTCCGATATTTTTTATTTTTGTAACAAAAACTATGGCGAAGTTTATTTTGAAAACAAAGTTAAAAATATATTTGTAAACACTTGTTAGAGGAATATTTTCTAAGTGTTGGATTTTTAGAAAAATTTCGCCAGAGTTTCCTTTGTAAATGGAGGTGTCCATGCTTATAAGCATATCATTTTCTTTTGTATAAATCATCACAATCCATTCACAATCATCAACAATTAACCTTGGTTTACCAATTTTGCCAAAATCAAGTAATATCTACAACTTCATGAACTTGAATATTTGTAAAAATATGTAGTAACTTACTAGCATTCTTAGTAAGTCTTGTTACCTTTTAAAATGTGATTAGTTCTTTAAAAACTTTATTTTTAAAGAGTTTAAGTGTTTACAACTACCAATCATATTTTCTAAAAATATTTCTTTGTGAACTTTTCTTAATACACAAGTGTTTCTACACTTGTTTATCCACAAAAAATGTGATTAGTTTATGTAAGATCCAAGATTTTATGAAACTCATATTTTTAACTCGGTTCTTTTGAAGAACCACTCATGGATCTTTAGATCTACATGATTATCAATCTACTTTGATATTTATTTTTCAAGAAAATCATTTATTTATTCAAGTTCATGGTTTATGTGTGGATGATCCATCATCCTACAACATTCCTACTTTCTCATCTTGCTAGATCATGTTTTTAATCATGATCTAGCAAGACTACATGATGATTCACATCATTTCCACCAATAAACAATGATCAACATGCATATCAACTTATATTCATCATGATATCTTCATCTAGCAAGTTTATGTTCATGTCTTCTTCATATGATTCATTAGTGTTCTTAATATTTTTGATCATGATACATCATTAACCACTTAAATAAGATGAAAAATGAAAGGATCTAAGTTCTTACCACTAGCTCAAGGCTAGGGAAGTTCAAGTGAAGAAATGAGGTGGTTAAAAGAAGATAAGAGAGGTCCTTCCACTTCCGAGAACACCGAGCTTCGTTGTATACCTTGTAGCACCTTAGGATCACTAGAGATTGAATGATGAAGACTTGAAGATGATGGTGAGGGTGGTGGTGCTCTCGGCCGAGACCAAGAAGAGAGGGAGAGAGAGTTTGCAAGTGTTGGTGAGTTTAATGATGATGAGAATGAAGAACCTCAAGTCACACTTATAATCCTCTATACTTCATTACCCTTTGTCTAATATGTTTCATAATCCACCAACATTATCTAATTAAATATTGAAACAAATCCATGGGTGGGTCACCCATGGTGACCGTCGCCAAGGGGGGGGGGGTATAGGGTTGGGTTTCAACTATTTAGTTAGTGATCTAGTTTGAAATCCAAAGTTAAGTTGGTGATTTATGTGTATGATGTAATATATAGTGTGTTAGGGCGTTCGGGGACCATAACTAGCTTAGAAAAATAAAAACAATGTGTTTGGCAATATTTTTGTGTTCCGGGTAATGTCCGGTTGTTCGGTTTGATACTGTTCCGTTAAAGTGCTTAATTATATCTTAAAGTGTCCTTTATGTAACTTTTAGTGACACAATTAATTCCCGGCACTTAGGAAAGCATATAGGAACATTCTGCCCTATTTTTGGCACATTACTAGCATTTTAAATGCTGAATTTTGTTAATAGATGCATAATTCTGCATTTAGGGTGAGTTTTAGGCACTTCCTGGCACTTTAACTATCACCTAGTGACGCAGTTTTATGGTCCTCACTTCCCTACACTCTCTACTAGTATAGTGTCCTGTCTCTGACTCATACTGGCCTAAAAAACAGTGTCTGTCTAGGTGCTGGCATTGTCAGTATGTTTTCTGGGTTATCCGCTCACTGTGCTAACGGTGCTTTGTGCATCAAGTTTGTCACTAAAGTTTGTGTGTAATATATGAAGTGACACTATGAAATGTGATGCATATGTATGTATGATACAGAAATCATAAAGCAGTTTAAATTGTCAGTTGTAATCAAGCACAGTCATTAAGCACATAATTAAGATTAATTAATTGTACGGTAGTAATTAGAGATTAGCAAAGACTTAATCACTGCAAAGTATAACTGGAAAACATTTAGGGTTTTGCAAACAATTTGATAAAAAGAGAATGACTCACATTGCAAGTTTAACTGGACAGAGTTTGCCTACTGATTAAGCCTGGTAACCTAGTTAAATAATGCAAACGAAACTAGGTTAGTAACTTAATACAACATTTACGATAATTTCACGAAATCAAAACCCTCACGACGAATGACAAAGTATAGCCCGAATTCGGGCAGCACTTAAACATCCATCGGATCGGTTTCAATCGATCGGACATTGTATCATAGCAGTGATCGAGTTATTACCCAGTAATCGTAGCAGCGTTTCGACACTTAAACATACGTATATAAGCAGATTTTGACGTTTTTGAAAGGAAATTTCAAACACAGAGGAAAGGCCATGCAACGCTCTATTTATAGCAGGTTTTTGAGCTCTTCGTGGCCCGTGTAAACCTGAAGGGAATCCTTCGCGGCCTGTGAGTTCCACCCTATCTACGGCTAGGGCTGTTGTGTCAACCCCTAGACCTGCCACGTGTGCAACACGTGGCCCTAATGCTTATCCGGAGTTTCAACGGGCTGTCGCGCCTCGCGTAAGCTTTGGTTAACTCTTACGCGGCCCACGACCGACTATTAAAACTTGATTTTCTTGATTTTTTTATGAAAATTAGGGTTTTAGGGGTCCGGGTTTTCACTTACGGAGTGTTTTAGGACATTTTGGTACAGGTCCTTACAGAAAGGCATGTTAACGCGTTGGAAACTTGGGTTATCATTTGAACAACGTAAACTAGCATGTTGAAACTTGTGAAATGTATTCATGTTGGATATGAGTTTTTTAAACTATTATGCTACGTATTCAAACTTGTATGCTCACCAACATTTTTGTTGATTGTATTTTAATACATGCTGCAGGTTGATAGTAGCTGGGAATCAAGAAACAAGCTTGGATGATGCTTAGAAACTCATCTTAGATAATTAGAAAATTTGAACAATATTTGAATGTTTATGTTATTTGATACTTTTGATGGTTGTGGAGATGTGTTTGACAATTTAGATTTATTTATGAAATTTTGGTTAATCTATATCGAAACAATTAGTGTTGTGGATTCTTTAAGCAATTTGATTCGCTTAGTGCCGCATCCCGATGTTTCCGCCATCGGTTGGGATGTGACAATAAATACATAAAATGATGGTATAAATATGAAATACATTAACTGAATGTATAAAAGTTAGAACTATATGAATATATGAATGGTTCGATTTACTTATTTTGGTTAAATGAGGGTACAAAAAAGTCTATAATCGTTTCTTGTTAATTCGGGTTTTGGTTAATCAGTTTTCAGTTAACTCAGTTTTTGGTTAGTTTTGGTTTACGATTCAGTTATTAATCACCCTTAGACACACGGTTAATAACGTGATATATCAAATTTTTTTAATTAAAAAAACAATAACAATATTATACTCAAATTAAAACGAATAAAATACTCGTTTATTTGATGTAATTTAGAAAAAAAAAACAATTTTAACGTACCAAAACGTTATGAACGTTTAAAAATCATGGGGGGGGGGGGGGTTAGTCTTTTATAAGGGGATAAGTCTAACTACTAGTTAATTATGTATAATTTTGTTAAGGGAAATTGGCCTGTAATAATCCCGCATAGACCTTATTGACCATTAATAATCCCACCTCAGAATATTACCCCCACCAGTCCTACCTTTCACCTATTTTTCCTACAATGGTCCCTCGTTAAAAAAACTTAACGGAGTTAAGCTTTTTTTTCCAAATTACAAACAATTTCTTAGGGCTTTTGATCAGAACGATGATACGAGTCCATTGGTGTAAAAATTACTTCGAAATGGTGCTCCAAGTGACTTGATTTTGGTTAACTTGAAATTTAAACACCCGAATTGAAGCGCCGTTTTCATTGTTTGGAGCACCGTTAAAAGGCAAGTTTTACATCAATGGACTCGTATCGTCGTTCTAATCAAAAGCCCTAAAAATTTGTTTGTAATTTGGAAAAAAGCTTAACTCTGTTAAGTTGGAGTTAAGCTTTTTTTAACGGGGGACCATTGTAGAAAAAATAGGTAAAAGGTGGGACTAGTGGTGGGAATATTCTGAGGTGGGATTATTAATGGCCAGTAAGGTCTAGGTGAGATTATTACAGGCTAATTTTCCTTTTGTTAAAGATGAAGGATTAAAGTGTAATTTGATGAGATGATTAAATTGAGGGTATTTAATCACTTGACATCTAGTAGCTATTAAACATTCCGGGATAAAGACATCATCTACTACTTGTACACTAAGGCATCATCTACTTTTACCTTTTAATCCAAACGTTAATATTGACCAACATAACTATCGAAACGTCGACAAAAATGAGTAGGTTGTCACAGTACCTTTGGATTTTTTAAAACATTATAGTTTATAAGATAAGACAACAATACGTAAATAAATTATAAGTTTGTTGTAAAGGAGGAAAATGTAATTAATTATCTATAATTTTGTTAAAACAAAAGGATTTAGATGTAATTAGATGTAAGACTAAAATATGATTAGTGTTTAAAAGACAATGTTACCCTCATTTTTATTGGAGGGTGACTTTCTATGTACTGGACCAGTGGTCACCGGGTTTATGTCAAAGACATTCCCCCGTCAGCCCCGCATCTGCGGACGCGATGTTCGATTGGGCCCCGGCCTGCCGCGTGAGCTGACTTCCGCCCGGAAACCATACTGCCCCCACACGAGAGACTCGCTGGGGTAACAGCTAGGTAAAACCGGGTTGCCCTCAAGACCGTTCCATGCCTCGGTAGGAGACGATCTATCATTGGGACAATCCGCCCCACTAACCGTAAGTGCCGGGAGTCGAACCGGGGTGGCCTAAGCAAACCCCCGGCCGACCCACCAACTGAGCTAGGAACCCTCATTTTAAGATTGTATATATAAATAAAGATGGAAGAAATTCTTATTTTTTTAGATATACAAAAATATCCTTTCCTCATGCATTGTATAGATAATAATTATTATAATATAGTATAGATTAAATAAATTGGGGTTTCTAAAAATATATTTCTATACAACCTGACCAGAGAAAGATCAAAAATAAAACCCCAGGTTCATCTTCATTTCATCATCATTGATGTTGACAATGAGCGTTCTCGAAACTGGAGTTAACTTTTTCTTGTTAAAGATATAAACTTCTACTTTCATGACTTCAAAAAACCGAATGTAGAATGATGTTTCATCTCTCAAACACTCAATTCCGACGGAAGATTCCACATCATCAACTTTCGACAATGATCTTTGGGTTAGTTTTATTTTTTTTTTTCCATAATTGTTTACTCATTTATATATCTATAAGCAAAGGATATCAACAACCAAACCCTATTTGCCGTCTAGGGTTTTTTTCGATTTCCAATGGCGTCTTCATTTTCAACCAATTCTTGCATCCACTGCCACAACACTCCCACCGAGCCCTTGATCAACGGCTGGAGAAGTGTCACCGGTGAATATGTTCGGCTTTGTAGTAGCTGCTAGTAAGTTTCATCTCTCTATATCTTACTTAGATTTAATTAAAATTTGTTATTAACTGATTTGTTGATGGTTGATTTGTAGCAATTCTTGAGTTCTATGATGTGCCAAGAATTATTTTTAATTTATATACACAAAATTTGCCAAATCCCAGTGGGAAATTACGTCTGAAACAGAAGGAAACAGGCAATAAGATACCAAGATTCATTTTATAATCCTGTGAAACTAAATTAAAGGGTTTTGATTGGATCTATCCGATATTTTATGTGATTGTTTAGAGTACTTGTCTTGAATTTTAATGGTGGATCTTGAGCAACTTTTTGCTGAACTCACAAGCCCTAAGTTCTATTATACTTGATATACTTTTTTATTTATAGAAATTCCCGATATCAAATTCAATGATACTAAAATGTTTTCGATTAGATCTACCCTATTTTATGTGTTTATCTAGAGTAACGGTATTAGTTAAGTTATAATCGTGTTGATTCGTTATAGTTAAAGTTTTTATGTAATCTGATTATTCTAAAAGGGTTTTGTGTTGTTTTACTTATTTTTTTTTTTGTGATTATCTGGAGAGATTGTGTTGTTACTTTGTGGTGGATTAGTGTTCTTTTACGGATTTCTTTAGTTCATGTAAGTTTCACCTCTCTCTCTATAACCCAGATTCAATTAAATTAGTTGGTAATTGATTTTTATTTAGCATATGAGCTAACTGTTTTGATTATTAATGGTGGATATATATGCAGTAGCGTGACAGAAGTTCTTGAGTTTTAAGATGTTCATCTTTGATACATTGCAAATACCAAACCAAACCCATTTTAAAATCCGATGATACTGAAAACATCTGGCCAGTTTGAAATCCTATGATACTGAAAGGTGTTTAAATAGATCTATCCTCTTTTTCATGTGATTGTCTGGTGTAACTGTCATGTTTTTTCATGGTGGATTTAGAGTAATTTTGTTGATGGTTGATTTGTAGTAGCTGATAGCAATTCTTGAGTTGTATGATGTTTCAAGAATTGTTGTTAATTTATATACACACAATTAACCAAACCCGAAAGGGAATTTACGTTAAAACAGAAGGCAACAAGATACCATCTTATAATCCTATGATACTAAAAGGGTTTTGATTGGATGTATCCTATATTTCATGTGATTGTTTAGAGTAATTGTCTTGATTTTTAAAGGTGGAGTTAGGGTAATTTTTGTCGAATTCACAATCTCTAAGTTGTATTGTACTTGATACCTATTCATTTATAGAAATTCCCTACATGAAATTCAATGATACTAAAACATTTTCGATTAGATCCGATCTATGCTATATTTTATGTGTTTATCCGGAGTAACAATATTAATTAAGATAAATCATGTTGATTCGTTATGGTCGACTTATTTTTGTAATTTGACTTGTTACTTTGTTTATGTAAACACCTGATTTGCAATCTGATTATTCTAAAAGAGTTTTTATTCTCTTTAACATATATTTTATGTGATTATGTGGAGAGATTGTATTGTTTCGTTGGTGGATTAGTGTTATTTTACGGATTTCTTTTGTTCAAGTATATCACATCTCTTTCTCTCTCTCACACACACACACACTTAGATCAATTAAATTTGTTGGTAATTGATTTGTATACAACATATGAGCCAACTCTATTGATTATTAATGGTGGATTTTGAAGATCTAATCACTTCACATCCTTAAGTCTAGGGGTTGTTATATAATTAATAGATAGATAGGTTTATATTGTATATAGATTAGATAAATAAGTGCGAGAACCGGAAGCGACAAAGCAGAAGATTATAACCTACATCAATAAGAGAAGCGACATCTCCAGGAGACGTGTCGTTCCAATATGGCGCCAAGCCACAAACGACTTCAAGAGTCACGTCGATAAAGGAAGAGATGCAACCATTCACGCGTAGCTAGTCGATTAGTATAAATAGGTTTAGGATTTAAATTGTATTCATTCAGATGTACACATAAAATCATTCTGATAATCAAAGTTCTGTAGGTTCTGTTGAATTTATTTATTGTTTCATTATGTTTTCACTGTATACAACAATTCGCAAGGCACAAAGAATGGGGCTGTGAGAATTCGAAGTTAGCAATCAAATTAGGGTTCTTGAGTATATTGTACCGAGTACATGAACAAAGAACGGGGCTGTTCTATTTTGTTTGGAGTGCTAGGAAGAATAAGAATTCAATACGGTGGTTACACACGATCAATTCTGTTTTCGGGTAAAGGTGTGAAGGGCAAAAAGTGTTACCGAATACGAAGAATCATGATTTTTCAATACAAGGTTCAATTTAGGTTTGCGTATCTTATTTGAATTTAGATTTCTTTTGTGTTGGGTAGTATTTTAGACAAGAAAGTATACATGGTTACAAAATTACAATTTGTTATAGTAAAATCATTCGATTGGAAATCATGTCTTATACACCGAGCGGTTCAGGTCAGAAAATTGTAATTCACAAGGATGTGGGATCTCTGACTCACCACCAATGTCTAATTTTAAAACCAACAAATTATACGGTATGGGCAATACGCATCAAAAACATACTAGAAGCGAATGGACTCTAGGAGATGGTAGAACCCACAGAAGCAACACAACAAGATGTGAAGAAAGACAAAGTAGCGATTGCATATTTGTTCCAAGGGATACCAGAAGATATGGTTTTGCAAGTGGCAAATTGCAAAACAACAAGAGAGATTTGGAACACATTAAGATGAGACACTTTGGTGTAGACCGAGTGCACAAGGCGCGTTTTCACACATTCATGTCAGAGTTCGTGTTGTTACAAATGAAGGAAGACGATACTGTAGATTCGTTCTTTGCAAGGATAAACAATAGTGTTACAAGGGCAAGTGAATTTGGAACAAACTGAATCAATCCACTTTGGTACGAAAACTTCTATATGTCGTGCCAGATAGATTTATTCAAATAGTTGCATTAATCGAGCAATACTTCAATCTAGGCGCGATGACTCTAGACGAGGCTATTGGTAGATTAAAAACTTATGAAGAAAGAACAAAGTTGAAGAAAAAAGAAAGCCTCGTGAACAATCTAGAAGAACTCTTGTATGTGGGTCATGTAAAACATGTTGAAAATCATGGACGAAGGAGATTCGATACGTCACGAGGCCAAGGGAGAGGCTATTATCAACATAGGGGGTGAAGGACACACCTCTTATGAGTTGAAAGGGAGATTCCACCCGGATATGAGAGATAAGTTGAAAATCACTTGCTACAGATGTGAGAAACTTAAGCACTTTGTCTACGAATGCCCAACTAAGAAAACCAAAGAAAATGAGTCACTCTTGGTCGAAACAGAAGAAGATGATGAACTGGCACTTCTAATGTGCCTACAAGTTGAAGAGAAGTAGAAACATGAAATTTGGCCGTGTGATACGATCAAAGAGAAGAACCATGTGATGCGGAGATAACCTATGAAAGGTACAATACATAATCCGATGAGTGGGTCAGATCAAAGCGAAGAAATCGTGAGTGAAGCAAACAATGATGAATAATCTGTTGTGGGAGACAGCCGTGAAGAAGATAGATCAAGGAGAATACACGCGTGTGAAGGAAACAAATAATCATGTGATTGGGTTAGAAGAGGGAATTGTTGTGTGATACAACCACGAGAGAAATATGAGTGGGTCATATTATCTAAAATTTATGCGAGATGGATTCATGTCATGTAATGTGATGGTGGGAAAGTTAATCAAGACCGAGTGGAGTTCGTGTTGAGATAACTACACAAGAAGAGGTTTGAGTGATACAAATCAAGTGCAGTCAAGTTCGTGTCAAGCAAATTCGTTAGGAGAAAACTTCGTGAATAAAAGGATTCATGTGAAGTGTTGGATACCAAGGAGATTCGAGAAGATAAAACTACTCAGAGTTCAAGATCTACAACAACTCAAGGATGTTCGTGATTGGTGGGGGGGGGGGGGGTGAATGAAGATATAATCCCTTCACATCCTTAAGTCTAAGGGTTGTTATGTAATTAATAGATAGATAGGTTTATGTTGTAAATAGATTAGATAAATAAGTGCGAGGACCGAAAGCAACAAAGTAGAAGACTATAACCTACATCAATAAGGGAAGCGACATCACCAGGAGACACGTGTCGTTCCAATATGGCAGCAAGCCACAGACGACTTCAAGAGTCACGTCAATCAACGAAGAAACACAACTATATACTCACACCTATTCCATTAGTATAAATAGGTTTAGGATTTCAATTGTATTCATTTAGATGTACACATACAATCATTCTGATAATCAAAGTTCTGTAAGTTCTATTGAATTCGTTTCTTGTTTCATCTTGTTTCCATTATCATCAAAACAATTGTGAAGATCGGGGCCAACAGATTTGTAGTAATGTGACAGAAGTTCTTGACTTCTAAGATGTTCATCTTTGATACTTTGCAAACCCCAAACCCATTTTGAAATCCGATGATACTGAAAACATTAAGTTTGATATTCCTACGATACTAAAATGGGTTTTAAATGGATCTATCTTATATTTCATGTGATTGTCTGGAGTAACTGTCATGTTTTTTTCATGGTGGATTTAGAGTAATTTAGCGGAATTCACGAGTTCTAAGTTGTATTATATACTTGATAATTTAGTTATACAAACACCCAATATACTAAAACGTTTTTAACTAGATCTATGCCATATTTTATGTGTCTATCTGAAGTAACGGTATTAATTAAGTTAATTGTGTTGATTCGTTTTAAACGGTCGATTATTATTATTTATTTTTTCGTAACTTGACTTGATACTTTGTTTATGCAAACGCCTGATTTGCAATCTGATTGTCCTAAAGGGATTTTATGTTATTTTCTCTATATTTTTATGTGATTATCTGGAGAGATTGTATTGTTTCTTTGTGGTGGATTAGTGTTATTTTACGGATTTCTTTAGTTCAAGTATGTTTCACCTCTCTCTGACTCAGATTCAATTAAATTTGTAGGTAATTAATTTGTATTCAGCATTTGAGGTAAGTGTATTGATTTTTGATGGTGGATTTGTAATGTGACAGAAGTTCTTGAGTTCTATGATATTAATCTTTGATACTTTGCAAATGCGAAACCCATTTTGAAATCCAATGACAATGAAAACATCCAGATTGAGTAATGTACAGTCATGTTTTTTTTATGGTCTAGTAACTTTGCAGACTTCATTCATGAGTTCGAAGTTGTATTATATACTTGATACTTCAGTTATACAAACATCTAATAGGAAATATAATGATAAGTACTAATAGGTTTTTTAGTTAGATTTACGCTATAATTTATGGGTTTATTTGGTGTAACGGTATTAAGTTAGGATTGTAATTTGGCTGATGTCTTGATCTGTAAGCAGTTTTTGACTTGATAGTTTGTTTATACGAACGAAATATACTGTATATTTCATGTGATTATCTTGAGTGATTGTATTGTTTCTTTGTGGTGGATTAGTGTAATTTGACACCTTTTCTTTTGTTCCAAGTTATTTTCAACTCTTTATTTCATCTGTATGGACTCTAATCTGACACGCAATGGTACCGAAAGGTATATTTTTTTGTAGATATAAGATTTAGTCTATATTTTATGTGATGATCTGGATTAAATGTATTAACTCCTTATGGTTGATATAGAATTGTTGGTTGAATTTATGAGTTCTATGATTTCTTTGATTTAAGACTTCAGTTATATAAACTCTAAGTTTGAAATTCAATGATACCAACAGAGGTTTTAGTTAGATCTACACTATATTTCATGCAATTACCTAGAGTAATTGTATCGATTCTTCATGGTCGGTTTGTAGTAATTTGGCAAGATTCTTGAGTTCGAAGTTGCTTTTGACTATACGAATGCCCAATTGGAGATCCGGTGAACCTACAAGCGTTTTCTATATGATTTAATTACCTTTTATATTACTTAATCTCATGGAGTAGAAATATTATTTTCGATGTTTAAAAATTTAAGCTCACACAAGAAAGGAATGTGCTTCTGCATATCTCCTTTTTATTAGTTTTGTGCCTGGATTAATCTTGAGGGGTTAAAAGAATGGGCATCATCTATCAAATATACATCTATCCTCAGAGTAATTAGCTAGAAGTCTTACTAACCTGATTCCTATCTTGAACCCGTATAGTTCTATTTTTAAGGCTGGGTTGTTCTGTGTCACCTTTCATTCGAATGAACCTGGTTGGAGAGGCTGTAACTACTGTGAGAAGGTGAGTAAACGTCTGAGTTTGTCCATATTAAATTATAATCATTACATCAACATTTCCTGTATTTATAGTAATGGGTGTCGTGTTTACATTTGCAGGTTTTCCATTGTGGATGCATTGTCTCGCTTGATGATTATTCGCTGGGTGATTTTGGTGGGATTAATTGTGTGGACTGTTCAACAGCTAATTTTCCTCTGGTAAGAATATATCAATTCCCATAAATAATGCATCTTACATGGATTATACATTGAAATCTCAGATCAGAAGTTATCACTGTTACAAAACAAGCGATTTTTTATGTATTATTATTGTATTCTATCCCGTTTATAGCTAACTCTATTTATTTCAACTTCTTAGGCACACCATCATTTTAATGCTGAAAGAAATCCTCAAGATTTGGTGACACAATCCAACTTCACATTGTATCCTTTTATATATATATATATAATATTTTGTATTTGATGTGTTATATATTAATTTGACCTTTTAGCTATGATTAACATTCTTAGCCTACAAGTTGTTCTTAACTGTAAATTAGTCCGCCATCGGATCTGATTTATTTGTTCGAGAAATCCATATCTTCTAGTGATGCAAAAATAAGGAACAGCCGAATGGTAATTCCGGTCCAAGATGCTAGGGTGAGGCTAAAACACCATAAATGCCAAATACAACAGAATTATAAAAGCAATGATTTGATTATGATACTAAGTATGCAAAACTTTGACCAGGCTTTTTTCCCTGAAATTTCTGCGGGTCAAACAATTCCTATTAGTATTCTTGATACAAATGGGGAAGAATGGGGTTTTAACTACCGTTGCTGGCTTCAACAAAACAGGAAAACATTTACATTACAAGGACTAAAAAAATTTATTATTTCAAAGAACCTTCAAGCAGGCGATACAGGTGACAGTTGTATAAAAATTGCAAGTTCGAGTGTAATATTTGGATATTAAACCACAAGTAATTTCTTTTTCAGTTACATTTTACAAAAGACAGTCGAATGAAACAATTACAGTGGATGTAAAAAAGACTTCTGGTGAGACATCACCTCATCAGGTACACTACATGCCTCAGTTTTATTTGTATATGTAACGTTACGATACCAATAGATGCATCAAATCTTGAATTTCCACAGACTCAGACTCGTTTTGTCGTTATCTAGATGATTTATTTTTGCACTGAACATCGTTGCAGGCATGAATCGGCAGTGGAAAGTCACAAGTTAATCTCGGTGGATGAATATTATTGTTGAGGGGTTGCTGCTTTATCTTTTCTTAAATTTGAATTTTGATATAGTGTTCTGTTGCAGCAGCTGCAATTATAGTTGTAAACTTTAAAATGTTGTTGTGGTAGATAGGCACACCATACTTTATGCTGTCTTTTATTCAAGGCTTAGACAAGGTGAACCTTTGGCATGAATGTGAGTTCGTTGTGTATGTTGAATATTAATTTGGTCTTATGGTGTGTTACTATCTCGTGGGTGTGGGTTTCTTTAATAGATGCATCTTTGTTAACTGCTTTTGTCTTTCCTTGGACTCACTGAAGAGAGTTTCAACTTCTGACCAATATGTCTTTGGAGCTCTAATCGATAAAATTTAAAAGACGACTCATGTTAAAATAACACGGGCTTCTAATTTTGTGGCTTCTTTATAATATAATATAATTCCTTTCCTTTCCTTTTCTATAAAACTATCCATACGAATATTTTTTTTTAACTAAGATCTAAAACATTTAAAGGTTTCTATTTGATTCTTAAGAAACACAGATGATCAATATGTGGTTGGTTACCAGTCAGCATAGACAAATTACCTAAGACACAAGGTATAGACACATGGACAATAGGTAACTCAAGTTTGGGGACTTTGTACATCATGCTGCTGTGTCTTAACTGCTGCATTTTTTATGCTTTAGTTTGTTGCTGCTGATTCAAGTTTATTTTCTTATATGAGTTGTTTGTATATCTATTGATCTCAGAAAAAAAAGAATGGACCAAACCTTTTTAATGCGTTACAATTCGCACAAAATAGTTACGCGCCTGACTTAACCCATTATAATTTAACCATGTCTACAAAAAGTTGCGCGTTAGACATTGTTGGATATTATGTCCGGTTCGATAAGTCAACGCTGCCGACCGGGTCTTGACCCGTAAGAGTTACACCTTGGGCAACGAACTAAAAATCCACTTAACCTGTTTAACTGGTAATTACGAACGATACGCGGGTATTAATTGAGAGACGGGTACATGGACCGAGTGAGACAAGAATACTCACCCTACGCCACTTGTCGCGCATGCACCTTTGTTGCGCCACATGTCGCACATGCATCCACCTACCACCACTTGTCGTGGGCCAACCTTTTGGCCAATTGCAACACATGCATTATGCATGTGTGCCACTTGGCGAACATGCGTTTTGGTTCTTGCATTTTAAATGGAAGAGATGAACAAAAGAAAAAGGTTGTTGCAACA
Organism: Helianthus tuberosus; assembly: GCA_030545235.1. NCBI lineage: Eukaryota > Viridiplantae > Streptophyta > Magnoliopsida > Asterales > Asteraceae > Helianthus > Helianthus tuberosus. The sequence continues at coordinate 57,989,673 of CM060426.1, read as the reverse complement.
AGATAGAGATACTCTCAACAACCAAGTACAAGCGGCCACCGGTTTTTCCACCTCCGCGAGCCGAATGCCGCCGTCGTCTTGCTGATCGCCGCTGCCTGCCGCTGCCAGCCGCCACCCGCTGCCGCCCGCTGCCGCCCGCTGCCGCTGATTGCCGCGGCTGCCTCCGCTGTTTGCCGCCGCCTTCTTCCTCGCATTCGTTAGTTCGTACAACTAGCACTTGTTCGTTAAACCCCGGTGTCTCAACCGGTTATTCACTAACCGAATGTATATCTAAACCCCCTACGGTTGATGTTCTATTTCGTGTTTGCATGTTGGTGATCTTGTTCCATTACGGGTGTTCCTTGGTATAAAAGTGTTCATGTTATTTTGCTACATACGCTTCTGTTGCTTAAAAATGTATATATAATTTTAACTAGTTAGAGTTTATTTTAAACAACATATATATACATGTACTTTAAATTGTCAAAAGTGTTTTAACTAATCTTTGTAACAAATATACACCTATATATATGAACTAGGTTCATAAAATAAAAGTAAAATTATGCCACGGACATCCTTCAGTGGCATCAGAGCCGATGCTCACCACATGCAAATCGAAACCGGTCTTTTTCACCGGAATAATAATCACAAACTTTAAAAGTCTAAAGTTTTTGATTTATTTTATCTTTGGGTTATATATATATATATATATATATATATATATATATATTTGGTCATATTTTAATTGTTAAATATTTGGTTGACCAAAATTGCCCAAACGTACTTTTGGTTATGTTGAATATGTAGATCAGGCCCGACCTTGTGCTTATGTTTATGTTTGGTTTTGTTCATGGTTTTGGCCCACTTTGCGGCTCAAAGTTGTAATAGACTAGTTTATGGTTTTGGCCCATTTTGTGGTTCAAAGTTGTAATAGATAGGCTTTTTGTCTTTGTTATATTTACTTGTTAAATATTGTTGATACGAAGACCCGAAGCAAAACCGAATGCCAAGAGGAGTCTTGGAGTTAGTGAGAGTCGCTCAAGACAACAAGATGCACTCAAGTCCATCCTTGTGGTTGTTTTGTGTGTTGTGACCGTGACCCCTTTGGTCTTGCTACTTGGCTCTAGCAAGATCATAATCATGCCCATTTGATTTACATATTCATTTTTGCTATTATGGTTGCCCTTTAATAAATATTATTACACTTCAACCTAATACCAAAATGCATTCTTAAAAATTGTTTTTTTTTAAATGAAATCGGGGAAAAGCAAGTTCTAGCAACTTGCATATTTTTTTATAACCACTAGAGTTTTATAACATGTTTTTTCTCACATCTTTAAAACTCATGAACTTAATAGTATTCACTATTAACTTTAATTGGTTATTCCAGGTCGCGACAAACTTAGTTTTATAGGTTATATAAAACTAATTGTCCCGAGATGTGAAAGGGTCTTTTGGTTATGTCACAAATTTAATATGCTTGAGTATAGAGATTTCAGATATTGCTTGACTAGATAGATTAGATTATAATGGTTGCACATGCTTTGGTACATAATCAGTGGCTGATGTTAACATGTTATTAAGTTGAATTGCATGTACATGGTTAGCAAACTGATAGGCCGCATAACATTTAGGAACACTCGGTTTGGGCCAGTAAGTGTTGGGATTGAACCCTATCAGAGGAACAGATAATTAAAGCCAAAACTGGATCAGAGCAGTGGATCTAGAATAAGCAGATGTTTACATACAAGTCTCTCCCCTTGAAAGTGATTTCAACATCTGCTGACCTCCTATCTGCTGATTTTGCAAACTGCTGACCTACAACTGCTGCTCAAGTAAAGACCTGATGAAAGACTAAAGCCCTGCTGATTCAATCTACTGCCTTGAGTCAAGCACTGCTGATCCGGACAAGTACTGCGGGGTTCACAGCAGTGGAAGGTTGCAACAGCTGTTCTATAGTCTGTTTTGTAATGTAATGTAATAGAAATAGTTAACATAGCAGTGTTTGTACAGATCAGAGGTTAGAGTTTGTTAGGAGGTTAGATGTCACTTTCATGGTGACGTCAGCTAAGATGCTCAGTGGTTTGCAAGTGCCTTTAAATAGCTCAGTACTTGGTACTGTTCTATTAGCTCTTTGCATCATCGTCTTCTTGCACGAACAAACATTGAGCTCTGGCTGAGGGGGAGTTTGCATTCATTCATCAATCATTGTAATCGTTATTGAAATAAATTCAATCTTCCGATTCATTGAGAAAAGATGTCTGATCAAAGTATTACTCTCGTTTGATTGTATGCAAAGTTTGTTTTCATCATAATTCCGCTGCACACTCGTCCATTTTCATTTTAATTACAAACATAAAATGCAATCAGAATCAAACTCAGATCCAACAATTGGTATCAGAGCTTGGACAGTCAAATTTGATTTAACAATCATTTTGACATAAATAGTTCAGCTCAAAATCGTTGATATCGATAGTTTGTTCGTTTTAGTTGAAAAACAGAGCAAGGTTTAATCACCATTAAAGTTGATTAATCAGTGTCTGTAAAACAACCAAGATGACGTCACAATCACAGGATGATAAGAATAATGTTGGCTCTCTTTTTAAACCACCTATGCTTAAAAGAAATGAATACAACATCTGGGAGCGAAGGATGGGTCACATCCTTGCTCAACAGAACACTGGATGTTGGAGGTCTGTCGTTTTTGGTCCCCATGTTCCTATGGTGCCAAGTGCTAAGGATCCAAAGAAGAACGTACCAAAACCTTATGAAAACTATACTGAAACTGATTTTCAAAAGTTCGAACTGGATGCCAAAGCATTTAGCATCATAGCATCTGCATTACCAAATGAGATCTATGCTGGACTGTTGCATTGCAACAGTGCAAAAGAGCTATGGGATGCTTTGAAGGAACAGTTTGGGGGTACTGAAGAAGTTATTGAAAACAATAGGGAAATTCTGAATCAGCAGTATGAAACCTTTTGTCACATTAAGGGTGAAACATTGACCCAACAATTTGAACGGTTCAGTTGTCTCATCAGTAAGCTAAGACTTGTTAAGGTTGAATTTCCAAAATCAACCCAAAATAGCAGGTTTCTTAGATCACTACCTGATAAATGGGACACAATTGCATTTGTGACTAGAAACTCTGTTGAGTTCAAAGATCTGACCCTGACCCAACTTCATGGTAGACTCCTGACTTATGAAAGGGAGTTGAACCAGAAAAAGAAGTTGCAAGAGTCTGGAAAAGCAACTGATGATTACTCATTCGGTAGCACAGCTCTTCCGGGTCAGGAAGAATCTAGTGGCAGTAGTAAGGAACAGGGTTATGATCATTTCATTGATATAACAGCTGGTGGTAACTTTACCAACCATGATTCTCACTCTGCAAACTATGCTTTCACTGCAAACACTGAAAACCAGATGTCAGATAATTTGTGCTTTGAACTCAATGATTTACAACATTTTGATCCCACTGACTTAGAGGAAATGGACATCCTGCACCAATTGGCTTTGCTCAGTGTTAGAACTAGCAAATTCTACAAAAGAACAGGGCGAAAATTCCCAGGTTTACATGGGAATCTGAGGGTTGGGTTGGGTTGGATAAATCGAAAATCAAGTGTTACAAGTGTAATTGGTTGGGACATTTCGCTAGGGAATGCAGGAGTCAAACTACTGGTCCTATAATCACTCACCCTAGCTCAAAGCTTAGACCTCAAAACCAAAGCACTGTGCACTATACCCAATATACCCCTGCAGCCCATATTAACACTGCTCATTATGCTGCTGCCCCTGTGCCTGCGCACTATGTCCAAACCACTGTTCCACAGATTCAATATGTTCAAACCCCTGTTCCCCAGGCACAAGTGCAACCTGCACCTCAAACTGCTGCTCCAGCAGTGGTACAACCAGATCAGCAAAGCTTTTTCACTCAAGGCTTTGTTGACTGGAGCAGTATGCCTGATGAGCTTAGTGATGAAAATTTTGCACTCTATGCTTCTAATGAATCTTCTAATGATAAATTTTGTTTGATGGCATTAGAGTCAATACCAAAGGGGATTGAAACTGAAGGTGAACAGCTAAGTGATGAAGCAGTGGATGAGGTGACTGAAGCAGTTGTTAATGCAGTTGCTGGTGAACTGCTGCTGGGAGAAAATTCAGAAACTCTAATTGAACCACTGACAGATCCATGGTCCAAAGAGGACAAAGAAGAAGAGAAAATTGAGAAAGCAGGTGAGATAGAAGAAAGAGCTGATGATGAAGAAAATCATCAATGTGATTGTGCAATGATGGCTGCTGCCAAGGTATCACCTCAAGTTCTTGAAAAACTGTGTTCTGACAATCGCATTATTGCTTTTGCTAACATCAAAGAGGTAAATGAAAACCTTCGGGATAAAATCTTAACTGATGAAGTCAAATTTGAAAGGTCTTTAAAAGAACTTAAAAACCAATTGATTGAAAAGGAAAAAGAGATCAGCAGTCTGAAAGAAGAACAAAGCATAACCAAAACTCAACTCCAAACTATGGTAGAAAAATACCAAGTTTGCAAAAAGGAGTTGGAGTCCACCCAGATCACATGTGAAAGATGGGTGGAATCATGCAAAGGGTATGAGGTTATGCTTGAAAAACAGATAAAAAGCAATGTGAAATTTGGTATTGGTTATAGAAAATATGATGATGAAAACACTGCTTTTGGAAAATCTGTTCAAACTACTGATGTAACCACTGGTTTCATCCCCACAAACAAGAAAGGCCAAGAAGTGAAAATCACTGACAAACTTGGTAACAAAATCACACTTGACAGACCAATGGGATCCTCTACTTTTGAGGAGCTTGAAGATTATCAGTTTAAACCAAAATGGTCTGATGAGTGTGATATTCTTGAAAATTTCAAGCCAATGGACTTTACATCAACTGATGGTGTTAAAGCTCCAAAAGCTAAGGTCATTCCTCTCAAGGACATCCCAACAGAGGTTAAAACCTCTGCTGCAAAGGAGTATGAAAAGAGAAAGAAGAAAGAAAAAATTGATAACTTGTTTTGTGAATTCTGTGAGAAAAGGAATCATCTAACAAAAGACTGTTTCCACTTAAAAGCTTATGATTTAAACAGAACAAGTGTCATTGTTTCAGCTGAAAGTTGCACTGTTTGTGGTAAAACAAACCACAAAACTCAAGCATGTGTGTATCTCAAAAACTTTGATGTGAAAAAGAATGAGTACATTGCTAAAACATCCTTGAGTTCATCAGCATCATCTGTGAAATTCACCAAGAAACAACCACTGTTTGTGCCAGTTCAAACAGCTGTCACAAAACAGCTGAACCAAACATCTGTCAAAAGAGATGTTCAGGTTACTGATGCAACCCCTGCCAATCAGTTCAGAAAAGGCAGGGAAAAACAGTCCTACCAAAGGATTCCACACGTTTATGAGGCCTACAAAAGGCCCTCTAAACCTAAAGTGAATAGGCATCCTTTTGGTTACCAACAGGTGATTGGTCAAGACCCCCAACAGTGGTTAGCAAGAAACAGTACTAAAACTGTTCAAACCCCTGACTTAACCACTGTCCATCAATCTGCATCCATCCCAGACACTGTTGAGACCCCATCCAAAGCCTTGTTGGCTTTGGAGACCCTAATGAACTAATCCTTTTACTTCATGTGCAGGGAGCTTCTGCATGCTTTGATAGTCTTTGGTATGTAGATAGTGGAGGCTCCAGGCACATGACAGGATGTAAAGTCCTCCTCAAAGACTTTAAAATCCATGGAGGGGGTGATATATCCTTTGGGAATAATAGTAAAGGGAAAGTTCTGGGGTCTGGTACAGTGCAGTCTGGAAATGTAAAATTTGAAAATGTCAATCTGATAGACAATCTAAAATTCAACCTTCTGAGTGTATCACAAATGAGTGACAAAGGGTTTGGGTCATTCTTGACAAAAGATTGTTGTAGGATTGTTGGACCAGAAATGGTTAAGAAGATTGAAGCAATAATCAAAACTGGTCAAACTAAACTTGTTGCTCAAAGAAGTGGCAATGTTTATGTTGTTGATATGTCAAAAGAGTGTCCCAGAGCTGATGCCTGTCTGTTCTTAGCTGCCTCTAACAAAGAGATAGAACTTTGGCACAGAAGGCTGGGGCACACAAATCTTAAGACAATCACTGAGTATTCACAAATACATGTTTATTATAAGTTAACACTATATAAAAATGTAATATGGACAAAATCAGAATTATACTCACCTTCTTACAAGAATGTAGAAATATTTAAGCTAGATACTAGATATATTATATATTATGTATTGTTATACTTGATGAAACTTGGGATAAGCACATACTTTGGATAAGATTATTATCAAGTTAGTTATGTATGCATGTCTATAACCACCAACTAGGTTAAGGAGGTGATTAGGAGTGCATCTTGATCACACCTTTTGCCTACTTTATATACTACCCACCATTTCATTGGCAAAGCATATCATTTGAAAATCACAATCAACAAAAGTATTTTACATAAAATCTATTATCTTGTGCTTTCATTTAATTTTGTTTATTTATTATTTATAATATATCTATTTCCAATCTAACAATTGGTATAAGAGACATACTGTTTTCATAAACATCAACAAAATCACCTCAAGAATAAGCTATAGTGACACTTCAAAATCTGAACTACTCAGAATAATAATGTTATACAACCTATAGGATCGTTCTTGTGTTGGCCAAATGTTATGAATAACATGTATTGATATCTATGTAACAACGAAAAGTGCGGAATCCATTTCAAAGTCTAAGAACACATGAGATTTCATAATATATCCACTTTTTATTCATTTTGGCAGCATAAAAGTAGGACATGCGAAATATGACAAAAACTCTCCAAGTCCTGAAAACAAGTTATGAAGTCATGCGCCACTAATCAGCTATATATAGGCAACGTATAACCAGGTGTAGCACAGGACTCATTCTCTGGACGACTCCTACGCACCAGGACTCTTGCGTGCGTATGAGTACTTTACAATGTTAAACTCGCACACAAACTAATTTGTTACACTACCCTATAATCTTAATAGACTCAAGACTTAGACCTAGGCATTAGACATATGTATCAACAAACCCCCCTGGATATTGCCACAGTCTTGTCTTCTTGATCTTCAAAATCTTGAATAATCCAGCCAAAAAATTGCCTACAATATTCTTTTCTATGTTCTTTAAAACTTTTACGCGTAGTCTGATCAGTATCAAGTGGCTTCATGTACTGAATTATGTAGATAGATGCCTTTTTACGTCCATCCTCCACTTTCTCTTCTTTCTCTCTCTATCTCTCTCTCTCTCTCTTATCTTCTCTTTTCTCAATCTTCCTCCATTTGCTCTTCCACACTCGACCAGAATGGATCTCGTAGATGAAGCATATTCGAATCACACGTTTAAACTGCAAAGCTTGAACTATATCACATGGACCGAATAAGATCCGGTTCTAGAAAAGCACATCAAAATCTTTTTCCAATAGATTAACCAACTACATCGGATCATATACGCGAATCGATCTCTAATTCTTTTCTCCATCATGTAAAATAATCACAACTTCACATGTCTTCTCATCATAATACCAACACTTGAAAAATGTATGAAAGTCTTGTTGCATCTCGTGAAATGGTATACCCTTCAACACTTTAGGCTTCTTATACTTCAATGTCACAACATATTTATTCATGATTAATTTCTTTCTGGTTGTTGTGGCTTCCAATGTTTAAATCCAGTCTTTGATTCTTGTATTATAAACATCAAAATTTGATGAGTATAGCCATCAACATCATAGTTAATCATTCTCAACCTGCACAACTCTATAATATCAAACCACGGTAGTGTCTTTAAATCATTGATTCTTTCAAAATACTGCACCCCATACTCTCTCCTTATCGCAACTTTCCTGATCTTGGACAAGTAAGCAATACTGATAATATCGCCCATAGAAATATCCTTATGCTGTTGATAAAACTTTAACGACCTCAAAAACTTTCTTTCTGGCTTCACATCCTTAAACCAATTCTTCTTATCCTCGGCTATATCAGCTTCATTCACAATCGGTGCATTTTCTTTCACCTTTTCTTCAACATGCCTTTTCAACAATTCATCTATCACTTCATCGAACACCTTAGTAAATGTTAGAAAATCTTCATGAATATTGTTAGCATAACGAACTTCAGCATCGTCGAAATCATCTTTAACTTCAACACGATCAAAATCATTTGCTCCACGAATATTGACGTAGTCTTCCTGCTTATCATCGTTAACATCTTCATCATTCATGTCCTTCTCAATATCAAACTCTATTTCGTCTTCAGATACGCCAGACAGCTTTGCTTGTCACACCCTGACTTTTGCGGAAGCGTGTGATGTGTGACTTGTTCAATATCATTGCATTCAATTATAAAAAACAACTATATGATCAAAATGATGTCATCCATTCATAAAGTTTAAAATATTACAAACACCTGTCATTTAAGTTTCAAACAACACAACCTCTGATTAAGTTACAAACCAGCAAAAGTGAATGACATCTAGACTTGTTATTCGTATCCTGAAACAACACCAGCGCCCAAGATCCAACTTGTTTCCTGAAATACATGTAATTTTGAAAACATCAACAAAATTTGAGCGAATTCATGCGTTTTGTATGAGAACTGATAAGCTTGTAAACATTTGAAAGACTCTTTTGAAAACAGGTATGAAAAGCGTCTATGAACAGATCAAATTAATGTTTTGCAAGGACATTAATGTATGTGAAGAAATAGGGAGCACTCAATATGAGTAGGCTTTTAACCTTGTCGAATCTCCTTGACTGTGTCGAATTCCCCTCGACTGTGTCAAATCCAACTTGACTGTGTCAAATTCCCTTGACCGTATCAAATCACCTTAACTGTGTCAAATCACCCTTGACCGTTGTCGAATCACCTTGACTGGGACACTAAAGCACTCTAAGTGGTCACATAGGACCATGAGTGGGGCTCGGCCGTACCCGTTAGATCTAACCTTTATCCATAATTCTTATGAGAGTTATTGGCATTTCAATTTCAATCTATGCTCACATGATCTAATAGTTCATTTCATAGCCAAATCATACCATTTGAACATTCGTAACGTGTATTCCACCCCCGAGAGTTATAAATCCGAAAATAGTAAGAGAAAAGGGGGACATGAACTCACAAGTTTGTGTCCTGCTATCTCGCATGCTCAAAGGTCCTTCCATGAGCCGTACAACTACCTACTCACGTGCCATGTTTTACTAGACGTTTAGGTCGTGTAACGACTCTTTGTATTTGTTGTTATGTCTTAGCATCCTTGAGTTACATTTTTGAAGTACTTGTATTATCCCAAAGTATGTAATTATTTTGTTAAAATAACAATATTTTAATTTAAATTATATGTATTAATCATTTGGAATATTTGTTAAAACAATATATTCTAACTGGTATATCATGTAGTTATACGTATGTGTTCTCCCAAGGATGGGTATAATCATACTTGTGCATATTAGACTTGTGTATTTGCCAAGTATTGGTGGCGTATTCCGGTGTATATTTATACGTACGAGGATACGTATTCTTATTGTGTTTATTAAGTATTCTTATACTTAATTTTTGTGTTAACTTTTCCGGAATAATATTTCTAATAAAAATATATATTCTAAAAATATATATTTTAAGAAACTTACATAGAAAAATTATTTATAATTTTTCCTTTGGCAAAAATAATTGTATTTTCGTTTAAACCTCAAAAATAATATATTTTCAAGTTTAACTTAGAAAATGTATATGTAAATCTATTTTTCACCAAAAAATAATGTATTCTATGTTTATTTAAGAAAATATATATTTTCTCCCAAACATAATATATCTTCTAATAATTTGAAGAAAACATATATATTTTTCTTTGCCGAAAAATAATATATTTTCTTCTTTTAAAAAATATGATTTATTTTATAATACTTATGAAAATCATATTTTTGTTCCCTTGGTTTCCAAAATACCATTTACCAAAATATACTTACGAATCTAATTCCGGAATATTTATTGTAAGTTATATTCCTTGTTCGGTTTCTCCAATATTTTGGGTATAATTTTTATATTTATTTCTTGGAATCTTTGGTAATATTTAGTATTGTATTTCTTGGTATTTTGGTGAGTTATATTATTTCAAGCCCTAAAATAATATATCTAATACACATAATATACAAATAATCACACACATGGTGACATCTAAATATATATTCTCCTAAATACATATTTAGTCACTTTTATTATCAAAAACCAACCTCCAATATTTTGTAATTTTTGCAACAAAAATTATGGCAAACTTTATATGAAAAATCATGGTTAAAATATACTTGTAAATATTTGTTTAAAAATATTTTTCTAAGTGTTTAATTTTAAGAAAATTTTTGCCATAGTTTCCCCTTAAAAATGGAGGTTTCCATGCTTTCAAAGCATATCATTTTCTTTTATAAATCATCACAATCAACAATAATCTAAACAATACTTACCAAGTGCCATAAATCAAGCATTAATCACTACTTCATGAACTTGAAAATTTATAAAAATTTGTAGTAACTTACTAGTGTATTTAGTAAACTTAGTTACCCTTTAAAGTGTGGTTATTTAGTTAAAAATATCATTCTTGAAGAATTTAGATCTTAACAACTTGTAAAGTGATTTTCTAAAAATATTTCTTCTTGAATTTTTCTTGTTAAATATATATTTCTACACTTAATTAACCACTAAAAATGAGGTTAGTTTCTTTAAGAACCAAGTTTATGTAAATCTTGTATTTTATTCTTGGTTTCTTGAAAAATATTTCTTGAAATCACATACTTACAAGATTCTCATTATATTTTGATCATCTTTATTCAAGAAAACAATTTATACTTCAAGTTCATGCTTTAACATAAGGATGATCTCTTGTTCTTTAACCAAATCATCCGCTCATCTTGCTAGATTATGTCTTTAATCACTATCTAGCAAGATCATATGATGTTTAACATCATCAACATAAACAATCAACAATCAAGTAGCATAACAACACTTAAACAAAATGTATTCTTATGATTTTTAGTCTTATGTTTAAGATTTATGTTCTTGATTCATAGTGTTCTTCATGTTTAATCTTTTACATGACCTTTTAACCAACAAGATAAGAAGTAAAATGAGATCATGAGAGTCTTACTACTAGCACAAGGCTAGGGAAGAACAAGAAGCAAAGTGATGAAGATTTGAGGTGGATAAAAACTCTAGGAGAAGGTCCTTCCACTTCCAATGCCTCCAAGCTTCCTAGTTATGCTCAAGACACCTCTAGATCACCTTAGAATGCTTGAGGATTGAATGAAAATGAAGGTTGTATGGGGAGGTTATGTGAGCTGTAGGTAGGGAGAAGAGAAGAAAGGTTTGTGGTGTTGAAGATGAAGAATGATGATAAGTGTAAGGCCTTATGGTTACTTATTATAATTTTCCAACATTTCTTTACACCATGTATATTATGTTTATAACTTTTCCAACATAATCTTATAAAATATTAGAAGAAAATCAAGTGTGGCCCCCATGGTGTAACCGACCTTAAATGGGGGGGGGGGGGGATCTTAGTTGCATCTCAACTACAAGTTACATATTTTAGTTAGATGTTAAGTGTTATGTTTAGGGATTTAGGTGTTTAAGTGTTTTAGGATGTGATATGACACTTGGTGACCATAACTAGCTTCGTAACCTAAAACAATTCTTCTTGTGTAAATTTAGTGTTTCGGGTAGTGTCCGGTTGTTCAGTTGGTTACCGGCTCGTTAAGGTGCTAAATAGCACAGTTTAGTGTGCTTTATGTTGTATTTTATGACAGTTTCGATTCCCGACACTTAGTAAAGTATTCTGGACCATTAAACCACTTTTTCGCATTAAATTTAGTTGTTAAAATGCTGAAAATTGCTGAATTCATTTGCTTTCTGCAGAATTCTGCAGTTTTAGTGTGTTTCTGCCACTTTCCGGCACCTAAGTTATCACCAGGACGACAGTTTTGTAATCCCTACTTTCCTACACACTATTCTAGTGTAACACTTGGTTCCGGGGCTCATTCTGTGTCTATATTTCATGTCTGCCTGAGTATTGAACTCCCGTCAGTACTTCTAGTTTGTCTGATAACTGTGCTAACTTTGTTCTGTGCATTAAGTAAACCATACTGTGTTGTATGTAATAAAGATAAACAATCTTGCAACATGAAATGCCATTGTATGTATATATGACAGTAATCAGAAATTCATTTGTCTTGTTAATTCAATCATGCATAGTCATTAAAGCACTATTTACTGTTTATTATTATACGGACTTCATGGTAAAGTACCAGTTGTCACATTCTCCCCCCGTTAAAAGAATTTTGTCCCGAAATTCAAGCTATGCTATCAGATGCATGGGAGTTTTGAATCCATGTGGATACTCAGACTTAATTTGGTCTTCATGTTCCCAAGTAAATTCTGGGTCATGATGTGAATCTTGTTTGCGGAAATAACAACTGTTTCTTAAGTCAGACTCTTCTAAAGACTAGACACGTGAAACGTGTCGTGAATATTGCTAAGTTCTTCTGGGAGTTCCAGCTTGTAAGCAATGGTTCCGATCCTTTCCAGGATCTCGAAAGGTCTAATATATCGTGGGTTCAACCTCCCATGCTTTACAAATCGTACCACGCCATTTCCAAGGTGAGACTTTCTTTAAAACCATATCTCCAATCTCAAATTTCCAACGGAATCCGCCGCTTGTTGGCGTAGCCTTTCTGTGTATCACGTGCTGTCTTGATATGATCACGTATCTAAACGGTCTTATCTGTGGTTTCCGGACCCAACTCGGGGCTAATAATTGGTCATTTCCGGCCTCTGCCCAACACATCGGGTACCGACACTTACGTCCATATAAAGCTTCACACGAGGCGGCCTAAACGGCGATGTGATAAATATTATTGTAGGAAAACTCCACTAAGGGCAAGTGAGTATTCCAACTTCTCATCAAAGTCCATCACACAAGCACGTAGCATACCATCCAAAGTCTGTATCGTCCGATCACTTGGACCGCCCGTCTGAGGGTGAGAGGTAGTACTAAGGTTCAACCGTGACCCATACGCCCTCTGTAACGTCTGCCATATCCTTGGCACAAAAGGACCATCTTGGTCGGATAAAATTGAAACAGGCACTCCATAACGTGCCACCATCTCTCTAAGATAAATCTCTGCTAATTTCCTTGTGCTGTCCTCCTCACTGATCGGTAAGAAATGTGCAGTCTTGGTGAGTTGATTAATAATCACCCAAATCATATCGTGACCTGTTTGGGTTCTTGGTAGTTTTGTAATGAAGTCCATTGAGATTTTCTCCCACTTTCACATGGGAATCTAAGGCTGTTGCAGTAGCCCTGATGGTTTCTGGTATTATGTCTTAACTTCAGCACAGGTAAGACAATTACCCATATAGGTAGCTATATCAGCTTCCGACTTGGGCCACCCTTACTAATCCTTCAAGTCTTGGTACATCTTGTCAGATCCAGGATGGATCGAGTACCTTGACCTATGAGCCTTGTCCCAAAACTAGCGTACGAAAATTTTCGCGGAACAGAACCCAAAGTCGTTCCATGAAGTGTAATGTTCCGTTCACCTTAGGCAATAATTGCACTTCCATTCCCCATAACGCTTTAGCTTGAAGGTTCTCTGGTTTGAGCACCTCTTGCTCAGCCCCACGAACCCGAGTAGTGAGATTTGTCTGTGAGGTCACCTCTAAGGCTCGCACCCTTAGAGGCTTTGCGCATTCCCTGCGGCTCAAGGCGTCTGCTACAATGCTCGCCTTGTCCAGGTGATACTTAATCTCACAATCATAACCTTTCAGTAACTCAATCCATCTTCGTTATCTCATGTTTAAGTCCTTAAGATCAACGGTGTGCTGCAAACCCTTGTGATCAGTAAAGATCATGCAGGGTTTTTCCATACAAACAATGGCGCCAAATCTTCAACACGCAATTACGGCACCTAGTTCAACGTCTCTTCTCATGATTCTTTAATCACCGTGACGCGTACGCGGTGACTTGGTCTCGTTGCATCAACAAGCGATCGAGACCTTGTCGAGAAGCGTCACATGAACCACAATTCTATTGGCACTGTCAGGTGAAGACAAGATGGGTATCGTCTGGGTTAGGGTTGTTAGCTGTTGAACAATCCTTGAAAAGTTTTCCAGGAGTCGTCTGATATAGCCTACAATCCCCAAAAATTCTTAGTTGTGTCTTTGGGACTCCTTAGTTCTTGATTGCAGGGTCAACATGAATCCCGTTCTTATTTACCACGTGACCTAGAATCTTGCCTCGCGAATCTAAGGTTCGCACTTTCGACATCCTAGCACACAACTGTTCTTTCTCCAAGAGTCCCAAGATAACTTACAGATTTTGCTCATGACCTTCCTTGGTCTTTGAGCATATAAGAATGTAGTCAATAAATATACTCACGATCTTATCCAGGTATGGCTTACACTCCCGATTCATGAGGTCCATGAATATTGCCGGTGCATTTGCTCAGCCAAACGGCATGACAAGGAACTCGTATTGCTCGAAGCGAGTCCTAAAGGTCGTTTTAGGGATACTTTCTTCTCGTGTCCACAACTAGTGATATCTTATCCTTAAGTCCGTCTTGGAATAGTAGCTGGGACCTTACAGTTGGTCGACAAGTCACCAATTCTCGGTATGGGGTACCGATTCTAGATGGTTAGTTGTCTATCTCCCTGTAACCTATGCGTAATACTTTTTCCACATTAATTCTTCTGAGTTCCTCTCAGATTAGGCTGTGTACGCGTATAAAAAAAATTGTCGTCCTTCTACCTAACGACTAACACCGGGGCTTCCCAAGGTGAGAAGCTCGGCCTGGTAGATTTCCTCTACCTAGCAGCTCTTGCAGTTGCATCGGAGGCTCCTGTATCTCGGACGGAGTTAGTCGGTAAGGCGTCATCCTTTGCTGGTGCCGCTCCTGGCACTAGATTTATCCTAAACTCCTCTTGTCGCCGTGGAGGTAACCCTAGCAAGTCTTCAGGAAAAGCTTCTGGAAATTCCTTCACAACGGGGATGTCTTCTGGCTTTGGCTCCTTGGTCTCTTTATCGACAACATGAACAAGAAAGGCTATGCAGCCTATCCGGAGGCGCTTCTATGTCTTAATGACCAATGTGAGACGTCGTAAATCCACCGCCTTATGGGGCCTAGTGCCCTCGCATCTATTGCCAGAAGGTTGTGTACTATAAGTGTCTCATCATTTGCAAGAGGGATGCGAATGATTTTCCTTATGACGAACAATTTCAGCTCTATCCTTGTATATCCAATCCATGTTGACTACAATATCATGACTTCCCAAGTCAATGGTAATAGAAGGTTCCTGCCTTCTAAGTTCCAAAACACAATCTTTACTTACCTCATCTGCTTTAACTAACCTTCCATTTGCCAATCCTAAAGAATATGGGACGTCTATTCTACTTGAAACTAAGCCAAGTAGGTTCTTAAGTTCTAAGGATACAAGGTTAAAGTCGGCTTCAGTGCCAATAAAAAATGAATGCATAGAGTTGGTTAGTAGGGAACGTACCTGTAACCGCATTTGGATCCTGGCGTGCTTCACGAGCTCCAATCGTGAAGACTCTTCCTTGCTTGGTTCTTCCTAGGGCAATCCTTCCTGAAGTGCCCCGCCACCGCACTTGAAGCAACCTGGAACTCTTCCACTATTGTTTCCGTCTTTGTTGCAGTCATCATTTCCCCCTTGTTTGGGATATTTTGCCCAACAGGCATCCTTGTTGTGTCCTTCCTTTCCACATCCGTCGCATTTAGGCCTTAGACATCGACCTTCATGGTGAAACTTGCACTCATCACATCTCGGTTTAGTCCCTAAGTAAACCTTACCACCGGCCCTATTGGTGGCTCCATAAGCTCACATGCCATGAGGCGGGTCCACTTCCCTTCTTTTGTTTGCTTTAGAGCTTTCATAACTGACTTGGGTGCCTATCTTTAGGTTTGAAGACTTCTTTTGTTATTTCCCGAAGACTCCACATGAGTTTCTTTCTTGTTTGTCTCAGATCTCGGAAACTTTCCCATATGAAGAGCTTCTTCAGTAAATGCGACACTCAAATCGATAGCCTCTGTGATGGTTAGAGGCTTTGCGGCAGTAACCATGCTCAGCATTTGAGGTGCAAGTCCCCAAATGAATCACTCAATCCTCTTGAATTCCGGCTCGACTAAGTAGGGAACAACCCTAGACAAGTCATGAAAACGTTGGACGTACTCAGCAATCTTCGGCCCATCCATTTTCAAATTCCAGAACTCAGTCTCAAGCTTCTGGATTTCGGCCCTAGAACAATATTTCTTTCGCATCAATTCCTTGAGCTCGTCCCAGCTCAATGCATAAGCAGCAGTTTCACCAAGGGTCTGAACCTGAAGGTTCCACCAGGAGAGTGCGCCATCCAGAAACAACCCTGAGATATAGGTAACTCTCTGCTCGGGCGAACATTTACTCATTCTCAGAACGGAGTCAGTCTTTTCTGCCCAACGAACAAAAGCAACGGCACCTCCTGTGCCATCAAAATTCAATGGCTTGCAGTCTAGGAACTGTTTATAGGTACAGCCAGTTGGAGGGTTATTTTCGGGAGTGCCACCGCTGTGTTCAGAGCGGAGGGCTTCATGCTGCGCTATAGCTTGGGAAATGCGCTCATTGAGTTCGGCCTCAGTTCTTGGTATTGTACTAGTGTCTGTGTCACGTCTGGGCGACATTCCTTCTGGCAAAAAGGTATGGGGTAGGTTAGACAACATTCCATAATTGTCTATGAGGTATATATCACCACAAGCAAACATGTAATCTTTCTAATATCACATGCATGTATAATCAACAATGTATAAGTAAGAAAACAACCACTGAGCTTTCACACATATTTGACAACTTGACTTATTGTTTGTAACAGGGAAAACAAAATGAACTCGAGGTTACATCACCTCGGTCATACAAGTCCCATAATATGAAAGTAGTAGTTATTTTCCTTCTACATTGGTTTTCTTAGTTCTTTAGCTTCACAAAGACGGGTATACTTCCCAAGAGATGGTGGTTGTATATATAGGGATGATAGAGAGTGTAATGTCACTGAATCTTTCCCGAGTGTTAGCCATCTTCATTTTCTTAGATATCGGTTCCCAAACGACTCGTACGGGTAGAAGTGTCAGACACAAAGTAGGTATAGACAGGTTTCCTACTTTGTAAAGTGCTAAAGCAATTGTGTAGGTATCGTTCTACTAGATGAAGGTGTGAACTCTTAGAAATTTTTGGATAGGTGGTGATCATTAGCTTTGGCTCGCAGAGTCTACCAGGATTTCCATGCACTACAACTCGTTATTACGTGGGCCCCCGTAATAATAAATTTCCTTACATGGTCACCCTAATTGTTCCCTCGTTCAAAGCAGATGGTTAACCAAAGAGGGGATACTACTGTCCTTATACCTTCGACATGGAAAGGACCATTGCGGTGGTCCACACGCTAACATCCGTTATCGTTACGCGCGAATAGGCACGATGATTAGACGTAATAGGAATAAGGAGAATTCCTAGTAGTTAGAGGGGCACCTTATAGATGAGTACTTCATCTTCCTAGTCTGGACAAGAGTGTCTTCAATCTTGTTTCGCAAAAGCCATAGGGACCTCGTCCCACTGATGCGGGTGTTGTTCAAGGTTGCCTCCTCCGCCTCGCTGTCACTACCGTAGTCAGGCACCTACGCATTCGAGATGGAAGAACAACCATCTTCTACGGAAACAAGCTCAGGATCTCGTTTGGTAATCACTCCAGCCATGAGCTTCGCAATAAACGCGAGGTCGGTAGTCTTATCGTGCGAGTCAAGAACAATAATAGGATTCAAAATCGAAGGTATCTCGTTCACATCAATAATTATTCCGTACACTTATACACATTTATTTTAATGAATAAATAAGTTACTTTGTATAAACAGGCAAATAAATGCATCATGTCACATATAACTCTCGTTTGTCCTTTCGGGGGGGGGGGTCATTTCGTCTTTGGCAAGTCTATCTTACGTAGACTATACCTCATTTGGCACTTTAATTGGGGTATTCTTCTCCCTACTAATGTCCTTACTTTGTCTTTCTTTGAAAAATGTTTGACTCATGGATCTTGACGCTTTCGTAAATGCAATGAAAAACCTTTTTTGTAAAAATGTTTTCGTGAGAGAGTCCTAGTGATTGCAGTCTACACTCGAAAAGGAATCCTAGTTCACTACAATCGAAGCTCTGATACCAAACTGTCACACCCTGACTTTTGTGGAAGCGTATGATGTGTGACTTGTTCAATATCATTGCATTCAATTATAATAAACAACTATATGATCAAAATGATGTCATCCATTCATAAAGTTTAAAATATTACAAACACCAGTCATTTAAGTTTCAAACAACACAACCTTTGATTAAGTTACAAACCAACAAAAGTGAATGACATCTAGACTTGTTATTCGTAACCTGAAACAACACCAGCGCCCAAGATCCATCTTGTTTCCTGAAATACATGTAATTTTGAAAACATCAACAAAAGTTGAGCAAGTTCATGCGTTTTGTATGAGTACTGATAAGCTTGTAAACATTTGAAAGACTCTTTTGAAAATAGGTATGAAAAGCGTCTATGAACAAATCAAATTAATGTTTTGCAAGGACATTAATGTATGTGAAGACATAGGGAGCACTCAATATGAGTAGGCTTTTATCCTTGCCGAATCTCCTCGACTATGTCGAATTCCCCTCGACTGTGTCAAATCAACCTTGACTATGTCAAATTCCCTTAACCGTATCAAATCACCCTTGACCGTTGTCGAATCACCTCGACTGGGACACTAAAGCACTCTAAGTGGTCACATAGGACCATGAGTGCGGCTCGGCCGTATCCGTTAGATCTAACCTTTGTCCATAATTCTTATGAGAGTTATTGGCATTTCAATTTCAATTTATGCTCACATGATCTAATAGTTCATTTGATAGCCAAATCATACCATTTGAACATCCGTAACATGTATTCCACCCCCGAGAGTTATAAATCCGAAAATAGTAAGAGAAAAGGGGGACATGAACTCACAAGTTTGCGTCCTGCTATCTCGTATGCTCAAACGTCCTTCTATGAGTCGTACAACTACCTACACATGTGCCATGTTTTATTAGACGTTTAGGTCGTGTAACGACTCTTTGTATTTATTGTTATGTCTTAGCATCCTTGAGTTACGTTTTTGAAGTACTTGTATTATCCCAAAGTATATAATTATTTTGATAAAATAATAATATTTTAACTTAAATTATATGTATTAATCATTTGGAATATTTGTTAAAACAATATATTCTAACTGGTATATCATGCAGTTATACGTATGTGTTCTCCCAAGGATGAGTATAATCATACTTGTGCATATTAGACTTGTGTATTTGCCAAGTATTGGTGGTGTATTCCGATGTATATTTATACGTACGAAGATACGTATTCTTATTGTGTTTATTAGGTAATCTTATACTTAATTTTTGTATTAGCTTTTCCAGAATAATATTTCTAATAAAAATATATATTCTCAAAATATATATTTTAAGAAACTTACATAGAAAAATTATTTATAATTTTTCCTTTGGCAAAAATAATTGTATTTTCATTTAAACCTCAAAAATAATATATTTTCAAGTTTAACTTAGAAAATATATATATAAATCTATTTTTCACCCAAAAATAATGTATTCTATGTTTATTTAAGAAAATATATATTTTCTCCCAAACATAATATATCTTCTAATAATTTAAAGAAAACATATATATTTTTCTGTACCCAAAATAATATATTTTCTTCTTGTAAAAAATATGATTTATTTTATAATACTTATGAAAATCATATTTTTGTTCCCTTGGTTTCCAAAATACCGTTTCCCAAAATATACTTACGAATCTAATTCCGGAATATTTAATGTAAGTTATATTCCTTGTTCGGTTTCTCCAATATTTTGGGTATAATTTTCATATTTATTTCTTGGAATCTTTGGTAATATTTAGTATTGTATTTCTTGGTATTTTGATGAGTTATATTATTTCAAGCCCTAAAATAATATATCTAATACACATAATATACAAATAATCACACACATGGTGACATCTAAATATATATTCTCCTAAATACATATTTAGACACTTTTATTATCAAAAACCAACCTCCAATATTTTGTAATTTTTGCAACAAAAATTATGGCAAACTTTATATGAAAAATCATGGTTAAAATATACTTGTAAATATTTGTTTAAAAATATTTTTCTAAGTGTTTAATTTTAAGAAAATTTTTGCCATAGTTTCCCCTTAAAAATGGAGGTTTCCATGCTTTCAAAGCATATCATTTTCTTTTATAAATCATCACAATCAACAATAATCTAAACAATACTTACCAAGTGCCATAAATCAAGCATTAATCACTACTTCATGAGGATTGAATGCCTTCAAGCTTCCTAGTTATGCTCAAGACACCTCTAGATCACCTTAGAATGCTTGAGGATTGAATGAAAATGAAGGTTGTATGGGGAGGTTATGTGAGCCGTAGGTAGGGAGAAGAGAAGAAAGGTTTGTGGTGTTGAAGATGAAGAATGATGATAAGTGTAAGGCCTTATGGTTACTTATAATAATTTTCCAACATTTCTTTACACGATGTATATTATGTTTATAACTTTTCCAACATAATCTTATAAAATATTAGAAGAAATCAAGTGTGGGCCCCATGGTGTAACCGGCCTTAGATGGGGGGGGGGGGTCTTAGTTGCATCTCAACTACAAGTTACATATTTTAGTTAGATGTTAAGTGTTATGTTTAGGGATTTAGGTGTTTAAGTGTTTTAGGATGTGATATGACGTTTGGTGACCATAACTAGCTTCATAACACTAAAACAATGCTTTTAGTGTAAATTTTGTGTTTCGGGTAGTGTCCGGTTGTTCAGTTGGTTACCGCCTCGTTAAGGTGCTAAATAGCGCAGTTTAGTGTGATTTATGTTGTATTTTATGACAGTTTCGATTCCCGACACTTAGGAAAGTATTCTGGACCATTAAACCACTTTTCTGCATTAAATTTGGTTGTTAAAATGCTGAAATTGCTGAATTTGTTTGTTTTCTGCAGAATTCTGCAGTTTTAGTGTGTTTCTGGCACTTTCCGGCTCCTAAGTTATCACTAGGAAGGCAGTTTTGTAATCCCTACTTTCCTACACACTATTCTAGTGTAACACTTGGTTCCGGGGCTCATTCTGTGTCTATATTTCATGGTTGCCTGAGTACTGAACTCCCGTCAGTACTTCTAGTTTGTTTGATAGCTGTGCTAACTTTGTTCTGTGCATTAAGTAAACCACACTGTGTTGTATGTAATAAATATAAACAATCTTGCAACATGAAATGCCATTGTATGTATATATGACAGTAATCAGAAATTCATTCGTCTTTTTAATTCAATCATGCACAGTCACTAAAGCACTATTTACTGTTTATTATTGTACGGAATTCATGGTAAAGTGCCAGTTGTCACATTGCTACTTCTTCTTTTGAGTACTGTGTAATATTCACCCTCCTCTATCACATAATCTACATTAAATTGTTCAGCTACATCAATTGCTGGAACATGTCTAACTGGTACAACATCTACAATGATTAAATCATGTAGTTCTTCAGTTTCATTCATATAATCCCCCTGTCATTCAACATTCTCTGTCTTTTTATCACTAGGAGTTGATTCTTGTTGACTATCCTCAACCACAATATCTTGACTCTGAATTCCAGTCACTTTTACACCTGTACCCCCACCTTGATCATTATCATCATTATTCTTATCATCATCACCATCATCTGAATAAGTATAATCAACCTGCTCTTCATCTTCTTTTTCATCCTCATCATTTTCTTTATTTTCCTGACAATACAAAGCATCCGCCATTTCATTCTCTTGTGTTGTTAGCTCAGGTTCAAATGGTTTAACAACTTCAGTTTCAGTTGTGGTTTCTGGAACACCATCAACTGCTTTCTTCCCCTGAGCTTTATCAGCAACAACATCAGCAACGTCTTTCTCTAATACAATCTCTTCCAACACTTTGAAGTAATCTTTGTACTTTAACATACTAGCTTATACACGATGACGTTCTTCATGTTTATCAATTTTAACTTGCTGCTCTTCATTATGCTTTCATAGCCTTTCATGTCACACCCCAAAAACGTCACAGCGGAATTTAAAACGTAGTGGTGAGAGAAGTTGGTGCCCATTTCTATCTTGATGTTTGATGCATTAAAATATTGATGCAGTATCCACTATTGTATCATAAGCACTGATGTTCAGAATCAGTGCTTTCTTCAAAGGTTGGTCAGTCCTCGAATGGGCAGTGCTTTTGGTCTTCATCAGTACTTGTGAGTCATCAGTAGTTAGGCTTCAGTCTTTATATCAGATCGGGTCTTTGGCTAAACAGTTGTTGTGCTGATCAGTGCTTGGAGACTGTTAGAGGCTAGTAAACCACTTTTAAGGGGAAAGTCTTGTACAAGCTCTGCTTATTCATGATCAACTGTTCTGAACTAGTTTTGGCTTTCCTTGTCATATGTTCTTCTAGGTTTGAATATATGTGTGACACCCGGCTTTTCAGGTCGTACCGTACAATTGTAACACGTGTTGTGAATAGATAAAAGGTTTTATTTGACTGATTATGATGTTTATATATGGTATTTAATGAGTTGACAAATTTAAACCTTGGTAAAAAAAATTATGTTGGCAACGGTAAGATAAACGCTTATCGCGTAACGGTTAAAATGCGAAACGAACATCGGCGACCACCCGATCAATGTTAAAATCCTAAAAATAGTCTGTTATGATTAGAATAGTAATTTTAATCATATTCGTGAGGAAAAATAAATTAAAACGCTAAGAAACTCTATTTTTTGAGTTTAAGCGTGTACCGCGCGATGCAGCGCGTATACCAACAAAATACTGTCAACACAACCTGTCAAGGCAACTGATAATCATTTTAGTAATAATTTAATGAGTTTATTCCTATAGAAGGATAAAAGTAAATAAAAAAACGCTTTAATCACTATTTTTGCGATTTTAAGCGCGTACCGCGCAGCACAGCGAGCATACTGCCAAATACCGGCAACGTAGCCAGTCCAGGCAAACAAAATATTGTTCAGTAATATTTTGGTGAGTTTATTTTTATAGAGCGTTAAAAATAATTTAAAACGCACTAAAACGGGATTAAAACGCTAGTTAACATATCCAGTAATCAGTAAAATACTAGTTTAAAGCCTATTATATGTATATATATGTGTATATGCATGTATATATGAGAGATAAGAGGGTTGGTGGCAGCCATATGAGTGTTTTAGATTCTCTCACTTGACATGTGTAAGCCATGCAAAGATATAATCATTATAACTCTCTTGAAAAACACTAAAGATCACCAATTTCAAAATCAAACCATTTCATCTTTCCTCCTACAGTACAATCGGCCGAACACCCCTTCACACCTTCATATTTTCGAAAATTTTGATGTTCTTGCAAGAACCAAATTAAATCCAAGGTGTTTCCAAGTTATTTTGAAGATCCAAAGGTGTTTTCAAGGTGAAACAAGCTCCATAACATCAAAATCCTGTCAAAAACCCACTTGAATCTTGAAGGTATAAGATTTATTTTTTTAAAATATATTCTTGATTCTTGGGGATGATTCATGATGTTGGAAGGTTTCTTTTGATTCTTGTAATATTTCACAAACTTGAATTCTTAAACAAATGGGTTTTCATAAAACAATTTAAAATGGAATTTGTGTGAGTACTAATTTGGCTGAAAATGATAGTGTGTATAGATTAGAGATTGAATTTTTATGTTATTTGATTTTGATGATGTGATTTATGTGAAACATAATGCATGCATGTTTAAAAAGGTGTTATCTGAAAACTTTTTGATTTGAAATGAGTTTATGTGAAAGGTGAATTTTTGGAAATTATAAACATATATATGTATGGCCGTATATGTATGTATATGTATTGCATGCAATTGAAATTTGGTTGTTAGTTCATAAATATGTAAGAACATGATTCTTGCATTTATGATAAATGATGAGAAATAATCGTACGTAGATTATGATGTTCTTGAATATTATAACATGATTTAAATATATGTTGAATATATATTTTAGTTCATGAAAAATGATGATTATGCTATATGGATGTATTAGATGCATTTACTTGAACATGTGAATGTGAAAATATGCTAAGTTTTAATGTGATATTGGAAATTTAGATTATGCATGTATACTTGTGCGTTTTGTGCGGTAGAAACGGTAAAAACTGCGTTAAATGTGTAACTTGTTTGTCGAGCATGAAAATTGATACATATAAGATATTTTATGTATATTAGCTTTAAAAATGACAAAATAGATAAGTTAATGAGATTACGTGTGTTACGATGTTAATTTATGTGCACGTTTATGTATATATATATTACGACGCGCAAATCGTAGATATATTGCGTATAAACGGGTGTGTTAAGGGATTTACATGATAATGGTCACCAATAAAATCGTTCAAGTCGCAAAATCTTAAATATATATATGTATATATATATATATATATATATATGGACTCATATATTTATTAACGAGCCAACATAATAAAAAATGATGATTTTTCGAGAAAATCTCAAAGTTATGTGAAAATTCTAAGAAACAGAGAAACTTAGGATTTTGTGATGTATGTATATTGATTTAAAAACCATTCCTATCTATAGAATAGGAAGTGTAGAAATCAATCTCTGGGATTGCGCTATTTAAAATACGCACCCAAAGGTGAGTATCACTAAACCCCTCTTTTATTGCTTTGTATATGTTTTGGGGGTAGAACACGCCAATAAAAGGGTTTAATAATGTTTTTGGATTAAAACATACCTTTTTATAAAAAAATATATATATATATTTTGAAAATACATGGAGTTTAATAAATCATACGTTTCGAGATAAAACGTCTTGATGAATGAATGTTTGGAGGAAATTTGGGATGATACGGTGTTTCCGAGGAGAAACAGACCGTAAAGTTGGGACGAATGCTGGCCTGGTCTCAAGGGAGGGGATTCAAGGGATTCGTACAACTTCGTGTATTAAATTTGTCATATTAGTAAGATATATATCGTACGTGAGGCAGACATCATATTGGTCTCAAAGTGACCCTGCGCCCATGATGTCGTTTAATCTATTAAGTAAATGTACGCGAGGAATTGTTGGTAGATCTATCGGGTTGACAACCCCGTCGTGACCGGTCGCCCCGTGTCAAGTCAAACGACGAATTTAGATTCTGGTTATTGTCTAGCTTTGATTATCCCTGCATGGTAAATATATAGTTCGTATTGTCTAGCTACCATACGAGTCTGAAAATTGACGCTATGAATTTAATATACAAAACCTGGGTAAGAGCTTTATTGTCGGGTTTTTGAACTGCGATGGATGACTGATGGAGAGTGTGAGGCATGGATGTTTAAGTGCTTATCTTACATGTTTTGTTCGGTTTTATGTGATTATATGCTTGGAATTGGTTTACTGCGAGTGTTTGTGTTCTTTGCAGGTAAAACATGTAATTCGATGAAATTAAGGGGTTTAAAGAGAAAGTGCACATGTGGAATTGAGTTTGGCAGCCGACATCCAACATTGAAAAGGAAGGCAACAAAGATATTATTTGTTGACATTTTAATATTCAGCCAATCAAGGAATTAGTAGCATCTCTTGGAGGCATAGACATCATGTGGACTCCTAGGGAGATAATTGTGAAACTTCATTAATTAATCATCACATCTCAACATTACATATATGCATATCTTCACGCATACAGGAGAGGTGGCGGATACTTGGGTGGACTTTTGAATTGGTTTTGTCATCATCCATCATGTTTTATATACACACATCGAGAGGATTAATTGAAAAGCCAAAAACATTACAAGGATATATATTTGTTTTGACGGCTGAGGAATAAGAAGACTTTTTGATGGCATTTAATTGAGACACAATCACATCATCAAAGATTGATGGCAGCAACTCTCACGTGGTGTTATGTTATTTTATTTTCTATCAATATTGATTAGGCCATTCACTAAAGTCAAAGCACACCTTGGACTTGGAGGAGATGATTGGGCCGATCACTGGATCCAACAACATAATCATCATCTATCATC
Source organism: Helianthus tuberosus (assembly GCA_030545235.1). Taxonomy (NCBI): domain Eukaryota; kingdom Viridiplantae; phylum Streptophyta; class Magnoliopsida; order Asterales; family Asteraceae; genus Helianthus; species Helianthus tuberosus. Next base: position 57,963,425 of record CM060426.1, on the reverse strand, counting down.
ACATCGTCCAAGATCCAAGAGTGGGTGTCACGTGATTTGTGGGGTTCACCTATGTTCTTTGACGGCAGATTGGAAGGAATTGGGCTCGCATGTGACGGTCGACTTTTGATGGAAATTATTGGGCTCAAAAGTCCACGCAAGAATAAAAATTATCATCACCATTAGTATCGACATGAGGGGCTGCTGACTTGTGGGGGCGGCACATCTAGGAAAAACAAAGAACAATTCACGTGGGATGTTATTTGGAGGGACTTGAGGTGTGGATAAGAATTGGCGGCACATGATTGGCAGCCAACATATGGCATGTGAATGAAGGGCAGCATTGATGAGGCACAAAGAAAAGAGGTGGACCTGAAAAGTGCACAAATCTCCACCGTAACTCAGACATTTAGCACCGTAACACATTGAAGACCACCGTAAATTACGGTGGAGCCGTAATTTACGATGGAATCTGCGTCAAAAACGTAACTGCCATCATTAAGGTGGTTTTATGATGTCTTTTGGGCTATTCTCATCATTGTCGGTTTGGAGAGCATCCTAGGGGCGATTTGGCTTGTTCTTGCTTGGTTTTGGACAATTCCTAACATTTGTTTGGTGTTTTCGATTTGGATGAACATGGAAACCTTTGTTATGATGTTGATTCGAGCCATGTGTGGCTAAACACTTTATGATTGTCCTAGATTGAAGGTTTGTTTGAGACATTTTGTATTTGATTTCCTAATTTCTAGAATAGCAATCCTTATCTTTATGGTTGGTTTGTTATGGTGTGTGATTGTTTGTTAGTAACTTGTTAATTCTTATGATTTTCTAGTTTGAAACCATACGTTCTTGGTGCCGTTGGCAATCGAGATATCATGGGTAGAATTAGGATTGGGTAAGGGTTGATTGATCATCGGGTAACAACCTCACGTTCTAGGAATCTGAGTACTTAGTTCCCTTTCATCACTGCAAGTAATCACACATGAGCTATGTCTATGTAGTTCTTTCTAGTGGAATGATAATATGAATGTCGATACAAACCGGAAATCTAGGATGGTCATTTGTCTCTAATTTGCTTACAACCAAACTTTTCTCTTGCAATTTACTTAGTTTAATTTAGTCTAAAACCAATTCACTCACATAAACTCTTGAATTTTATTTCTCTTGCAGTTAGATTAATTTAGTTAAAATTAGATAAACTTTCAAATAACACACATTCCACAAACTCCATGTGTTCGATACCCACTTACCGCTATCTATTTAGTAGTAATTGGATTAAATTTGATTGTGACCGCGACATCACGTCAAATTTTGGCGCCGTTGCCGGGGAGTAGTGCGCAACGTGTGTTATCTTGTGTATAAGTTTGAAAAAAAAAATTAATCAAAATTAAAAAAAAACCAAAAAGATTTCTTTTATGTTCATGATTTACACTTGGTAGTTGAGTTGTGTTGTGCAGGATGACAGGGCATTACACAAATTTCAGCTTATTTACGTGTAGATTGTGCGGGGGTCCACGACATCCATGTATTGGTTGCCACGAGGCTCACTACAGGAGGGCACATGGAAAACCGGTGTCTTATGTTTCACAACTTCCACCTCCATCATACGTTGACGATTATGAATCAGAAATGGAGGATGACTATTATTCATATGGATACGATCGGGACGAGGAAGTTTATTATGAGGCAAGGATGGATGGTCTATGTTTTTGTTGCGGTCGCGATCACACTTATGATTATGATGTGTGCCCGGTGTATTCGGAAAACCCGAAGTATTGGAATAAAAAGATGATGGAAGCGCGCATCTATAGACCGTATCAGGGATATCGACAATATCATCCCGAAGAATATTCTGAGCCCGAGGGTGTTTATGTTTATGAGACCGAGGAGGAAAAAGAGCTTGCTGTATTGGAAGTAACTTTGTCCAAACTCGAGCAATTTTTAGCAACACCCAACCTGTCCGATGAAGACCGAATCAGCTGCTTAGTTTCTAAGTGTCATACTTTAAAATTGAAGATAGAGATAGAAGAACGCCTCTCACCATTACCTGACGATATTAGAGATTATTCTCACATGAAGTAGGAGGTTGTGGAGGATAATACCACACCAATGAGTCCTTTATCTGATGAAGAGTCACTTGTAGATCAGATGATGTGTGCAGATTATGAGGTAGAGCAGGCTGATGAGATGGATATGTGTACCGAACCTCTTCCCATAATTCAAATTAACAAGTGTGGGGAAGAGGGTTCGAGAAACAAGATGAGAAGGGTGAAACTACCAGACATTAAGGTATATGTCATGAAGTGGACTAGCAAAGCCCGCATGAGCAGCTTTAACATGCCAAATAGACTGAAAAATCTATGGAGATGGCATGTAAATTTCCGGGCATTTGTTGGAAATGTCGCGGGTAAGTGTGCATTAAGACCACCATAACGCATATCAGGTATGGTCTGGCTGAAGACCTTTAAACTTAGCGCTCTCAGGAGGCAGCCCGAGGATGTAGAGTATTGTATTTGTGTTTTGTTTTGCTTTGTTTGGTTTTGTTTTGGTGTTGTGTTTGTGTGTTGGCAGGTTATTACGTTTCAACCCTCGCGGATGCAATGATTCAAGTGTGGGGATGTGTGGCAACATCCCTGTTGAGATATCGGCGAATCTAAGAGATGTTTTTGAACCGGTTCGATCACCGCAGCTGCATCACTACCAACACTGCTGATTTACTAATCAGGAATTGGTGGTGTTTTGATGTGTTTAGTTTATGGGTTGTGAAGGTGATGATAGGAAGTCGGATTATCTACAACATCTGTTGTGTCAAACTTCACCAGGTCAATGTACTCTTTCCTTAGCATTGTTATGTTCTTTAGTATTAAAATACTGGTATTAGTTGTTAAAAAAAAAATAAAAAGAAACTTGGGGTTTGAGAGTATAAGCAAAGGTTGATGTTGTGGTTAAAAGCGATCCTTCCCTCAAAGCCATACATTGGGACAATGTATCCCAAGTGTGGGGATGGGGGAAATTTTTAAGAGTTTTAAAAATTTTGTAAACCCAAGCGAAAATTGTTAAAATTTGAAAACTTGATATTGTGCCATTTGACACACCGACACCCATTCCTAGTCTTTTCTTGGTGAGGATTTGAGCCACACATGATTGTTATTGATATTTCATTGTTTGAGTGGCGGTGTGTGTTGTGTGTTAATAAAACTTGTGTGTGAATACTTGTTAAATCCTAGAGTTAGCATGCTTTTGGAAATGATAGGGGACTTTTAGGAAGCCTCGTCTAGATGTGTGAAGAGTGCGGGATTGGTGGGTTGGACCTCATACGTTACATATATGAGCTTGGTATTGTGAGGGGTGGGGGTTTGGTCCTTAGAAAGCCATGTTTGAGCCTTATACCATTCGGTTGTGACCCAAACCTACTTCCTACAAAATTTTACCTATTGAGATGACCCGGTTTAGGAGATTTAGTATGTAGTTTTGATGTTCTTGTATATATTGTTGAGTTTGATTGTTAAAAAAAAAATGAAAAAAAAAATTGAAAAGAAAAAAAAAGGAAAAAAAAAAGAAAGAGAAAAATATGAAAAAAAAAATATTTAGTTGCAATCGTAGTTGAGAATGTTGAAGAAGTTGTGTATATAATTGATGTTTGTTTTGTTTTGTAGTAGAAATAAAAACCGGGTCAAATCAATTAGCTCTCGCATATATATTCCACCATTTTCCTACCTTTACAACTAGCCCCGTTGCAACCCGCAAGTCCCTTTGATTCTAAAGCATGTTAGATATTTGTTAGGAGGAAACTTGATTTGTATACAAGCTTATTGTCGCACACACACACGCATTGAGTGGTTTAGCATTATGTGCTAATATTTCTTGTCACCGAGAGTTTTGTGTGAGGGGTGTGTCTTGTGGTATGATTGAAAGTTAGTAAAAGGACGATACATTTTAGCTTGGTATGCATGTCGATCGCTTGTGGTTTTGAAATAGTTTTTGAATCGGTTGCTTGGGACAAGCAACGGGTAAGTGTGGGGATGTGATGGAGAGTGTGAGGCATGGATGTTTAAGTGCTTATCTTACGTGTTTTGTTCGGTTTTATGTGATTATATGCTTGGAATTGGTTTACTGCGAGTGTTTGTGTTCTTTGCAGGTAAAACATGTAATTCGATGAAATTAAGGGGTTTAAAGAGAAAGTGCACATGTGGAATTGAGTTTGGCAGCCGACATCCAACATTGAAAAGGAAGGCAACAAAGATATTATTTATTGACATTTTAATATTCAGCCAATCAAGGAATTAGTAGCATCACTTGGAGGCATAGACATCATGTGGACTCCTAGGGAGATAATTGTGAAACTTCATTAATTAATCATCACATCTCAACATTACATATATGCATATCTTCACGCATACAGGAGAGGTGGCGGATACTTGGGTGGACTTTTGAATTGGTTTTGTCATCATCCATCATGTTTTATATACACACATCGAGAGGATTAATTGAAAAGCCAAAAACATTACAAGGATATATATTTGTTTTGACGGCTGAGGAATAAGAAGACTTTTTGGTGGCATTTAATTGAGACACAATCACATCATCAAAGATTGACGGCAGCAACTCTCACGTGGTGTTATGTTATTTTATTTTCTATCAATATTGATTGGGCCATTCACTAAAGTCAAAGCACACCTTGGACTTGGAGGAGATGATTGGGCCGATCACTGGATCCAACAACATAATCATCATCTATCATCACATCGTCCAAGATCCAAGAGTGGGTGTCACGTGATTTGTGGGGTTCACCTATGTTCTTTGACGGCAGATTGGAAGGAATTGGGCTCGCATGTGACGGTCGACTTTTGATGGAAATTATTGGGCTCAAAAGTCCACGCAAGAATAAAAATTATCATCACCATTAGTATCGACATGAGGGGCTGCTGACTTGTGGGGGCGGCACATCTAGGAAAAACAAAGAACAATTCACGTTGGATGTTATTTGGAGGGACTTGAGGTGTGGATAAGAATTGGCGGCACATGATTGGCAGCCAACATATGGCATGTGAATGAAGGGCAGCATTGATGAGGCACAAAGAAAAGAGGTGGACCTGAAAAGTGCACAAATCTCTACCGTAACTCAGACATTTAGCACCGTAACACATTGAAGACCACCGTAAATTACGGTGGAGCCGTAATTTACGATGGAGTCTGCGTCAAAAACGTAACTGCCATCATTAAGTTGGTTTTATGATGTCTTTTGGGCTATTCTCATCATTGTCGGTTTGGAGAGCATCCTAGGGGCGATTTGGCTTGTTCTTGCTTGGTTTTGGACAATTCCTAACATTTGTTTGGTGTTTTCGATTTGGATGAACATGGAAACCTTTGTTATGATTTTGATTCGAGCCATGTGTGGCTAAACACTTTATGATTGTCCTAGATTGAAGGTTTGTTTGAGACATTTTGTATTTGATTTCCTAATTTCTAGAATAGCAATCCTTATCTTTATGGTTGGTTTGTTATGGTGTGTGATTGTTTGTTAGTAACTTGTTAATTCTTATGATTTTCTAGTTTGAAACCATACGTTCTTGGTGCCGTTGGCAATCGAGATATCATGGGTAGAATTAGGATTGGGTAAGGGTTGATTGATCATCGGGTAACAACCTCACGTTCTAGGAATCTGAGTACTTAGTTCCCTTTCATCACTGCAAGTAATCACACATGAGCTATGTCTATGTAGTTCTTTCTAGTGGAATGATAATATGAATGTCGATACAAACCGGAAATCTAGGATGGTCATTTGTCTCTAATTTGCTTACAACCAAACTTTTCTCTTGCAATTTACTTAGTTTAATTTAGTCTAAAACCAATTCACTCACATAAACTCTTGAATTTTATTTCTCTTGCAATTAGATTAATTTAGTTAAAATTAGATAAACTTTCAAATAACACACATTCCACAAACTCCCTGTGTTCGATACCCACTTACCGCTATCTATTTAGTAGTAATTGGATTAAATTTGATTGTGACCCCGACATCACGTCAATGACCCATGGATTTTATTAAGGAAGTAAAATGGACTTTCTAAAAATTATATGGATGTTTTAAAATAAACACATAATCAGAAAGTTTTCCTTTGGAATGAATTGTTTGAATGTGAATATGTGAACTCACCTTCCTTTGTGTTGACACTTGATTTTAACGTGTTCTACAGGTACTTAAGTTCGGCGGGAATTATGACGTATCTTGTGGTTGATGATGCATGCTTGGTTTGATAATGTTTTGGACAAACTTTTAAAACTATTTGGGACCAATGTAATAAGATCCATAAGGATCAAAACAATTTAACTATGGTGTGATTGTGACGAACTTTTAGACTTTATGTTTTAAAATCTATGTTTTAATTAAGTTGAAATGTCCAACATTACGATGCATCGTTCAGCAAGATACAGATGGGCACCAGTTTCCGTTACCACTACGTTTTATATTCCGCTGCGACATTTTTGGGGTATGACAGAAGTTGGTATCAGAGCTAATGGTTGTTAGCGAACTAGATGTTTTCGGAGGAAAACACTAGACTTCAACCGAAGAATTTTGAGATTTAAAGTCCAAAATTCTCGAAGCCAAAATTTTTAAAATAAACATAGAAAATTTTATCATGTATGAAAACCATTATGTGTTTATGTGCATACGTGATTTTCTGTTTATTTGGGCCTTATGTGTTACTATTCATTTTGATCACACACTTACTTTGTACGGTTACATTATGTCACGTCTCGGCCAATAGAACCATTAGTAGTCTGTCTCACTGATACTGTCAAGCCTACAATGGAGATTCCCCCGCTCGTCGTTACAGAATCGTCTATTTCGCTATTCGAGTCACGTGTTTTGCTACACCTCTACTAGTTTACACTCGTCATAGCAAGAGGACTCGACCCGTTGGAGGGATCGCATCGACTTTGAGAGTTGAGACAGCGTCCGCTTTGAAGAAGCTGAAGGAGATTTGGGTCAATCGCTCTCAATGCGATCGTCAGTTCGCCACGTTACGCGGAGACTTGGGGACGACGAAGGGAAAAATGAAATATTTAGAGGGATAGGAGGACTGGTATGATAAGCTTAAGGACTTAGATGACAGTGCGAGGGATCAGATGCACTGGAGGATAGTTGAGCTAGAAGAGCATGTTAGGAAATTGTTGGACTTCCAGGGATTGAAGTGTTAGTTGTTGGTTATTTTTGTTGTTTGTTTTGTATATCTCATTTGATGAACCCTATTTGTGGCTTGCATGCCAAATTTTCAGATATTTAGGAGGAAATTTCATATAGTTCTTGCGGGTGTTGATGTAGACACGCCGAATTTTGATTAGTCTTTGTACTAAAAACAAGCTTTGTAATTTCTGGTATAAATATCGAATGGTTTTCTTTTGGTTTAAAAATTGTTCTCATTAATATGTGGATATTATACATGCGCAATGTTTGGTCCACTAGGATTTAATGATTGAATTATTTTCGGATATCGTCTTATGTTGATATTATGTTGTAATAATAGAAACGACGAAATGCCGCCAAAAGCAAAACAGGGTTCTGGACTACCTACTACCCCATAAGAGTTGGCACAACTCACAGCCCAACACGTTAATACTGTTATGGAACAGCGCAATGCTAACCAAAATAATGGCCAGGAACGTGGACGTGGTACTCATGGGCATGGTCTTGGTGGGACACAGACCGGAAACCCTCCAGGTGATATAATGATCGGAAAGTTTTAGTAGTTCATGTGTTATGATATAATCAGAGCGTATTCCTAATTTTCATTAACCTTGTGAACAGTACATAGATGTACACGCAAAACAATCCAGGGTTGTAACCCAAGAACATTTACTGGTGCCTTATGCAATGACGTGGCAACGGTATGCATGATGTCGGGCCATCACAGCGGGTAGACCATTCAAATAATTCCGCATTCTGAGCCTAGATCTGTGGATTCGCGAAAGTGAAAGTCTGAGAGTTGAGAAAGGAAACCGATGAGACGCGTGATGGGAAACGCAGTTCGGGGAAGGCATATGTAGCAAATTCTAGCAGTTCTAGAAGAGATAATGCCAGGGATGACAGGAGTGGTCCTGAGAAGAAGGCTCACGAGGATGAGCAGAGTAAGTGCGCCAGGTGTGGTCGAACTAGGCATGTTATCAGCGAATGCTATTCTAAAAGTACTTGGAGGGAGTGAAGCTAGAGGGATGCTTCCAGTGCGGTGAATAGGGACATTTCAGGAAGGATTGTCCTAAAGCAAAGGCTCAGAGTACCAGGAGTAGAGCGTTCGAGCTAAATGCTGGGAAGGCGTGTAACGATCCTACAGTTGCTACCGATACGTTCTTAATCGTCAACCATTTAACGTTCGTACTATTTAATACTAAAGCTGACTTGAGTTTTGTTTTGAAAAACCTTGAACCCTTTCTGTGTTCACCAACAAGTAAGCTAAGTATAAAAGTACTCGATAGAACTATCCATTGGTTAGCTGAAAGAATCTAGTGAGGTTGTTTGCGATTATAGTATTTAGTTGGATGATCATAGTTTTAGTGTCGATTTATTTACAGTGGAGCCAGGGAGCTTTGACGTAGTTGTGAGAATGGATTGACTATCCAAGAACAAAGTGGGGATTATCGCTCGGAGAAGCTAGCTAGGATGCCTTGTTCTGATGTTGGAAAGGTGGTAATTGTTCACGGAGACCGACCGAGTCGAATGTCGAGTGTCGAGTGTCGAGTGTTGAGTGTTGTCAGTGTTACGAAGATGTTCAAGGTGTTACGAAAAGGCTACCCTGCGTCCTTTGTTAACGATGTGGATATGAAGGCCAAATGTAGGAATACTTGAAAAGATTCCTATTGTTCGTGATTATCCAGAAGTTTTCCTAAAAAGACTTACCTGGATTGCCCCCTGCGAGACAAATCGAATTCCGAATCGATCTGGCACCCGGTGCTACACCCAATTGCACAATCTCCTTATAGATTAAGCACCGTATGAGATGATAGAAATGTCGAATCAGCTTCAAGAGCTACTAGACAACGGTTTCATTCGATCAAGCTTCTCGCGTTGAGGTGCACCTATTTTGTTGTGAGGAAGAAGGATGGATCCTTCAGGATGTGTATTGATTTCAGAGAGCTGAACAAGTTGACTATCAAGAATCGGTACCCTTTACCGAGAATCGATCAGCTACAGGGATCGAACTACTACTCGAAGATTAGCCTACGATCAGAATATCATCAGCTGAAGGTTGCTGACGAAGATTAACATGCCGACATAATAAAAAAACGATGATTTTTCGAGAAAATCTCAAAGTTATGTGAAAATTCTAAGAAATAGAGAAACTTAGGATTTTGTGATGTATGTATATTGATTTAACAATCGTTCCTATCTATATAATAGGACGTGTAGAAATCAATCTCTGGGATTGCGCTATTTAAAATACGCACCCAAAGGTGAGAGTCACTAAACCCCTCTTTTACTGCTTTGTATATATTTTGGGGGGTAGAACACGCCAATAAAAGGGTTTAATAATGTTTTTGGATTAAAACATACCTTTTTATGAATATATATATATATATATAGGGGAAGGTTCAAATGAAAACCACTAGTTATTGTGAAAACTCGAAAACTAATTAAAAAAAGCCAAAAAAACATACAAATTTTTTTTTCAAACCAATTTTCGCAGGTTTTATTAAATAAAAAAAAATTTCAAAAAAAAAAAAAAAATTTTTTTTGTGTAGTGCACATGTGTAACTACACATGTGTAGTATTACACATGTGCACTACACAATTTTTTTTTTTTTTTAAAAAAAGTTTTTTTTATACATAAAAAGCAGCGATTTTTATAAAAATAATTTGAAAAAAAAAATTTGTGTGTTTTTTAGGCTTTTTTTAGTTAGTTTTCGAGTTTTCACAATAAAAGTGGTTTTCATTTGAACCATCCCCTATATATATATATATATATATATATATATATATATATTTTCATTAAAAATATATGGAGTTTGATAAATCATACGTTTCGAGATAAAACGTTTTGATGAATGAATGTTTGGAGGAAATTTGGGATGATACAGTGTTTCCGAGGAGAAACAGACCGTAAAGTTGGGACGAATGCTGGCATGGTCTCAAGGGAGGGGATTCGCACAACTTCGTGTATTAAATTTGTCATATTAGTAAGATATATATATTGTACATGAGGCAGACATCATATTGGTCTCAAAGTGGACCCTGCGCCCATGATGTCGTTTAATCTATTAAGTAAATGTATGCGAGAAATTGTTGGTAGATCTATCGGGTTGACAACCCCGTCGTGACCGGTCGCCCCGTGTCAAGTCAAACGACGAATTTGGATTCTGGTTATTGTCTAGCTTTGATTATCCCTGCATGGTAAATATATAGTTCGTATTGTCTAGCTAGCATACGAGTCTGAAAATTAATGCTATGAATTTAATATACAAAACCTGGGTAAGAGCTTTATTGTCGGGTTTTTGAACTGCGATAGATGACCCATGGATTTTATTAAGGAAGTAAAATGGACTTTCTAAAAATTATATGGATGTTTTAAAATAAACACATAATCAGAAAGTTTTCCTTTGGAATGCATTGTTTGAATGTGAATATGTGAACTCACCTTCCTTTGTGTTGACACTTGATTTTAACGTGTTCTACAGGTACTTGAGTTCGGCTTCGGGAATTATGGCGTATCTTGTGGTTGATGATGCATGCTTGGTTTGATAATGTTTTGGACAAACTTTTAAAACTATTTGGGATTAATGTAATAAGATCCATAAGGATCAAAACAATTTAACTATGGTGTGATTATGACGAACTTTAAGACTTTATGTTTTAAAATCTATGTGTTAATTAAGTTGAAATGTCCAACATTACGATGCATCGTTCAACAAGATACGGATGGTCACGACTACATTTTATATTCCGCTGCGACATTTTTGGGGTGTGACAATATGGACCAACAATCTCCCCCAAGAACAGATGATGCCAAACACTTCATTATTCATGATCTTTATTGTCTCATCAACATTTCCCTAACTTGACCCTTGAATTGAAGTTCAAAGTTAAGGGGATATTCATCATCCTCATCCCTGCAAAGTTGAAGTTCTAAGAGATCTTGGAGGTCAGCTACACTCAGGCCTAGTGCATCCTCCCTTGATATGTGTTCAACTACTCCACTTGACTTGAGCAAGGTCAATACATGGGTCTTTTGATTAGACTTCCACTTTAGTATTTTTGAGTTCAGTGGGTTTCTTGGGAGAGTTTTTATTTTTGATGAGTTTGGTGATGAAGGCCTGCTCATGAATCTTTTAGCAATTTCTTGTAACTTTGCTGAGTTAGGATCCTCTTCAATCATTCTTTTGATGGCCTCTTTCATATAGTCAGCTTCTCTCTGTGCATCTTCTTCATCTATCTGCTTTTGCCTTTTTCTTTGATTCAAGGTTATGATGGAAGTGTCAGATGATGTGAACAAAGGTTTTAGAGAGAGGGCCTGCTGCTGAGACTCATCAGTTTTCTTGTTTCTTTATGCTGGTTTCTTTGGAGCTTTAGGATCTGTCTCTCTTAGTTTTTTCAGCTTTTCATACACCATGTCAGTGTACTGCCTAGATCATTTTGATATGGCTTTTGCTGAACCATACTTGGCTGCAACCAACTCTTGCTTCTTTCTTTTGTATTCCAAGGTAAGATCTGCAATTGTCTTTTTGTACTTATTCCAATTTGGTGCAGATCTTTTCATACTTGGATCATTTCTTACCCTTTCAATTCTGCTTGCTTCAGCTTTGAGTGCAATGAGTGGCCAGTCTTTAAATTGATCAACCTTGGGAGGATAGAACTTGTCTCTAATGATTAGCTCTAAGAGATCCTTTCATATTTCCTTTTGTAGGTCAGCATTTGGTGGTAAGTTTGACATCTCTTTGCTTAAGTCTCTTGCATAATCTTCCAATTTCTTGACTTTGCTAAGTAAATGCTGCATTCGACTTGAGATGCTAATATCATTCTCCCCTTGACCTTCATATTTGGCATGTAATTCGGATTGCTTTGCTTTGAGTTTTAAATACTCATCCATAGTCTTGGGAGGTCTGAAGCCATGAAGGGAAGGAAATTTCCTTTTTGCAGGATCATCCACTGTATAGAATTGCCTCATTTCATTTTTAACTGCATGCAATTCCAGAGGATAGTCTGGTGCTAATGGAACAAATCTTCAGGGATCATGTCCTTCAAGTGTTTTTGTGTCAGTGATTGGGTTTGATAATGATGATGGTGGTGGAATGGATGGTTTAGGTTTGGTTTGAATGATAGGTGTGGATGATATAGGAGTAGGTGCTGGTATGTCATCATCATGCACCTGAAACTTCCTTTTTCTGGTTTAAACTTTTGTGGGAGAAGGGATTTTTGTTTGGGATTTGGAAACATGAATGATTAAAGCTTGGGAAGGGAATTGGAAGGTGGTGATTTGTAGACTAACAGCTGTTGAAACAACTGGTGTCTCAACCGCTGTTGTCATAGTAATTGTTGAAGTGTCAACATTTGTTGCAGCAGTGGTGTAACACCTGTGCCTTCACGGCCATCAAACAAATACAAAACCAATGAAATATTATATTTCATACTTGGGATTTGTAAAAATATGTGTATCGTTTAGACATATCAACTCTTGTTCGATTTCAAGCTCTAAATCGCTTTCTGGAGGGTTATACGCGCACTGATGCGTAAATATAACCAGTTTAATGCAACGAACACTCCGGAATAGTGAAATAGGCTTAACATACCTTAAATAACCTTTACATAACTTAGATATAAGTTTTGGAAGGTTTGGTGTGGTGAAATCAAAGTTTAATCGCTTACAGGGACTAAAGTTGACAAACTGCGAAAGTATGCCAATTTGAACTGTAACAGACATTCCGGAACATGACCATAAGTTAAACATACCATAAATATCCTTTACATAGCTTAGAAATAGGCTTTGAGGTGTTCGGTATGCTAAAATAAACTTTTGTGGCATTCAGGGACTAAAAGCGTCAAAAATTGCACAAGTTTGCATTTTTACGCGTAACTTACGTTCTGAATACATCCGGACATCCAAAAATTTATGTAAGCACTAAAATATTTTATTTTAGTGTTTGGCATAAGAAAAATCCATTCGTCGCGTCATTTGGATCGTTTTTCGCGCTTGTGCGCATTCCGTCGTAATTAAGCGAACATCGCGTTCGTACGGCTAAACGAACCGACATCCGAGATATTTTTGAGCACATTTTAAGTTCCCTATACTTTAACTTCTTTTTAGAGCTTTGAAATGGGGTTAACGGGCCTTAAACGTGTCGAAAATGGGCTGAATGCATGACAGGGACTAAAAGTGTAATTCTGCCAAACTATGGCTAGCGGTGCGCTACACTTTTAGTGTAGCGGTGCGCTAGCCATGCACAGACCAGATGCAGTGTTTCTTAACAGCCTGTTTGCAGCTGATTAACCACACCCACACATTCCCAATTGCCTAGTCATGATGATAAGAACCATTTTAAGCTTCCATAAGGTTCCGACAAGTGTACGGGTTGGATCATGGCACGTTTTCCATGAAACGATCCTAACGGTTCGGGTATTCCTATAAATACCCAACCCACACAACCTCATTTTGCACAAGAATTCTGAATTGAGAACCTCTAAGTTGAAACCATTGTTTCATACCTGAGATTCTTGAATCGGGATTAGCATTCGGGGACCCTTCGTAAGTATTCTTTCGTTCTTTTCCTTATTTTATTGCTTTTCGAGTCCGAAAGTCAAACTTTGTTTGACTTTCAGCGTTGACCAGTAATGGTCAATGCGAAGTTCGTTTGAACTTCGCAACGTGAGTGTAATCACGTTGGTCATAGTCCTTTGGGACTATGCCCACTGATTACCACGTTGTCTAGGGTCGTAGGGTAGGCGATCTAATAAATCGCCTATACCTTCGAACCCGACCCAGTTTGGTCGATCATTAGGATCCGACCAAATACATTAGGTGACCCTAGCATAGGGCATAACCTTCCGAGGTTATACCCTATGGTCACATCGTTTAAATAGTTGTATGATAGGTAGTTTATATGCCTTAGGTAAATTACCAGAATACCCTTTTCATGTATAATTGATAATTAAGCATATGTAACCTAAACTTTTGACATATAACTGACTATGTAACATGTTTAGGCATATAACACTTGTCATAGGACTAGTTAGACGGTCCGAACGCGTTTCACGCGAACGACGCGTTAAAGTAGCATAAGCTACCTAAACGGGTCGTAATGGGTCGTAGACACTTAGGTTAAGTTTCATTTAGTATGTAGGCTTTGATTAACCATATCACATGAGTTCCTACACTCATTTGGTTTACAAACCCTCATGCTACCCAGTCTTCCGATTTAGGTCCGGTTTATTAATGTAGTTACCTATATTAGGTGCCGTTTGATATTCCGCGATCTCTAGCATTGCTTGGTGGTTATCCTAGGACTTCTGAGCAATCTCAAGTGAGTACATAGACCCCTCTTTTACTGTTTTCCAAACTGTTTTGGGGTGGAACACATGTGCCTACTTGTTACTTTCATGCTTTCCTGTTTTCACATCATATACCGACTATGTTTGTTAGTACATTATAGTACATGATTTCATTACTTTTCTGCTATGTATGTTGACTGATAACATGCTAAGCACATTGATTTACATGACTTTTCTGCTTTGTATGTTAACTTAGCATACTTAGTACATCATTTTACATTGCATCTCTGTTGCATATGTTCCAGTAACATATGGACACATTGTTTTACAGCTCTACCTTGTATGTTTACTCTAGCATACTAGGTACATTATCTTCATCTCATGCTTACATTTTGGTATGACATTTGGTTTGTTTAACGGGTCTATATAACATTCATTAACATTTGCTACGCCGCTCGGTAGTAGGTAGTGGTACCATAGGACTTGACAAATCCCGTTCCGGACATCCCAGGGAAAGGGGATGAAAGGAATGACCGAATCCGAATACATATTCTCTTGATAACTCACTTTTACATAGTTATCCGGCTGTCTCAAGGCTTGAATGTTTGCGTTTAACATACTGCATAAGTGTTTGTATCAGTAAAGCATGCATTATTCTACAAAACATAACTTTGATTTAAACCAAGTTTTACTTCAATACTTTGTTTTGTACATTTTTTACTTATGGTTTAAGTAGTCTAAATTTTACTTACCATACATATCATTTTGGTTATACATTACTTGACTACTTTTGGACTATAGACATTTGACATGGATATTTGACATAGACATTTGACAATTGATTTAAACATAGACATTTTACATTGTTTGGTTTGGTTTGATTAAGTGATTAAGTAACGATGTGTGTGTAATATGATACAAGCATGGTGGATACGCCGCTGGTACTTCCTATATATAAGTGTTTGTATGGTATTACATATCGTAGCGTTATTTGAATCATTTCAGTTTGATACATAGAACATTTTATACAAATAACATACTTTTTACAAGACATTGTTTTACAAAACAACTTATCTTTTACAAACTTATTTTACTTGGTTATTCATTTAACCTTACATTTATTTATACTTATCATCTGATCTTATCGATTTTCAAATGATTTACAAAGACAAAGCAAATTACAAGGTTCATGACTAAACATTTTCTCAAACATAAGTCATGAATCTTATTTTCACAAAACCTATGTATCTCACAGGCATTTTTATGCTGACGTACCATATTTTCACATGTGTTTTTCAGGAGCTGTTGCATAAGATGATCAAGATACACATAGGCAGACTTGGGCTTTAGTGACAATAAAAGATGCAAGACTAGTTAATTATGTTGTATTTCATTGTTTGTTAAGACATTGTAACACTTTTAATCAATAAAACGAAACTTCAATTGCCATGGATTTGAAACAATTAATTCTGTTACAACACTCCCCGATATTTCCGCCACGTTTTGTATGTTCTACGTGGTCGGGGTGTGACAGAAAAGATGGTATCAGAGCCAATGGTTATAGGGAATTAGGTTATTAGTAATTAGTAATGCTTTGACCTAGTCTATAACCTTCTTAGGACCCTAACGCAAGTTTACTTGCGTTTAGTCATAAAACAATACCGTCACCTATCCTTAGGTGACAACCACAACAAGAACATAAATTTCAAAACCGCTTTGAAAACTAATCATCTGTTCTAGGATGATTGATTACTAGGTTTTGAACCCTCTATTGTAAGGTTTTGAACTCTCTATTATATGGTTTTGAACCCCTTTGAGTTTTCAAAACTTCGTCAAGGTTTTGGGTTTTAAATAATGTGAACACGTGCAAACTGGAAGGGTGAATGCCTGTATTCTGGGTTTTCTGTCTAGGCAAGCACTTCGTATACATCTCATCAGACGCGAGACCAGTTGTGCTTACCTGGGAATTCTTGGGATGAGTGTTCACTTATAGGCGAGCATGTCTTCGCGATACATTATTTTTGACCCATTTACTTTGATTAGTCACCGTCTCATTTGTTTGCCTTAGGTAACAAACAAATGATCGCAATTTTCATGCGTTATCATTTTGTTTTGATTGTCCAATAATCTTTCACCTGTTTCTCCCTATGCCTTTCTTTTTCTTCAAGAATGTCTCTTCATCACGATGACGCCCAGATATCTGAGCAAGCAGCCAAAATTCGCTCAGCGAATAGGCGAAGTAGTCCTGAAGACTGTTGAATTAGCTACTGCCATGTAACATCTCCAGGATGAAGCCACTCAAGAGTTACCAAGACAGGCAGGACCTAGTCAGGCGACAACACCATCAGCCAATAAACCAATCGAGGAATCAAAGACCATGGATGAACGATTCCCTAAGAAGTCAAAGAAGCAAAAGGCTTCTCAGAACTTCGCCATGGTCGCTCACAATGGTAAAGCAGTCCCCAACCAACCAGCTCAACCCCCTGCTAGGTGTGTATAGCTTTTCCTATGATACCTACATCAAGGAACTATGTACCTTACAAACTTCTCTTGTGATTTCTCTCTCTCAAATGATTGCTCATGATTCCCTCGAAAATTTTAAGTACTCGTTTCACTATAGGAAACAAAGTACAGAAAATTAAGTGACATTATGAGTAATCGTGCTTTTCGCACATCTTTGCCTTTAAATCCTTGGTTAGATAACTAAGGGTATTTTCAAATCTCATACCCATTACGTTTTGATTTTTCAACATACACAGTACCAGTATTTCAAAACAATCTTCATGATCTCAAAACATTTCATATAGTTTGAAAACAATTTTTCTAGATGCATTGTCTGTGTTATCTCAAAAACATTGGCCATGTTATCAAAACCAACCTTTCTAATTTCAAAATATTTCATATAGTCTGAAGACAATATTAACACAATACATTTTCTTATCAAGTGCATGGTTTCGAAAAGCATCATTCATGTCTTTCAAAAACCTTATACATAATTTCAAAATTCATCTCGCATGATTTAAATTTTTTTTTTATATCTATCTAATACACCTACTTTATGATTTCAAAAGTATTATATATAAGGTTTCAAAAACGTTAAACTCATTTTTCTCAAAAGAACCCCATGCATAGTTTTCAAAAATATTTTCCTCGTACATTGACTTAACCTTCAAATTCTGCTTCATGTGTCACCTTGACATATCAGGCATCTCAACTTCATAAGCATTTTACTTCATGTTTTGACTTAAGCACATCCCGTGCAAGATTTCAAAACATCTTCAACTTCTAAAATTCATATGGGATCTTTTTATCTTTACAATTAGATCCTTGTGGATGATTATCATTCAAATCAGAGTCCTTAATTGGATTCCTTATGTACCTTAATTCGAACACTTCGGTTCCTAATAATCGAAATCGAATTTTCTTTTTGAATCTTTCTATCTTTATAGTTGGATTCTTGATAACGTTTAAAGTACCAAATGAAATCCACGGAATGGATTCCTAGTGTGCTTTAAATGCATGTACGCAATTTACAAGACAAATTAACAAACAATTTTGTGATTTTGTGTTTACTCATCTTATGTTTTCTTTTATGCATTTTTGGTGTTTTTAATACTCTGGATATTCTTTATCCAAATCCTTGCAGGATCTTTCATATCTTCATATGAGGGATTCGTAGCAGGATATTCAAAAGGTACTATCTCAAATCCTTAATGGGCTTCTATGTAATAGTTAAGACCCTTGGATTATATAGTACCACTCCAAGATTCATAAGAGACCCTTTAGTGGTCTAGTCAAAAAGATTGATTCACAATTTGGTTAAAAAAAAAATGACATCTAGTGATGTAGCTGAACAGACTCCTTGATAGTCTATTTAAATCATTTATTGATTTAGTCTAAAGGACTCTATGGCGGTCTAGTCACGCCCATCACAGGATTGTTCATTTGGTTTTACCCTACACATTATAAAATAGACTGTGTGAACTGTGCAAGGAATTCTCTAATTATGGATGCGCACATAATTATGAAATTTAGTGCACAGAAATCCAGTAAGATTTATTATGTGTAAGAACCGATAGTGACAACAATAACAAAATGAGAACGATGTAATGGAGGCATGGTGGACGCACCAATGACGCTTCATATACTTGTATATAAGTGTCCCTCTTACATTGCAAACCTAATGTTATTAAGGTTACTAGAAGTTCAAGAACCCTAACCAATGTTGTTCGATCTTTTCAACTTCATGTTTTAAACTCTTACAAGTTTCCTCTAAATAAATTTCGGGACGAAATTTCCTAAAGTAGGGGAGACTGTAACACCTGTGCCTTCACGGCCATCAAACAAATACAAAACCAATGAAATATTATATTTCATACTTGGGATTTGTAAAAATATGTGTATCGTTTAGACATATCAACTCTTGTTCGATTTCAAGCTCTAAATCGCTTTCTGGAGGGTTATACGCGCACTGATGCGTAAATATAACCAGTTTAATGCAACGAACACTCCGGAATAGTGAAATAGGCTTAACATACCTTAAATAACCTTTACATAACTTAGATATAAGTTTTGGAAGGTTTGGTGTGGTGAAATCAAAGTTTAATCGCTTACAGGGACTAAAGTTGACAAACTGCGAAAGTATGCCAATTTGAACTGTAACAGACATTCCGGAACATGACCATAAGTTAAACATACCATAAATATCCTTTACATAGCTTAGAAATAGGCTTTGAGGTGTTCGGTATGCTAAAATAAACTTTTGTGGCATTCAGGGACTAAAAGCGTCAAAAAGTGCACAAGTTTGCATTTTTACGCGTAACTTACGTTCTGAATACATCCGGACATCCAAAAATTTATGTAAGCACTAAAATATTTTATTTTAGTGTTTGGCATAAGAAAAATCCATTCGTCGCGTCATTTGGATCGTTTTTCGCGCTTGTGCGCATTCCGTCGTAATTAAGCGAACATCGCGTTCGTACGGCTAAACGAACCGACATCCGAGATATTTTTGAGCACATTTTAAGTTCCCTATACTTTAACTTCTTTTTAGAGCTTTGAAATGGGGTTAACGGGCCTTAAACGTGTCGAAAATGGGCTGAATGCATGACAGGGACTAAAAGTGTAATTCTGCCAAACTATGGCTAGCGGTGCGCTACACTTTTAGTGTAGCGGTGCGCTAGCCATGCACAGACCAGATGCAGTGTTTCTTAACAGCCTGTTTGCAGCTGATTAACCACACCCACACATTCCCAATTGCCTAGTCATGATGATAAGAACCATTTTAAGCTTCCATAAGGTTCCGACAAGTGTACGGGTTGGATCATGGCACGTTTTCCATGAAACGATCCTAACGGTTCGGGTATTCCTATAAATACCCAACCCACACAACCTCATTTTGCACAAGAATTCTGAATTGAGAACCTCTAAGTTGAAACCATTGTTTCATACCTGAGATTCTTGAATCGGGATTAGCATTCGGGGACCCTTCGTAAGTATTCTTTCGTTCTTTTCCTTATTTTATTGCTTTTCGAGTCCGAAAGTCAAACTTTGTTTGACTTTCAGCGTTGACCAGTAATGGTCAATGCGAAGTTCGTTTGAACTTCGCAACGTGAGTGTAATCACGTTGGTCATAGTCCTTTGGGACTATGCCCACTGATTACCACGTTGTCTAGGGTCGTAGGGTAGGCGATCTAATAAATCGCCTATACCTTCGAACCCGACCCAGTTTGGTCGATCATTAGGATCCGACCAAATACATTAGGTGACCCTAGCATAGGGCATAACCTTCCGAGGTTATACCCTATGGTCACATCGTTTAAATAGTTGTATGATAGGTAGTTTATATGCCTTAGGTAAATTACCAGAATACCCTTTTCATGTATAATTGATAATTAAGCATATGTAACCTAAACTTTTGACATATAACTGACTATGTAACATGTTTAGGCATATAACACTTGTCATAGGACTAGTTAGACGGTCCGAACGCGTTTCACGCGAACGACGCGTTAAAGTAGCATAAGCTACCTAAACGGGTCGTAATGGGTCGTAGACACTTAGGTTAAGTTTCATTTAGTATGTAGGCTTTGATTAACCATATCACATGAGTTCCTACACTCATTTGGTTTACAAACCCTCATGCTACCCAGTCTTCCGATTTAGGTCCGGTTTATTAATGTAGTTACCTATATTAGGTGCCGTTTGATATTCCGCGATCTCTAGCATTGCTTGGTGGTTATCCTAGGACTTCTGAGCAATCTCAAGTGAGTACATAGACCCCTCTTTTACTGTTTTCCAAACTGTTTTGGGGTGGAACACATGTGCCTACTTGTTACTTTCATGCTTTCCTGTTTTCACATCATATACCGACTATGTTTGTTAGTACATTATAGTACATGATTTCATTACTTTTCTGCTATGTATGTTGACTGATAACATGCTAAGCACATTGATTTACATGACTTTTCTGCTTTGTATGTTAACTTAGCATACTTAGTACATCATTTTACATTGCATCTCTGTTGCATATGTTCCAGTAACATATGGACACATTGTTTTACAGCTCTACCTTGTATGTTTACTCTAGCATACTAGGTACATTATCTTCATCTCATGCTTACATTTTGGTATGACATTTGGTTTGTTTAACGGGTCTATATAACATTCATTAACATTTGCTACGCCGCTCGGTAGTAGGTAGTGGTACCATAGGACTTGACAAATCCCGTTCCGGACATCCCAGGGAAAGGGGATGAAAGGAATGACCGAATCCGAATACATATTCTCTTGATAACTCACTTTTACATAGTTATCCGGCTGTCTCAAGGCTTGAATGTTTGCGTTTAACATACTGCATAAGTGTTTGTATCAGTAAAGCATGCATTATTCTACAAAACATAACTTTGATTTAAACCAAGTTTTACTTCAATACTTTGTTTTGTACATTTTTTACTTATGGTTTAAGTAGTCTAAATTTTACTTACCATACATATCATTTTGGTTATACATTACTTGACTACTTTTGGACTATAGACATTTGACATGGATATTTGACATAGACATTTGACAATTGATTTAAACATAGACATTTTACATTGTTTGGTTTGGTTTGATTAAGTGATTAAGTAACGATGTGTGTGTAATATGATACAAGCATGGTGGATACGCCGCTGGTACTTCCTATATATAAGTGTTTGTATGGTATTACATATCGTAGCGTTATTTGAATCATTTCAGTTTGATACATAGAACATTTTATACAAATAACATACTTTTTACAAGACATTGTTTTACAAAACAACTTATCTTTTACAAACTTATTTTACTTGGTTATTCATTTAACCTTACATTTATTTATACTTATCATCTGATCTTATCGATTTTCAAATGATTTACAAAGACAAAGCAAATTACAAGGTTCATGACTAAACATTTTCTCAAACATAAGTCATGAATCTTATTTTCACAAAACCTATGTATCTCACAGGCATTTTTATGCTGACGTACCATATTTTCACATGTGTTTTTCAGGAGCTGTTGCATAAGATGATCAAGATACACATAGGCAGACTTGGGCTTTAGTGACAATAAAAGATGCAAGACTAGTTAATTATGTTGTATTTCATTGTTTGTTAAGACATTGTAACACTTTTAATCAATAAAACGAAACTTCAATTGCCATGGATTTGAAACAATTAATTCTGTTACAACACTCCCCGATATTTCCGCCACGTTTTGTATGTTCTACATGGTCGGGGTGTGACAAGTGGATGGTATGGGTGAGGATGGTTTTGTTTTGGGATTTTTGGTGGGCTATTTTTGTGGTGGTGGTGTTGATTTAGGTGTGGAAGTGGTTGTTCTTTTGGAACCAACAGTGGTTTTGAGACCATCAGTGGTTGTTTTTGGTGAGGAGGGTGATTTGGGATATGTGGCAAGTGGTGGTTTATTGTTTTTGTGGGATTTTCTTCTATCAGAAGTTTCAAGAACCTTTGTTTTAGTTTCCCATTCCTTCATTGCCTTTTATTCCTTCTTCCACTGCCTTTCCTTTGTAGCATTCTGATTCTGAATTGTTTTTCTGTTTTTCTCCACTTCATCTGCAAGAATATTAAGGGTTTCATCAACTCGCTTTTTCTTTTCCTTGACAGGTGTTTCAGCAGTGGTTTCAGAAGACTTCTTTTCTGATTCTGGATTTGTCATTGGCTGCCTTGGAGTGGGCCTGCCAAACTTTTTTCATATCATGTTTCTCCCCCTTTTTGGCATCATCATCTTGATCATCATCATCTTTGTAGATGGATGCAGGGGCAGTGCCAGTCTTTGTTGTCAAGGCTTCTTTGATGGCCTTGATATCTGCCTGAGTATCTTTATATCTTGCATCAACCATGTTTCTAATCAAAGCCATTTGATGGTTGTGTTAGGTTTGTGCAAGTTACCTTTGAGCAATGATAATTGGTTGAATTGCATTCTAAAGCTCTTGGGAGTACTGTTGTGGAGTGGGTTGACTTTTGGAAACTTCTACCAACTGTTTGATCATATCTTGCATGTTGTTAACAGTGGTTTCAATTGTATCAAGTCTCTCCGTCAATTCATGATATCTTAAACCATCACCAAAGTTAATGGGCTCATCTGATTTCCCACCAGTAGTGGTTGTATCAGTTGTTGGGCCAGGAGAATTCTCCAATGGTTCATCAGCTGATGCCCCCTTTTGTTGGTACTGGGGACTTCTTTCCTCAGGAGTGGTTACTTTAATAAGCTTAACAGTGGTTAACTTGAACACGCCAGTGGATACCTTGGTTCCCAAGGAAGAAATTGCCTTCAAGGGAGTCTGACTTATGAAACTACTGTCCAGGTGTAAATCAGTGGATTCAACACATGTAGTAGCTGCTCCACTTGAACTACTAACAGGAATTTCATGAAACTCCTATAGTGTAACCTCCTCAACTGTTTGTGGGATAACCAATTGAGTTGTTTCAGACACAACCATTGTTGTGGTTGTACTCTTAGTAATGTGTTGGTGAGAGGGGTTGTTTTGTGTAACACCTGTGCCTCCACGACCATCAAACAAATACCAAACCAATGAAATATTATATTTCATACTTGGGATTTGTAAAAATATGTGTATCATTTGCACATATCAACTCTTGTTCGATTTCAAACTCTAAATCGCTTTCTGAAAGGTTATACGCGCACTAATGCGTAAATATAACCAGTTTAATGTAACAATCACTCCGGAATAGTGAAATAGGTTTAACATACCTTAAATAACCTTTACATAACGTGATTTAAGTTTTGGAAGGTTTGGTGTGGTGAAATCAAAGTTTAATCGCTTACAGGGACTAAAGTTGACAAACTGCGAAAGTATGCCAATTTGAACTGTAACAGACCTTCCGGAACATGACCATAAGTTAAACATACCATAAATATCCTTTACATATCTTAGAAATAGGCTTTGAGGGGTTCGGTGTGCTAAAATAAACTTTTGGGTCATTCAGGGACTAAAAGTGTCAAAAAGTGCACAAGTTTGCATTTTCGCGCATAACTTACGTTCTGAATACATCCGGACATCCAAAAATTTATGTAAGCACTAAAACATTTTATTTTAGTGTTCGGCATAAGAAAAATCCATGCGTCGCGTCATTTGGATCAGTTTTGCACTTTCGGGACCAGATTCGATGTATTAGCCGTTGTTTAATTCACAACCACACATTCTAACAATGCTTAGTCAGCGGATAAGGATGGAATTTAAACACCTAAACACCATGACATTTCAACACATGTATGGATGGAATTTAAACACCTAAACACCATGACATTTCAACACATGTATGGATGGAATTTAAACACCTAACCACCATGACATTTCAACACATGTATGGATGGAATTTAAACACCTAAACACCATGACATTTCAACACATGTACGGATGGGATTAAGGCACGTTTTCCATGAAACGATCTTAACGGTTCGGGTATTCCTATAAATACCCCATACCCCCCATTGCTAAAATCACTAGAACTTTGATTTGAGAAACTCTAAGTTGAAACTATTGTTTCATACCTGAGATTTTTGAATCGAGGTTAGCATTCGGGGACCCTTCGTAAGTATTCTTTCGTTCTTTTCCTTATTTTACTGCTTTTCGAGTCAGAAAGTCAAACTTTGTTTGACTTTCAGCGTTGACCAGTAATGGTCAATGCGAAGTTCGTTTGAACTTCGCAACGTGATTGTAATCACGTTGGTTATAGTCCCTTGGGACTATGCCTACTGATTACCACGTTGTCTAGGGTCGTAGGGTAAGCGATCTGATAAATCGCTTATACCTTCGAACCCGACCCAGTTTGGTCGATCATTAGGATCCGACCAAATACATTAGGTGACCCTAGTATAGGGCATAACCTTCCGAGGTTATACCCTATGGTCACATCGTTTAAGTAGTTGTATGATAGGTAGTTTATATGCCTTAGGTAAATTACCAGAATACCCTTTTCATGTATAATTGGTAATTAAGCATATGTAACCTAAACTTTTGTCACATAACTGATTATGTAACATGTTTAGGCATATAACACTTGTCATAGGACTAGTTAGACGGTCCGAACGCGTTTCACGCGCACGACGCGTTAAAGTAGCATAAGTTACCTTAATGGGTCGCGATGGGTCGATAATACTTAGGTTAAGTTTCATTTAGTATGTAAAGGAGAAAGGGACGGTATATGGGTCCGACCCGTTTCCCGATGGTCGGGAGGGGCGAATCAATGTTAAGCAGTGCCTTCGTAAAGTGGCAGATGGTCATTTCACAGCTGCGGTCAAGGTGTTGTCCTCTTCTGGCGTTGCCCCCTTTGGGCCCTCCACTATGGAGGCCCTCGCGGAGAAACACCCGGTTACGCCCCCTCCGGTTGTGCCGGCAGACACAATCCCTCAGGCACCCTTAACTGTTGATGCGGAGTGCGTTTTGGGGTGCATTAAGTCATTCCCCAAAGGAACTTCGTGCGGGAGAGATGGGCTCAGGGCGCAACACTTACTGGATAGCTTTTGTGGAGAGGGGTCCTCAACTTCCTCGGGTTTAGTTTTAGCCATCACCGGGGTAGTCAATGTCTTCTTGGGGGGGGTTATGCCCCAGGTCTCTTGCTGAGTTCGTTGCCTCCGCTCCTCTGACCCCCTTGCTGAAACCTGATGGGGGGATCCGTCCTATTGCGGTCGGGGCCATTTGGCGCAGGCTGGTCTCCAAGATAGCGATGAAAAAGGTAGGGAAAGAGATGGTTAGGTACCTGGGGGATCATCAATTCGGGGTTGGGACACCAGATGGGGCTGAAGCTATCCTCCATAGCGCGAACAGGTTCCTTAACGCCTTTCACGATGATGGGGCCTTCGCCATGCTTACCGTTGACTTCTCCAATGCTTTCAACCTAGTGGATCGCACAGCTCTTCTGCGGGAGGTTGGGATTCGATGCCCATCTATATTTCCGTGGATACATTTTCTTTATGGGCAAACCGCTAGGCTTTATGTGGGTAATGACTGTATTGGGTCGTCCACGGGGGTCCAGTAGGGGGATCCTTTGGGGCCTCTATTGTTCGCCCTTGTCTTGCACCCCCTCACACAACGTATACGAGACAGTTACACCCTCCCCTTCCACGCGTGGTATTTGGATGATGGTACTATTATCGGAAAAACATCTGAGGTAGCAAAGGCTCTGGCTATCATTCAATCTGAGGGGCCACCTTTGGGGCTCCGGCTTAATATAAAAAAAACAGAGGTATATTGGCCGTCTTGCAATGGAGAAAAATTGGACGCTAGTTTATTCCCGAAGGAGATTGGAAGACCAACGGGGGGCGTGAGACTCCTTGGGGGAGCTGTGAGCCGGGACCCCAGTTTCATTAGTGCCTTGGCTGCGCGGCGAGCTTCCCGGGCAGTGGACCTTATGAGTAGCCTTTCGCAACTCCGAGACCCGCAAAGTGAGCTTCTCCTGCTGCGCTCTTGCATGGGTGTCGCCAAGCTCCTTTTTGGTCTGCGAACTTGTCAACCTGTGTTTGTAAAGGAGGCGGTATCCTTATTCGATAAAGGGCTACGGGGGGCTATAGAGGACATTGTGGTGTGTGGGGGGCCGTTTTTTGGGGATTTTCAGTGGCGGGTTGCTTCTCTGCCCTGTAAGATGGGGGGGCTGGGGCTTCTATCGGCGATGGATGTCTCCATTTACGGTTTTGTTGCCTCACGAGCTCAATCGTGGGGGCTGCAAGATCACATCTTGCGCGAGAGTGGGGTTGTTGGAATGGATGGGGATTATGACATGGCTTTGGGGGAGTTGCATAGACACCTCCCGGATTTGGATATTGGCGGTTTCACTAACAGGGACACCGCCCCACCGAAGACCCAGAAGACTTTGGCGAGTGCTCTGTTTTGTCGTATCGCTCAGAATATTGGATCAGATTTCTGTACGACACCTCGTCAGAACGCCGTCCTAGAATGCTTGCGGGGCCCCCACGCCCAAGATTTTTTATCGGTCATCCCCATCGAGGGTGTAACACCTGTGCCTTCACGGCCATCAAACAAATACCAAAGCAATGAAATATTGTATTTCATACTTGGTATTTGTAAAAATATGTGTATCATTTGCACATATCAATTCTTGTTCAATTTCAAACTCTAAATCACTTTCTGGAAGGTTATACGCGCACCGATGCGTAAATATAACCAGTTTAATGCAACAAACACTCCGGAATAGTGACATTGGCTTAACATACCTTAAATAACCTTTACATAACTTAGAAATAAGTTTTGAAGGCTTTGGTATGGCAAAATCAAGTTAAATCGCTTACAGGGACTAAAGTTGACAAACTGCGAAAGTATGCCAATTTGAACTGTAACAGACATTCCGGAACATGACCATAAGTTAAACACACCTTAAATATCCTTTATATAGCTTAGAAATAGGCTTTGAGGGGTTCGGTGTGCTAAAATAAACTTTTGGGTCATTCAGGGACTAAAAGTGTCAAAAAGTGCACAAGTTTGCATTTTCGCGCATAACTTACGTTCTGAATACATCCGGACACCCAAAAATTTATGTAAGCATGACTACATTATATTTTTGTGTTCGCCATAAGAAAAATCCATTCGTCACGTCATTTGGATCGTTTTTCGCGCTTATGCGCATTCCGTCGTAATTAAGCGAACATCGCGTTCGTACGACCAAACGAACCATCATCCGACATATTTTTGAACATGTTTCAAGTCCACAATGTTTAGGCATCATTTTAGGGCCTTAAAGTTGGCTTTACGGGCCTTAGAAGTGTCGGAAATGGCCTTAAACACGTGCAGGGACCTAAACTGTCATTTTTGAAACATATGTGCAGATCAGAGGGCCCAAGCGGCCCGCATTGTGTTTGCATGAATCTAAAGCGGGCCGCATGGCACCTTCAGACCAGATTCAATGTTTGTTTTTGCAACTTGCAGCTGATTAAACCCCATCCACATGTTTTAAACTTGCCTAATCAGCAAGATAAGATCAAGATTTAGCCACCATAACATTTGGACAAGTGTACGGCCTTGATCGTTTCCCCT
This sequence comes from Helianthus tuberosus, assembly GCA_030545235.1. Taxonomy (NCBI): domain Eukaryota; kingdom Viridiplantae; phylum Streptophyta; class Magnoliopsida; order Asterales; family Asteraceae; genus Helianthus; species Helianthus tuberosus. Next base: position 57,935,418 of record CM060426.1, on the reverse strand, counting down.
TTTCCAAGAAACGATCCTAACGGTTACCCGAAAACTATATATACCCATCCACCCCCATTGCATTTCTCACTAGAATTCTGATTTTGAGAGCTCTAAGTTGAAACCATTGTTTCATACCTGAGTTCTTGAGTCGGGATTAGCATTCGGGGACCCTGGGTTAGTATTCTTTCGTTCTTTTCCTTATTTTACTGCTTTTAGAGTCAGAAAGTCAAACTTTGTTTGACTTTCAGCGTTGACCAGTAATGGTCAATGCGAAGTTCGTTTGAACTTCGCAACGTGAGTGTAATCACGTTGGTCATAGTCCCTTGGGACTATGCCCACTGATTACCACGTTGTCTAGAGTCGTAGGGTAGGCGATCTGATAAATCGCCTATACCTTCGAACTCGACCCATTTGGTCGATCATTAGGATCCGACCAAATACATTAGGTGACCATAGTAGGTAGGGAATAACCTTCCGAGGTTATACCCTATGGTCACATCGTTTAAGTAGTTGTATGATAGGTAGTTTATATGCCTTAGGTAAATTACCAGAATACCCTTTTCATGTATAATTGGTAATTTAGCATATGTAACCTAAACTTTTCCCACATAATTGATTATGTAACATGTTTAGGCATATAACACTTGTCATAGGACTAGTTAGGCGGTCCGAACGCGTTACACGCGAACGACGCGTTAAAGTAGCATAAGCTTCCTAAACGGGTCGTAATGGGTCGTAGACACTTAGGTTAAGTTTCATTTAGTATGTAGGCTTTGTTAAACCATATCATATGAGTTCCTACACTCATTTGGTTTACAAACCCTAATGCTACCCAATCTTCCGATTTAGGTCCGGTTAATTAACATAGTTACCTATATTAGGTGCCGTTTGATTTCCGTGATCTCTAGCTTTGTTTGGTTGTTACTCAAGGACTACTAAGCAATCTCAAGTGAGTACATAGACCCCTCTTTTACTGTTTTCCAAACTGTTTTGGGGTGAAACACATGTGCCTACTTGTTACTTTCGTGCTTTCCTGTTTTCACATCATATACTTGTTATGTTCATTAGTACACTATTAGTACATGATTTACATTACATTTCTGCTAGGTATGTTGACTGATAGCATGCTAGCGCATTGATTTACATGACTTTTCTACTTTGTATGTTAACTTAGCATACTTAGTACATCATTTTACATTGCATCTCTGTTGCATATGTTCCAGTAACATATGGACACATTGTTTTACAGCTCTACCTTGTATGTTTACTCTAGCATACTAGGTACATTATCTTCATCACATGCTTACATTTTGGTATGACATTTGGTTTGTTTAAATGAGACAATGTACATTCATTAACACCGATCACGCCGCTCGGTAGTAGGTAGTGGTACCATTGGACTTGACAAATCCCATTCCTGAAATCTCGGGTTTGTTTGGACGTAAGGAATGACCGAATCCGAATACATATTCTCTTGATAACTCACTTTTACATAGTTATCCGTCTGTCTCAAGGCTTGGATGTATGAATTTTCACAATACCGCATAAATGTTCATATTCAGTATAGCATGCATATATCTTACAAAACATAACTTTGATTTAAACCAGTTTAACTTCAATACTTTGTTTTGTACATTTTTACTTATGGTTTAAGTAGTCTAAATTTTTACTTACCATACATATCATTTTGTTTACATATCTCATGATTTACATTGATCATGCATTTACACAAAACATAACGTTGATTTAAACCGAGTTTTACTTCGATACTATGTTCTTGTGCATATGGTTTAGTTGATACCTTTCACTAGCCATACATATCATTTTGGTTATACATTACTTGACTACTTTTGGACTATCAACTTTTGACATGGTTTATACAAGGACTTTTGACTATTGGTTTAAACATAGACATCTTACATTGTTTGGTTTGGTTTGATTATGTGATTAAGTAACGATGCGTGTGTAATATGATACAAGCATGGTGGATACGCCGCTGGTACTTCCTATATATAAATGTTTGTATGGTATTACATATTGTAGCGTTATTTGAATCATTTCAGTTTGATACATATAACATTTTATACAAATAACATACTTTTCACAAGACATTGTTTTACAAAACAACTTATCTTTTACAAACTCATTTAACTTGGTTATTCATTTAACCATACATTATTCACTTATTTATACATATCATCTGAACTCATTGTTTTTCAAATGATTTACAAAACAAAGCAAATAACAAGGTTCATGACTAAACATTTTCTCAAACATAAGTCATGACACCTATTTTCACAAAACCTATGTATCTCACCGGCATTTTTATGCTGACGTACCATATTTTCACATGTGTTTTTCAGGAGCTGTCGCATAAGATGATCAAGATACACATAGGCAGACTTGGGCTTTAGTGACAATAAAAGATGCAAGACTAGTTAATTATAGACATTGTAACACTTTTAATCAATAAAACGAAACTTAAATTTCCATGGTTGTGAAACATTAATTCTGTTGCAACACGCCCCGATGTTTCCGCCATGTTTTGTATGTTCCACGTGGTCGGGGTGTGACAGAAAAGATGGTATCAGAGCCAATGGTTATAGGGAATTAGGTTATTAGTAATTAGTAATGCTTTGACCTAGTCTATAACCTTCTTAGGACCCTAACGCGAGTTTACTTGCGTTTAGTCATAAAACAATACCGTCACCTATCCTTAGGCGACGACCACAACAAGAACATAAAATTCAAAACCGCTTTGAAAACTAATCATCTGTTCTAGGATGATTGATTACTAGGTTTTGAACCCTCAGTTATAAGGTTTTGAACTCTCTGTTATATGGTTTTGAACCCTTTTGGGGTTTTCAAAAACATCGTCAAGGTTTTGGGTTTTAAATAATGTGAACACGTGCAAACTGGAAGGGTGAATGCCTGTATTCTGGGTTTTCTGTCTAGGCAAGCACTTCGTATACATCTCATCAGACGCGAGACCAGTTGTGCTTACCTGGGAATTCTTGGGATGAGTGTTCACTTATAGGCGAGCATGTCTTCGCGATACATTATTTTTGACCCATTTACTTTGATTTGTCATCATCTCAATGTACCCATTTACTTTGATTTGTCGTCATCTCATTTGTTTGCCTTAGGTAACAAACAAATGATCACAATTTTCATTCGTTACCATTTTGTATTGATTATCCAATAACCTTTCACTCGTTTCTTCCTCTGTCTTTCATTTTCTTCTAGAATGTCTATTCCTCTTGGAACTGGTCAAATGCCCGAGCGAACAACCAAATTTGTCCAGCAAATTGGCGAAGTGATTCAGAGGACTGTGGATTTAGGTATTGCCATGGCTCGTCTTAACAATGAAGCCTCTCGTCTTAACAATGAAGCCTCTCGTCTTAACAATGAAGCCTCTCGTCTTAACAATGAAGCCTCTCGTCTCGACAATGAAGCCACTCAAGAGACACCAAAGGAAGCAGTAGTCAGTCTTGCAACAACATCAAGGAAGCGTAAGGCTTCAAGGAAACCCGCAGCGGTTACACCTAATCAAGCTGGACCTAGCCAAGTGGCAAGGCCACCAGCTAGGAAGCAGTACTTAGGAACTGCTCCTAGGTGCAGGCGATGCAACGGTCATCATTCAAACCTCCTACCCTGCTGGAAATGTACCTACTGTGGACGGCGGGGACATTTGGTCAACACATGCCGCTTTGCTATCCAGAACAAAGCTGTTGCAAATCTTGCTGCTACCCAACCCCAAGTCAACCCTACTCAAGCTCGTTTCCCGCGTGGTACTTGCTACAACTGTGGCGATACGAGCCATTTCAGGAACAACTGCCCGAAGATAGTCAGTGCAAATCCAACCCTCGGATGAGCATTTGGCTGAACAAAGGATGTTGCTGTCTTATGCCTTTGTTTCTTTTGTTTTCGTGTAATGTGAAACAATCTGTTTTGTTTATAAATAAATCGTTGTTCACAAATTCTGATATACAAGTATAGTTACATGTGTGTATGATTTTCCTATGATACCTACATCAAGGAACTATGTTCCTTACAAACTACTCTTGTGATTCTCACTTTCAAGTGATCGCTCATAATTTCCTCGAAAGATCTAAGTACTCGTTTCATTCTAAGAAACGAAGTACAGGAAATAAAGTGAAATTATGAGTAATCGTGCTTTTTTCACATCAGTACCTTTAAATCCTTGGTTAGATAACTAAGGGTATTTTCAAATCTCATACCCATTACGTTTTGATTTTTCAACATACACAGTACCGGTATTTCAAAACAATCTTCATGATCTTAAAACATTTCGTATAGTTTGAAAACAATTTTTCTAGATGCACTGTCTATGTTATTTCAAAAACATTGGCCATGTTATCAAAACCAACCTTGCTAATTTCAAAATATTTCATATAGTCTGAAGACAATATTAACACAATACATTTTCTGATCAAGTGCATGATTTCGAAAAGCATCATTCATGTCTTTCAAAAACCTTATACATAATTTCAAAATTCATCTCACATGATTTTAAAACATTTTTATAAATATACCTATATAATACACCTACTTTATGATTTCCAAAAAGTATTATATATAAGGTTTCAAAAACATTTTTTTTCCCCATGCATAGTCTTCCAAATATATTTTCCTCACACACTTACTTAACCTTCAAATTCTGCTTCATATGTCTCCTTGACATATCTAGCATCTCAACCTCATAAGCATTTTACTTCATGTTTGGACTTAAGCACATCCCGTGCAAGAATTCAAAGCATCTTCAACTTCAACAATCCATATGGGATCTTTTTATCTCCATAATTAGACCCTTGTGGATGATCATGATTCAAATCAGAGTCCTTAATTGGATTCTTTATGTACCTTAATTCGAACATTTCGAGTTCTAGTAATCGAAATCGAATTTTCTTTTTGAATCTTTCTATCTTTATAGTTGGATTCTCGAAAATGTTTAAAGTACCAAATGAAATCCACAAGATGGATTCCTAGTGTGCTTTAAATACATGTACTCTGTTAGCAGAACAAACTTCTAGTTAGCAATTTTGTGGTTATGTGACTATGTGTTTATTCATCTTATGTTTTCTTTCATGCATTTTTGTGTTTTTAATACTCTGGATATTCGTTATCCAAATCCTCGCAGGATCTTTCATATCTTCATATGAGAGATTCGTAGCAGGATATTCAAAGGTACTGCCTTAAATCCTTAATGGGCTTCTATGTAATAGTTAAGACCCTTGGATTTATATAGTACCACTCCAGACCCTTTTTAGTGGTCTAGTCTAAAGGATTGATTCACAATTTGGTTAAAGAATGACATCTAGTGATGTAGCTGGACAGACTCCTTGATAGTCTATTTAGATCATTTATTGATCTAGTCTACGGGACTCTATGGCGGTCTAGTCACACTCATCACAGGATTGTTCATTTGGTTTTACCCTACGCATTATAAAATAGACTGTGTGAACTGTGCAAGGAATTGTCTAATTATGGAGGCCTACATAATTATGAAATTTAGTGCATAGAAACCCAGTAAGGTTTATTATGTGTAAGAACCGATAGTGACAACAATAACAAAATGAGAACGATGTAATGGAGGTACGGTGGACGCACCAATGACGCTTCGTATACTTGTATATAAGTATCCCTCTTACATTGCAAGCATAAGGTTATTAAAGTTACTAGAAGTTCAGAACCCTAACCAATGTTGTTCGATCTTTTCAACTTCATGCTTTCAAGCTCTCACAAGTTTCCTCTAAATAAATTTCGGGACGAAATTTCCTAAAGTAGGGGAGACTGTAACACCTGTGCCTTCACGGCCATCAAACAAATACCAAAGCAATGAAATATTGTATTTCATACTTGGTATTTGTAAAAATATGTGTATCATTTGCACATATCAATTCTTGTTCAATTTCAAACTCTAAATCACTTTCTGGAAGGTTATACGCGCACCGATGCGTAAATATAACCAGTTTAATGCAACAAACACTCCGGAATAGTGACATTGGCTTAACATACCTTAAATAACCTTTACATAACTTAGAAATAAGTTTTGAAGGCTTTGGTATGGCAAAATCAAGTTAAATCGCTTACAGGGACTAAAGTTGACAAACTGCGAAAGTATGCCAATTTGAACTGTAACAGACATTCCGGAACATGACCATAAGTTAAACACACCTTAAATATCCTTTATATAGCTTAGAAATAGGCTTTGAGGGGTTCGGTGTGCTAAAATAAACTTTTGGGTCATTCAGGGACTAAAAGTGTCAAAAAGTGCACAAGTTTGCATTTTCGCGCATAACTTACGTTCTGAATACATCCGGACACCCAAAAATTTATGTAAGTATGACTACATTATATTTTTGTGTTCGCCATAAGAAAAATCCATTCGTCACGTCATTTGGATCGTTTTTCGCGCTTATGCGCATTCCGTCGTAATTAAGCGAACATCGCGTTCGTACGACCAAACGAACCATCATCCGACATATTTTTGAACATGTTTCAAGTCTACAATGTTTAGGCATCATTTTAGGGCCTTAAAGTTGGCTTTACGGGCCTTAGAAGTGTCGGAAATGGCCTTAAACACGTGCAGGGACCTAAACTGTCATTTTTGAAACATATGTGCAGATCAAAGGGCCCAAGCGGCCCGCATTGTGTTTGCATGAATCTAAAGCAGGCCGCATGGCACCTTCAGACCAGATTCAATGTTTGTTTTTGCAACTTGCAGCTGATTAAACCCCATCCACATGTTTTAAACTTGCCTAATCAGCAAGATAAGATCAAGATTTAGCCACCATAACATTTGGACAAGTGTACGGCCTTGATCGTTTCCCCTTTTCCAAGAAACGATCCTAACGGTTACCCGAAAACTATATATACCCATCCACCCCCATTGCATTTCTCACTAGAATTCTGATTTTGAGAGCTCTAAGTTGAAACCATTGTTTCATACCTGAGTTCTTGAGTCGGGATTAGCATTCGGGGACCCTGGGTTAGTATTCTTTCGTTCTTTTCCTTATTTTACTGCTTTTAGAGTCAGAAAGTCAAACTTTGTTTGACTTTCAGCGTTGACCAGTAATGGTCAATGCGAAGTTCGTTTGAACTTCGCAACGTGAGTGTAATCACGTTGGTCATAGTCCCTTGGGACTATGCCCACTAATTACCACGTTGTCTAGAGTCGTAGGGTAGGCGATCTGATAAATCGCCTATACCTTCGAACTCGACCCATTTGGTCGATCATTAGGATCCGACCAAATACATTAGGTGACCATAGTAGGTAGGGAATAACCTTCCGAGGTTATACCCTATGGTCACATCGTTTAAGTAGTTGTATGATAGGTAGTTTATATGCCTTAGGTAAATTACCAGAATACCCTTTTCATGTATAATTGGTAATTTAGCATATGTAACCTAAACTTTTGCCACATAATTGATTATGTAACATGTTTAGGCATATAACACTTGTCATAGGACTAGTTAGGCGGTCCGAACGCGTTACACGCGAACGACGCGTTAAAGTAGCATAAGCTTCCTAAACGGGTCGTAATGGGTCGTAGACACTTAGGTTAAGTTTCATTTAGTATGTAGGCTTTGTTAAACCATATCATATGAGTTCCTACACTCATTTGGTTTACAAACCCTAATGCTACCCAATCTTCCGATTTAGGTCCGGTTAATTAACATAGTTACCTATATTAGGTGCCGTTTGATTTCCGTGATCTCTAGCTTTGTTTGGTTGTTACTCAAGGACTACTAAGCAATCTCAAGTGAGTACATAGACCCCTCTTTTACTGTTTTCCAAACTGTTTTGGGGTGAAACACATGTGCCTACTTGTTACTTTCGTGCTTTCCTGTTTTCACATCATATACTTGTTATGTTCATTAGTACACTATTAGTACATGATTTACATTACATTTCTGCTAGGTATGTTGACTGATAGCATGCTAGCGCATTGATTTACATGACTTTTCTACTTTGTATGTTAACTTAGCATACTTAGTACATCATTTTACATTGCATCTCTGTTGCATATGTTCCAGTAACATATGGACACATTGTTTTACAGCTCTACCTTGTATGTTTACTCTAGCATACTAGGTACATTATCTTCATCACATGCTTACATTTTGGTATGACATTTGGTTTGTTTAAATGAGACAATGTACATTCATTAACACCGATCACGCCGCTCGGTAGTAGGTAGTGGTACCATAGGACTTGACAAATCCCATTCCTGAAATCTCGGGTTTGTTTGGACGTAAGGAATGACCGAATCCGAATACATATTCTCTTGATAACTCACTTTTACATAGTTATCCGTCTGTCTCAAGGCTTGGATGTATGAATTTTCACAATACCGCATAAATGTTCATATTCAGTATAGCATGCATATATCTTACAAAACATAACTTTGATTTAAACCAGTTTTACTTCAATACTTTGTTTTGTACATTTTTACTTATGGTTTAAGTAGTCTAAATTTTTACTTACCATACATATCATTTTGTTTACATATCTCATGATTTACATTGATCATGCATTTACACAAAACATAACGTTGATTTAAACCGAGTTTTACTTCGATACTTTGTTCTTGTGCATATGGTTTAGTTGATACCTTTCACTAGCCATACATATCATTTTGGTTATACATTACTTGACTACTTTTGGACTATCAACTTTTGACATGGTTTATACAAGGACTTTTGACTATTGGTTTAAACATAGACATCTTACATTGTTTGGTTTGGTTTGATTATGTGATTAAGTAACGATGCGTGTGTAATATGATACAAGCATGGTGGATACGCCGCTGGTACTTCCTATATATAAATGTTTGTATGGTATTACATATTGTAGCGTTATTTGAATCATTTCAGTTTGATACATATAACATTTTATACAAATAACATACTTTTCACAAGACATTGTTTTACAAAACAACTTATCTTTTACAAACTCATTTAACTTGGTTATTCATTTAACCATACATTATTCACTTATTTATACATATCATCTGAACTCATTGTTTTTCAAATGATTTACAAAACAAAGCAAATAACAAGGTTCATGACTAAACATTTTCTCAAACATAAGTCATGACACCTATTTTCACAAAACCTATGTATCTCACCGGCATTTTTATGCTGACGTACCATATTTTCACATGTGTTTTTCAGGAGCTGTCGCATAAGATGATCAAGATACACATAGGCAGACTTGGGCTTTAGTGACAATAAAAGATGCAAGACTAGTTAATTATAGACATTGTAACACTTTTAATCAATAAAACGAAACTTAAATTTCCATGGTTGTGAAACATTAATTCTGTTGCAACACGCCCCGATGTTTCCGCCACGTTTTGTATGTTCCACGTGGTCGGGGTGTGACAGAAAAGATGGTATCAGAGCCAATGGTTATAGGGAATTAGGTTATTAGTAATTAGTAATGCTTTGACCTAGTCTATAACCTTCTTAGGACCCTAACGCGAGTTTACTTGCGTTTAGTCATAAAACAATACCGTCACCTATCCTTAGGCGACGACCACAACAAGAACATAAAATTCAAAACCGCTTTGAAAACTAATCATCTGTTCTAGGATGATTGATTACTAGGTTTTGAACCCTCAGTTATAAGGTTTTGAACTCTCTGTTATATGGTTTTGAACCCTTTTGGGGTTTTCAAAAACATCGTCAAGGTTTTGGGTTTTAAATAATGTGAACACGTGCAAACTGGAAGGGTGAATGCCTGTATTCTGGGTTTTCTGTCTAGGCAAGCACTTCGTATACATCTCATCAGACGCGAGACCAGTTGTGCTTACCTGGGAATTCTTGGGATGAGTGTTCACTTATAGGCGAGCATGTCTTCGCGATACATTATTTTTGACCCATTTACTTTGATTTGTCATCATCTCAATGTACCCATTTACTTTGATTTGTCGTCATCTCATTTGTTTGCCTTAGGTAACAAACAAATGATCACAATTTTCATTCGTTACCATTTTGTATTGATTATCCAATAACCTTTCACTCATTTCTTCCTCTGTCTTTCATTTTCTTCTAGAATGTCTATTCCTCTTGGAACTGGTCAAATGCCCGAGCGAACAACCAAATTTGTCCAGCAAATTGGCGAAGTGATTCAGAGGACTGTGGATTTAGGTATTGCCATGGCTCGTCTTAACAATGAAGCCTCTCGTCTTAACAATGAAGCCTCTCGTCTTAACAATGAAGCCTCTCGTCTTAACAATGAAGCCTCTCGTCTTAACAATGAAGCCTCTCGTCTCGACAATGAAGCCACTCAAGAGACACCAAAGGAAGCAGTAGTCAGTCTTGCAACAACATCAAGGAAGCGTAAGGCTTCAAGGAAACCCGCAGCGGTTACACCTAATCAAGCTGGACCTAGCCAAGTGGCAAGGCCACCAGCTAGGAAGCAGTACTTAGGAACTGCTCCTAGGTGCAGGCGATGCAACGGTCATCATTCAAACCTCCTACCCTGCTGGAAATGTACCTACTGTGGACGGCGGGGACATTTGGTCAACACATGCCGCTTTGCTATCCAGAACAAAGCTGTTGCAAATCTTGCTGCTACCCAACCCCAAGTCAACCCTACTCAAGCTCGTTTCCCGCGTGGTACTTGCTACAACTGTGGCGATACGAGCCATTTCAGGAACAACTGCCCGAAGATAGTCAGTGCAAATCCAACCCTCGGATGAGCATTTGGCTGAACAAAGGATGTTGCTGTCTTATGCCTTTGTTTCTTTTGTTTTCGTGTAATGTGAAACAATCTGTTTTGTTTATAAATAAATCGTTGTTCACAAATTCTGATATACAAGTATAGTTACATGTGTGTATGATTTTCCTATGATACCTACATCAAGGAACTATGTTCCTTACAAACTACTCTTGTGATTCTCACTTTCAAGTGATCGCTCATAATTTCCTCGAAAGATCTAAGTACTCGTTTCATTCTAAGAAACGAAGTACAGGAAATAAAGTGAAATTATGAGTAATCGTGCTTTTTTCACATCAGTACCTTTAAATCCTTGGTTAGATAACTAAGGGTATTTTCAAATCTCATACCCATTACGTTTTGATTTTTCAACATACACAGTACCGGTATTTCAAAACAATCTTCATGATCTTAAAACATTTCGTATAGTTTGAAAACAATTTTTCTAGATGCACTGTCTATGTTATTTCAAAAACATTGGCCATGTTATCAAAACCAACCTTGCTAATTTCAAAATATTTCATATAGTCTGAAGACAATATTAACACAATACATTTTCTGATCAAGTGCATGATTTCGAAAAGCATCATTCATGTCTTTCAAAAACCTTATACATAATTTCAAAATTCATCTCACATGATTTTAAAACATTTTTATAAATATACCTATATAATACACCTACTTTATGATTTCCAAAAAGTATTATATATAAGGTTTCAAAAACATTTTTTTTCCCCATGCATAGTCTTCCAAATATATTTTCCTCACACACTTACTTAACCTTCAAATTCTGCTTCATATGTCGCCTTGACATATCTAGCATCTCAACCTCATAAGCATTTTACTTCATGTTTGGACTTAAGCACATCCCGTGCAAGAATTCAAAGCATCTTCAACTTCAACAATCCATATGGGATCTTTTTATCTCCATAATTAGACCCTTGTGGATGATCATGATTCAAATCAGAGTCCTTAATTGGATTCTTTATGTACCTTAATTCGAACATTTCGAGTTCTAGTAATCGAAATCGAATTTTCTTTTTGAATCTTTCTATCTTTATAGTTGGATTCTCGAAAATGTTTAAAGTACCAAATGAAATCCACAAGATGGATTCCTAGTGTGCTTTAAATACATGTACTCTGTTAGCAGAACAAACTTCTAGTTAGCAATTTTGTGGTTATGTGACTATGTGTTTATTCATCTTATGTTTTCTTTCATGCATTTTTGTGTTTTTAATACTCTGGATATTCGTTATCCAAATCCTCGCAGGATCTTTCATATCTTCATATGAGAGATTCGTAGCAGGATATTCAAAGGTACTGCCTTAAATCCTTAATGGGCTTCTATGTAATAGTTAAGACCCTTGGATTTATATAGTACCACTCCAGACCCTTTTTAGTGGTCTAGTCTAAAGGATTGATTCACAATTTGGTTAAAGAATGACATCTAGTGATGTAGCTGGACAGACTCCTTGATAGTCTATTTAGATCATTTATTGATCTAGTCTACGGGACTCTATGGCGGTCTAGTCACACTCATCACAGGATTGTTCATTTGGTTTTACCCTACGCATTATAAAATAGACTGTGTGAACTGTGCAAGGAATTGTCTAATTATGGAGGCCTACATAATTATGAAATTTAGTGCATAGAAACCCAGTAAGGTTTATTATGTGTAAGAACCGATAGTGACAACAATAACAAAATGAGAACGATGTAATGGAGGTACGGTGGACGCACCAATGACGCTTCGTATACTTGTATATAAGTATCCCTCTTACATTGCAAGCATAAGGTTATTAAAGTTACTAGAAGTTCAGAACCCTAACCAATGTTGTTCGATCTTTTCAACTTCATGCTTTCAAGCTCTCACAAGTTTCCTCTAAATAAATTTCGGGACGAAATTTCCTAAAGTAGGGGAGACTGTAACACCTGTGCCTTCACGGCCATCAAACAAATACCAAAGCAATGAAATATTGTATTTCATACTTGGTATTTGTAAAAATATGTGTATCATTTGCACATATCAATTCTTGTTCAATTTCAAACTCTAAATCACTTTCTGGAAGGTTATACGCGCACCGATGCGTAAATATAACCAGTTTAATGCAACAAACACTCCGGAATAGTGAAATTGGCTTAACATACCTTAAATAACCTTTACATAACTTAGAAATAAGTTTTGAAGGCTTTGGTATGGCAAAATCAAGTTAAATCGCTTATAGGGACTAAAGTTGACAAACTGCGAAAGTATGCCAATTTGAACTGTAACAGACATTCCGGAACATGACCATAAGTTAAACACACCTTAAATATCCTTTATATAGCTTAGAAATAGGCTTTGAGGGGTTCGGTGTGCTAAAATAAACTTTTGGGTCATTCAGGGACTAAAAGTGTCAAAAAGTGCACAAGTTTGCATTTTCGCGCATAACTTACGTTCTGAATACATCCGGACACCCAAAAATTTATGTAAGCATGACTACATTATATTTTTGTGTTCGCCATAAGAAAAATCCATTCGTCACGTCATTTGGATCGTTTTTCGCGCTTATGCGCATTCCGTCGTAATTAAGCGAACATCGCGTTCGTACGACCAAACGAACCATCATCCGACATATTTTTGAACATGTTTCAAGTCCACAATGTTTAGGAATCATTTTAGGGCCTTAAAGTTGGCTTTACGGGCCTTAGAAGTGTCGGAAATGGCCTTAAACACGTGCAGGGACCTAAACTGTCATTTTTGAAACATATGTGCAGATCAGAGGGCCCAAGCGGCCCGCATTGTGTTTGCATGAATCTAAAGCGGGCCGCATGGCACCTTCAGACCAGATTCAATGTTTGTTTTTGCAACTTGCAGCTGATTAAACCCCATCCACATGTTTTAAACTTGCCTAATCAGCAAGATAAGATCAAGATTTAGCCACCATAACATTTGGACAAGTGTACGGCCTTGATCGTTTCCCCTTTTCCAAGAAACGATCCTAACGGTTACCCGAAAACTATATATACCCATCCACCCCCATTGCATTTCTCACTAGAATTCTGATTTTGAGAGCTCTAAGTTGAAACCATTGTTTCATACCTGAGTTCTTGAGTCGGGATTAGCATTCGGGGACCCTGGGTTAGTATTCTTTCGTTCTTTTCCTTATTTTACTGCTTTTAGAGTCAGAAAGTCAAACTTTGTTTGACTTTCAGCGTTGACCAGTAATGGTCAATGCGAAGTTCGTTTGAACTTCGCAACGTGAGTGTAATCACGTTGGTCATAGTCCCTTGGGACTATGCCCACTGATTACCACGTTGTCTAGAGTCGTAGGGTAGGCGATCTGATAAATCGCCTATACCTTCGAACTCGACCCATTTGGTCGATCATTAGGATCCGACCAAATACATTAGGTGACCATAGTAGGTAGGGAATAACCTTCCGAGGTTATACCCTATGGTCACATCGTTTAAGTAGTTGTATGATAGGTAGTTTATATGCCTTAGGTAAATTACCAGAATACCCTTTTCATGTATAATTGGTAATTTAGCATATGTAACCTAAACTTTTGCCACATAATTGATTATGTAACATGTTTAGGCATATAACACTTGTCATAGGACTAGTTAGGCGGTCCGAACGCGTTACACGCGAACGACGCGTTAAAGTAGCATAAGCTTCCTAAACGGGTCGTAATGGGTCGTAGACACTTAGGTTAAGTTTCATTTAGTATGTAGGCTTTGTTAAACCATATCATATGAGTTCCTACACTCATTTGGTTTACAAACCCTAATGCTACCCAATCTTCCGATTTAGGTCCGGTTAATTAACATAGTTACCTATATTAGGTGCCATTTGATTTCCGTGATCTCTAGCTTTGTTTGGTTGTTTCTCAAGGACTACTAAGCAATCTCAAGTGAGTACATAGACCCCTCTTTTACTGTTTTCCAAACTGTTTTGGGGTGAAACACATGTGCCTACTTGTTACTTTCGTGCTTTCCTGTTTTCACATCATATACTTGTTATGTTCATTAGTACACTATTAGTACATGATTTACATTACATTTCTGCTAGGTATGTTGACTGATAGCATGCTAGCGCATTGATTTACATGACTTTTCTACTTTGTATGTTAACTTAGCATACTTAGTACATCATTTTACATTGCATCTCTGTTGCATATGTTCCAGTAACATATGGACACATTGTTTTACAGCTCTACCTTGTATGTTTACTCTAGCATACTAGGTACATTATCTTCATCACATGCTTACATTTTGGTATGACATTTGGTTTGTTTAAATGAGACAATGTACATTCATTAACACCGATCACGCCGCTCGGTAGTAGGTAGTGGTACCATTGGACTTGACAAATCCCATTCCTGAAATCTCGGGTTTGTTTGGACGTAAGGAATGACCGAATCCGAATACATATTCTCTTGATAACTCACTTTTACATAGTTATCCGTCTGTCTCAAGGCTTGGATGTATGAATTTTCACAATACCGCATAAATGTTCATATTCAGTATAGCATGCATATATCTTACAAAACATAACTTTGATTTAAACCAGTTTAACTTCAATACTTTGTTTTGTACATTTTTACTTATGGTTTAAGTAGTCTAAATTTTTACTTACCATACATATCATTTTGTTTACATATCTCATGATTTACATTGATCATGCATTTACACAAAACATAACGTTGATTTAAACCGAGTTTTACTTCGATACTATGTTCTTGTGCATATGGTTTAGTTGATACCTTTCACTAGCCATACATATCATTTTGGTTATACATTACTTGACTACTTTTGGACTATCAACTTTTGACATGGTTTATACAAGGACTTTTGACTATTGGTTTAAACATAGACATCTTACATTGTTTGGTTTGGTTTGATTATGTGATTAAGTAACGATGCGTGTGTAATATGATACAAGCATGGTGGATACGCCGCTGGTACTTCCTATATATAAATGTTTGTATGGTATTACATATTGTAGCGTTATTTGAATCATTTCAGTTTGATACATATAACATTTTATACAAATAACATACTTTTCACAAGACATTGTTTTACAAAACAACTTATCTTTTACAAACTCATTTAACTTGGTTATTCATTTAACCATACATTATTCACTTATTTATACATATCATCTGAACTCATTGTTTTTCAAATGATTTACAAAACAAAGCAAATAACAAGGTTCATGACTAAACATTTTCTCAAACATAAGTCATGACACCTATTTTCACAAAACCTATGTATCTCACCGGCATTTTTATGCTGACGTACCATATTTTCACATGTGTTTTTCAGGAGCTGTCGCATAAGATGATCAAGATACACATAGGCAGACTTGGGCTTTAGTGACAATAAAAGATGCAAGACTAGTTAATTATAGACATTGTAACACTTTTAATCAATAAAACGAAACTTAAATTTCCATGGTTGTGAAACATTAATTCTGTTGCAACACGCCCCGATGTTTCCGCCACGTTTTGTATGTTCCACGTGGTAGGGGTGTGACAGAGGGCTTAGGCCAAAAGATGTCAGCCGTTGAATACCGTGCTATCTTAAAATATCGGCTCATGATTCCTATGTTCCCTGATGATGAGCAATGCCCGATTTGCCGGAAAGCTTGCTTAGACCAATTTGGGGAGCATGCTCTACACTGTAAAGAACTGCCAGGTTTTAAGTATAGGCACGACTGGGTGCGGGATGTCTTGGGGGACATCCTCAAACGGGCGGGGATCTCGGTGAAGAAAGAAGCCCCCGTAAACTTTTTGACAGATCCGAGGGAAGGAAGATCCACATTGCGCCCCGCGGACGTTTTAGTTTTCGGGTGGGATGCAGGTAAACACGCTTGTGTTGATCTTACCGGGGTTTCCCCCCTTATAGGCTTTCGGGATACAGGTTTTGTCCCTGGTCAGGCGATTGCAAGGGCGGCAGCGAAGAAAATGGACAAACATGCAAAAGCCTGCGAGGATAATCAACATTCCTTTATCCCTTTTGCCTTTGATACCTTTGGCTCGCTAGCCCCAGAAGCCATCAGATTTCTTGAACGGGTCCAACGGGTTGTTCACAACAACATTTCGTCTCCTAGAGATCGGGGTTTCGTTTTTACTAGGTTAGGTTTCGCTATTCAAAAGGGGGTAGCGGCGCAGCTTGTTGCCCGCTTACCGGCTATCTTGGTGTAATTTGTTTCATATGATATAAAATATAACATATAATTATTAAAAAAAAAAAAAATTTAGTATGTAGGCTTTGTTAAACCATATCATATGAGTTCCTACACTCATTTGGGTTACAAACCCTCCTGCTACCCAGTCTTCCGATTTAGGTCCGGGTTAATTATGTAGTTACCTATGTTAGGTACCGTTTGATTTCCGGGACTCCTCTAGCTTACTTGGTAGTTGTTCAAGACTCCTAAGCACTCCCAGGCGAGTACATTATTCCCCTCTTTTACTGTTTTCAACTGTTTTGGGGTGACTCATATGTGCTAAATGCTTTATCAATGATTTCAATAACAATTACTATGTGGTTTCAAGAACAATAACAATTATTTCAAGAACGCTAACAATGATTTCAAGAACGAATACAATGATTTCAAGAACGAATACAATGATTTCAAAAACTAATAACAAATTTCAAAAAGTGAGCAAACTTGTTGGTTGTAGTTTACATGACCGATGACATTCATTAGCAATGATCAAGCCGACCAGTATTAGGTTATGGTACCATAGGATCTGACAAATCCCGTTATTTACTGCACCCATTGTTATGTGTGGGGGTTGTGGGTAGCGACTGAATCTGTAATTATTAACTTATCCTTTGGTAAGGGTTTGTTAAGAACGAGAGCGAGAGCGAGATGGAGCGAGGAACGCGTCAAGAAGGTTTGAATGTTATTAGAGAATCGACCATAAAGTAGTTTCACAATTAAAACAAGAACGACTAGAACGATTTTACAAAATGGGTTAACGATTGGGTAAACATTTTAACATGATTGACATTTGATCATGCATTTCCCACAAAACATAACTTTGATTTAAACCAAGTTTTACTTCAATACTTTGTTTTTGTGCATATGGTTTAGTTGAGACATTTCACTTGCCATACATGACATTTTGACATAGACATTTGACATGGATATTTGACATAGACATTTTGATATGATTTACATCTTGACATGAACACTTTGACATATTATCCAATACATTTGACAATTGATTTAAACATAGACTTCTTACATTGGTTGGTTTGGTTTGAGTAAATGATTAAGTAACAATGCGGGTGTAATATGATACAAGCATGGTGGATACGCCGCTGGTACTTCCTATATATAAGTGTTTGTATGGTATTACATATTGTAGCGTTATTTGAATCATTTCAGTTTGAGACATAGAACATTTTATACAAGTAACATACTTTTCACAAGACATTGATTTACAAACAACTTATCTTACACAAACTCATTTTACATGGTTATTCATTTAATCATGCATTATTTTCTTATTTATACATATCATCTGAACTACTTGTTTTTCAAATGATTTACAAAGACAAAGCAAATTACAAGGTTCATGACTAAACATTTTCTTAAAACAGAAGTCATGAATCTTATTTTCACAAAACCTATGTATCTCGCCAGCATTTCTTTGCGGACCTCGTTTTCACATATGTTTCAGGTATTGCAAGATATCGTTTAATAGGATGCATGCTCACATAGGACTGGACAAGGCCTTAGTGACTCAATAACAATGATAGACTATGTTTAAATAGTGTATTTAGATTTCCAGACGATGTAATTACTCTATGTTTAATAAAACGAAACACTTTTGATATCCATGGTTATGAAACATTAATTCTGTTGCAACATGCCCCGATGTTTCCGCCGCGATTTGTTGTTTTACGCGGTCGGGGTGTGACAGAAAGATGGTATCAGAGCCAATGGTTATAGGGAATTAGGTTATTAGTAATTAGTAATGCTTTGACCTAGTCTATAACCTTCTTAGGACCCTAACGCGAGTTTACTTGCGTTTAGTCATAAAACAATACCGTCACCTATCCTTAGGTGACGACCACAACAAGAACATAAATTTCAAAACTGCTTTGAAAACTAATCATCTGTTCTAGGATGATTGATTACAAGGTTTTGAACCCTCTATTGTAAGGTTTTGAACCCTCTGTTATATGGTTTTGAACCCCTTCGAATTTTCAAAATCTCGACAAGGTTTTGAGTCTTAAATAATGTGAACACGTGCAAACTGGAAGGGTGAATGCCTGTATTCTGGGTTTTCTGTCTAGGCAAGCACTTCGTATACATCTCATCAGACGCGAGACCAGTTGTGCTTACCTGGGAATTCTTGGGATGAGTGTTCACTTATAGGCGAGCATGTCTTCGCGATACATTATTTTTGACCCATTTACTTTGATCAGTCACTGTGTGTCGTTTGTTGCTTTGTAGTAACAAACAAATGACCACTATCCTTGCTTTCATCAGATTTATTTCATCTCATTCTTTTCGTCTAAATTCTCTCACTCGTTTCCTTTCATGTTTCCTCTTTTAGACAATGCCTCCTCGACGCGAAAGCCATATAGAGACTGCCGAGCTGGCAGAAATCATTGCGCAGCAAATGGCTGCTCAATTCCCAAACCTCTTTGCTCAATGGAACCAAGCCAACAACAACAACAATGTGCTATGCAAATACAAGGATTTCAACCAGGCTAAACCACTCAAGTTTAGTGGTTCTGAAGGAGCAACTGGGCTTCTTCAGTGGTTCGAAAGCATTGAGAATACTTTTCGCCACGTGCAGTGCCCGGATAATCGCAAGGTCGAGTTCTCCTCGAGCGTGTTTCAGAAGAGGGCTCTTACATGGTGGAATGGGGTAATGAGAGACCGATGTGCGGAAGTTGCTCTCGCACAGACATGGGCTGAACTTAGGGCTCTGATGATTAGGGAATTCTGTCCTCGTCATGAGCAGCGAGCTTTGGAGAAGGAATTTGATGAGTTGAAGCAAGATAGTGGTGAGCACAGGGCGTATACTGATAGGTTTGAGGAGCTGAGTCTGCTTTGCCCGACAATGGTTACCCCACTTGACATAGCTATCGAAAGGTACATCGACGGCCTACCTGACTCGGTACAAGACATCCTTACTGGTAGTAACCCTGCCACACTCCGTCAGGCGATCGAGTTATCAGCGACATTGACTGAGTCGCAGATTCGGAAGAACAAGTTACACAGGAAGGGTGACAAGGGCAAGAAACAGTCAGCTGACAAGGAGGATAGCAAGAAAGGCCAAAACAAGAAGGGTAAGGAAGGTGAGACGTCAAAGAAATCAAAGAAGCGAAAGGGTGCCCAAAATTTTGCTGTTACAGCACAGACTGCTCAGAACCCGCGGAACCAACCAGCTCAGCCACCTGCAAAGAAAGCATATGCCGGTACCGCACCTTATTGTGCACGCTGCAACGGTCATCACGCAGTACAACAAGCTTGCTGGCAATGCACGACGTGTGGTAAACTTGGGCATTTGGCCAAGATTTGTCGTTTGGGACAAAATCAGGCTGCTCAGGTTCAAGCTCCGGTTCAAGGGAATGCTGCGAGATTTCCACTGGGTTCATGTTTCAACTGCGGAGAGATTGGTCACTTCCGCCACAACTGCCCAAGACTGGTGAATGCAAATGCTAACGCAAACCCAAATGCGAATGTCAACGTCAATGTGAATCCAGCACGTGGTCGAGTGTTTAACATCAATGAGGCACTCAATGATGAAGGAGTGAACAATTAGTATTTTGTTTTTCCTCTGGTTGGTATCTTGTAACATTTAAAGACAATGCGGTTGTTATATAAATAAAAATTAGTGGTTTTATTTTCTAACTAATGCAATTGTATGAATGTTTGATTCAACCTTGTGATGTCAACACAAAGACAAAACTACTCGTGTGGTTCAGTCATTTTTACGATCACTTGAGATCTCCCTAAGAACCTCAAACACTGGTTTCTTTTAAATCTAAAGTATTTTATCGTCTTGCACCGTTCGAGATGCAAGAATTATCAAAACAACTTCAAGAGTTGTCTGATAAAGGATTCATCCGTCCGAACTTTTCACCTTGGAGAAACTCCTGTTCTCCTTGTGAAAAGAAAAATGGATCTTTTCGAATGTATATCGATTAACGTAAGCCTAGTAAGCTTACCATCAAGAATCGATATCCCCCTACCTTAAATCAACGATTTCTCCGATCAACTGCATAGCGTTCATGCTTTTCCAAGATCGATTTGCGTTTTGGGTTTCATCAACTTTGTATTCTCGAAGAAGATATTCCCAAAACGGTTTTCTGCATGAAGTATGGCTATTACGAGTTTACAGTCATGCCTTTTAGGTTGACAAATACTCCAGCCATCTTCAAGAACTTAATAAATAGAGTTTGCAAGCCTTATTTGGATCAGATCGTCATTGTTATTATTTATGACATCTTGATCTATTCATGTCCTGAGCCGATCACGATCAACACCTTCGTTGACATCGGAGCCCTGATTAAATTCCTTGTACACTTTAAAATGTACAAAACAACTCAACTAGGACAACCCGAATTCCTTTTAAGATCTTCCTATCTTCATAGTTAGATTCTTGAAAATATTTAAAGTACCAAAGGAAATCCACGGATTGGGTTTCTGGTATGCTTTAATACCCGTGTCCAAAGATAACAAATTATAGGTCAAATTGAACGATTATGCGATTGAACGAGTATGCAATTATGTGACTATGTGTTTATTCATCTTATGTTTTCTTTTATGCATTTTTGTGTTTTTAATACTCTGGATATTCGTTATCCAAATCCTCGCAGAATCTTTCATATCTTCATATGACGGATTCGTAGCAGGATATTCAAAAAGTACTACCTTCAATCCTTAATGGGCTTCTATGTAATAGTTAAGACCCTTGGGTTATATAGTACCATTCCATGTTTCATAAGAGACCCTCTTAGTGGTCTAGTAAAAAAGATTGATTCATAATTTGGTTAAAGAACGACATCTAGTGATGTAGCTGAACAGACTCCTTGATAGTCTATTTAGATCATTTATTGATTTAATTAAAAGGACTCTATGGCGGTCTAGTCACACTCATCACAAGTTTGTTCATTTGGTTTTCCCCTACACATTATAAAATAGACTGTGTGAACTATGCAAGGAATTGTCTAATTATGGACGCGTACATAATTATGAAATTTAGTGCACAGAAACCCAGTAAGATTTATTATGTGTAAGAACCGATAGTGACAACAATAACGAAATGAGAACGATGTAATGGAGGTACGGTGGACGCACCAATGACGCTTCATATACTTGTATATAAGTATCCCTCTTACATTGCAATTATGATGTTATTAAAGGTTACTAGAAGTTCAGAACCCTAACCAATATTGTTCGATCTTTTCAACTTCATATTTTAAGCTCTCACAAGTTTCCTCTAAATAAATTTCGGGACGAAATTTCCTAAAGTAGGGGAGACTGTAACACCTGTGCCTCCACGGCCATCAAAAAAATACCAAACCAATGAAATATTATATTTCATACTTGGGATTTGTAAAAATATGTGTATCATTTGCACATATCAACTCTTGTTCGATTTCAAACTCTAAATCGCTTTCTGGAAGGTTATACGCGCACTAATGCGTAAATATAACCAGTTTAATGTAACAAACACTCCGGAATAGTGAAATAGGTTTAACATACCTTAAATAACCTTTACATAACTTAGATATAAGTTTTGGAAGGTTTGGTGTGGTGAAATCAAAGTTTAATCGCTTACAGGGACTAAAGTTGACAAACTGCGAAAGTATGCCAATTTGAACTGTAACAGACCTTCCGGAACATGACCATAAGTTAAACATACCATAAATATCCTTTACATAGCTTAGAAATAGGCTTTGAGGGGTTCGGTGTGCTAAAATAAACTTTTGGGTCATTCAGGGACTAAAAGTGTCAAAAAGTGCACAAGTTTGCATTTTCGCGCATAACTTACGTTCTGAATACATCCGGACATCCAAAAATTTATGTAAGCACTAAAACATTTTATTTTAGTGTTCGGCATAAGAAAAATCCATGCGTCGCGTCATTTGGATCAGTTTTGCACTTTCGGGACCAGATTCGATGTATTAGCCGTTGTTTAATTCACAACCACACATTCTAACAATGCTTAGTCAGCGGATAAGGATGGAATTTAAACACCTAAACACCATGACATTTCAACACATGTATGGATGGAATTTAAACACCTAACCACCATGACATTTCAACACATGTATGGATGGAATTTAAACACCTAAACACCATGACATTTCAACACATGTATGGATGGAATTTAAACACCTAAAAACCATGACATTTCAACACATGTATGGATGGAATTTAAAAACCTAAATACCATGACATTTCAACACATGTACGGATGGGATTAAGGCACGTTTTCCATGAAACGATCTTAACGGTTCGGGTATTCCTATAAATACCCCATACCCCCCATTGCTAAAATCACTAGAACTTTGATTTGAGAAACTCTAAGTTGAAACTATTGTTTCATACCGGAGATTTTTGAATCGAGGTTAGCATTCGGGGACCCTTCGTAAGTATTCTTTCGTTCTTTTCCTTATTTTACTGCTTTTCGAGTCAGAAAGTCAAACTTTGTTTGACTTTCAGCGTTGACCAGTAATGGTCAATGCGAAGTTCGTTTGAACTTCGCAACGTGATTGTGATCACGTTGGTTATAGTCTCTTGGGACTATGCCTACTGATTACCACGTTGTCTAGGGTCGTAGGGTAAGCGATCTGATAAATCGCTTATACCTTCGAACCCGACCCAGTTTGGTCGATCATTAGGATCCGACCAAATACATTAGGTGACCCTAGTATAGGGCATAACCTTCCGAGGTTATACCCTATGGTCACATCGTTTAAGTAGTTGTATGATAGGTAGTTTATATGCCTTAGGTAAATTACCAGAATACCCTTTTCATGTATAATTGGTAATTAAGCATATGTAACCTAAACTTTTGTCACATAACTGATTATGTAACATGTTTAGGCATATAACACTTGTCATAGGACTAGTTAGACGGTCCGAACGCGTTTCACGCGCACGACGCGTTAAAGTAGCATAAGTTACCTTAATGGGTCGCGATGGGTCGATAATACTTAGGTTAAGTTTCATTTAGTATGTAGGCTTTGTTAAACCATATCATATGAGTTCCTACACTCATTTGGGTTACAAACCCTCCTGCTACCCAGTCTTCCGATTTAGGTCCGGGTTAATTATGTAGTTACCTATGTTAGGTACCGTTTGATTTCCGGGACTCCTCTAGCTTACTTGGTAGTTGTTCAAGACTCCTAAGCACTCCCAGGCGAGTACATTATTCCCCTCTTTTACTGTTTTCAACTATTTTGGGGTGACTCATATGTGCTAAATGCTTTATCAATGATTTCAATAACAATTACTATGTGGTTTCAAGAACAATAACAATTATTTCAAGAACGCTAACAATGATTTCAAGAACGAATACAATGATTTCAAGAACGAATACAATGATTTCAAAAACTAATAACAAATTTCAAAAAGTGAACAAACTTGTTGGTTGTAGTTTACATGACCGATGACATTCATTAGCAATGATCAAGTCGACCAGTATTAGGTTATGGTACCATAGGATCTGACAAATCCCGTTATTTACTGCACCCATTGTTATGTGTGGGGGTTGTGGGTAGCGACTGAATCTGTAATTATTAACTTATCCTTTGGTAAGGGTTTGTTAAGAACGAGAGCGAGAGCGAGAGCGAGATGGAGCGAGGAACGCGTCAAGAAGGTTTGAATGTTATTAGAGAATCGACCATAAAGTAGTTTCACAATTAAAACAAGAACGACTAGAACGATTTTACAAAATGGGTTAACGATTGGGTAAACATTTTAACATGATTGACATTTGATCATGCATTTCCCACAAAACATAACTTTGATTTAAACCAAGTTTTACTTCAATACTTTGTTTTTGTGCATATGGTTAAGTTGAGACATTTCACTTGCCATACATGACATTTTGACATAGACATTTGACATGGATATTTGACATAGACATTTTGATATGATTTACATCTTGACATGAACACTTTGACATATTATCCAATACATTTGACAATTGATTTAAACATATACTTCTTACATTGGTTGGTTTGGTTTGAGTAAATGATTAAGTAACGATGCGGGTGTAATATGATACAAGCATGGTGGATACGCCGCTGGTACTTCCTATATATAAGTGTTTGTATGGTATTACATATTGTAGCGTTATTTGAATCATTTCAGTTTGAGACATAGAACATTTTATACAAGTAACATACTTTTCACAAGACATTGATTTACAAACAACTTATCTTACACAAACTCATTTTACATGGTTATTCATTTAATCATGCATTATTTTCTTATTTATACATATCATCTGAACTACTTGTTTTTCAAATGATTTACAAAGACAAAGCAAATTACAAGGTTCATGACTAAACATTTTCTTAAAACAGAAGTCATGAATCTTATTTTCACAAAACCTATGTATCTCACCAGCATTTCTTTGCTGACCTCATTTTCACATATGTTTCAGGTATTGCAAGATATCGTTTGATAGGATGCATGCTCACATAGGACTGGACAAGGCCTTAGTGACTCAATAACAATGATAGACTATGTTTAAATAGTGTATTTAGATTTCCAGACGATGTAATTACTCTATGTTTAATAAAACGAAACACTTTTGATATCCATGGTTATGAAACATTAATTCTGTTGCAACATGCCCCAATGTTTCCGCCGTGATTTGTTGTTTTACGCGGTCGGGGTGTGACATTTTGTGTCTGAAGCTCAATGGCATCAAACATAGGTATGATGGATGGTGGTAATTGTGATGAGGGAATAGGATTTGAAAGAGAATTTTCCCAGGGAGAAGGGCTGTTAAACATATCCTCAAGTGAGGTATATGCTTCATTTTGTGGTGTCCCTGTGCTTACAACCTGTTCCTTTTGTGAGGAAGCAGGAGGAGTTAAAGCTTTCGGTGGATATCTTTCCAACTGTTGTGAGGAAGTAGCAACAATGGCTATTTGTGACATTTGTGTTGTCACTGGATTAACTTCTGGGATCTCATCTTCCAGAAGGTCCTTTTTAGAGGGTTCGGGGGGCTTTTTGGATATTTTCTTTTTGGTCTTTTTAGGAAGTGTTGGTGGGGGTTGCACAATAGTGGTTGTGCTACTGTAGTCACCAAGAGCAGTGGGCTCAACATCAAAAACAAGAGTAGCAGGTGTGGACTCATCCAAATTTTGCTCACGCTCCTCTATTTGTGTTTTTGAAGGTTTTGACTCTAGCAACCTTGTAAAAGTTTAAGCAGATAGACTATTTATTTGACAAGAAGCACCTTGGACAAGCACTTGTGCACTGTCTTTTGGTACTTTATGCTGTAAATAGTAGCTTAAAAACCTTGGAAACAACAAAAATGGTTTCTTCTTTTCTTTTATATTATTTACATTTTTAACAAAATCATTGAAAATCATTGAAAATTCAATACTTCTGCCATTATAGCATAACCCAAGTATTGAATTTTCAATGGAATTTCATTGAAAGCTGTTGTTTTGTTTGAAACACACATGAGCAGGGTATGAAATAAAAATTTCATGGGAGGTGGGAAATCTCCCTTTTGCAAAGTGGCTTTTGTCATTGGTCCCACATACCCTCTTTCAATCAAATCAGTTTGATACTCATCTTTAGGAAAAGAGTTTTTACCTATAAGATTGTTCATCTCAAAAACCTCAGATATGGATTATGGTGTGATTGAAACAAGAATTTCTCCTACTTTTGATGTAATAGCCCAAGGCTTTTTGTCTTGAACTTCCAATTTAGCATTTTTCCAAAAATCTCGTAGGGTTTCTTGATAGATGGGTGCATTGCAGGTCAACAAAGTTTTATACTTTGAAGATGAGAGAGCATCGATGATTGAGTGGAATTCTTTGTTTTTACTTGTTTTCTCAAGAGTGCAAAGATAGTTATGTGGGTTTTTTAGAGCGAGAACAATGATGATTTTGAGAAATTTGCGAGTGGAAGAAGATGAATGAAAGATGGAAACCGTTTTTGAAGGAATTTTGAATTCGATACGGAAGTGTAACCTCTGATTAGGGTTTTAATCAGGGTTTTATAAAGTGAAAAGTGAATGCTGACGTGGAAGCGGTTACAAAGATCGGGCGGCTAAGAACTGTCGACATGACAACCTCTGATGAAAATGGATGATAGTTGCCTAGGGAAACCACTGATGGACAATATCATTGGTTAACAATAATAAGAATGTGAGCAGTGGCTGTTTTTAACTATCAGTGGATAGCCAACAGAGATTGAAACACTGATGTTTGGTCAACAGTGGTCAACAAGACGAATGAAGAAACAGAGGTTGTCTTTCAGCAGTGGATAATTTTCAACAATCAAATGTTTGAACCAAACAGTGGTTGTAACAGACTTTTAAGGATTAATGAAAACCTTTATTTTTAACTATTTTTAAGGATGGATTTTTGATTTTCTCAAAACATTTTAATGCTTTATTCAGAGAAAAACATGATTTTTCCTGTTATTCCATGTTCAGCATGCCAATTCTAGAGATCAAGCTTTCAAAGGTGGATGTGTCTAATGCTTTTGTTTGCACATCTGCCAGCTGATCCTTAGTTGGAACATGATACAGAGAAATCAAACCTTTTTCATAGCAATCCCTCACAAAGTGATGTCTGATGTCAATGTGCTTGGTGGTTGAATGTGAGACTGGATTTTTGATGATATTTTCAAACTATCCAACATGAGGGGTGTCTTTAAAGCAGTTATACCAAAATCCAACAATTGATTTTGAAGCCATAACAGTTGGGCTGTGCAGCTTGCAGCAACAATATATTCTGCCTCAACAGTGGATATTGAAACAACTACTTGTTTTTTGCTTTGCCAAGACACTAAGCAATTGCCTAGGAATTGACACCCTCCTGAAGTGGACTTCCTTGTTGTTTTACATCCAACAAAGTCACTATCTGAGAAACCTGAAAGCTTGATGTTTCCATCAGCTGGATACCAGATACCAAGTGTGGGAGCACCTTTTATGTATCTGACTATCCTTTTTACAGCAATAAGATTTGACTTTCTAGGGGCTGACTGGGGTCTTGCACAAACACATGTTGCAAACATGATGTCTGGTCTAGATGCAGTTAGGTACAATAAAGACCCAATCATGCTTCTATAAAGAGTTTGATCAACCAACTAATCATTTTCATCATACATGACTATCTTGGTGGTTGCCATGGGTGTACTACTGGTTTGCAATCATTCATCTCAAATTTGTTTAAAAGTTCTCTAGCATATTTGCTTTGATGAATGAAAGTACCATTTTGCAGTTGCTTTACTTGGAGACCAAGAAAAGCACTGTAGTTCACCCATTGCACTCATTTCAAACTCAACTGTCATGAGGTTTGTGAACTAATCACACATTTTGGTATATGTGCTTCCAAAAATGATTTCATCCACATAAATCTGGACAATCATCAAATCTTTTCCTCTCCATTTTAAAAACAATGTTTTGTCAATTTTGCCTCTTGTGAAGCCAATAGAGATTAGAAAAGTGGAAAGAGTTTCATACCAGGCTCTAGGTGCTTGTTTCAGGCCATACTGTCACACCCCCAAAATCCACACACGGAGTATCACCGCTTGGAGGCGTGACATGACCAGGATCGAGCCACCAATCATATTGAACAACATAATTAAGTAAATCAAACTAACCACAACATAATAGGTGACCAAAAGAAAGTAACCAACTTTAAGTTAACAGCGGAAGCATACATTTTAAAACCCAAACATAAGTAATAAGTTCATAAAGTTTAAATGTTTAGAACTGGACATAGCAGTCCATATGCCACAACGACCTCCTCCTCGTGCAAGCTCCATAAGCATCTAACGACCTGCAAGGCATGTAACAAGGAGTCAACAACCAAGTTGAGTGAGTTCACAGTTGGGTGTTCGTTTTAAGTTGTTTCAAAAACATGGTTTTCGTTTAGTTGGCTTACTTGCCATGGGGGTTACCCCATAATTGAAAATATGATTAACCAATTCCTTCTTTCCCAAACCATGACCCGTGGGGGCTTCCCCATGTGAACCACTAGACCGTTACCATATCGACAACTGACGAACAATAGTTGTGCCCTACGTCAATGTCTATCATCATTGACAGTTTGCCATAGTCCATTAGTACACGCCCGTCCGAACGGCACGGTGTGAGGTTTGTTAAACCTAATAGCGCTATTAACTAATGACCCGCTCGCCATTGGCCTCGGCGATTAAGTCGATATAAAATGAGGGACTTAGGTGATAGAGTTTTGTCTAGTAAGTTTTAAGGTTGTTGTCCTACCCAAGGAGGACGAACGTACGTATTCTACCCAAGGAGAATACGCAGGATTAATATTGGCATCCTACCTATGGAGGATGGCGGTACATATCCTACCCAAGGAGGATATGCAGGTTCCGTTTTAGTTCTTTTAATATTGGCATCCTACCCATGGAGGATGGCGGTACATATCCTACCTAAGGGAGATATGCAGGTTCCGTTTTAGTTCTTTAACCCATTCAAAACCACCGGGAATCCCATGCCTTAGAAAGTGTGTGAACTCACCTTTGGTTGCTCGGTTTGACTCTATAAAATAGCTAACAATCGGTGTTGGTCAATCACGTCCTAGTATGATGACCACTTAGTTTATTAGTGACTTCAAATAAGCACGAAGTTCCTACACACATCTACCACATAACATGCACTCACTTTAATAGTTCACGCCCATATAAACATTCCACTTATAGCTACTCAAGAGCAAGCATACAATATTGCACATAACACTTTGATTGACATATAACATGTTAGATCATTCTCAGATAACCTTCCCGACATTTAGACACGCGAATTACTACTTATGGCGTATCAGCTTTTACATTCAAACCTGGGCTGTTTTCGGGAATTTTAATAAAATAGTTACCCTGTTCCAAAAATTCCCAACTTTTTACAGAAGGTCTTAAACGATCCAATTATTATTGTGTAAAAATATCGGGATCCAATTCATTACCAATATTTTATAAAAAAATCATTTTCCGGACTGCAATCCGATTCATCACTTTCTGACTGCAGTCCACGGAATAAATTATTTAAAATTCATCGTAAGTCCGATTTATGAAATTCAAGAGGGAGAATTACTACGACATCAGCATACATCTACAGTACAAATTTCGTGACCTAATTCTACACAGATTTCAAGTTATGACGAAAAACATAACACATATTTTCAGCAGTAAAAACGCAGCTTTTGCTGCTGTGAAAAACGCCCCTTTAAAAATAGCAAACGAAGTCCAAAAATTATGATTCCAGTGCCATTAGAACCGTATTTCGAAATAACACATTATAGACTCAAGAAAATAAAGTTTTCATTAAGTTATGATCTGGTTACAGCCAACTGAAGTTGGCTGTAAACATCAACCAGCTTCCTGTTTTCAGCTCTCGACTTTCTAACACGTTCTCGATTGATTCCGTTAACATGTTTAGTGAACAACAATGACTCTCATATACACTTACAATAGGTTATAATTCATTCATATCTTGTAACCCTAATCAGCACATAATCATCATATTACATCATGTTTCATCTTATTTAAGCTTATGTTTCATGATTTCAAGATTCAAGTCTTTAGTGTTCTTGCAATTTTTCAACATAGTTAATCTATTAACCACCAAAAATATGAAGTAATAAGGGTTAACAAGAAGCTAATAACTAGCTTAAAGCTAGGGAAGAACTCTAGTGAAAAAGATGGTGAAAGCAAGTAATGAAGCTCCTTGATGATCTACAACTTCAAGCTCCTTTGATCCTCCTTCTAACACTTTGAATGAAGCTTAGAAATGGATGAATGTGGTGGTGATATGGTGGTGGTGGTGGCGATTATAGTGAGGCCGAGAGGGAGAGAGAGGAGAGTGAGGGAGTGGTGTGATCTAGTGAAATGATGTTGTGAATATGCACACCATACATATAATCCTTCTTCTAATATTTTGGCAACTACAACAAGTAAAGATCTAATAAAATATTAGATTGTGATCTTGGAGGTAAGGTGATGATTTTGGGGTGGGTCCATGTGACCGTAAAAGAATAGGGGGGGGGGTTTAATTGTAAAAACTTGATGGTAATAGGTAAATGATTGGAAGTTAAGTGTAAAAAGTCTAGTGTATTATGTGTATGGCACTTTATATAATGTGTTGGGGGATTCGGGGACCATAACTAGTTCAAAAATAATAACACAATGTCTTTGGTAAAATTTTGGTGTTCCGGGTAATGTCCGGTTAGATACCGTTCCGTTAAAGTGCTATGTTGTTCCGTTTAGTGTCTTTTATGTATCTTTTTGTAACACTTTTAATTTCCAACACTCAGGAAAGTATACAGGACCATTTAGTTAATTTTCTGTACAAGACTAGTATGTTAACAAGCACATGTAAGTATGACGCAGTAATCAGAAAGCAGTTAAGTAATTCATCACAGTCATCAAGCACTTTTATTTAACATTAATTAATCGTACGGATACATGTAATTACGAGGGTTGTCACATTCTCCCCCTGTTAAGAAAATTTCGTCCCGAAATTTAGTGCGTTGTTACTAAGGAAGCTAGTTAAGTTGCGGTGTTTACTGGCTTTTCATGGAGTGTCACATCATCCCCCCGTTGATTTGGAATTTCATCCCGAAATTCTGCAGTAGCTTCAGCCTCAATAGTGGTTGCACTTTTCTCAAATAACTGGGGATACTTGTATTTCATTTGGTCTTCTCGTTCCCAGGTATACTCTGGTCCACGACGGGAGTTCCAACGAACTCGAACAAGAGGTATCCTGGTACGCTTGAGAACCTTAACATCTCGATCAGTGATTTCAACTGGTTCCTCGATGAACCGCAACTGGTCGTCGATTGTGAGCTCCTTAAGAGGAACTATGAGGGTCTCATCTGACATACACTTCTTCAGATTTGACACGTGGAATACGTTGTGAACTCCGCTGAGTTCTTCAGGTAGATTCAACTTGTAAGCGACTTTGCCAATTTTCTCAATGATTTTGAACGGTCCGACATAACGCGGATTGAGTTTGCCTCGTTTGCCAAAACGGACTACACCTTTCCAAGGTGAGACTTTGAGTAGCACTCGATCCCCAACCTGGAACTCGAGTGGTTTCCTTCGCTTATCAGCGTAGCTTTTCTGACGGTCACGAGCTGCCGCCATTCGTTTTCGTATCTGAGCAATCCTCTCGGTTGTATCTACTACAAGTTCTGGGCCAGTGATTTGACTGTCGCCAACCTCTACCCAACAAAGAGGTGATCGGCACTTTCGTCCGTACAATGCCTCGAACAGAGCGGCCTGGATGCTGGTGTGGTAACTGTTGTTATACGAAAAACTCCACTAACGGGAGGTGTTTTCCCCAGCCATTACCAAAATCGATTACACATGCCCTAAGCATGTATTCTAGGGTTTGGATGGTATGCTCAGACTGCCCATCCGTCTGCGGATGATAAGCGGTGCTCATATCTAAACGTGTGCCAAAAGACTTGTGCATAGCTTGCCATAGTTCAGATGTAAAACGTGAGTCATGATCGGAAATGATAGAGGTTGGCACTCCGTGCCTTGATACTACTTCCTTTAGGTAAATGTCTGCTAGAGTAGAAAAGTTATCTGTTTCCTTGATAGCCAGGAAATGTGCAGACTTGGTCAGTCGATCCACGATCACCCAAATGGTATCATTTCCGCGTTGAGATCTAGGCAGGCCAGTGACGAAATCCAATGAAATTTGCTCCCATTTCCATCTCGGGATCTCTGGTTGTTGAAGTAGGCCTGATGGTTTCTGATATTCAGTCTTGACTCTCGCACAAGTCAAACATTTACTGACGTAGGTTGCTATGTTGGCTTTCATACCAGGCCACCAATACGTAATCTTGAGGTCGTGGTACATCTTGTCCGAACCAGGATGTATCGAATAACGAGACTTGTGCGCTTCATCCATCACAAGCCCGTGTAAGTTTCCGTAAAGTGGAACCCAGATGCGCCCTGTTACGTAGTAAGCGCCGTCTTCCTTTTGTTCTAGCCGCTGCCTTGATCCTCGTAAGGACTCAGCCCTTATGTTCTCTGCTTTCAACGCTTCAACCTGAGCATCTCGTATTTGAGCGGGAAGACTAGAGTGAATGGTAAGTTGTAACGCACGTACACGCTTAGGTATAGTATCCTTTCGATTGAGGGCGTCGGCCACAACATTGGCTTTGCCCGGATGGTATTTGATGGCGCATTCGTAATCATTCAAGAGCTTGACCCATCGACGTTATCGCATGTTTAATTCCTTTTGCTTGAAGATATGCTCGAGACTCCTGTGATCGGTGTAAATGGTGCACTTGGTACCGTACAGGTAATGTCTCCACATCTTAAGTGCGAAAACAACTGCTCCCAATTCCAAGTCGTGCGTAGTGTAGTTCCTTTCATGAACCTTAAGTTGGTGTGATGTGTAGGCAATGACCTTGTCACGTTGCATCAACACGCAACCAAGTCCTTGGATGGAAGCGTCGCAATAGACCACAAAATCATCTGTGCCTTCAGGAAATGAGAGGATAGGCACGCTACAAAGTCTATCTTTTAAGTGCTGAAAAACAGATTCCTGTGCATCACCCCAATGATAGGTGACACCCTTCTGAGTTAGTGAGGTGAGAGGTTGCGCAATCTTAGAGAAATCCTTGATGAATCTCCTGTAGTAGCCCGCCAAACCCAAGAATTGGCGGATTTCTGTTGGTGTACGGGGTGCAGGCCAGTTCTTGATCGAGTCAACCTTGGATGGATCAACATGAATCCCATCCTTGTTTACCACGTGGCCTAGAAACTGGACTTCGCGAAGCCAGAAGTCACATTTCGAAAATTTAGCATACAGTTGCTCTGCTCGAAGAAGTTCCAGCATAAGTCGTAGATGCTGCTCGTGTTCCTCCTGACTCTTAGAATAGATCAGGATGTCGTCGATGAAAACAATAACGAACTTATCCAGGTAAGGTTTGCATACTCGGTTCATGAGATCCATGAAGACCGCTGGTGCGTTCGTCAATCCGAAAGGCATAACCAGAAACTCGTAATGCCTATAACGAGTTCTAAATGCTGTTTTGGAGACGTCCTCATCTCGAACTCTCAGTTGATGGTAACCTGACCTCAGGTCAATCTTGGAGTAGAAACTCGACCCTTGCAACTGGTCGAATAAGTCATCAATGCGTGGAAGAGGATAACGATTCTTCACGGTCACCTTGTTAAGTTCGCGATAGTCAATACACATTCTGAAGGTACCGTCTTTCTTTTTCACAAACAAGACTGGAGCTCCCCAGGGCGAAGAGCTAGGACGTATGAAACCCTTTTCCAAGAGTTCTTGTAATTGCGTGGACAGTTCTTCAAGTTCTGATGGAGCTAGTCGATAAGGTGTACGAGCTATTGGTGCTACTCCAGGAGCTAGCTCGATTTGAAACTCGACTTGTCGATGAGGCGGAAGACCAGGTAATTCCTCAGGAAATACCTCAGGAAAATCGCCCACAATAGGAATATCTTCAATTCTCTTCTCTTCCATTGATGCGTCAGTAACGAGAGCAAAAATGGCAGTGTGGCCCTTACGCAAACACTTCTGGGCCTTAAGGAAAGAGATGATGCCCACAACAGCACCACTCTTGTCGCCATGAATCATGAGTGGTTCTTCACTAGAACGAGGAATACGGACGATTTTCTCCTTGCAAATAATCTTCGCTTGATGTTGAGATAGCCAATCCATCCCAATAACGACGTCGAAACTACCCAGAATGATAGGAATGAGATCGATAGAGAAGGTCTGACCAGCTAAGACGAGGTTACAGCCCTTAACTATGTGTGTGGCTTCCAGACTTTTACCGTTTGCTAGCTCTACCGTGTGTTTGGTGTTCAAAGGTGTTGGAGTGCGTTTAAGCATTTGACTAACTTTTAAGGACACATAACTAGTATCGGCACCCGAATCGAATAAAACAGTAACAAAGAAGTCGTCCAGAAGGAACTTACCCATCACAACGTTGGGATCGTTCCTTGCATTACCCTGACCCAGCACGAAAACACGTCCCCTGGCACCATTGCCATTATTGTTACCCCCGTTGTTGCCTCCATTGTTGCCTCCATTGTTGTTCCCATTTCCTTGGTTGTTGTTGTTCTGATTCTGGTTCAGCTGAGGGCAGTTCCTCTTAAAGTGGCCTTCAGCGCCACACTGAAAGCATCCTTTATTGCCCTGCTGTTGCTGCTGCTGGTGGTTCTGTGGAGCATGTTGTTGTTGTTGGCGATTCTGATTTGCTGGTCGTGTGCCCCTGCAATCCTTTGCTTCATGACCAAACTTTTTACACCTCAGACAACGACCCTTGTGGCACTGCCCGCTATGATGCTTGTTGCACCGGTTGCACTTGGGGTGGTTCCCTCGGTATCCACCCTGCCCCTGACTACCCGAAGATTGCTGACCAGGGCTCTTGTAGTCGTCAGTCCTTCGCTGCTGAGACTGAGCTGAAGTCGAACCCTTGCTAGAGGTTCCATCCCACTTACGCTTGTTATCACTGGGAGCATCAGAAGTAGTAGTAGCGCTAATACGCTTGGGCAGCTTGTTTTGCTCAACTGCCTGATCAGTGAGACGATGAGCCAAACTGATGATTTGCTGAATGGTGCCAAGATTAGCTGAGGTCACATGGCTCTGAATTTTTGGCACTAAACCCTTAAGGTACAGCTCGATACGCTTGATAGAAGGATCCACCATAGTAGGACACATGTCACACCCCGACCACGTAAAACGAGAAACACGTGGCGGAAACGTCGGGGAGTGTTGTAACAGAATTATTGTTTCATAACCATGGAAATTAAAGTTACGTTTTATTTATCAACAAGAGAGTTACATTGTCTTTAAACATGAAACCAAGAGTACATAACATAATTTAAGTAAGTCTATCTTCGTTTTATGTCTCTAAGGCACAGGTCCGCCCTAATGTCACGATCATCATCCTAAGCGACTGCTCCTGAAAACACATGTGAAAATAGGTACGTCAGCATAAAAATGCCTGTGAGATACATAGGTTTAGTGAAAATAGGATTTATGACTTGGGTTTTAAAAGATAGGTTTAATAAAAATTAGTCATAAATCTTGTTAAGTGTTTTCTTTTATAAATCGTATGAAAACTCGATAAGAAATCAGACTATATAAAAGAATGGCGTATGGTTAATAAAATAACCAAGTAAAATGAGTTGGATAAAATAAACTGTTTTGTAAGACAATGTCTTGTGAAAAATAAGTTGTTTATGTAAAATGTAATATGTCAAATATTGAAATGATTTAAGTAACGCTACGACATGTAATATCATACAAACACTTATATATAGGAAGTACCAGCGGCGTATCCACCACGCTTGTATCATATTACACATGCCTCGTTACTCAAATCACTTACCCAAACCAACCATCATTGTAAATTGTTCATGCATAAATCAATTGTCAAGTGTTATTGTGTAAACCATATCAAAATGTCTATGTCTAATGTAAATCACTAAATGTGTATATCAATGCCAAAATGTCTATGTCAAATGTCAATTATGTAATGTGTAACCAAAATGTCATGTATAGCAAGTGAAATATGTATCAACTAAATCATAGGTAAAAATGCACAAAGCAATGTATTGAGGTAAAACGTGGTTTAAATCAACGTTATGTTTTGTGGAAATGCATGCTATACTGAATACAAACATTTATGCGATATTGTAAAAATGCATACATTCAAGCCTTGTGACTGTGGTGATAGACCTTTAAACAAATTAAAGGTTTATCTGTGTTATGTCTATCGAATTCGGTCATTCCTTCCATCCAAACGTACCTAGGATGTCAGGAACGGGAGTTGTCAATTCCTATGGTACCACTACCTACTAACGAATGGCGTAGCTAATGTTAATGAATGTATTTTTTTCCCATTTAAACAAACCAAATGTCATACCAAAATGTAAGCATGTGAAAACAATGCACTAAGTATGTAATCAAATGAACATACATAGCGTGAAATGTAATGTAAAACAATGTACTAAGTATGCACACAATGGACATACATAGCATGAAATGTAATGTAAAACAATGTACTAAGTATGCACACAATGGACATACATAGCATGAAATGTAGTGTAAAACGATGTACTATAAATGTACTAATGAACATAGCAAGTATATGATGTGAAAACATGGAAAGCATGAAAGTAACAAGTAGGCACATGTGTTTCACCCCAAAACAGTTTGAAAACGGTAAAAGAGGGGTCTATGTACTCACTTGAGATTGCTTAGTAGTCCTTGAGTAACAACCAAACAAATGCTAGAGATCACGGATATCAAACGGCACCTAATATAGGTAACTATGTTAATATACCGGACCTAAATCGGAGGATTGGATAGAATGAGGGTTCATAAACCAAACGAGTATGGAAACTCATGTAGTATGGTTTAACAAAGCCTTCATTCTAAAATGAAACCTAACCTAAGTGCTTACGACCTATTACGTCCCGTTTAGGTAGCTTATGCTACTTTAACGCGTCGTTCGCGTAAAACGCGTTCGGAACGCCTAACTTGCCCTATGATAAGTAAAATATGCCTTAACATGTCTAATATTGTTGCCAAATCAGTTTAGATATTAAAAGTTATGTTACATATGCTTAAAATGAATTTTGGCGTAAAAAGGGCATTTTGGTAATTTACCAAAGGCATATAAACTACCTATCATACAACTAACTAAACGTCGTGACCATAAGGTATAACCTCGGAAGGTTATTACCTATACAACTAGGGTCACCTAATGTGTTTGGTCGGATCCTAATGATCGACCAAACGGGTCGGGTTCGAAAGTATAAGCGATTGATTAGATCGCTTACCCTTACGACCCTAGACAAGCACAAAACTAAAAGTGACGAGCTAAGCATGTTAAAACATGCTTAACTAAGTTTAGAAAACAGGTTTGGTATCAAAACAAACGGTTTTGATACCAAAGAGTAGTTTGGTTACAAAATACGCAAGAATGCGCATTTTTGGCCGAAACTACGACTCGTCAGTGAGCCTGGATAACGTGGTAATCAGTAGGTGTAGTCACTAGGGACTATAACCATCGTGATTACGCTCACGTTATGAAGTTCAAACGAACTTCGCATTGACCATAAACTGGTCAATGCATAAAGTCAAACAAAATTTGACTTTAACGCTAATACGAATGAAAAGAACGAAGGAACACTTACGAAGGGTCCCCGAAAGCTTTGATTTCCAAATATTTCTCAGGTATGAAGCGCTTGTACACCTCAACTTAGAGAAGTTTTCAGAAATTAAGTGGGTTTTGAGTTGTGAATCAAAGGGGTATTTATAGAATTTGGACCACCGTTAGGATCGTTTCTCGAATACCGTGCTTTGATCTTGTCCCTACACTTGTTGGAACATTAAGGTAACTCAAATTGGCCCCCCACCATCAGGTATCAACATGTGGCATTGGGTTTGGGAGTGCTTAACAGCTGTTAACAGCTGTTTAAAACATTGAATCTGGTATGGGAGGGCCTCGTGGCCCGCGTAAGGGTCTACCATAACT
The DNA here is from genome assembly GCA_030545235.1 of Helianthus tuberosus. Taxonomy (NCBI): domain Eukaryota; kingdom Viridiplantae; phylum Streptophyta; class Magnoliopsida; order Asterales; family Asteraceae; genus Helianthus; species Helianthus tuberosus. The sequence continues at coordinate 57,896,963 of CM060426.1, read as the reverse complement.
TACGCGGCCCGCCTGGGCATGTCTGATGAGCCACAAGTTTGATGAATTGTCAGTTTCAGTCCCTGTTGGTGTTTAACGCTCATTTCGATATGCTTAAGGCCCGTTAAGCCAACATTAAGGCCCTAAAATGATTCCTAGACATTGTGGACATGAAACATGCTCAAAAATATGCCGGATGTTGGTTCGTTTGGTCATATGATCGTGATGTTCGCTTAATTACGACGGAATGCGCATAAGCGCGAAAAACGATCCAAATTGCGTGACGAATGGATTTTTCTTATGCCAAACACTAAAATAAAATATTTTAGTGCTTACATAAATTTTTGGATGTCCGGATGTATTCAGATCGTAAGTTATGCGCGAAAATGCAAACTTGTGCACTTTTTGACGCTTTTAGTCCCTGAATGACCCAAAAGTTTATTTTTGCATACCGAACCCTTCAAAGCCTATTTCTAAGCTATGTAAAGGATATTTATGGTATGTTTAACTTATGGTCATGTTCCGGAATGTTTGTTCTAGTACGAATCATCATACTTTCGTAGTTTGTCGAATTTAGTCCCTGTAAGCGAATTAACTTGATTTCGGCAAACCAAACCTTCCAAAACTTATTTCTAAGTTATGTAAAGGTTATTTAAGGTATGTTATGTATATGTTGATGTTTCGGATTATTTTTTGCGTTAAACTGATTACGTTTACGCACCAGTTTGCATATAATTCTCTAGAAAGCGATGTAGAGTTTGAAATTGAATAAAAACCAAAACATGAAAAATGTCAAACATAAAAAAACAAACATTGGGATCAAATAACTTCGTTTTATTGATAACTGAACTATTTACAATGACTACAACACACAGGTATCACAGTCTCCCCTACTTGTGGAAATTTCGTCCCGAAATTTATTTAGAGGAAACTCGTGGGAATAGATGCGGATACTTCGCCTTCATTTGATCTTCGCGTTCCCAAGTAAACTCAGGTCCACGCTTAGATTCCCAGCGAACTTTGACCAATGGAATGCGCTTACGTTTGAGCCACTTGACTTCACGTTCCATGATTTCCACTGGCTTCTCAACAAATTTCAGTGTTTTATCATCACGAATTTCGTCAAGTTGTATGTGGAGGTTCTCATCAGCTAAAGACTTCTTGAGATTGGACACGTGAAAGGTTGGATGAACATTTCCAAGTTCAGGAGGTAACTCAAGTCTGTAGGCTACCTTACTGATTCTTTCGACGATCTTGAATGGTCCAACGTATCTAGGTGCAAGTTTTCCTTTCTTTCCAAATCTGATCACACCTTTCCAAGGTGAGACCTTAAGTAATACTCGATCACCGACTTGAAATTCCATGGGCTTGCGTCCTTGGTCCGCGTAACTCTTTTGACGGCTTCTAGCTGTCTGAAGGTTATCACGAACTTTCTTAACCTTATCAGTTGTCTCTAAAATGAGGGCAGGTCTAGTAAGCTGAGCCTCGCTGATCTCATTCCAGCAGACTGGTGAACGACATTTTCGACCATAGAGAGCCTCGAAAGGAGCCATGTTGATGCTGGAGTGATAACTGTTGTTGTAGGAGAATTCAATTAACGGAAGATGTGAATCCCAACAACCACCAAAATCGATCACACAATCTCTAAGCATATCCTTCAGAGTCTGGATTGTTCTTTCAGATTGACCATCCGTTTGCAGATGATAAGCTGAGCTAAGATTAAGTTGGGTCCCCATAGCAGATTGCATGGTTCTCCAAAAATGAGAAGTGAAGCGAGCATCTCTGTCAGAAATGATGTTCAAAGGAACACCATGTCGAGCTACAATTTCATCCACATAGATTTTAGCAAGTTTGTCAGCAGAAAAATCCTCACGGATTGGCAAGAAATGCGCTGACTTAGTAAGACGATCAACAACTACCTAGATGGCATCATGACCTTTCTTTGTGCACGGAAGTTTGGTAATAAGATCCATAGTAATGTTTTCCCATTTCCAAACTGGGATCTCTGGTTGCACCAATAAACCAGAAGGACGCTGATGTTCAGCCTTAATCTTAAGACAAGTAAGGCATTTTGATACATATAAGGCAATGTCTTTCTTCATACCAGGCCACCAATACTGAATACGAAGATCCTTATACATCTTATCTGAGCCAGGATGAATAGAATAACGAGACTTATGGGCTTCATCCATAAGCAAGGTGTGAAGGTTATCTTGGCTTGGGACCCACAAACGGTCCATGAAGTAATACGATCCATTGCCCTTCAGTTCCAGATCAGGTGTTACGTGATAGGGAAATTCCTTATCCATCAAACCTTGTGAAACACAAGTATGTTGAGCCTGAGAAATGCGGGCTTGGATATCGGATTGAGCTTGAATATCAGATTGAACATGAACACAATGAAGCTTAGTACGTTCCTTATGACTCAATGCATCGGCTACGACATTCGCTTTACCAGGATGGTAGCGAATTTCGCAGTCCGTTTAGAAGCTCAACCCAACGTCGTTGCCTCATGTTGAGTTCTTTCTGATTGAAGATATGCTGAAGACTTTTGTGGTCCGTGAAAACCACACATTTTGTACCGTACAAATAGTGTCTCCAGATCTTAAGAGCGAAGACAACTGCACCTAACTCAAGATCATGAGTGGTGTAGTTTTTCTCATGTATCTTCAACTGCCTAGATGCATATGCTATGACTTTGTTCCTTTGCATCAGAACACAGCCAAGACCCAATTTAGATGCATCGCAATAAATGACCAAATCATCATTGCCCTCAGGCAAAGTCAGAACAGGCGCGTCGCAAAGCTTCTGCTTCAAGTTTTGAAAAGCTTCCTCTTGTTTGAATCCCCAATCAAAGGGCTTGTTCTTCTGAGTTAGAGCAGTTAGAGGAACTGCAATCTTTGAGAAGTTTTCAATGAAGCGGTGGTAATAACCCGCCAGACCAAGAAAAGAACGAACTTCAGTAGGAGTAGTAGGCGTATCCCAATCCTTAATCTCACTGATCTTGGAGGGATCTACATGAATACCTTGTTCGTTGACAATATGTCCTAAGAATTGAACTTCTTTAAGCCAGAATTCACACTTGGAGAATTTGGCGAAAAGTTGCTCCTTCTTTAAGAGTTCCAGAGTAAGACGAAGATGTTGCTCATGTTCAGCTCGCGTCTTAGAATAAATCAGGATGTCATCAATAAAAACAATGACGAACTGATCCAAATAAGGCTTGCAGGCCCTATTCATTAAGTCCATGAAAACAGCAGGAGCATTAGTCAAACCGAATGGCATGAATGTGAACTAATAATGCCCATAACGAGTGCGGACCGCTGTCTTGGGAATATCTTCTTCATGCACACGAAGTTGATGATATCCAGATTGCAGATCTATCTTTGAAAAATAAGAAGCGCCCTGCAACTGATCAAAGAGATCATCGATGCGAGGTAGGGGATATCGATTCTTTATGGTAAGCTTGTTAAGCTCACGATAATCGATACACATCCTAAAAGATCCATCCTTCTTCTTGACAAAAAGAACGGGAGCACCCCAAGGTGAAAAGCTAGGACGGATAAAACCTTTGTCAGAGAGTTCCTGAAGCTGCTTAGCCAACTCTTGCATCTCAGACGGTGCAAGACGATATGGAGATCTGGCAATGGGATTTGCACCAGGTACGAGATCAATACGGAACTCGACTTGGCGTGCTGGGGGCAGACCAGGTAACTCTTCTGGAAACACATCAGGATAATCCCGAACGACAGGGATATCTTGAATAGACTTCCCTTTGCCCTTATCTGCTACAACATGTGCCAAAAAGGCCACATAGTTCTTTCGCAAATACTTCCGAGCTTTAAAACAAGACACGAGTTTGAGACCACCGGTAGGTTTCTCACCATGCACATGTAGGATCTCGCCTGTCGAAAGCGGCACACGAACAATCTTTTCAAAACAAACTACCTCTGCGCGATGCTTGGCTAACCAATCCATACCCACAATAACGTCGAAGCTTCCAAGTTGCATAGGCGTGAGGTCAATAGGAAAAAGATGGTCGTTAAGGTTTAACTGGCAGTTGCGAAGAACAGAATCAAGAACAATGGGTTCACCACTAGCAACCTCTACTGTCAAGGGTTTTCCTAGTTTCGTTCTAGACATGCGAAGCAATGGCTCAAAAGATAATGACACAAAACTCTTATCGGCACCCGAATAAAAAAGAACAGATGCAGGCTGATTATTAATAAAGAACGTACCATTCACCACTTCATTGTCTGCCTGTGCCTCTTGTGCATTCATGTTGAAGACCCGCCCTCGAGCCTGAGCCTGATTCTGATTTGGATTAGCATTCACCAATCTTGGACACTGATTACGGTAGTGGGTCAGATCCCCACAGTTGTAACAAAAACCTGGCGGGTAGTGTGGTTGTGCAGCTTGACCTTGTTGCTGAGCAGGAGGCTGAGCAATTCATTGAGCCGGGTTCTGAACTGCCTGATTCTGAGCAAAACGATAAACATCAGCAAGATGACCTGACTTCCCACAGTTAGTACAGAAACGGCATGGAAGTTGCGGCTGATGGTGACTATTGCATCTATTGCACAAAGGTGTATTCCCTGCATAACGCTTCTTCGCTGGAGGCTGTGCGGTTTGGTTGGGAGCTGCCTGGTTAACTTGGGCAGTGACAACAAAATTTTGGGAAGCCTTACGCTTCCTTGACCCTTTTGAAGAACCAGATTCCTTACCCTTCTTGTTCTTACCCTTCTTGTCATCCTCTTTGTCAGACGCCTGCTTCTTACCTTTGTCACCCTTTTTATGCAACTTACCCTTTCGAACCTGCGACTCAGTCAATGTCGCTGCTAACTCGATCGCCTGACGGAGTGTGGTAGGGTTACTACCAGTAATGATGTCTTGCACTGAGTCAGGTAGACCATCGATGTACCTTTCGATAGCCTTGTCGAGTGGGGTAACCATTGTTGGGCAAAGTAGACTCAACTCCTCATACCTATCAGTATACGCCCTGTGCTCGCCACTGTCCTGTTTCAAGTCATCAAAATCTCTCTCCAAGGCTCGCTTTTCATGACGAGGACAAAACTCCCTCATCATAAGGGCCCTAAGTTCAGCCCAAGTCTGTGCTAGAGCAACTTCTGCACCCCGGTCTCTCATAACCCCGTTCCCCCACGTAAGAGCCCTCTTTTGAAACACACTCGAAGAAAACTCGACCTTGCGATTATCAGGACACTGAACGTGACGGAAAGTGTTCTCAATGCTCTCGAACCATTGAAGAAGCCCAGTTGCTCCCTCAGAACCACTAAACTTGAGCGGTTTAGCCGAGTTAAAACTCTTGAAGTTACAAGGAGCATTGTGGTTGTTGTTGGCTTGGTTCCATTGAGCAATAAGGTTTGGGAACGCAGCAGCCATTTGTTGCGCAATGATTTCTGCCAGTTCGGCATTAGCTATCTGATTCTCGCGTCGAGGAGGCATTCTAAAAGAGGAAACATGAAAGGAAACGAGTGAGATGATTGGGTGAAAAGAATGAGATCATACAAAAATTGACAACAACAAGGTGGTGGTCATTTGTTCGTTACCATAAAGCAAACAAACGACACTTTGTGACTAATCAAAGTAAATGGGGTCGAAAACAATGTATCGCGAAGACATGCTCGCCTATAAGTGAACACTCACCCCAAGAGTTCCCAGGTAAGAGTGACTGGTCCGATTATGTGGATTTGTATGAACACTCTAGCCTTAGACAAAAAACCCAGGGTACAGGCATTCACCCTTCTAGTTCGCACGTGTTCACACTATTTAGGACCCAAAACTTTGACGAAATTTTTGAAAATTCAAAGGGTTTCAAAACCTTATAACAGAGAGTTCAAAACCTTATAATAGAGGGTTCAAAACCTTACAACAGAGGGTTCAAAACCTAGTAATCAATCATCCTAGAACAGATGATTAGTTTTCAAAGCGGATTCGAACTTGATGTTCTCGTTGTGGTTATCACCTAAGGATAGGTGAAGTGCATGTTTTAAAATCTAAACACAAGATAACTTGTGTTGGGGTCCTAGAAAGTTATAGTCTAGGTCAAAGCATTACTAATAACCTAATTCCCTATAACCATTGGCTCTGATACCATCTGTAACAGCCCAGCGTAACCGCACCATGATATTATCCGCTTTGGCGGCCAGCACGCCCCCGGCGTCCGCCCCTCACGGTTTTCACAACGCGTCATGATGGTGAAGGTATCCAGCCCCTTATAAGGAAGCCTTTGTTCCCCTTCACAACCGATGTGGGATGTCACAATCAACCCCCCTTAAGGGGTCCAGCGTCCTCGGAGGACCTGGCACCACCGGTCCGGCCCTGGCTCTGATACCAATCTGTCACACCCTCAAAATCCACACGCGGGGTATTACCGCGAGACGTGTGACGACCAGGATCTTAGCCACTAATTATTTTGAACAGATTAGTTATTGTTACAAACATTAGCATATTTAGTGACCCAATTTAAATTTTTCAAAACATAGCTTAAGTTGCAGCGGAAAGGAAAAGAATGCATATCGTAATTTAAAACCACAAGTTTACTAGTTATGAAATTACAAACCACGCACTCCAGCCGATTGCAATGTCCGTCCTAAACTGTATCGAGCAACCTGCAAAGCATGCAGTAGGGTATCAACATAAAGTTGGCGAGTTCACGAGTTGTCCAGTTTTAGTTTTTGAAAACGTAAGTTGTTTAGGTAAAGCATTTATAATCACGTCATGGGGAGCTACCCCATGAAAGCTACTAAACTTGAATTACCGAAACTGTTGACGAGAAGATTTGGTGCCCCAGGTCAATGTCTATCGTCATTGACCGAGATGCAAGGTCTATAATTCACGCCCGATCTCCCCCGGTCACGGTGTGAGGTTGTCAAACCTAATAGCGCTATCAACTAATAACCCGTTCGCCCCCGGCGATTAATCGGTACTATAAGCAGGGACTTAATGTGATAGAGATTCGTTTAGTGTTGCTAGTTGTGATTTATAAATAATACCCAAACGTATCTCCCCCGGATGTAGTAGTACAAGAGTACCGTTTGCATATTCCCCCGGAAATTATTGGTTTGAAAACATTATTTAGTTTGTTCGTGTCCCTCCCTGGGACGCATGCTTTTAGTGTGTGAACTCACCTTGGGTTGCTCGGCAGATTAGCTTACTTGGTCAAGCTTGCTGGTCACCACGTCCTAACATGGTTACCAGTATAGGTCAGGTTTGGGGGTACAAGTAATCACGTATATCCTACTGGTATCTAACATATCGAATGCATACAGTTACCTTTTTAAGTTATTGGGCCTGTCCTTATAGTTATTCGGTTAAACAGCAACAGTTAACACATTAGTCCAGTCAAACAATATTCATGCATAATCAGCCTATTTACTTCGACCCAATAACGGAGATCAGCGGCCCACTCGAGACAAGGAAGTCTCGAGTCGAGACCAAGTGGTCTCGGGTTGTAGCGTAATGATCTCGAGTGGTGCTGGTCGGAGTCGCAACCTCAGGGATCTCGAGTCCCGTCTCGAGTCGCAATCAGGAGACTCCGAGTCGAGACCTCGATGGTCTCGAGTCCCTGAAGTCAGTTTTGAGTTGTTTAGACATGGTTTCGAGTCGTGATTGTTATAGTCTCGAGTTGTCCCGGGTTGTTCTCGAGTCGCAACCGGTGTCTCGACTCGCAACCTCGGATACGTGCACAAGAATCCTTCTAGAACCTGTTCCAAAAGCACTAGCCAATAGGATTTCATATTTGTGATAATGTGTACTAACCAATTAATTTGCACCAACATGTTTTATTGTCTAATTCTATTTCAATATGGATCAAACACACAATATTTTGAACATTCATGTCATATTCAACAAGTTCATCATTTTAGGGTTTTCATCATTATGCAATATGATTATTCAAACAATCCTATTCTAGCATATACTCAAATCAGCATTATCGATTCCTGAATCTACATACATTCCTCGGATTACAAACATACACATACACATTCTTATGGCCCTATCAACCTTGCATGTTAACCAACAATTTCTTATCAAAGCATGAACATGTCTAGCATATCATCTCATTATCACTATAACACAAAGATCTATCAACAACTTAGTCATCTTAACTCATTTATCTTCATAACACATGTGTACAATCCAACAAGTATACATCTTTGCTAATCTATAATATGCTCTATCATCTAACCGAGATATGGTACTAACCGGAACTTGTTTTGGTTGTGAGTGAGTGTGTGAGATGATGAAAGAAGTGTCCAATGCGATGATCACGGGCTGATCCGAATACCTTGATGCTTCCGGTTTGAATCCGAGAGAGAATAGGTGATTTTTGTGAGGGTTTTCTAGAGAGAGAGGGAGTGAGGATGAAGTGAGAGAGTGTAAAAGGGGAGTGTGTGAGGGTATTAGGTTGATATAAAAGATGGTGCACCCCAATAGGTTCCGGATGGGTTTAAGGGATGGGTGCGGCCCAAGCGGCTCAACTGTTTACTCGAGACCAAGTGGTCTCGAGTCGGGTCTGTGGTCTCGGCCCACTACAAATGCACACACATATATATATTACGTACACATACTCAAAGCAAGGATCACATAGAACACGAGGAAAAACACAACTTTCATTTAGTAGTATATATATATACGCACAACGTAATTACAAGGTGCTTGCTCGGAAAACCTAGAGTGTCACAAACTCTTCTGTCACACCCCGACCACGAAAAACGAGAAACACGTGGCGGAAACGTCGGGGAGTGTTGTAACAGAATTATTGTTTCATAACCATGGAAATTAAAGTTATGTTTTATTTATCAACAAGTGAGTTACATTGTCTTTAAACATGAAACCAAGAGTACATAACATAATTTAACTAAGTCTATCTTCGTTTTATGTCTCTAAGGCACAGGTCCGCCCTAATGTCACGATCATCATCCTAAGCGACTGCTCCTGAAAACACATGTGAAAATAGGTATGTCAGCATAAAAATGCCTGTGAGATACATAGGTTTAGTGAAAATAGGATTTATGACTTGGGTTTTAAAAGATAGGTTTAAAAAAAATTAGTCATAAATCTTGTTAAGTGTTTTTTTTTATAAATCGTATGAAAACTCGATAAGAAATCAGACTATATAAAACAATGGCGTATGGTTAATAAAATAACCGAGTAAAATGAGTTGGATAAAATAAACTGTTTTGTAAGACAATGTCTTGTGAAAAATAAGTTGTTTATATAAAATGTAATATGTCAAATATTGAAATGATTTAAGTAACGCTACGACATATAATATCATACAAACACTTATATATAGGAAGTACCAGCGGCGTATCCACCATGCTTGTATCATATTACACACGCCTCGTTACTCAAATCACTTACCCAAACCAACCATCATTGTAAATTGTTCATGCATAAATCAATTGTCAAGTGTTATTGTGTAAACCATATCAAAATGTCTATGTCTAATGTAAATCACTAAATGTGTATATCAATGCCAAAATGTCTATGTCAAATGTCAATTATGTAATGTGTAACCAAAATGTCATGTATAGCAAGTGAAATATGTATCAACTAAACCATAGGTAAAAATGCACAAAGCAATGTATTGAGGTAAAACGTGGTTTAAATCAACGTTATGTTTTGTGGAAATGCATGCTATACTGAATACAAACATTTATGCGATATTGTAAAAATGCATACATTCAAGCCTTGTGACTGTGGTGATAGACCTTTAAACAAATTAAAGGTTTATCTGTGTTATGTCTATCGAATTCGGTCATTCCTTCCATCCAAACGTACCTAGGATGTCAGGAACGGGAGTTGTCAATTCCTATGGTACCACTACCTACTAACGAATGGCGTAGCTAATGTTAATGAATGTATTTTTGTCCCATTTAAACAAACCAAATGTCATACCAAAATGTAAGCATGTGAAAACAATGCACTAAGTATGTAATCAAATGAACATAAATAGCGTGAAATGTAATGTAAAACAATGTACTAAGTATGCACACAATGGACATACATAGCATGAAATGTAATGTAAAACAATGTACTAAGTATGCACACAATGGACATACATAGCATGAAATGTAGTGTAAAATGATGTACTATAAATGTACTAATGAACATAGCAAGTATACGATGTGAAAACATGGAAAGCATGAAAGTAACAAGTAGGCATATGTGTTTCACCCCAAAACAGTTTGAAAACGGTAAAAGAGGGGTCTATGTACTCACTTGAGATTGCTTAGTAGTCCTTGAGTAACAACCAAACAAATGCTAGAGATCACGGATATCAAACGGCACCTAATATAGGTAACTATGTTAATATACCGGACCTAAATCGGAGGATTGGATAGAATGAGGGTTCGTAAACCAACGAGTATGGAAACTCATGTAGTATGGTTTAACAAAGCCTTCATTCTAAAATGAAACCTAACCTAAGTGCTTACGACCCATTACGACCCGTTTAGGTAGCTTATGCTACTTTAACGCGTCATTCGCGTAAAGCACATTCGGAATGCCTAACTAGCCCTATGATAAGTAAAATATGCCTTAACATGTCTAATATTGTTGCCAAATCAGTTTAGATATCAAAAGTTAGGTTACATATGCTTAAAATGAATTTTGGCGTAAAAATGGCATTTTGGTAATTTACCTAAGGCATATAAACTACCTATCACAACTAACTAAACGTCGTGACCATAAGGTATAACCTCGGAAGGTTATTCCCTATACAACTATGGTCACCTAATGTGTTTGGTTGGATCCTAATGATCGACCAAACGGGTCGGGTTCGAAAGTATAAGCGATTGATCGACCTAAGAGTAGTTTGGTTACAAAATACGCAAGAATGCGCATTTTGGCCGAAACTACGACTACGTGGTAATCAGTAGGTGTAGTCACTAGGGACTATAACCATCGTGATTACGCTCACGTTATGAAGTTCAAACGAACTTCGCATTGACCATAAACTGGTCAATGCAGAAAGTCAAACAAAGTTTAACTTTAACGCTAAAACGAATGAAAAGAACGAAGGAACACTACGAAGGGTCCCCGAAAGCTTTGATTTCCAAATATTTCTCAGGTATGAAGCGCTTGTACACCTCAACTTAGAGAAGTTTTCAGAAATTAAGTGGGTTTTGAGTTGTGAATCAAAGGGGTATTTATAGGATTTGGACCTGTCACACCCCCAAAACCCACATGCGGAATGCCACCGCTTGGAGGCGTGACTGACCAGGATCCAGCCATCAATTATACTGAGTATTGGTTAGGAGTAAGAATGTTCATCAATCATAATAGTTAGTAAACATTAAGGTGTAATAGTTTAAGTTCAAAAGACATTTTTAAGTAAGTAGCGGAAGCATAAGCCAAATAGTTTCGAAACAAAGTTCATAGTTCAAGATTATTTAGAACCCAACATATGGGTTTAGACGACCACTACACTTCCCAAGCTGCAAGCTCCTGAGTCACTGGGTACCTGCAAAGCATGCAGTAGGGTATCAACAAAAATGTTGGCGAGTTCACGAGTTGTCCAGTTTTAATTTCCAAAAACTGGTTTCACCAGTTAATTTATCCGTTTATACATGCGATGGGGAGCTACCCCACAAGTAAGCGACTAAACTGTTTTTACAATACCGAATACTATTCATCCGTACGTTTCCGTAGAGTGCCCCGTTTGTCAATGTTCTATCATCATTGACGGTTGCCAGAGTACATTAGTTCACGCCCGATCCCATACGCGGGCACGGTGTGAGGTTGGTGAGACCTAAATAGCGCTATCAACTAATAACCCGTTCGCCTGACCCCGGCGACTAATCGGTATTAAGAAGTGAGGACTTGAGTGATAGAGTTTTGTTTAGTGTTGCTTGTTGCATCCAGTATAAACAGTAATTAACTAAAGGTCCCATTTGAGGGGAGAGAAGTAGGTTTGTATCCCTTACGAGGGGATAGCGTTGTTGTAAGTTTCCGTTTCCCAATCATCGGGAACGCATGCTTTATTAGTTGTGAACTCACCTTGGGTTGCTCGGTAGATTATTTACTTGGTCAATCACGTTGGTCACCACGTCCTAGCATGGTCACCAATATAGGTCAAGTTGGGGTACAAGTATTCACGTATAATCTACACATAATTAACACATAGCATGCATAACACATGATCATTCAGCAAGTTATCGGGCCTATTCTAATACGTAGCAGTTAACAGAATCACGTAGATCTAAATGGAACGGTATGCACAGTCCACACATTTTGGGCCCAATAACGGAGACAAGCAGCCCATTCGAGGTAAGGTGGTCTCGACTCGAGAACGTGCGGTCTCGAGTCGCAACCACGAGATTTCGAGTAATGCCGGTACGAGTCGCAATCTTGGAGGTTTCGAGTCCAATCTCGAGTCGGAATCATGAGGTCTCGAGTTGTCATGGTTTAGTCTCGAGTCGCAACCGGGCGGTCTCGAGTTGTCATGGTTTAGTTTTGAGTCGCAACTGGGAGATCTCGAAGAATCACGTTTTGGTCTCGAGTGTGCTGCTTGCGAGTCGCAATCTCAGGAGTCTCAAGCCCAGTCTCGAGTCCCTGAAGCCCGTCTCGGTTCATCATGCTTTGGTCTCGAGTCGCAACCAAGGGTTCCGACTGGCAACCAAGGGTTCCGACTCGCAACCATGATTACGTGCACAGAAATCTTCTAGAACCGGGCGAATGTACTAACCAATAGAATTCTGTTTTCATGTAATTTTGTACTAACCAACCATATTGCAATAACATGTTTCTTTGTCTAATATCAAAAGAAAATGGATCAAACCTACTGTTTTCAAATATTCATATCAACATTCAAATAGTTCATCAAATATTCATACATATTCAACACATATTCATCATATCCTCTTCCTACATAACCTTGTATTTTTCGGACAAAAATCATAGCACATAGACTAGATACCAAAGCAACATTTCCCTTCACTTTTCTAGCATGAATCACTTGTTCAAAGCACACTAGCTTGCTCATATCTTTTAGTTATTTCAAGTCATTCATTTGGCTCACAAGCAACACATTGTTCATTTGAATTTGATAACAAATCTATTACCTAACAAGCACATAATCGATCAAACATCCAACTAATCAAAATAGTTTGTGCATCATGAACCATCATTTTTAATCAAACAACTATAATATACTAACCGGTTAGATGGAGGAGTACAAGAAATTGATGAACCAAGTTCTGAGTGATGATCTCGAGCTAGTCCGAGAGCCTTTTGGTTGTCGCCGGTCCGATCCAAGAGAGGGAAGGAGGGGAGAGGGTGTGATGTTAGGGTTTTAGGGTTTTAGTAAGGGGGGAGAGTGAGTGAGGATGATGTGAGAGAGAGTGAAAAGGAAGAAGTGTGAGGGTTTGGGCTTATATATAACAAAAGGTGCACCCTAAAGGTTTGTCGAGTGGGCTAAGGGGAGGTCGCGGCCCAACTGGCCCAACCGTCTACGGCTCACTCGAGACTGAGGGTGGTCTCGAGTCATGGTCTCGGCCCACTAGTATTATACACTTATATATATATATATATATATCGCACATACATACAACACATAGTAACACAGAAAATCCTTAGCTTTCTTTTAATAATATACGTACACGAAATGTTAATTACAAGATATTTGCTCGGGAAAACCTAGAGTGTCACATTATCCCCAAGTTTTAAGAACTTTCGTCCCGAAAGTTAAGGCAGCCACTGACAAGCTAGTGTAAATGAGAACGTTTCAACGGGGTGTCACATCATCCCCCCGTTAATTTGGAATTTCGTCCCGAAATTCGGTTGTAGCTTCAGTGCTGGGAGTTTCATTAGGGAACAACTGGGGATACTTGTGCTTCATCTGGTCTTCCCGCTCCCAGGTAAACTCCGGGCCACGTCGCGAGTTCCAACGGACTCGTACGAGAGGGATTTGGCTACGTTTGAGGGTTTTGATCTCTCGATCCGTGATTTCAATCGGTTCCTCAGTAAAGTGTAGTTGTTCATCAATAGTGAGTTCCTTGAAAGGAATTACGAGCGTTTCATCTGACAGACACTTTTTCAGATTAGATACGTGAAAGACGTTGTGCACAGCACTCAGTTCTTCAGGCAGATTCAATCTGTAAGCGGCCGTACCGATCTTTTCGGTAACTTCAAAGGGTCCGACATATCTTGGGTTAAGCTTGCCCCGTTTTCCAAAACGAACCACACCCTTCCAGGGTGAGACCTTAAGTAGAGCCCGTTCACCAACCTGGAACTCTAACGGTTTCCTATCCTTATCAGCGTAGTGCTTTTGACGGTCACGAGCTGCCGCCATGCGTTGCCTGATCTGGGCAATCTTTTCTGTGGTGTCAACTACATGTTCCGGGCCTGTGATCTGGCTGTCACCAACCTCCGCCCAACAGAGAGGCGATCGACATTTACGACCGTACAATGCCTCAAAGGGTGCCGCCTGAATGCTGGTGTGGTAGCTGTTGTTGTAGGAGAATTCCACTAACGGTAGGTGCTTCTCCCAATTCTTGCCAAAATCGATCACACATGCCCTAAGCATGTCTTCGAGGGTTTGGATGGTGCGTTCCGATTGCCCATCTGTCACACCCCGACCACGTAGAACATACCAAACGTGGCGGAAATGTCGGGGAGTGTTGTAACAGAATTAATTGTTTCAAATCCATGGCAATTGAAGTTTCGTTTTATTGATTAAAAGTGTTACAATGTCTTATCAAACTAGGAAATACAACATAATTAACTAGTCTTGCATCTTTTATTTTCACTAAAGCCCAAGTCTGCCTATATGTATCTTGATCATCTTATGCAACAGTTCCTGAAAAACACATGTGAAAATAGGTACGTCAGCATAAAAATGCCTGTGAGATACATAGGTTTTGTGAAAATAGGTTCCATGACTTATGTTTGAGAAAATGTTTAGTCATGAACCTTGTAATTTGCTTTGTTTTGTAAATCAATTGAAAAACAATGAGTTTAGATGATATGTATAAATAGGTGAATAATGTATGGTTAAAGGAATAACCATAGTAAAATGGGTTTGTATAAGATAAGTTGTTTGTAAAACAATGTCTTGTGAAAAGTATGTTATTTGTATAAAATATTATATGTATCAAACTGAAATGATTCAAATAACGCTACGTTATGTAATACCATACAAACACTTATATATAGGAAGTACCAGCGGCGTATCCACCATGCTTGTATCATATTACACACGCCTCGTTACTTAATCACTTACTCAAACCAAACTATCAAGATGAAATGTTTAACAAGTGTAGAAATGTTCATGTATAGTCAAATACGGTTCACACGGTTCACAGATACAAACGGTTCACAGATACAAACGGTTCACAGATACAAACAGTTCACAGATATCAATGGATCACAGATACAAACGGTTCACAGATATCAACGGATCACATAGTCAAATGATTACAACGGTTCACATAGTCAAATGTTTACAACGGTTCAATATGTAGTATAATGTGTTCATATGCTGGATAAGCATATGCAACAGAAAAGCAATGTAAAACAATGTACTAAGTATGCACATAATGGACATACATAGCATAAAATGTATTGAAATCATGTACTATAATGTACTAACGAACATAGCAGGTATATGATGTGAAAACGGGAAAGCATGAATGTAACAAGTAGGCACATGTGTTCCACCCCAAAACAGTTTGGAAAACAGTAAAAGAGGGGTCTATGTACTCACCTGAGATTGCTCAGTAGTCCTTGAGTAACAACTAAACAATGCTAGAGATCGCGGATATCAAACGGCACCTAATATAGATAACTACATTAATAAACCGGACCTAAATCGGAAGATCGGGTAGCATTAGGGTTTGTAAACCAAACGAGTGTAGAGACTCATGTCATTTGGGTTAACAAAGCCTACATACTAAATGAAACTTAACCTGAGTGATTTCGACCCATTACGACCCGTTTAGGTAGCTTATGCTACTTTAACGCGTCGTTCGCGTGAAACGCGTTCGGACCGCCTAACTAGCCCTATGACAAGTGTTATATGCCTAAACATGTTACATAATCCGTTATGTGACAAAAGTTTAGGTTACATATGCTTAATTACCAATTATACATGAAAAGGGTATTCTGGTAATTTACCTAAGGCATATAAACTACCTATCATACAACTACTTAAACGATGTGACCATAGGGTATAACCTCGGAAGGTTATTCCCTACCTACTATGGTCACCTAATGTATTTGGTCGGATCCTAATGATCGACCAAACTGGGTCGGGTTCGAGGTATAAGCGATTTATTAGATCGCTTACCCTACGACCCTAGACAACGTGGTAATCAGTAGGCATAGTCCCAAGGGACTATGACCATCGTGATTACAATCACGTTGCGAAGTTCAAACGAACTTCGCATTGACCATTACAGGTCAACCCTGAAAGTCAAACAAAGTTTGACTTTCTGACTCGAAAAGCAGTAAAATAAGGAAAAGAACGAAAGAATACTTACGAAGGGTCCCCGAATGCTAAACTCGATTCAAAAATCTCAGGTATGAAACAAATGTTTCAACTTAGAGTTTCTCAAATCAAGTTTCTAGTGATTTTTAGCAATGGGGGTGGTTGGGTATTTATAGGAATACCCGAACCGTTAAGATCGCTTGTCGAATAACGTGCCATGATCCAACCCGTACACTTGTCAGAAACTCATGGTGACTAAATTGGCCACTCACCATAGGGTATCAACATGTGGCAAGGGATTAAGGAGTGGAAAACAGCTGTTAACAGCTGTTAATACGTCGAATCTGGTCCCGAATGCGAAAAACTGAGTTTCTGCATGTTTCTGCCTTGAATAGGCAGTCGCGTAGCGCGACTGGTAAGGCTACATGCAGTGGCGCTACGCCACTGCCCCCATGTTTCAGCAAACTTTCAAAATTGGCAGAAATGGTCCCTGCAGCCCGTTTAAGCGATTTTCGATGCGTTTGAACCCCGTTAACCTCATTTCAAGGCTCTAAAATGAAGTTAAAGTATAGGGAACTCAAAACATACTCAAAAATATGCCGGATGATGGTTCGTTTGGTCGTACGAACGCGATGTTCGCTTAATTACGACGGAATGCGCACAAGCGCGAAAAACGATCCAAATGACGCGACGAATGGATTTTTCTTAAGGCGAACACTAAAATATAATGTAGTCATGCTTACATAAATTTTTGGATGTCCGGATGTATTCAGAACGTAAGTTATGCGCGAAAATGCAAACTTGTGCACTTTTTGACACTTTTAGTCCCAGAATGACCCAAAAGTTTATTTTAGCACACCGAACCCCTCAAAGCCTATTTCTAAGCTATGTAAAGGATATTTATGGTATGTTTAACTTATGGTCATGTTCTGGAAGGTCTGTTACAGTTCAAATTGGCATACTTTCGCAGTTTGTCAAATTTAGTCCCTGTAAGCGATTAAACTTTGATTTCACCACACCAAACCTTCCAAAACTTATATCTAAGTTATGTAAAGGTTATTTAAGGTATGTTAAGCCTATTTCACTATTCCGGAGTGTTCGTTGCATTAAACTGGTTATATTTACGCATCAGTGCGTGTATAACCTTCCAGAAAGCGATTTAGAGCTTGAAATCGAACATGAGTTGATATGTGCAAAAGATACACATATTTATACAAGTCCAAAGTATGAAATACATTATTTCATTGGTTTGGCATTTGTTTGATGGTTGAAATGACACAGGTGTTACAGTCTCCCCTACTTTAGGAAATTTCATCCCGAAATTAATTCGTAGGAGTCTATTTGTGACGTTGTGTCAGATAACCACCAGAGGTATGTGAAGCATAATCCTGTCATTTCCTTAACGGACATTCTTCAGAATGAAAATGAACAAACGGAGTCATTTTCCTCAACGAGTATTCTTCAGAGGCGGAAATGAAGGAATAAACAAACGGGGATTCACTTCCTTAACGGACATTCTTCAGAATGAAAATGAACAAACGGAGTCATTTTCCTCAACGAGTATTCTTCAGAGGCGGAAATGAAGGAATAAACAAACGGGGATTCACTTCCTTAACGGACAATTCTGAGAAACGAAAATGAACAAACGGAGTCATTTTCAACGGTTGCTTCCTCAGAAACGGAAATGAAAATGATAGACAAACGGATATTCATTTCCTCAACGGACAAATCTTCAGAAACGAAAATGAACAAACAGAGTCATTTTCAACGGTTGCTTCCTCAGAAACGGAAATGAAAATGATAGACAAACGGATATTCATTTCCTCAACGGATAATCTTCAGAAACGAAAATGAACAAACAGAGTCATTTTCAACGGTTGCTTCCTCAGAAACGGAAATGAAAATGATAGACAAACGGATATTCATTTCCTCAACGGATAATCTTCAGAAACGAAAATGAACTAACGGAGTCATTTTCAACGGTTGTTTCCTCAGGTTCGGAAATGAAGGATTTAACAACGGATATCCATTTCCCTCGACGGATACTCTTCAGAACGAAAATGCACAAACGGAGTCATTTTCCTCAACGGTTATTCTTCAGAATTGGAAATGAAGGATAAACGGATATTCATTTCCTCAACAGATATTCTTCAGAAGTGAAAAATGAATAGCTAGTTCATTTTTCCTCAATGGATACTTCATCAGAATTGGAAATGAATAGGGTTAACTTCTAGGTACATGACAAAGCTCGCTGTGGTTTCTGTGCACTAAATTCCATAATTATGTATGCATCCATAATTACGTAATTCCTTGCATAGTCCGCACAGTTTGTCTTGTAATGTTCATAAGCACATAATCACATAGTTGTTTAATTGTTATTATCTTGTTATTGATTGCAATTAACTTGGCACCTCGTACTTCGTTTCTCTTGGAAGGAACGGGTACTTAGGATTTTCGTGGAAAACGCAAGAGATCATACAACGGAAGAAATTTGGAAGTAATCTGTTCTTCAAGGAATGCGGTTCCTTGATTGTCGGTATTGTAGGGGATATGTTGTTTATACATACAATCACATAAATACATTGCAATGTAAATAAAAGATTTATTTATAAACTACGATAACAACTGTTTCTTGGATCTTGAAAACAAAAGAAAATAATACATAAGACGTAATTATTTCTAAACGACGTTGTCTTCTGGTAGATCATATGCTCATCCCTGCGCTGGATTTGCATTTGCAAGCCTTGGGCAATTCCTACGAAAATGGCCCATCTCGCCACAGTTGTAGCAAGATCCCGGTGGAAAACGATCTTGAGCAGGATAGTTGCCAGCTTGATTTGGTGCAACTGCGGTTGGGCAAACCCTAGCTGTATGGCCTATAAGTCCGCAAATTTGGCATGTGCGGCACTTCACCCCAGCATGATGATGTAGGCCACATTGGTTGCACAAGGGTGCAGTTCCGTTGTAGGGTTTCCTGGCAGGGGGTTGAGCTGGTTGGTTGAGAACGGCTTGATCATTGTGAGCGACCACAGCGTAGTTCTGAGAAGCCTTTCGCTTCTTTGACCTCTTAGGGGATCCAGTCTGTTCATCCATGATCTTTGATTCCTCGATTGGTTTCGATTCTTCGACCGGCTTCTTGTCACCTTTTCGGAAAAGTTTACCTTTCCTGATCTTTGATTCAGTTAAGGTTGCAGATAGCTCAATGGCCTGTCTAACTGTAGTAGGGTTGCTACCAGTCAAAATGTCTTGTATTGAATCAGGGAGGCCATCAATGTACTTTTCGATTGCCTTATCCAAAGGCGTGACCATGTTTGGGCATAACAGACTTAACTCCTTATAACGGTCCGTGTAGGCTCGATGCTCACCGCTGTCTTGCTCAAGATTGTTGAATTCCCTTTCCAAAGCCCTGATCTCGTGTCGAGGACAGAATTCCTTCATCATAAGGGCCCTAAGTTCAGCCCATGTCTGTGCTAGAGCAACTTCTGCACCACGATCCCTCATAACCCCGTTCCACCACGTAAGGGCTCTCTTCTGGAACACACTCGAAGCAAACTCGACCTTGCGATTGTCAGGACACTGCACGTGGCGGAAAGTATTCTCGATGCTCTCGAACCATTGAAGAAGCCCAGTCGCTCCCTCAGAACCACTAAACTTGAGTGGTTTCGCCGAGTTAAAACTCTTGAAATTGCATGGACCATTGTTGTTGTTGTTGGCTTGATTCCATTGAGCAAAGAGGTTTGGGAATTGAGCAGCCATTTGATGCGCAATGATTTCTGCCAACTCGGCAGTCTCTATCTGGTTTTCGCGTTGAGGAGGCATTCTAAAAGAGGAAACATGAAAGGAAACGAGTGAGAGAATTTAGACGAAAAGAATGAGATGAAACAAATTTGATGAAAGCAATGGATAGTGGTCATTTGTTTGTTACTACAAAGCAACAAACGACCTCGGTGATTAATCAAAGTAAATAGGTCAAAAATAATGTATCGCGAAGACATGCTCGCCTATAAGTGAACACTCATCCCAAGAATTCCCAGGTAAGCACAACTGGTCTCGCGTCTGGTTGAGATGTATACGAAGTGCTTGCCTAGACAGAAAACTCAGAATACAGGCATTCACCCTTCCAGTTTGCACGTGTTCACATTATTTAAAACCCAAAACCTTGACGAGATTTTTGAAAACTCAAAGGGGTTCAAAACCGTATAACAGAGGGTTCAAAACCTTACAATAGAGGGTTCAAAACCTAGTAATCAATCATCCTAGAACATATGATTAGTTTTCAAAGCGGTTTTGAAATTTATGTTCTTGTTGTGGTCGTCGCCTAAGGATAGGTGACGGTATTGTTTTATGACTAAACGCAAGTAAACTCGCGTTAGGGTCCTAAGAAGATTATAGACTAGGTCAAAGCATTACTAATAACCTAATTCCCTATAACCATTGGCTCTGATACCATCTTTTCTGTCACACCCCGACCACGTAGAACATACGAAACGTGGCGGAAATGTCGGGGAGTGTTGTAACAGAATTAATTGTTTCAAATCCATGGCAATTGAAGTTTCGTTTTATTGATTAAAAGTGTTACAATGTCTTATCAAACTAGGAAATACAACATAATTAACTAGTCTTGCATCTTTTATTGTCACTAAAGCCCAAGTCTGCCTATATGTATCTTGATCATCTTATGCAACAGTTCCTGAAAAACACATGTGAAAATAGGTACGTCAGCATAAAAATGCCTGTGAGATACATAGGTTTTGTGAAAATAGGTTCCATGACTTATGTTTGAGAAAATGTTTAGTCATGAACCTTGTAATTTGCTTTGTTTTGTAAATCAATTGAAAAACAATGAGTTTAGATGATATGTATAAATAGGTGAATAATGTATGGTTAAAGGAATAACCATAGTAAAATGGGTTTGTATAAGATAAGTTGTTTGTAAAACAATGTCTTGTGAAAAGTATGTTATTTGTATAAAATATTATATGTATCAAACTGAAATGATTCAAATAACGCTACGCTATGTAATACCATACAAACACTTATATATAGGAAGTACCAGCGGCGTATCCACCATGCTTGTATCATATTACACACGCCTCGTTACTTAATCACTTACTCAAACCAAACTATCAAGATGAAATGTTTAACAAGTGTAGAAATGTTCATGTATAGTCAAATACGGTTCACACGGTTCACAGATACAAACGGTTCACAGATACAAACGGTTCACAGATACAAACAGTTCACAGATATCAACGGATCACAGATACAAACGGTTCACAGATATCAACGGATCACATAGTCAAATGATTACAACGGTTCACATAGTCAAATGTTTACAACGGTTCAATATGTAGTATAATGTGTTCATATGCTGGATAAGCATATGCAACAGAAAAGCAATGTAAAACAATGTACTAAGTATGCACATAATGGACATACATAGCATAAAATGTATTGAAATCATGTACTATAATGTACTAACGAACATAGCAGGTATATGATGTGAAAACGGGAAAGCATGAATGTAACAAGTAGGCACATGTGTTCCACCCCAAAACAGTTTGGAAAACAGTAAAAGAGGGGTCTATGTACTCACCTGAGATTGCTCAGTAGTCCTTGAGTAACAACTAAACAATGCTAGAGATCGCGGATATCAAACGGCACCTAATATAGGTAACTACATTAATAAACCGGACCTAAATCGGAAGATCGGGTAGCATTAGGGTTTGTAAACCAAACGAGTGTAGAGACTCGTGTCATTTGGGTTAACAAAGCCTACATACTAAATGAAACTTAACCTGAGTGATTTCGACCCATTACGACCCGTTTAGGTAGCTTATGCTACTTTAACGCGTCGTTCGCGTGAAACGCGTTCGGACCGCCTAACTAGCCCTATGACAAGTGTTATATGCCTAAACATGTTACATAATCCGTTATGTGACAAAAGTTTAGGTTACATATGCTTAATTACAAATTATACATGAAAAGGGTATTCTGGTAATTTACCTAAGGCATATAAACTACCTATCATACAACTACATAAACGATGTGACCATAGGGTATAACCTCGGAAGGTTATTCCCTACCTACTATGGTCACCTAATGTATTTGGTCGGATCCTAATGATCGACCAAACTGGGTCGGGTTCGAGGTATAAGCGATTTATTAGATCGCTTACCCTACGACCCTAGACAACGTGGTAATCAGTAGGCATAGTCCCAAGGGACTATGACCATCGTGATTACAATCACGTTGCGAAGTTCAAACGAACTTCGTATTGACCATTACTGGTCAACGCTGAAAGTCAAACAAAGTTTGACTTTCTGACTCGAAAAGCAGTAAAATAAGGAAAAGAACGAAAGAATACTTACGAAGGGTCCCCGAATGCTAAACTCGATTCAAAAATCTCAGGTATGAAACAAATGTTTCAACTTAGAGTTTCTCAAATCAAGTTTCTAGTGATTTTTAGCAATGGGGGTGGTTGGGTATTTATAGGAATACCCGAACCGTTAAGATCGCTTGTCGAATAACGTGCCATGATCCAACCCGTACACTTGTCGGAAACTCATGGTGACTAAATTGGCCACTCACCATAGGGTATCAACATGTAGCAAGGGATTAAGGAGTGGAAAATAGCTGTTAACAGCTGTTAATACGTCGAATCTGGTCCCGAATGCGAAAAACTGAGTTTCTGCCTAGAATAGGCAGTCGCGTAGCGCGACTGGTAAGGCTACATGCAGTGGCGCTACGCCACTGTCCCCATGTTTCAGCAAACTTTCAAAATTGGCAGAAATGGTCCCTGCAGCCCGTTTAAGCGATTTTCGATGCGTTTGAACCCCGTTAACCTCATTTCAAGGCTCTAAAATGAAGTTAAAGTATAGGGAACTCAAAACATACTCAAAAATATGCCGGATGATGGTTCGTTTGGTCGTACGAACGCGATGTTCGCTTAATTACGACGGAATGCGCACAAGCGCGAAAAACGATCCAAATGACGCGACGAATGGATTTTTCTTAAGGAGAACACTAAAATATAATGTAGTCATGCTTACATAAATTTTTGGATGTTCGGATGTATTCAGAACGTAAGTTATGCGCGAAAATGCAAACTTGTGCACTTTTTGACACTTTTAGTCCCTGAATGACCCAAAAGTTTATTTTAGCACACCGAACCCCTCAAAGCCTATTTCTAAGCTATGTAAAGGATATTTATGGTATGTTTAACTTATGGTCATGTTCCGGAAGGTCTGTTACAGTTCAAATTGGCATACTTTCGCAGTTTGTCAAATTTAGTCCCTGTAAGCGATTAAACTTTGATTTCACCACACCAAACCTTCCAAAACTTATATCTAAGTTATGTAAAGGTTATTTAAGGTATGTTAAGCCTATTTCACTATTCCGGAGTGTTCGTTGCATTAAACTGGTTATATTTACGCATCAGTGCGTGTATAACCTTCCAGAAAGCGATTTAGAACTTGAAATCGAACATGAGTTGATATGTGCAAAAGATACACATATTTATACAAGTCCAAAGTATGAAATACATTATTTCATTGGTTTGGAATTTGTTTGATGGTTGAAATGACACAGGTGTTACACCATCCGTTTGCGGATGATAAGCGGTGCTCATGTCTAAACGCGAGCCAAAAGATTTGTGCATAGCTTGCCACAATTCAGAAGTAAAATGTGCATCTCGATCAGAAATAATAGAGGTAGGCACTCCGTGCTTCGAAACCACTTCTTTTAAGTATACCTCTGCTAGGGTAGAGAACTTGTCTGTTTCTTTGATAGCCCAAAAGTGTGCAGATTTAGTTAATCGATCTACTATCACCCAAATGGTGTCATTTCCGCGTTGAGACCTAGGCAGGCCAGTAACAAAATCCATGGAAATCTGCTCCCATTTCCATTGCGGAATCTCCGGCTGTTGGAGTAGGCCTGATGGTTTCTGATACTCAGCCTTGACTCTTGCACAAGTTAAACATTTTCTGACATAGGTTGCTATGTGGGCTTTCATGCCAGGCCACCAATAGGTAGCCCTCAAGTCATGGTACATCTTATCTGAACCTGGATGTACTGAGTAATGGGACTTATGAGCTTCATCCATCACAAGGTCACGTAAATTTCCATAAAGCGGAAC
Organism: Helianthus tuberosus; assembly: GCA_030545235.1. Classification (NCBI taxonomy): domain Eukaryota; kingdom Viridiplantae; phylum Streptophyta; class Magnoliopsida; order Asterales; family Asteraceae; genus Helianthus; species Helianthus tuberosus. Next base: position 57,872,394 of record CM060426.1, on the reverse strand, counting down.
CCATATGCGTCCGGCTACGTAGTAAGCACCGTCTTCTTTTTGTTTCAATCGTTGTCTCGATCCCCGTAGGGACTCAGCCCTGATGTTCTCGGCTTTCAATGCTTCAACCTGAGCATTTCGAATCTGGTTAGGGAGGTTCGAATGGATGGTGAGCTGTAAGGCGCGAACACGCTTGGGTTTGGTCTCCTTTCTGCTCAGGGCATCGGCTACCACATTAGCCTTGCCTGGATGATATTTAATTGCACACTCGTAGTCATTTAGGAGTTCGACCCAGCGGCGTTGCCGCATATTCAACTCCTTTTGTTCCATTATGTGCTGGAGACTCTTGAGATCAGTGTAAATCGTGCACTTGGTGCCGTACAAGTAGTGTCTCCAAAGCTTGAGCGCGAAGACCACAGCTCCAAATTCTAAGTCATGCGTCGTGTAGTTTCGTTCGTGTATCTTGAGTTGTCGTGAAGCGTAAGCAATAACCTTCTCGCGTTGCATCAACACGCAACCAAGCCCTTGAATAGATGCATCGCAGTAGACAACAAAGTCGTCGGTACCTTCAGGTAAGGAAAGAATAGGAGCACTACAAAGATTTTTCTTTAGTTCCTGGAAGGCAGATTCCTGAGCATCGCTCCATTTGTAAGCAACACCCTTCTGAGTGAGGGTCGTAAGTGGTTGAGCGATCTTAGAGAATCCCTTGATAAATCTTCGATAGTATCCCGCCAATCCCAAGAATTGGCGAACTTCGGTCGGAGTCTTAGGTACAGGCCAATTCTTAATGGACTCAATCTTAGCAGGGTCAACATGAATCCCTTCCTGATTGACGATGTGCCCAAGGAAATGAACTTCTCTAAGCCAGAAATCACATTTCGAGAATTTGGCGTACAGTTGCTCATTGCGAAGGATTTCGAGAATGAGACGCAGGTGTTGTTCATGCTCCTCTTGGCTCTTCGAGTAGATTAAGATGTCTTCAATAAACACAATTACAAACTTGTCGAGGTAGGGTTTACATACTCGGTTCATGAGATCCATAAAGATCGCAGGGGCGTTGGTCATTCCGAAAGGCATAACAAGGAATTCGTAGTGACCATAGCGGGTTCTGAAAGCAGTCTTAGAGATGTCCTCATCGCGGACTCTCAGCTGGTGATAACCCGATCGCAGATCGATCTTGGAATAATAGCGCGACCCTTGCAGCTGGTCGAACAGGTCGTCGATACGGGGAAGTGGATAACGATTCTTGATGGTAACCTTGTTAAGTTCGTGGTAGTCAATGCACATTCGGAATGAGCCATCTTTCTTTTTGACGAAGAGCACTGGGGCTCCCCAGGGTGATGAGCTAGGACGGATAAAACCTTTGTCCAAAAGTTCTTGTAGTTGAGTAGAGAGTTCCTTGAGTTCTACGGGAGCTAGACGATAAGGTGCACGAGCTATAGGTGCTGCTCCGGGAGCTAGCTCGATTTGAAATTCAACCTGACGGTGAGGGGGGAGTCCAGGTAGTTCCTCCGGGAATACCTCAGGATAGTCGCGTACAACTGGAAAATCTTCAATCCTGTTTTCCATTTTCTGTGTGTCGGCAACGAGTGCTAAGATAGCGGTGTGCCCCTTTCGTAGATACTTCTGGGCCTTTAAGAATGAAATGATGCCTGTGACTTCTCCGCTCTTGTCGCCTTGAACTATAAGAGGTTTACCAGGGGGACGGGGAATACGAATAGCTTTCTCTTGGCAGAGGATTTCAGCTCGATGTTTGGATAACCAATCCATACCAATGATGACGTCGAAGCTCCCAAGAATGATGGGGAAGAGATCGATACAGAAGGTCTGACCAGACAACTCTAATTTGCAGTTACGAATTATGTGTGAGGCCTCGAGGTTTCTACCATTAGCTATTTCAACGGTGTGCTTAAAGCTTAGCGGCGTAAGAGTGAGCTTAAGTTTCTTACTAATACGTAGGGATACATAACTAGCATCTGCTCCAGAATCAAATAGCATGGAAACAAAACGATCATTAAGTAGGAACTTACCCGCTACAACGTTGGGGTCATTCCTGGCTTCTCCAGCTCCAATCACAAAAGCCCTTCCTCTTGCACCATTCCCAGCATTGTTGTTATTGTTCCCAGCACCCTGATTGTTGTTGTTTTGATTCAGTTCAGGGCAATCTTTTCGTATGTGCCCCGTTGCTCCACACTTGAAGCATCCACGGTTGTTTCCTTGTTGCTGCTGTTGCTGTGGTTGTTGCTGATTCTGCCTAGCTGGGAACTGGCTTCGGCAGTCTTTGGCTTCATGCCCCATCTTGTTGCATCGCTGACATTGACCTTTTCCACATGGCCCACTGTGATGTCGGTTACATTTGTTACACTTAGGGTGGTTTCCCCGATAGCCACCCTATTGCTGAGGGCCTTTGTTGTTTTCAGTCTTCCTTTGTTGAACTGGGGCCTGAGTGGGGTTGGCATCCTTTCCCTGACCTCCATCCCACTTTCGTTTGTTATCGCTAGAAGTGCCAGCCGTAGCACTGATCCTCTTGGGCAACTTGCCCTCCTCCACAGCCTGATTGGTGAGTTTGTGAGCAAGACGAACCACGGGCTGTATGGTATTGAGGTTAGCCGAGGTCACATGGCTCCGGATTTCTGGGACCAAGCCTTTGATGTACAATTCGATCCTTCGATACATAGGTCGGGACATGTTTGGGCAAAGTGCAGCATAGTCGTTGGACTGCTTAGTGTAGGTCTCAATCTCTGATCCAACCATCTTGAGCGCATAGTACTCGTTCTCGAGTTTGTGGATGTCATCCCTGTGACAGTACTCCTCTTTGATCATGTCCTTGAAATCTTCCCATGCAGTAGCATTAGCAGTTTCCAGACCAAGCATCTGAATCTGTGCTTTCCACCATGAAAGCGCGTTTCCTTCAAGCGTACCAGTCGCGAACTTAACCCAGTTAGCAGGGGGACACTCACAGACAGCAAAGACAGCTTCGGCCTTCTCAATCCAATGCAGAAGGCCTATGGCACCCTCAGTGCCGTTGAAAGGGAGAGGCTTGCCATCCATGAAGGTTTTGAAAGTACAAACACGTGGCTGTGCAGGCGCAGGCTGACCTGTTGCGAGAAGTGAAACGAATAGGTTTAGAGGTGGAAAGACGATGTGGGGGTAGGATCTAAACATCCTAAAGTAACGAGTTTACCTCCAGGGTGAGCTGCGAAAGCTGCAGCCACCGTGTTGAGCAAGTTAGCGAATTGAGCCTGAGTCATGTTAACGCTTCCTCTTCCGCGTCCACTCATTGTCTTCATAACCAGAAAACACAGTATGAGTGTGATGTTGTAACGTAGCGAGAATGAGGTAGAAGAGAAATGTGTATCTATCTAATCAGGCACACTAGTATTTATAGTAGGGCAGTCAACTTAAGATAAACAAGCAAATAAACACAAATCCGAGCTATAAGGTCTAACAAGCTGAGTCTTGCCCTTGGAGTGTAGTGTCGTCACGAGTCACGGGTTATAGTCTGGTTTTTCTCAAAAAGACTTTCCTTTTTAAAACCAAGTTCACTATAACCAATGACTCTGATACCAATCTGTCACACCCCCAAAACCGACATGCGGAATGCCACCGCTTGGAGGCATGACTGACCAGGATCCAGCCATCAATTATACTGAGTATTGGTTAGGAGTAAGAATGTTCATCAATCATAATAGTTAGTAAACATTAAGGTGTAATATTTTAAGTTCAAAAGACATTTTTAAGTAAGTAGCGGAAGCATAAGCCAAATAGTTTCGAAAGAAAGTTCATAGTTCAAGATTATTTAGAACCCAACATATGGGTTTAGACGACCACTACACTTCCCAAGCTGCAAGCTCCTGAGTCACTGGGTACCTGCAAAGCATGCAGTAGGGTATCAACAAAAATGTTGGCGAGTTCACGAGTTGTCCAGTTTTAATTTCCAAAAACTTGTTTCACCAGTTAATTTATCCGTTTATACATGCGATGGGGAGCTACCCCACAAGTAAGCGACTAAACTGTTTTTACAATACCGAATACTATTCATCCGTACGTTTCCGTAGAGTGCCCCGTTTGTCAATGTTCTATCATCATTGACGGTTGCCAGAGTACATTAGTTCACGCCCGATCCCATACGCGGGCACGGTGTGAGGTTGGTGAGACCTAAATAGCGCTATCAACTAATAACCCGTTCGCCTGACCCCGGCGACTAATCGGTATTAAGAAGTGAGGACTTGAGTGATAGAGTTTTGTTTAGTGTTGCTTGTTGCATCCAGTATAAACAATAATTAACTAAAGGTCCCATTTGAGGGGAGAGAAGTAGGTTTGTATCCCTTACGAGGGGATAGCGTTGTTGTAAGTTTCCGTTTCCCAATCATCGGGAACGCATGCTTTATTAGTTGTGAACTCACCTTGGGTTGCTCGGTAGATTATTTACTTGGTCAATCACGTTGGTCACCACGTCCTAGCATGGTCACCAATATAGGTCAAGTTGGGGTACAAGTATTCACGTATAATCTACACATAATTAACACATAGCATGCATAACACATGATCATTCAGCAAGTTATCGGGCCTATTCTAATACGTAGCAGTTAACAGAATCACGTAGATCTAAATGGAACGGTATGCACAGTCCACACATTTTGGGCCCAATAACGGAGACAAGCAGCCCATTCGAGGTAAGGTGGTCTCGACTCGAGAACGTGCGGTCTCGAGTCGCAACCACGAGATTTCGAGTAATGCCGGTACGAGTCGCAATCTTGGAGGTTTCGAGTCCAATCTCGAGTCGGAATCATGAGGTCTCGAGTTGTCATGGTTTAGTCTCGAGTCGCAACCGGGCGGTCGCGAGTTGTCATGGTTTAGTTTCGAGTCGCAACCGGGAGATCTCGAAGAATCACGTTTTGGTCTCGAGTGTGCTGCTTGCGAGTCGCAATCTCAGGAGTCTCAAGCCCAGTCTCGAGTCCCTGAAGCCCGTCTCGGTTCATCATGCTTTGGTCTCGAGTCGCAACCAAGGGTTCCGACTCGCAACCATGATTACGTGCACAGAAATCTTCTAGAACCGGGCGAATGTACTAACCAATAGAATTCTGTTTTCATGTAATTTTGTACTAACCAACCATATTGCAATAACATGTTTCTTTGTCTAATATCAAAAGAAAATGGATCAAACCTACTGTTTTCAAATATTCATATCAACATTCAAATAGTTCATCAAATATTCATACATATTCAACACATATTCATCATATCCTCTTCCTACATAACCTTGTATTTTTCGGACAAAAATCATAGCACATAGACTAGATACCAAAGCAACATTTCCCTTCACTTTTCTAGCATGAATCACTTGTTCAAAGCACACTAGCTTGCTCATATCTTTTAGTTATTTCAAGTCATTCATTTGGCTCACAAGCAACACATTGTTCATTTGAATTTGATAACAAATCTATTACCTAACAAGCACATAATCGATCAAACATCCAACTAATCAAAATAGTTTGTGCATCATGAACCATCATTTTTAATCAAACAACTATAATATACTAACCGGTTAGATGGAGGAGTACAAGAAATTGATGAACCAAGTTCTGAGTGATGATCTCGAGCTAGTCCGAGAGCCTTTTGGTTGTCGCCGGTCCGATCCGAGAGAGGGAAGGAGGGGAGAGGGTGTGATGTTAAGGTTTTAGGGTTTTAGTGAGGGGGGAGAGTGAGTGAGGATGATGTGAGAGAGAGTGAAAAGGAAGAAGTGTGAGGGTTTGGGCTTATATATAACAAAAGGTGCACCCTAAAGGTTTGTCGAGTGGGCTAAGGGGAGGTCGCGGCCCAACTGGCCCAACCGTCTACGGCTCACTCGAGACTGAGGGTGGTCTCGAGTCATGGTCTCGGCCCACTAGTATTGTACACTTATATATATATATATATATCGCACATACATACAACACATAGTAACACAGAAAATCCTTAGCTTTCTTTTAATAATATACGTACACGAAATGTTAATTACAAGATATTTGCTCGGGAAAACCTAGAGTGTCACAGGACCACCGTTAGGATCGTTTCTCAAATACCGTGCTTTGATCTTGTCCCTACACTTGTTGGAACATTAAGGTAACTCAAATTGGCCCCCCACCATCAGGTATCAACATGTGGCATTGGGTTTGGGAGTGCTTAACAGCTGTTAACAGCTGTTTAAAACATTGAATCTGGTCTGGGAGGGCCTCGCGGCCCGCGTAAGGGTCTACCATAACTTACGCGGCCCGCCTGGGCATGTCTGATCAGCCACAAGTTTGCTGAATTGTCAGTTTCAGTCCCTGTTGGTGTTTAACGCTCATTTCGATATGTTTAAGGCCCGTTAAGCCAACATTAAGGCCCTAAAATGATGCCTAAATATTTTGGACATGAAACATGCTCAAAAATATGCCGGATGTTGATTCGTTTGGTCGTATGATCGCGATGTTCGCTTAATTACGACGGAATGCGCATAAGCGCGAAAAACGATCCAAATTGCGTGACGAATGGATTTTTCTTATGCCAAACACTAAAATAAAATATTTTAGTGCTTACATAAATTTTTGGATGTCCGGATGTATTCAGATCGTAAGTTATGCGCGAAAATGCAAACTTGTGCACTTTTTGACGCTTTTAGTCCCTGAATGACCCAAAAGTTTATTTTAGCATACCGAACCCCTGAAAGCCTATTTCTAAGATATGTAAAGGATATTTATGGTATGTTTAACTTATGGTCATGTTCCGGAATGTCTGTTCTAGTACGAATCATCGTATTTTCGCAGTTTGTCGAATTTAGTCCCTGTAAGCGAATTAACTTGATTTCGGCATACCAAACCTTCCAAAACTTATTTCTAAGTTATGTAAAGGTTATTCAAGGTATGTTAAGTATATGTTGATGTTTTGGAGTATTTTTCGCGTTAAACTGATTACGTTTACGCACCAGTTTGCGTATAATACTCCAGAAAGCGATGTAGAGTTTGAAATTGAATAAAAACCAAAACATGAAAAATGTCAAACATAAACAAACAAACATTGGGATCAAATAACTTCGTTTTATTGATAACTGAACTGTTTACAATGACTACAAACACAGGTGTCACAACACAAGATAGCTAATTCATTTGATCTCTTTGTGTATGCCACGATTTCAGACCCCGTCATCTTCAAATTGAAAAACTCCACCTCTAGCTTGTGGATGTCGTCACGACTACAGTACTCTTCCTTGATCAAATATTTGAAGTCATTCCATGGGGTGGCATTAGCAACCGCCAGCCCTAGCAGTTGAACCTGTGCTTTCCACCAGGTTAACGCAGCACCTTCGAGTGTTCCAGTAGCAAATTTCACCCTACGATCTTCAGGGCATTCGCACATCTCAAAAACAGATTCAATCTTCTTGAACCAGTGGAGAAGACCTACAGCTCCTTCTGCGCCGCTGAAAGTACTAGGTCGACAATCCATGAACGTTTTGAACGTACATACGGGAGGTTGAGCATGCTGACCCCCTGCAGGGACAGCTGCGAGTGCCTCAGCCACTCGTTCGTTGATTAGAGCCGTTAGCTGGGCTTGTGTCATGTTGATACCACCACGTCCTCCACGTCCGTTCATGATCTTCACAATGAAGCGAACATAAGTGAGAAACGTGTGGTGAAAGTGCGTAAGTGTGGGATGACAGAAGAGAGTAAACACACAGGGTTTCAATTATCAGTTGTTATATTAACTAAGCATGCAATGTACTATGTAAACTAATAGACAGGCAATGTAAGCATAAACCATTTCACCTATGGTGTTGAGTCTTGCACGTGGAGCGGAGCGTCGTTGTGGATCGTTGAGCACTGTACAGGTTTTAGTATGGTTTTATCAAAAAGCTTTTCCCTTTTTTAAAACCCAGTTCGCTATAACCAATGGCTCTGATACCAATCTGTCACACCCCCAAAATCCATACGCGGAGTATCACCGCTTGGAGGCGTGACATGACCAGGATCGAGCCACCAATCATATTGAACAACATAATTAAGTAAATCAAACCAACCACAACATAATTGGTGACCAAAAGAAAGTAACCAACTTTAAGTTAACAGCGGAAGCATAAATTTTAAAACCCAAACATAAGTAATAAGTTCATAAAGTTTAAATGTTTAGAACTGGACATAGCAGTCCATATCCCACAACGACCTCCTCCTCGTGCAAGCTCCATAAGCATCTAACGACCTGCAAGGCATGTAACAAGGAGTCAACAACAAAGTTGAGTGAGTTCACAGTTGGGTGTTCCTTTTAAGTTGTTTCAAAAACATGGTTTTCGTTTAGTTGGCTTACTTGCCGTGGGGGTTACCCCATAATTGAAAATATGATTAACCAATTCCTTCTTTCCCAAACCATGACCCATGGGGGCTTCCCCATGTGAACCACTAGACCATTACCATATCGACAACTGACGAACAATAGTTGTGCCCTACGTCAATGTCTATCATCATTGACAGTTTGCCATAGTCCATTAGTACACGCCCGTCCGAACGGCACGGTGTGAGGTTTGTTAAACCTAATAGCGCTATTAACTAATGACCCGCTCGCCATTGGCCTCGGCGATTAAGTCGATATAAAATAAGGGACTTAGGTGATAGAGTTTTGTCTAGTAAGTTTTAAGGTTGTTGTCCTACCCAAGGAGGACGAACGTACGTATTCTACCCAAGAAGAATACGCAGGATTAATATTGGCATCCTACCTATGGAGGATGGCGGTACATATCCTACCCAAGGAGGATATGCAGGTTCCGTTTTAGTTCTTTTAATATTGGCATCCTACCCATGGAGGATGGCGGTACATATCCTACCTAAGGAGGATATGCAGGTTTCGTTTTAGTTCTTTAACCCATTCCCAACCACTGAGAATCCCATGCCTAAGAAAGTGTGTGAACTCACCTTTGGTTGCTCGGTTTGACTCTATAAAATAGCTAACAATCGGTGTTGGTCAATCACGTCCTAGTATGATTACCACTTAGTTTATTAGTGACTTCAAATAAGCACGAAGTTCCTACACACATCTACCACATAACATGCACTCACTTTAATAGTTCACGCCCATATAAACATTCCACTTATAGCTACTCAAGAGCAAGCATACGATATTGCACATAACACTTTCATTGACATATAACATGTTAGATCATTCTCAGATAATCTTCTCGACATTTAGACACGCGAATTACTACTTATGTCGTTTCAGCTTATACATTCAAAACTGGGGTGTTTTCGGGAATTTTAATAAAATAGTTACCCTGTTCCAAAAATTCCCAACTTTTTACAAAAGGTCTTAAACGATCCAAATATTATTGTGTAAATATCTCGGGATCTAATTCATTACCAATATTTTATAAAAATTCATTTTCCGGACTACAATCAGATTCATCACTTTCTGACTGCAGTCCACAAAATAATTTATTTAAAATTCATCGTAAGTCCGATGTATGAAATTCCAGAGGGAGAATTACTATGACATCAGTGTCCATCTACAGTACAAATTTCGTGACCTAATTCTACACAGATTTCAAGTTATGACATAAAACATAACACATATTTTCAGCAATAAAAACGCAGCTATGGCTGCTGTGAAAAACGCCTCTTTAAACATAGCAAACGAAGTCCAAAAATTATGATTCTAGTGCCATTAGAACCGTATTTCGAAATGACAAGTTATAGACTCAATAAAATCAAGTTTTCGTTAAGTTATGATCTAGTTACAGCCAACTAAAGATTGCTGTAAACATCAACCAGCTTCCTGTTTTCAGCTCTCGACTTTCTAACGCGTGCTCGATTGATTCCGTTAACATGTTTAGCGAACAACAACGACTCTCATACACACTTACAACAGGTTATAGTTCATTCATATCGTTTAAGCTTATGTTTCATCATCATATTACATCATGTTTCATCTTATTTAAGCTTATGTTTCATGATTTCAAGATTCAAGTCTTTAGTGTTCTTGCAATTTTTCAACATACTTAATCTATTAACCACCAAAAATATGAAGTAATAAGGGTTAACAAGAAGCTTACAACTAGCTTAAAGCTAGGGAAGAACTCTAGTGAAAAAGATGGTGAAAGCAAGTAATGAAGCTCCTTGATGATCTACAACTTCAAGCTCCTTTGATCCTCCTTCTAACACTTTGAATGAAGCTTAGAAATGGATGAATGTGGTGGTGATAAGGTGGTGGTGGCGGTTATAGTGAGACCGAGAGGGAGAGAGAGGAGAGTGAGGGAGTGGTGTGATCTAGTGAAATGATGTTGTGAAGATGCACACCATACATATAATCCTTCTTCTAATATTTTGGCAACTACAACAAGTAAAGATCTAATAAAATATTAGATTGTGATCTTGGAGGTAAGGTGATGATTTTGGGGTGGGTCCATGTGAACGTAAAAGAACAGGGGGGGGGGGGGGGTTAATTGTAAAAACTTGATGGTAATAGGTAAATGATTGGAAGTTAAGTGTAAAAAGTCTAGTGTATTATGTGTATGGCACTTTATATAATGTGCTGGGGGATTCGAGGACCATAACTAGTTCAAAAATAATAACACAATGTCTTTGGTAAAATTTTGGTGTTCCGGGTAATGTCCGGTTGTTCGGTTAGATACCGTTCCGTTAAAGTGCTAAGTTGTTCCGTTTAGTGTCTTTTATGTATCTTTTTGTAACAGTTTTCCGTACAAGACTAGTATGTTAACAAGCACATGTAAGTATGACGCAGTAATCAGAAAGCAGTTAAGTAATTCACAACAGTAATCAAGCACTTTTATTTAACATTAGTTAATCGTACGGATACATGTAATTACGAGGGTTGTCACACATACAAAGCTTTGTTTAGCTTGTAGACATGATCTGGATTAAATGGATCCTCAAAACCAGGAAGTTGACAAACATATACCTCTTCTTGAATCTTACCAAGAGGAAAGCACATTTGATATCCATTTGAAACACCTTTATGTTGTGATTGACAGCAAAGGCCAAGAATAGTCTAATAGCTTCCAATCTTGCTACAGGGGCAAAAGTTTCATCATAGTCAATGCCCTCTTCCTGTCTGAAACCTTGAACCACAAGCCTAGCTTTATTCTTGACAACAATGCCCCTTTCATCAGTTTTATTTTTGAAGACCCACTTTGTGCCAATAGGACTCACATCCTCTGGCAGTGGTACAAGTTCCCATACTTGTTGTCTTTTAAACTGTTGGAGCTCATCTTGCATAGCTTCTACCCAACTGCTGTCTTTCAATGCCACTTGGTACTTGACTGGTTGATGGAGTGATAGAAAGCCAACAAAAAGACAAATGTTTTAGGATTGACTTCTGGTGAGAACCCCTTCATTTATGTTGCCAATGATTTGATCAGGTGGATGGGACTTCAGGAAGATTAAATCTTCCTTGTATGGAACAATGTCATTAAATGATGAAGGCTGCAGATGTGAATCATCTGAGCTAACATCTGTTGGTGACTTTGATATCCAACATCTGTTTGAAATGGAGGTGGAGGTATAGGAGGAATTTGTGTGACAAAATGTTGATTTTTATCCACTGTTGGTAGATTTTTATCAACAGTGGTTGAGGATATGGTGGCAGAGGTTGAAGGGGTACTTTGGCAACAACTGTTGATGTAGTAGTGGTTGAGCTTTGACAAATGTTTTGAACATCTGCTGCTCTGATGATGGATGTGAATTTTTGTTGTGGAATTACAACTTCATATCCATTGTCTGGTGGTGGAGATTGTGGTGTACCTGCATGGTTAGTCTTAACGGACACATCTTCAAAAGTGAATTTATCTAAATCAAACAATTCAGTAGGATTTGCTGGGATTTTCAGAGATGAAAGTTCATTGAACTTAACATTCAAAGTCTCTTCCACACACCTAGTCCTTGTGTTAAACACTTTGTAGGCCTTGGCAGTGGTTGAGTATCCCAGATGATAACCACAATCTACTTTGGCTGCAAATTTTGAAATTGAATCTTTTAAGTTTAAAATGAAACATGTGCAGCCAAAGACTTTAAAGTATGAGATCAGTGGTTTGATTACAGAATTTCATAGGCAGTCTTTTGATGCCTGGGGTTGATCAAAACTCTGTTGTGGACATAGCAGGCAGTGTTTACATCCTCTGCCCAGAAAGTTAACGGCAAACCTGAATCTGCAAGCATGGTTCTGGTAGCCTCAATCAAAGTTTTGTTTTTCCTTTCAACCACCCCATTTTGTTCTGGTGTTCTTGGGATGCTGTACTGCCTTACAATCCCTTTTGACACACAAAACCCATCCAACTCACTATTTCTGAATTATGTGCCATTGTCACTCCTAAAGAATTTTACTGGCAAGTCAAATTGCTTTTCAACCTGTTTGACAAAGTCTTGCAAAATGCCTGCAGTCTCATCTTTGGAATGTAAGAAATAAGTCCATGTAAACCTAGAAAAATCATCTACAATTAACAAACAATATCTCTTCTTTTTCAAGCTCATGATTTTTACTGGGCCAAACAAGTCCATGTGCAGCATTTGCAAACATTTTGGTTGTTTTGGACTCTTCAATGGACTTAAATGAGCTTTTATGTTGTTTTCCTTTTAAACAGGAAACACAATGCTCAGGACAGGTGAAAAACTTTTGTGGAAGACCTCTTACAAGGCCTTGTTTTTACAAAGCAGTGATTGTCTTGAGATTTGTGTGCCCCAATCTTCTGTGCCATAATTCTGTCTCTTTGTTAGAGGCAGCTAAGAACAGACAGGCATCAGTCATAGGGCTCTCTTTTGACAAATCAACTACATAAACATTGCCACTTCTTTGAGCAACAAGTTGGGTTTTTCCATTGGCTATTATTTCTTCAATCTTTTTTACCATTTCTGGTCCAACAATCTTGCAACTCTCCTTAGTAAAGAATGACCCATAGCTTTTGTCACTCATTTGTGAGACACTAAGGAGGTTGAATTTCAAACTGTCAATGAGATTAACATTTTCAAACTTGACTTTTCCAGACTGAACTGTTCCAGACCCCAAAACCTTACCCTTAGAATTGTTACCAAAAGATATATCACCCCCTCCATGAGTTTTGAATTCTTTGAGTAGGTCTCTACATCTAGTCATGTGCCTGGAGCCTCCACTATCTACATACCAAAGACTATCTAAGCATGCAGAAGCTCCCTGCACATCAAGTAAACAATTAGTTCAGGAGGGTCTCCAAAGCTAATAAGGCTTTGGATGGGGTTACAACAGTGTCATTTTCAAGTCCAGGAACATGGACAGTGGTTAGATCAGGGGATTGGACAGTTTTTGAAACTTGTTTCTCTAACCACTATTGTGGATCATTTCCTGTTAGATGTTGAACCCATAAGGATGCCTATTCACTTTTGGTTTAGTGGGCCTTTTGAAGGCCTTATAAACATGTGGGACCCTTTGGTATGGTGGTTGACCTTTTCCTCTTTGGAATTGGTTGGCAGGTGGTGCATCTGTCACTTGCATATCTCTTGGAGCAGTGTTTTTGTTCAGCTGTTTGGATAGATACAAATGGTTCTTGTTTCATGACAGGTTTTTTCGATGAGCTCATGGATGTTTTTAAAGTGTACTCTTTTCTTTTGACCTTAAAGGTTTTGAGGTACACACAGTTATGAGTGACTTGGTTGGTTTTTCCACAGATGGAACAGCTGTTTGCAGGCTCAATTATGCTTGTTTTGTTAATATCATATGCTTTAAGATGAAAACAGACCTTTGTGGAATGGTTTTTCTTTTCACAGAAATCACAAAACAAATTTTTAACTTTTTCTCTCTTCTTCCTCTTTTCAACTTCCTTTGCAACAGAGTTTTGAACCACTGTTGGGATGTCTTTAAGTGGGATTACTTTGGCCTTAGGTACTTTCACACCTTTAACTGTGGAAAAATCCATGGGTTTGAAATTTTCAAGGATGTCACACTCATCTGACCAAGTGGGTTTGAATTGGCATTTTTCAATCTCCTCAAAAGTTGAGGACCCCTCTGGTCTTTCAAGAGTGATTTTGTTACCATTTTTATTTCTTGACCATCCTTGTTTGTTGGTATTATCTCAACACTGTTTTAAACAGACTCAATTACAGCAGTGTTTTCAACTTGCTCATTTTTCCTGAAACCTATGCCAAATTACATTGCTTTTGATCTGTTTCTCTAGCATAACTTCATAACCCTTGCAGGATTCCACCCATTTTTCACATGTGATTTGGGTGGATTCCAACTCCTTTTTACAGGTTTGATATTTTTCTATCATAGCCTGGAGTTGGTCCTTAGTTATGCTATACTCATGCTTGAGGCTGCAAATTTCACTTTCTTTTTCAAACAATTTGTTTTTCAATTCTTTAACAGATTTTTCAAATTGTATTTCATCTTTCAAAATCTTGTCTCTAAGGTTTTCATTCACCTCTTTAACATTAGCAAATGCTATGATGCATTTATCTGAACATAGGTTTTTCAAAACCTGAGGTGATACCTTAGCTGCAACCATCATGGCACAATCACAAATATTTTCACAAGCACTGTTGTTCTCCTTCTCTTTCTCTTCTTCCTTACACCATGGGTCAGCAAAAGGCTTTAACAGTGGTTTGACTTCCTTCTCCATCAGATGTTCATCAACAACAGCAGTAACCACTACTTCAGCAATCTCATCCACTGTTTCAGCACTGGATTCTCCTTCTTCAATTTCTAGCCCTTTAGGAATTGACTCTAATGCTACAAAACAGAATTCATCAACAGGAGCATCATTTTTAGTAAATAGAGCAAAGTTTTCATCAGTTAATTCATCAGGTATGCTACTCCAATCAACAAAGCCTTGGGTAAAGAAGCTTTGCTGACTGGCCTCTACTGGAGCAGATGTTTGTGCAGCATGTTGTGCAGGTTGTTGCACTTGGACCTGAGAGACTGGGGCTTGGACATACTGTATTTGAGGAATGGTGGTTTGATCATATTGCACTGGAACAAGTGTTACAGGGTGTTCATAATGAGCAGTGTTACATGAGCAGCAGGGGTATTTTGGTAATAGTGCACGGTGTTTTGTGTGTTTTGAGGTATAGGGCTAGGATGTGTTATGATTGGTCCATTGTTTTGGTTGGTTCTACATTCTCTAGCAAAGTGTCCTAGCCTATTACACTTGTAGCACTTTAACTTTGATTTATCCAACCCAACTTTCAAGTTCCCATGTAACCCTAGAAATTTTCTCCCTGTTCTTTTATAAAACTTGCTAGTTCTTACACTAAACAGTGCCAATTGATGCGATATGTCCATTTCCTCCAGATCAGTGGGATCAAAATGCTGGAGATCATTAAGTTCAAAGGATAGGTTGTCAGAATTTTGGTTTTCACTACTAGCTGTGAAAACATAGTTAGTTGAGTAAGAATCAGAGTTGTTAAATGTCACACCCCGACCACGTAAAACATCAAATCGTGGTGGAAACGTCGGGGAGTGTTGTAACAGAATTATTGTTCCACAACCATGGTAATTAAAATTATATTTTATTCAACAACCAAAAGTGGAATACATTGTTCCAAAACAAGAACCAAAGAGTACACAACATAATTAAACTAAGTCTATCTTTATTTTAAGTCTCTAAGGCACAGGTCCGCCCTAGTGTCATGATCATCATCCTAACCATTTGCTCCTGAAACACATGTGAAAATAGGTACGTCAGCATAAAAATGCCTGTGAGATACATAGGTTTTGTAAAAATAGGATTCATGACTTAAGTTTAAGAAAAAGTTTTTCAACAAAAGTCAGTCATGAACCTTGTTAGTTGTTTTGTTTTATAAATCTTTTGAAAAGCGATGATAATGTAGATGATATGTAAAGGAATAATGTGAGGTTAAATGAATAACCAAGTAAAATGAGTTTTGTATAAAATAAGTTGTTTGTAAAACAATATCTTGAAAAATATGTTATTTGTATAATATGTTATATGTCTAAATTGAAATGATTCAAATAACGCTACGATATGTAATACCATACAAGCACTTATATATAGGAAGTACCAGCGGCGTATCCACCATGATTGTATCATATTACATACGCCTCGTTACTCAAATCATTTTACCCAAACAAACCACCAATGTAAATTGCCCATGTCTAAACCATTTGCCAAATGTCTTTGTGTAAATCATGTCAAAATGTTTATGTCAAATGTCAAATATGTAATGTGTAAACAAAATGTCATGTATGGCAAGTGAAGCATATATATATATATATATATATATATCTATATATATATATACATCTGCTTAGCCACAGATAAAAAAAATGCACAAAACAATGTATTGAATTAAAACACGGTTTAAATCAACGCTATGTCTTGTGGAAAGGCATGCTATACTTAATACAAACATTTATGCGGTATTGTAAAAATGCATACATCCAAGCCTTGTGACTGTGGTGATAAGCCCTTAAACAAATTAAAGGTCTATCTGTATTATGTTTTATCGGATTCGGTCATTCCTTTCATCCAAACATACCTAGGATGTCAGGAACGGGAGTTGTCAATTCCTATGGTACCATTACCTACTAACGAGCGGCGTGATCAAAGTTAATGAATGTTTATGGTCCCACTTAACAAACCAAATGTCATATCAAAATGTAAGCATGTGATGAAAATGTACTAAGTTTGTGGCAAAACGAACATACATAGCATATGATGAAAAACAAATGCACTAAGTATGGTGAACATACATAGCATGCAAAGGTAATGTAAAACAATGTACTAAGTATGCTACAAAGGACATACATAGCAAAAACACAATGAAATTATGTACTATAAGTGTACTAATGAACATAGCAAGTATATGATATGAAAGCATGGAAAGCATGAAATTAACAAGTAGGCACATGTGTTTCACCCCAAAATGTTTGGAAACAGTAAAAGAGGGGTCTATGTACTCACTTGAGATTTCTTAATAGACTTTAGATATCCACCAAGCAAAGCTAGAAGGTTACGGAATCAAACGGCACCTAATATAGGTAACTACATTAATAAACGGACCTAATCGGAGGATCGGGTAGCATGAGTCATAACCAAATAAGTGTAGGAACTCATGTAATATGGTTTAACAAAGCCTATATACTAAAACGAAACTTATCCTAAGTGCTTTTGACCCGTTACGACCCGTTTAGGTAGCTTATGCTACTTTAACGCGTCGTTCGCGTAAAACGCGTTCGGAACGCTTAACTAGCCCTATGACAAGTAAAATATGCCTTAACATGTCAAATATTGTTACTAAATCAGTTTAGATACCAAAAATTAGGTTACATAGGCTTAAAATGAATTTTAACGTAAAAATGGCATTTTGGTAATTTACCTAAGGCATATATACTACCTATCATACAACTACTTAAACGACGTGACCATAAGGTATAACCTCGGAAGGTTATTCCCTATACTACTATGGTCACCTAAAGTGTTTGGTCGGATCCTAATGATCGACCAAATGGGTCGGGCTCGAAAGCATAAGCGTTTGATTAGATCGCTTACCCTTACGACCCTAAACAAGCACAAATCAAAAAGTGACGAGCTAAACATGCTAGAACATGTTTAGTTAAGTTAGAAAACAGGTTTTGATATCAAAACAAACGGTTTTAATACCCTAGAGTAGTTTGGTTACAAAATACGCGAGAACACGCATTTTGCCCGAAACTACGACTCGTCACTAAGCCTAGATAACGTGGTAATCAGTAGGTATAGTCACTAGGGACTATGACCATCGTGATTACGCTCACGTTATGAAGTTCATACGGACTTCGCATTGACCATAAACTGGTCAATGCAGAAAGTCAAACGCAGTTTGACTTTCAAGCTAAAAACGCATAAAAAGAACGAAGGAACACTTACAAAGAGTCCCCGCAAGATTGATTATCCAAGTATTTCTCAGGTATGAAGTGTTGCACACTTCAACTTAGAGAAAATCTCAGATATCAAGTGGGTTGCAAGTGAAATGGGTGAGGGGTATTTATAGGAAAGCTAGAACCGTTAGGATCGTTTATCGGGAAACGAGCTTCGATCTAGGCCGTCCAAGTGTGCCCCTTGTTTTCTAAAATCATTAGAGCCCATAGAAATGGCCCATGGTGTTGCAAAAGCCGTTTGCAAGTGGAAAATGAGTGTATAACAGCTGCAAACAGCTGTTAAAATAGTTTCTGCATATCTGAGAGGGCCACGCGGGCCGCGTAAGAGGTTGAGGAAGTCTACGCGGGCCGCCTGAGCAGTACAGATCAGAAACAAGTTTCCAAAATGACAGTTTCAGTCCCTGTTGTGCTTTAAGGCCATTTCCGATGATTCTAAGGCCCGTTAAGTCAACCTTGAAGCCCTAAAATGATGCCTAAACATTGTGGACATGAAACATGCTCAATAATATACCGGATTTCGGTTCGTTGGGTCGTACGATTGCGATGTTTGCTTAATTACGACGGAATGCGCATAAGCGCGAAAAACGATCCAAATTGCGAGACGAATGGATTTTTCTTATGCCAAACGCTAAAATAAAATATTTTAATGCTTACATAAATTTTTGGATGTCCGGATGTATTCAGAACGTAAGTTATGCTCGAAAATGCAAACTTATGCACTTTTTGACGCTTTTAGTCCCTGAATGAGCATAAAGTTTATGTTAGCACACCGAATCCCTCAAAGCCTATTTCTAAGCTATGTAAAGGATATTTAGGGTGTATTTAACTTATGGCCAAGTTCCGGAATGTCCGTTACAGTTCAAATTGGCATACTTTTGCAGTTTGTCAATTTTAGTCCCTGTAAGCGAATTAACTTGATTTTGCCATACCAAAGCCTTCAAAACTTATTTCTAAGTTATGTAAAGGTTATTTAAGGTATGTTAAGCATATGTGGATGTTCCGGAGTATTTTTTGCATTAAACTGACTGCGTGTTTGCATATAATTCTCCAGAAAGCGATATAGAGTTTGAAATTGGATAAAAACCAAAACATGAAAAATGTAAAACATAAACAAACAAATATTGGGATCAAATAACTTTATTTCATTGATAAATGAACTATTTACAATGATTACAAGCACAGATGTCACAGTCTCCCCTACTTGTGGAAATTTCGTCCCAAAATTTGTTTAGAGGAAACTCCTGGGAAAATATGCGGATACTTCGCCTTCATTTGATCTTCGCGTTCCCAAGTAAACTCAGGTCCACGCTTAGATTCCCAGCGAACTTTAACCAAAGGAATGCGCTTGCGTTTAAGCCATTTGACTATTCGGTCCATGATTTCCACAGGTTTCTCAACAAAATGTAGTGTTTTATCAACACGAATTTCGTCAAGTGGTATGTGGAGGTTCTCATCAGCTAGACACTTCCTGAGATTGGACACGTGGAAGGTTGGATGAACATTTCCAAGTTCAGGAGGTAACTCAAGTCTGTAGGCTACCTTACCGATTCTTTTGACGATCTTGAATGGTCTAACATATCTAGGTGCAAGTTTTCCTGTCTTTCCAAATCTGATCACACCTTTCCAAGGTGAGACCTTAAGTAATACTCGATCACCGATTTGAAATTCCATGGGCTTGCGTCCTTGGTCCGCGTAACTCTTTTGACTGCTTCGAGCTGTCTGAAGGTTATCACGAACTTTCTTAACCTTATCTGTTATCTCTAGAATTAGGTCAGGTCCAGTAAGCTGAGCCTCACCTATTTCATTCCAGCAGACTGGTGAATGACATTTTTGACCATAGAGAGCCTCGAAAGGAGCCATGTTGATGCTAGAGTGATAACTGTTGCTGTAGGAGAATTCAATCAATGGAAGATGTGAATCCCAACAACCACCAAAATCGATCACACAAGCTCTAAGCATATCCTCCAAAGTCTGGATTGTTCTTTCAGATTGACCATCAGATTGCGGATGATAGGCAGTGCTCAGATTAAGTTGGGTCCCCATAGCAGATTGCATGGTTCTCCAAAAATGAGAAGAGAAATGAGCATCTCTGTCAGAAATAATGTTCAAAGGAACACCATGTCGAGATACAATTTCATCCACATAGATTTTAGCCAGTTTGTCAGCAGATAGATCCTCATGGATCGGCAGGAAATGCATTGACTTAGTAAAATGATCAACAACTACCCAAATGGCATCATGACCTTTCTTAGTGCGCGGAAGTTTGGTAACGAGATCCATAGCAATGTTTTCCCATTTCCAAACTGGGATCTCTGGTTGCTCCCATAAACCAGAAGGATGCTGATGTTCAGCCTTAACCTTAAGACAACTAAGGCATTTTGAAACGTACAAGGCAATATCCTTCTTCATACCAGGCCACCAATACTGAGTACGAAGATCCTTATACATTTTGTCTGAGCCAGGATGGACAGAATAACGAGACTTATGAGCTTCATCCATAAGTAAGGTGCGGAGATCATCTTGGCTTGGGACCCACAAACGGTCCATGAAATAATACGATCCATAGTCCTTCAGTTCAAGATCAGGCTTAATCTGATAGGGTAATTCCTTACCCATCAAGTCTTGTGAAACACAAGCATGTTGAGCCTGAGAGATGCGGGCTTGAATATCAGACCGAGCTTGGATAACATATTGAACACGAACATAATGAAGCTTAGTACGTTCCTTACGACTCAATGCGTCAGCCACGACATTCGCTTTACCAGGGTGGTAGCGAATTTCGCAGTCATAGTCGTTTAGAAGCTCAACCCAACGTCTTTGCCTCATGTTGAGTTCTTTCTGATTGAAGATATGCTGAAGACTTTTGTGGTCAGTGAAAACCACACATTTTTGTTCCATACAAATAGTGTCTTTAGATTTTAAGAGCGAACACAACTGCGCCCAACTCAAGATCATGAGTGGTGTAGTTTTTCTCATGCACCTTTAACTGCCTCGATGCATATGCTATGACTTTGTTCCTTTGCATCAGAACACAGCCAAGTCCCAGATTGGATGCATCGCAGTACACGACGAAATCATCATTTCCTTCGGGCAAAGATAGGATAGGTGCATCACAAAGCTTCTGCTTCAAGGTCTGAAATGCTACTTCTTGTTTAGAACCCCATTCAAAGGGTTTATTCTTCTGAGTTAGAGCAGTTAAGGGAACTGCAATCTTCAAGAAATTTTCTATGAAGCGGCGGTAATAACCCGCATGACCAAGAAATAAACGAACTTCAGTGGGAGTAGTAGGCGTGTCCCAATCCTTAATCGCACTGATCTTGGAGGGATCTACATGAATACCTTGTTCGTTGACGATATGTCCCAAAAATTGAACTTCTTTAAGCCAAAATTCGCATTTAGAGAATTTGGCAAAAAGTTGCTCTTTCTTTAGGAGTTCCAGAGTAAGACGAAGATGTTGCTCATGATCAGCTTGCGTCTTAGAGTATATCAAAATGTCATCAATAAAGACGATGATGAACTTATCCAAATAAGGCTTGCAAACCCTATTCATCAAGTCCATAAAAACAGCAGGAGCATTAGTCAAACCGAATGGCATAACTGTGAACTCATAATGCCCATAACGAGTGCGGAACGCTGTCTTGGGAATATCTTCTTCATGCACACAAAGCTGATGATACCTAGAACGAAGATCAATCTTCGAAAAGTAAGAAGCGCCCTGTAACTGATCGAAGAGATCATCGATGTGAGGTAGGGGATATCGATTCTTGATGGTGAGCTTGTTAAGCTCACGGTAATCAATGCCCATTCTGAAGGATCCATCCTTCTTCTTGACAAAAAGAACGGGAGCACCCCAAGGTGAAAAGCTAGGACGGATAAATCCTTTGTCAGAAAGCTCCTGAAGCTGCTTAGACAACTCTTGCATCTCAGACGGTGCAAGACGATATGGAGATCTGGCAATGGGATTTGCACCAGGTACGAGATCAATATGGAACTCGACTTGGCGTGCTGGGGGTAATCCAGGTAACTCTTCAGGAAACAACTCCGGATAATCCCGAACGACTGGGATATCTTGAATAGATTTACCCTTGCCCTTATCTGCTGTAACATGTGCCAAGAAGGCCACATAGTTCTTTTGCAGATACTTCCGAGCTTGAAAACAAGTCATAAGCTTGAGGCTACTAGCAGGTCTCTCACCACGAACCTATAGGATCTCACCTGACGAAAGCGGCACACGAACGATCTTCTTAAAACAAACTACCTCTGCACGATGCATGGCTAACCAATCCATACCCACTATAATGTCGAAGCTTCCCAGTAGCATTGGCGTGAGGTCGATGGGGAAAAGATGGTTGTTAAGGTTCAACTGGCAGTTGCGAAGAACAGAATCAAGAACAATGGGTTCACCACTGGCAACTTCTACTGTCAAAGGCTTACCTAGTTTCGTTCTAGACAAGCGAAGCAATGGCTCAAAAGATAATGACACAAAACTCTTATCGGCACCAGAATCAAAAAGAACAGATGCGGGTTGATTATTAACAGAGAACATACCGTTCACCACTTCATTGTCTGCTTGCGCTTCTTGTGCATTCATGTTAAAAACTCGACCTCGACCTCGAGCTGGAGCCTGATTCGGATTCGCATTAACCAGCCTTGGACACTGGTTTCAATAATGGGTTAGGTCTCCACAATTATAGCACGAGCCAGGAGGATAGTGAGGTCGTGCAGCTTGCTGTTGAACAAGTTGTTGAGCTACCTGTTGAGCTGGATTTCGAGCGACCAGAGCAGAACGACAAACTTCTGCAAGGTGTCCAGACTTCCCACAGTTGGTACAGAAACGGCACGGAAGTTGCTGTTGATGGTGACTATTGCACCTATTGCACAAAGGTGCATTCCCTTCATACCGCTTCTTTGCTAGAGGCTGTGCTGGCTGATTTGGTGCAGCTTGTGTAGTAACTGCGAAATTTTGGGAAGCCTTACGCTTCCTAGAACCCTTCGAGGAACCTGGTTCCTTACCTTTCTTGTTCTTACCCTTCTTGCTTTCACTCTGATCAGACGCCTGCTTCTTACCCTTGTCACATTTTCTATGCAGCTTACCCCTTCGAATCTGTGACTCGGTCAATGTCGCAGATAGCTCGATTGCCTGACGGACTGTGGTAGGGTTACTACCAGTAACAATGCCTTGCATGGAGTCAGGTAGGCCATCGATATACCTCTCGATAGCCTTCTCGAGTGGGGTAACCATTGTTGGGCATAACAAACTCAGCTCCTCATACCTATCAGTATATGCCCGGTGCTCTCCACTATCCTGTTTCAAATCGTCAAACTCCCTTTCCAAAGCTCGCAGTTCATGATGAGGACAAAACTACCTCATCATAAGAGTCCTAAGTTCAGCCCATGTTTGTGCTAAAGCAACCTCAGCACCACGGTCTCTCATAACCCCGTTCCACCATGTAAGAGCCTCTTCTGAAACACGCTTAAAGCAAACTCGACTTTGCGATTATCAGGACACTGAACATGACGGAAAGTATTCTCAATGCTCTCGAACCATTGAAGAAGCCCAGTTGCTCACTCAGAACCACTAAACTTGAGTGGTTTAGCCGAGTTAAAACTCTTGAAATTGCATGGAGCATTGTTGTTGTTGTTGGCTTGGTTCCATTGAGCAATAAGATTTGGGAATGCAGCAGCCATTTGCTGCGCGATGATTTATGACAGTTCGGCATTTGGTAGCGGATTTTCATGTCGAGGAGGCATTCTAAAAGAGGGAACATGAAAGGAAATGAGTGAGATGATTAGATGAAAAGAACGAGATGAGACAAAATCAACAAAGGCAAAGATGGTGGTCATTCGTTCGTATCACAAAGCAAACAAACGACACACAGTGACTAATCAAAGTAAATGGGTCCAAAATAATGCTTAGCGAAGACATGCTCGCCTATAAGTGAACACTCACCCCAAGAGTTCCCAGGTAAGAGTGACTGGTCCGATTATTTGGATTTGTACGAACACTCTAGCCTTAGACAGAAAACCCAGGGTACATGCATTCACTCTTCCAGTTTGCACGTGTTCACACTATTTAGAACCCAAAACCTTGACGATATTTTGAAAACTTGGAAGGCACAAGGCCAAAAGAAATCATTCAAAAACAAATGACAAATTTTCAAAATCATTTAGAAAAATTGAAGGGTTCAAAACCTTACAATAAATTATTTAAAAACAGATGATTGATTTTACAAAAAGCGTTTTCTAAAATTGGGTTCTTGTTTTGATCATCACCTAAGGATAGGTGAAGTGCGTGATTTATAATCTAAACACAAGACAACTTGTGTTGGGGTCCTGGAAAGGTTATAGTCTAGGTCAAAACATTACTAATAACCTAATTCCCTATAACCATTGGCTCTGATACCAACTCTTCTGTCACACCCCGACCATGTAAAACATCAAATCGTGGCGGAAACGTCGGGGAGTGTTGTAACAGAATTATTGTTCCACAACCATGGTAATTAAAATTATATTTTATTCAACAACCAAAAGTGGAATACATTGTTCCAAAACAAGAACCAAAGAGTACACAACATAATTAAACTAAGTCTATCTTTATTTTATGTCTCTAAGGCACAGGTCTGCCCTAGGGTCACGATCATCATCCTAAGCATTTGCTCCTGACACATGCGAAAATAGGTACGTCAGCATAAAAATGCATGTGAGATACATAGGTTTTGTAAAAATAGGATTCATGACTTAAGTTTATGAAAAAGTTGTTTAACAAAAGTCAGTCATGAACCTTGTTAGTTGTTTTGTTTTATAAATCTTTTGAAAAGCGATGATAATGTAGATGATATGTAAAGGAATAATGTGAGGTTAAATGAATAACCAAGTAAAATGAGTTTTGTATAAAATAAGTTGTTTGTAAAACAATATCTTGAAAAATATGTTATTTGTATAATATGTTATATGTCTAAATTGAAATGATTCAAATAACGCTACGATATGTAATACCATACAAGCACTTATATATAGGAAGTACCAGCGGCGTATCCACCATGATTGTATCATATTACATACGCCTCGTTACTCAAATCATTTTACCCAAACAAACCACCAATGTAAATTGCCCATGTCTAAACCATTTGCCAAATGTCTTTGTGTAAATCATGTCAAAATGTTTATGTCAAATGTCAAATATGTAATGTGTAAACAAAATGTCATGTATGGCAAGTGAAGCATATATATATATATATATATATATATATATATCTGCTGAGCCACAGATAAAAAAATGCACAAAACAATGTATTCAAGTAAAACATGGTTTAAATCAACGCTATGTCTTGTGGAAAGGCATGCTATACTGAATACAAACATTTATGCGGTATTGTAAAAATGCATACATCCAAGCCTTGTGAGTGTGGTGATAAGCCCTTAAACAAATTAAAGGTCTATCTGTATTATGTTTTATCGGATTCGGTCATTCCTTTCATCCAAACATACCTAGGATGTCAGGAACGGGAGTTGTCAATTCCTATGGTACCATTACCTACTAACGAGCGGCGTGATCAAAGTTAATGAATGTATATGGTCCCACTTAACAAACCAAATGTCATATCAAAATGTAAGCATGTGATGAAAATGTACTAAGTATGTGGCAAAACAGACATACATAGCATATGATGAAAAACAAATGCACTAAGTATGGTGAACATACATAGCATGAAAAGGTAATGTAAAACAATGTACTAAGTATGCTACAAAGGACATACATAGCAAAAACACAATGAAATTATGTACTATAAGTGTACTAATGAACATAGCAAGTATATGATATGAAAGCATGGAAAGCATGAAATTAACAAGTAGGCACATGTGTTTCAACCCAAAATGTTTGGAAACAGTAAAAGAGGGGTCTATGTACTCACTTGAGATTGCTTAATAGACTTTAGATATCCACCAAGCAAAGCTAGAAGGTTACGGAATCAAACGGCACCTATAACTACATTAATAAACGGACCTAATCGGAGGATCGGGTAGCATGAGGGTTCGTAAACCAAATGAGTGTAGGAACTCATGTAATATGGTTTAACAAAGCCTACATACTAAAACAAAACTTATCCTAAGTGCCTTTGACCCGTTATGACCCGTTTAGGTAGCTTATGCTACTTTAACGAGTCGTTCGCGTAAAACGCGTTCGGAACGCCTAACTAGCCCTATGACAAGTAAAATATGCCTTAACATGTCTAATATTGTTACTAAATCAGTTTAGATACCAAAAATTAGGTTACATAGGCTTAAAATGAATTTTAACGTAAAAAGGGCATTTGGTAATTTACCTAAGGCATATATACTACCTATCATACAACTACTTAAACGACGTGACCATAAGGTATAACCTCGGAAGGTTATTCCCTATACTACTATGGTCACCTAAAGTGTTTGGTCAGATCCTAATGATCGACCAAATGGGTCGGGTTCGAAAGCATAAGCGATTGATTAGATCACTTACCCTTACGACCCTAAACAAGCACAAATCTAAAAGTGATGAGCTAAACATGCTAGAACATGTTTAGTTAAGTTAGAAAACAGGTTTTGATATCAAAACAAATGGTTTTGATACCCTAGAGTAGTTTGGTTACAAAATACGCGAGAACACACATTTTGCCCGAAACTACGACTCGTCACTGAGCCTAGATAACGTGGTAATCAGTAGGTATAGTCACTAGGGACTATGACCATCGTGATTACGCTCACTTTATGAAGTTCATACGAACTTCGCATTGAACATAAACTGGTCAATGCAGAAAGTCAAACGCAGTTTGACTTTCAAGCTAAAAACGGATAAAAAGAACAAAGGAACACTTACAAAGGGTCCCCGCAAGATTGATTTTCCAAGTATTTCTCAGGTATGAAGTGTTGCACACTTCAACTTAGAGAAAATCTTAGATATCAAGTGGGTTGGAAGTGAAATGGGTGAGGGGTATTTATAGGAAAGCTAGAACCGTTAGGATCGTTTATCGAGAAACGAGCTTCGATCTAGGCCGTCCAAGTGTGCCCCTTGTTTTCTAAAACCATTAGAGCCCATAGAAATGGCCCATGGTGTTGCAAAAACCGTTTGCAAGTGGAAAATGAGTGTATAACAGCTGTAAACAGCTGTTAAAACAGTTTATGCATATCTAGGAGGGCAACGCGGGCCGCCTGAGCAGTACAGATCAGAAACAAGTTTCCAAAATGACAGTTTCAGTCCCTGTTGTGCTTTAAGGCCATTTCCGATGCTTCTAAGGCCCGTTAAGTCAACCTTAAGGCCCTAAAATGATGCCTAAACATTGTGGACATGAAACATGCTCAAAAATATGCCGGATGTCGGTTTGTTTGGTCGTACGATCGCGATGTTTGCTTAATTACGACGGAATGCGCATAAGCGCGAAAAACGATCCAAATTGCGCGACGAATGGATTTTTCTTATGCCAAACACTAGAATAAAATATTTTAATGCTTAAATAAATTTTTGGATGTCCGGATGTATTCAGAACGTAAGTTATGCGCGAAAATGCAAACTTATGCACTTTTTGACGCTTTTAGTCCCTGAATGAGCATAAAGTTTATTTTAGCACACCGAATCCCTCAAAGCCTATTTCTAAGCTATGTAAAGGATATTTAGGGTGTGTTTAACTTATGGCCATGTTCCAGAATGTCCGTTACAGTTCAAATTGACATACTTTCGCAGTTTGTCAATTTTAGTCCCAGTAAGCGAATTAACTTGATTTTGCCATACCAAAGCCTTTAAAACTTATTTCTAAGTTATGTAAAGGTTATTTAAGGTATGTTAAGCATATTTGGATGTTCCGGAGTATTTGTTGCGTTAAACTAACTACGTTTACACACCAGTTTGCGTATAATTCTCCAGAAAGCGATATAGAGTTTGAAATTGGATAAAAACCAAAACATGAAAAATGTAAAACATAAACAAACAAATATTGGGATCAAATAACTTTATTTCATTGATAACTGAACTGTTTACAATGATTACAAGCACAGATGTCACATTAAAAGCTCTACCAGCAGTTATGTTAATGTAATGATCATAACTCTGATCCTTACTACTACCAGATTCCTCTTGACCAAGAAGTGCTGTGCTACCAAATGTGTAGTCATCAGCAACCTTCCCTGACTCTTGTAACTTCATTTTTTTGGTTCAACTCTCTCTCATAGGTGAGAAGTCGACCATGAAGTTGAGTCAGTGTTAACTCTTTAAATCCAACTGAATTTCTGGTTACAAAAGCAATTATATCCCATTTTTTCAGGAAGTGACCTTAGAAACCTACTATTTAGAGTTGATTTTGCAAATTCAACATTAACAAGTTTCACTTAACTAATGAGACAACTAAAACGTTTAAACTGCTGTGTTAGTGATTCTCCTTTCACATGACAAAATATTTCATACTGTTGATTCAAAACCTCCTGTTATTTTCTATCACCTCTTCTGTACCACCGAACCGTTCTTTTAAAGCATCCCACAGCTCTTTGGCACTGTTACAATGTAACAGTCCAGTATAAATGTCATTTGGAAGAGCTGAGGTTACTATGCTAAAAGCCTTTGCATCTAGTTCAATTTTTTGAAAATCTTGTTCTGAGTAGTTTTCAGGGCTTTTAGGCACAAAGACTTTGGGATCTTCAGTACTAGGCACCTGTAGAACATGTGGTCCATAGATGACTAACTTTTAACAGCCGGTATTTTGTTGTCAAGGACATGACCCATCCGACGCTGCCAGATGTTGTACTCAGATCTAACAAGCATCAGTGGTTTGAAAAGAGTCCCTGTGTTGTGAGGGTCGTGTGATTGGATGCCATCTTGGTTGATTTTTACAAAAGTTTTTCAGAATAATCAACTTTGTACGTGATTACCTTTTTACTCTGTTTTTATCAACTGATACGAACAATTTTTAGTATCAATAAATCCGAGCTGAACTTTTACGTCAAATTGATTATTAAATCGAATTTTGACTGTCCAAGCTCTGATACCAATTGTTAGGATCCGTGTCTCTTTAGATTGTGTTAGTTTGAATTAATTAATGTAAAATGGTAGAACAGAGATGTAGTAATTGCAGCGGAAATAACAAGCAAACTTTATAAACACAATCATGGAAGAAAAGCTTTAAGCAACCATGTTTTCCATTGAGTCAAATGGTTGTATTAAATTACAATAATCAAAACAATTGCATGCATGCACTAGACTCCCCCTCAGCCTGAGCTCAGTGATTTGTTCGTACAATATGACTTGTGAAGAAAGAGCTAATGGAACTATACAGAGTACTGTTCTATTTATAGTACAAACGAAATCACTGAGCATCTTTAGCTGACGTCACCATGAAAGTGACATCTAACCTCCTAACAAACTCTAAACACTGTTCTATACAAACACTGATTACATAAAATACTGATGTAGTATCCACTATTGTATCATAAGCACTGATGTTGAGAATTAGTGCCTTCTTCAAAGGTTGGTCAGTCCTTGAATGGGCAGTGCTTTTGGTCTTCATCAGTACTTGTGAGTCATCAGTAGTTAGGCTTCAGTCTTTATATCAGATCAGATCTTTGGCTAAACAGTTGTTGTGCTGATCAGTGCTTGGAGTCTGTCAGATGCTAGTAAACCACTATCAAGGGGAAAGTCTTGTACAAGCTCTGCTTATTCCTGATCAACTGTTCTGAAGCAGTTTTGGCTTTCCTTATCATCTGTTATTCTGGGTTTGAATATATGGACCAACACATTCTCAGAGAGAAATATGGAAATTCCTACATCAGAAGATATTTGGAGTACAGAGATGATGAAACCATTGTTTGCTTTGAGCTCTTGGAAATCAGATTTTGATGTGCCTGCTCGACCAGAAAGTGAGATGAATCTGATACCAGAGGATTCATCCTACAGAGCAGAATATATAATGATGCTGAACAAGAGACCAGAGAATAAAGAAGTTTTTGACAGTGTGTCCCCAATGGAGCATGATGCCCAAGAATCAAGTGCACCACAGATAGAGCAGGAGGCTCAATCAGAACCTCAACAAGGTGATGGAGATATACACATGATTCTTGTGACAGAAGAGCGTCATGCAGAAACCTTACATATGGGAGAAACAGGTGCACAACATTCTAAATTTGATATTGTTCAAGATTCTGATAGTGATTCTGATGAATCAATTCATGGAAATTATATTATTGAACCTAGAAGTACTGTTTCTGAAAAACAAGATGTGAGCGAATCCAAAGACCCATTCTCTGAATCAGATTCTGAGGAGGAGAATGTGCTGGCAACAGGTGGAGATTAGTCTACTGATAAAAAAAAAGAGTTTCTTAACAACACATGGAGAACCTGAAGAGGTTCAAGGATATGAGGAAAACCCGAATTTGAATAAGTTTCAATATTCTGGTAAGGGTGCAGAGAATTGGGAATATTTCAATCCTCTTAACCTTAAAACAGGAGCAAGTGTGTCTTCTGCTGGTGTTAGAGGTGGAACATCTGTTGTTCCTCCTGTCACCCAACAACATCAAACTATGTCAACTGAACAACTACACAAGGAGCTTGATGACATCACAGTTATTTGTACTGGGAAGACATCAACAGAAGAAAAGCTGCATCTGATAATGGAAGAGATCAGGAACCAAAGATCTGACATTAAAGCTCTGTCCGAAACTGTTGAAACTATGAAGAAACAAACAAAAGATAACACGACAGTCCTCAGCAAACTACAACAGTCATCTGAAAGCAGAGAAAAGTCATCAGAATTTGAGAAAGCTCTCAAAGAAATTCAAGAAATCAAGACAAAGATGGCAGAAGTTGCAAGTGTAAGGGAAAGCTGAAGTATTGGAAGAATCCTTGGAGAAATTATGTTCCTAAGAGCCAACAGCAGCAGCGTGGCTGAGGCTCTTGAGAAACTGATGATGGAATGGTCCACACAAAGGAATCAAGACAAGCAGGAGCTTCAGAAATTGCTGAAACAAGAAGAAACAAATACTCAAACTCTTACTAATGTTCAATGGTTAGTAAAGAGGTTGCAGTGTAATGTTGCCAGACTAGCAAAATATACATGAACTGAAAGCTCCAATTCCACAAGATGAACCAGCAAGAGAACCAGAAATTTCTCAACAACAATTCAAGCAACCAGAAGTCACACAACAAGAACCACCCAGGCAATCAGAAACATCACCACCACAAAAGCAGAAGCAACTCATGGGTCCTCCTCCAAATGTGCCAAAATTACTCATGGGTCCTCCAACAAATATACCAAAACCAGACAGATCAAAGGCGCCAATATAAGAAGCAGTTCCAGTTGAATCATCTTCCATAGCTCTCACAAATGAAACAAAATTTAGCAAACAATTTCATGAGAAAGAGAAAAGAAAAAGAGAAGATGAAGTGACATCCTCAAAAAGAGCAAGGACAGTGATCAGAGAAGGTCCAGATGGAAAGATGAAAGAGATCACAGTCCTGAAAGGTGATCTACATACAATAATGTACCCTGAAGAACACTTGAAGCACTACTACTGGAATGATAAGGAAGATAAACAAGAAAGACCACTCTCTCTAGTAAGCAAAAGAATCATTGAACTCAGAAATGAGGGAAATTGGGAACCCTTGCACAATACTGTTACAAATCCAGTGGTTTCCATTGAGAGGATTAGCAATGTGAGTATTCAATGAAGGGTCATATGTACTTATGGACAGAACAAATACACTTTGGTCAGGGAAATGGAACTCCAACAACTATTACTGATGGAGATCTGGCTGATGATATTCACCCACTGAGCATAATAAAATTGAAACAACTCATTGATAAAGAAAAGGGCAACATAGTTGAGATCAGAAGAGCTCTTGACAACATCAAGGAAGCAGGAAAGAAGATATATCAAAGGGCTGCACTGATAGACTTTGACTTGTGCATCAACTTTGAGTATGACAGCAAATACTAACACCTCCTACTGACAACACCATTCCAGCTGAAATTCCACTCTCCAAAGCAAGAAGTGGAGCTATCTTTGACAAACCAGAAATGTCAGTGGTTTTCAAAGATGCTCATGATGAGAAAGCTCTGTTCAGAAATAGTGAAATAAACATGTATTCAAATCAGACTCTGAACTATATCAAGAACTGCATGAATGAGAAACAAGAGCAGCTCAAGAAGAAAAGGGAAGAATAATGAATAGCTAAGGATGGCAATTGAAGATACCATTGAAAGGTGGAAGGAAGCAAGAAGTTGGTTCAAAGATCTTTAAAAAAAACTAACAAGAAGATTAATTACAATAAAAGGCTGAAGATCAACTAATGATTTCATGAACTTACATTCTGTTTTGAAAACAATATTTTTTCTGTTTATTTTGAACTTGGTTGGTTTGATTTTGTTTCCTGTTTCTGAACTTAGTTGTTTGAATTCTGTTTTTAAGGAGTGGTTGAAAGTTGTTTATGTTTGATATAGATAGATGTTTTTCTTACAATACTTAGGGGGAAACTGTTAGGAAACTTTATTTGTAAGTATTGAAGAAAACCCAATTCAGCTTGATCTATGAAGAAGATAAAATTGTAGGATCGGTTTGTGACCCAAACGAGTCGTTAGAAGAGATTTTATCAGTTTCAGATGCGGAAAATAAGAAACTGACTTCGAAACAGCTTGAATATCACTTTAATCTTCTTGTGTATTGAATTAACAAAGATTACAACCACAAAATATATCGGCAGCACTTCGGTATACTTCTCAATTCTCCTGCTTATCCGCTTCAAATGAATGGACATGATACATATATATAGTGCAAGCTAGTCCGCTTGAAATTACACAAATAATTTCAAGCGGTCACGTTCAAGCGGACACAACAAATTACATTTCAAGCGAACCAACATGTTTTGCCTTCAAGCGAACTGTCTTTCACGTGAACTTTGATTCTGTTTTGTATATTGAGTTCTAATGATGATGTCATTTTCATGATGTCATCAATGAGTAAGATGACATCATGTCTTGATCAAATCCGCAATGAAACTGAGACTCGACATAAGACGAAGACGACAGATAAATGCACCAACAGACTCCCCCTCAGATGTTGACGAGTCTTAAGTGTCGAGTCTTCGCATCTTCAGTCTTTATCAGTCTCTTTTCTTTCTTAGCATAAACCAAGATCTTCTCTTTGGCTCTAGCCTCGTCAGACTCCCCCTCTCATCATGATGGGATCGCCATCTGGAATAAGCTATTACCTTGAGATTGCATCCTGGCTTTAACTCTGTTTAAGCTCATCTCCTGCACAATCTTCTCACACACATAAGTTTTTTACTTAAATCAATAAGAAAAACTTACTAGTAATAGTTATATCAAGTTCAAATTAATGACCCTGGTTAACTAATCTCAACTTCTTTCTCAAATCAAAAATTTTCAATTCAATACACATACTCCCAAACCAGCTCATCATGTTCAGCACTCGGAATTTTGAAAATCAGCTCTCCAACATCAGTTGTCGAAAATCTTTTTGTATTTTTCAAAATTTATGCTAAAACACTCCAAAATTCTTTTTGTATTTTTGATAACAAAGGAACACATTAAAGAAATATTTACAAACACTATTTTTGTGAGTTTGTATAAGAGGATCATATCAGTTTATGAGACCAATCACCAACACCGTTAAGCTTTAAACATTTTCAGTTCTAAACGATTCACATTGATTGACGATATTGTTGTCCACTTAAACTCAAACTAAAAACTTTCAAAATGCTTACCGATACGTTAAGGTATATTAATTTTGCAGTAAATTCTTATGGACCCCACGATCTCAGTATATTCCCTCATCATGCAATACACTGACTCAAGTAATGCCTTTAAACTTTTATCAACAGTTATTTGTGCGAAAATAAAGCAAAATGTTTAAACATTAACAATCAGGTCGATACTTCCGTATACACAGAGAAAGTCCAATGTTTAAACAAAAATAAGAAAATAAAAATAAGTTGAAGTTGTTTAGGCTTTAACCGCTAGGTCGATACTTCCGTATACGCAGAGGAGGTCCAAAGCTTAAACGAAACACCAAAGAAAATAAAGCAGAACATTTAGGCAACAACATCCAGGTCGATACTCACGTATACGCAGAGGATGTCCGATGCTTAAACAAAATAAAGAAATAAAACAAGTTTAAATCTTTGCAAAATGAAATGCACAATCACAGCGACTTTTCAGCAAAGTTGTGAAAGTTCACAAACTTAACCAGTTTTATGTCTTTCGACAATCAGCGATTACTGAGTAGGCACACAATCAAGAAGGACAAAACTAAGTACTATGATTTCAACCATGTTTCCCACTAGAACTAGGCTTTTTCATTTAGGTTTGTATCGTTATCGCAAATCTACTAGTCTAGCTGAGCCTACCGTCACATCTTTAGTAAGATCGGTTATCACATTTTATCTTTTCATTTCTTTAGCATGCTGTGACAGTCTAACTGATCTACTATCATTTCCTCTTTTTCACAACAAAACTCATTTTTGCATTTTTCAATGTTTTTGACATTTTCAAATTTTCAAATTTTTTTTTAAATTTTTACTCCCCCTAAAATCAAAATATGTTTCAATTTTGATTTTCTTGGAAAATTTTAAAAACAACTGTACAAAATAAGCTGACAACATGATGAGAATCACTTCAATTCTCCATTCACTTGGCATAAACAATCAGAACTCCCCCTGACAACAAAACATTTTCCCATGATGATTTCAAAACACTTAAGTTTGTTTTAATCAGAATGGTTTTTCCGGAAAATAAGTTTTGTGAGTCATTTCTCAAACATGGGGATCATTCATCACCTTGTATTCTTCAATCACTTGTAGAAAATCAAGTACAACTTAATGTCCCTGATTTACCACTTGTAAGACGAAATCACTTTCGTGAATTTCTCAAGAAAGATGCCGATTCATGTTCCACGCTTACCAACCTGGGAACTCCGGCAAGTCAGGTTTTTCTATTTAAAGAGTTTCACCCAAGCCTGACGGTCCATGGGTGCTTTTGAAATTCCATTTGACAATGATGGAAAATTTTCATCATTCATTGTCAAACCGGAATCACCACTTTTTACCTCAACACATGGCTCCTCTGGCTTTACCACACCAGATTCATCGCCTGAGCTTGGCTTGTCTGACTTTGAAGAGTCAGATTCATCGCCAACAACTGGCTCCTTTGTTTCCGGAGAAACAAATTCATCACCAGCAACTTTCTTTTTCATCTTCTCTCTTTCGTCCTCAGATTTGTATCTGATGAATCCGTTTTGCTTGATTTATCATTCTTTGGCGAGCAAGACGATTTATCAGAACTTTTATCTATTTTACTAGTTGTATCCGAGGACAAAATCCTTTCGAGATATTCTCTCGCTTTCTTCCTCTTCTTCCTCAGTCTGTCTTTCTGCCCTTGCGAAAGCTTTACTTTCTTTTCTAGAACTTTCTGTTCTTGAACTTTAGGTTCTTAAACTTGCTGTTCTTTGGGCTTGACATTAACTGATTTCTTTGCCACTTTCTGAGATTCAGCCCTCGATCTTCCCTTTGATCTCATTGGGCAATCTCTGGCAATGTGACCTTTGATATGGCATTCAAAGCATTTCCTCGTCTCAAACCACTGATTTTGGCAGTTAACAGCAATGTGTCCTCGAACACCACAGTTGTAACACACTCTGTTATCGTACCATTCACCACTATCACACTAAACACTCAGATCATAGCATTGTCTGGCTTTGTGATGATCATCATCCCTCCTGAAAACTGGATTTGGCTTTGAAGCACTGTGATCAAACCTGCACCACTTTTCACCAACTATTTTTGAGTTTTGTTTTTCATATTTTTGTGATTTTTTATAATGATTGGATGATTGAACTGATGAACTTTTATTCTTGTTTTGACCATTTTCTGAATTTTTAACTTTTTGTTTCTGTTCCACTTTCTTCTTCAAAGGTTTTTGCGTAGAGCATTCACTCTTTTCAATCGATTGCAGAACAGTTTCTTGAAATTTTTCTTTTAATTTCAAAAATATTTTCTTTTTCTCATTTTCAGCATCAGACTCTGACTCAGACTCGTCTGCTGAATAAAACTCCTCATTTTCATCATCAGTTTTCTCATCACAATCTTCAACTTTGACTTTGTCAAAGTTTGTGACATTGTCACTTATTGGAACTGAATTGATCGGTTTTGGACATGGATAATCTGGTGTTGATGACGAAGTCTCAAAACCTTTCAATTTCTCTTCAAGCTCTTTGATTTTAATCCGAGCTTTTTCAGCTTCATTTTCAAGCCGAATAATTTTCTGAAGGTGAGAGTTTATTTCAATCTGTTTTTCAAGATTATTTTTAAAAATAGCAGATTTCTCATCTTCTAAAATCTTCATTTGACTTTGAAAATCTTTTTCAAATTTTAATTTTTCATTCTCAAATTCTTATTCCTTTTCTTTCAAAATCTCGTTTTTCAATGTCAAACTGTTCAAATCACTTAACAGTTTAACATTTTCAGATTTCAGCTTTTCACAATTTTTCTGCAAATCAAAAATCTGTTTCTCATCAGCTTTCTTCTCGTCTTTCAAAACTGAAATTTCTTCAGTCTGTTCCTCTCCCACTTGAACACCTTTACTCTTGCTCTTCTTTAATATTGATTTTCCACTTTGACTTTTCTTCTTCTCAGCATTTCTCTCCATCTGTTCTTTCAGTTTCTTAATGAATTGACAAATTGTCAATCTAGAGTATTCTCCAGTTCTTTTTAAATCCAAAAGATATGTACCCCATTCTTGTTGAGGTATGGAATTGGCTAATATCTCAACCCATTCATTTGGACTTTTCTGAATACCCTTCTCAGACATTGAGCGAACAAGATGGCTATACCTCTCAATGATACTCTTTGTACTTTCTCCTGGACAACCTGAAAACGATTCAAATTCTTTCTTTAATACATTTATTCTATTAATTGTTTCACTAGTCATATTAAAGAAATTTAAGTCCATGATTCGGAAACACGTTTATCAAGACAGTCCCGTTAAGCGAAATATTAAGTCCAAGATAGATCACCTTTCAAACAAAATACCAATCACTTAGACCTGATTAGGCTGAGAACTTTGAATCACACAACACTAATCCAAGTCACATGGGCCGATCAATATTAATATTCAAAACAAATCGATTGGATCTCAAAGTCCACTAAACCGACAACAATCTTCAATAAATGATCACATGAATCGATATATTTCTTCACATGGGCTTTAATACAGTTTTCGACAACCTTAACTGTTCAACACAAATGATTGGGCCGCAACTATTTAGTGTTTATCCAAACCTTGGGCCAACAAAGTTTAATACTCAAAACAATTCGATTGGACCTCCAAACTAACTGATCAGATCACATGTGCAATAGACACAACTCTTGAATATCAAACTGAGAATCACATGAGCTTAATCAACAACAACTTTAATTTTGCATGAATTATTGTTTGACCAATATACCCACTATTGCAAAAACAATCACATGTACTATGAGTTAATATCCGACAAAATGTAAGGACAATTTACGAGAATCGCATGCCATCTGACACAAACATGTGACTTGTTTTCCCAATCTACAGACAACTTCGATTAAAGAATCATACAACACGATGTAATTTTCAAGCGGTGTACTTTCAAGCGGTCAAACGTTTTCAAGCAGTCATTGTTTTCAAGCGGTTGAACGATTTTTCAAGCGGACATGGTGTAAACTTCAAGTGAGATGATGTTTTCAAGCGGACTCAACGTGTTATGTTCGCTTGAACAGTCAATGACGTCAGCAACTTCGAACAAATTTCAAGCGGTCATACAACTTTTTATCAGTTTTAATTCGATTTTGATGCTGAAACTTTCCAGGATTCGTTAATACATGATTACGCACAAGATGTGTAAATTTGAGCAGATTTTAACCGTGAAAAAATTTTAATTTTGAAAAAGAAAGGTGTAGAAATCAGAAAAAGTGACGAAAACAAGCTGTTTTGGCAAGATCTCTTCCTCCTGAGCTCTGATACCACTTGAAGGATCGAATTGAGACCCAAACGAGTCGTTCAGAAGAGATTTTAT
Organism: Helianthus tuberosus; assembly: GCA_030545235.1. Lineage (NCBI taxonomy): Eukaryota > Viridiplantae > Streptophyta > Magnoliopsida > Asterales > Asteraceae > Helianthus > Helianthus tuberosus. The sequence continues at coordinate 57,834,474 of CM060426.1, read as the reverse complement.
CAGTTTCAGATGCGGAAAATAAGAAACTGACTTCGAAACAGCTTGAATATCACTTTAATCTTCTTGTGTATTGAATTAACAAAGATTACAACCACAAAATATACCGGCAGCACTTCGGTATACTTCTCAATTCTCCTACTTGTCCGCTTCAAATGAATGGACATGATACATATATATAGTGCAAGCTAGTCCGCTTGAAATTACACAAATAATTTCAAGCGGTCACGTTCAAGCGGACACAACAAATTACATTTCAAGCGAACCAACATGTTTTGTCTTCAAGCGAACTGTCTTTCACGTGAACTTTGATTCTGTTTTGTATATTGAGTTCTAATGATGATGTCATATTCATGATGTCATTAATGAGTAAGATGACATCATGTCTTGATCAAATCCGCAATGAAACTGAGACTCGACATAAGACGAAGACGACAGATGAATGCACCAACAAAAATCCTGAAGATCAAATAACAAGAAGAAACCAGATAGGACAATAGAAAAGAACAACATCTACTTCAAAGAATCAGAAGTTGATCAAGCACTAAAGAAGATTATCAGAAAAGGCCATTCTGATGGATCTGATGATATTTCTGATGAAATATCATCAGTTTCTGGCAAATCTGATCATCAGACTTTCTGATGATTTGTTCACTAGAATTTTTGAGGAAGTGGTTATCAGAAATTCTAATGAAACCCCACTTGTCTAAAATGAGTTCTACCCTGCCACAATAACCGAAACAATTTAACATTATTGGATCTCATGATGACAAAGGCAACTTGATAATTGGATTCAATGAATATATTAAGAAGCAACCTTTTGCTGGACATATACATGAATAAACAAATGTTTATTCATGTATCCGGGCTCTCTATAAATAGAAGGTTCATCAAGCAAAGGACAGTGAGTTAAGCCAAGAATTCAATATATACAACAAAACTCCATTGTCCTTTCACCACAGAAGTAAACAAGTATTCGTTTGTAATAGATAATAACCTCACAATCACCTTTTAACCATTTTCTTTCAAAGTGATATAAACTTGAAAATTATGTAGGTCTTGTTTCTTGAAAGTCTGATTTCTATTTCCGCACACTATTTTCATATTTGTTGAAATCACTTGCCATATTACGTGAAAAAAAGTTTTTAAGTCCAACTGGGACCAACAATATCAAACACTTTTTGATTTCAAGGTTCACACTCATCGACTCTCGAAGTCAGACGAGGTATTGCAATATGAATTCAAAGCCATGATTTTGACATACAAAACCTATGTACTCGCCAGCTTTCTTTGTTGACTGTTTTTCACATATGTTTCAGGATCTTTTGTTTGATGATATGAATGCTTGCTTCACATAGGATGGACGCAGGCCTTAGTGACTTTAAAACTTGAAAGACAATTGTTGTGCTTATTTGGTTTGTATCAAAACAGTGAGTCTATTAATGAAATAAAACAAAACTTTAAATACCATGTGTTGTGAAACCACTTCCTGTAACGTGACTCCCCGATGTTTCCGTGTGGTTTGTTGTATTACGCGGTCAGGGTGTTACATCACCGGATATTATCACAGATTTGTCGAAGGAATTTCTACCATCGCTTTACCTCTAAGCCAACTTCTAAGAAAAAGGGTTAAGTATGTTTGGAATGATGATAGAGAGAAAAGTTTTCTGGAGTTGAAGAAAAGGGTGGGTGGTGTTTGCCTCGATTCTTACACTTCCATTAGGTACAGGTGGATATCAGATTTATAGTGATGCTTCGAAGAAGGGACTCAGATGTGTTTTGATGCAACACAATAAGGTCATTGCTTATGCCTCACGCCAGTTGAATCCGTATGAGGTTAGTTATCTGACGAATGACCTTGAGCTTGCCGTCGTTATCTTTGCTCTAAAGATTTGGCGACATTATTTGGGACAACCGGCACAAAACCGGTAATTTTCGTACTATTTTAATATTATTTATTGTCTGCAATTATGTGCTTAAATGCCAACATTATCTGATTTCTTACCATACATATGAATTCATGCATGTTTTATACTTCAAACATTGCTTTGTGCATTACTGTAAGCATTGCGTCAGAGAAACTAGTAAACTCACCGGTAAGACAGGCTGTGTCAGCATTCTGCAGAAAACAGTCAGACAATAGAATTAGGGCCTAGGAGTAGGTCCAACACCCAGAATACATTAAAACCCAAGTATGGATACAAGGGTTAACTTACAAACTCCCCGGAAGCTAAACTGTGCACTAAGAAGCACCCGAAACACACTTTAAATGCAGAATTTTACACAAATCAGCCATAATTCAGCTATAATCAGCATTTTAACATTGATATATCATGCAGAATTCATGTTTTATTATCCAGAATACCTTCCTAAGTGTCGGTAATTAAAAGTGTCACAAAAGGGTACATAAAGATCACTAAACGGTATAATTTAGCACTTTAACGAACCGGTATCTAACCGAACAACCGGACACTACCCAAAACATTAAAATTATACTAGAAGCATTGTTTTATTATTCCTGAGCTAGTTATGATCCCAAAACACCCTAACACACTATATAACACCATATTAACTACAACACTAACTAAACCCCTTAGTATCTAACAAGATCCTCTAACTTATCATCACCACCCAACCTTATACCCCCCCCCCCTTTGTGGACGGTCACCAAGGTGACCCCACACCTTGATTTCCTTTGATTCCCTTGATCTTATAAGATTTGATTTAGAGATATGCTATGTACTTGAGAAACACTATACACAATGGTTAATACATGAATATGGTTATAAGTAAATCATAACCTCATTTCACCTTCTCCACCCAACACTCTCTTCCTCTCCTCCCCACTCTCGGCCGTGAGCCACCCCCACACCACTACCTTCATGCAATTTTGTTCATCCATTCTAAGTTCATCACAAGGTGTTAGAAGCTAAGTTAAGAGGTGTGGAGCTTGGGGAACTTGAAGGACCTTCACCATAAGCTTTTATCCACCTAGTTTCTCATCTTCATCCTCTTGAGTTCTTCCCTAGCCATTAGAGCTAGTAGTAAGCTTCTTGATCTTGTTTTTACTTCTAATCATAATGGTTAAAGTGTTATATAAATGGTTAAACTCAAAGATCACCAAGAAATAAGAAGATGATCATTAACAAAAAGCTAAATAACATGAAATCTATGATGATTAAGTGTATGTATGGAACTTGTTTGTGGATTTCTTGTGTTTATGATGTTGATCATCATGATAACCTTGCTAGATGATGATTAAACACATGGTCTAGCAAGTATAATGATGGATCTTGAAGAAAGCATAATGATCATCCTTTATGTTTCACATGAACTTGAAAATAAAAAAAAGTTTTAGAGTATGATGATGGTTGACACATGTTAAAAGTCTTGTAAATAGATGATTACAAAAATAATTTTCTCAAGAAACCAAGTTTATTTATAAGATTTACAAAGTCATGGTTTCTAAGCAAACTAATCATATTTTTAGTGTTTAAACAAGACTAGAAACATGCTTGTAACAAGAAAAATACAAAAGAAATAATTTTAGAAAAATCATCTTACAAGTTGTAAATGACTAAATCTTTCAAGAAGGTGATTTAGAAACAAATAAATATGTTTTTGAGGGTAACTAAACCTACTAATTAACATGGTAAGTAACTACAAGTTTTTACAAAAACTTCAAGTTCATGATGTAGTGTAATTTACATGATCTTGGCTTATGGTAAGTCTTGATTTAATTGTTGATGATTGTTGTTGATTTTAAAAGAAAATGATATGCTTTGTAACCATGGAAACCTCAAATTTTAAAGGGAAAGTATGGCAAAATTTTGTAGAAATTAAACACTTAGAAAAATATTTTTATACAAGTATTTATAAGTAAAATTTGAACATGGTTTACATATAAAAGTTTGCCATAATTTTTATTACAAAAATTACAAACATTGGAAGTTGATTTTTGATAAATAAAAGTGACTAAGTATATATATTTAGTTATCACAATATGTGTGTTACTTGTATATTATGTGTGGTAGTTATACTATACTAGAAACTCGAAAATAATATAACACACATATACACCAAAATTTGGAATACAAATACTACCAAATTACAAGAAAATACATATATGAACTATACCCGAATATCGGAAACAAACGGACTTATGAACTATAAGTAATTATATTTCAGAAATAAATTCGTAACTTAGCAAGTGTAACTAACGGTATTCTGAAACTGACAAGAGATGCATTTTTACAAGTAATACAAAATATAACATATTTTGGGCAAATAGAAAATGTATTATTTTGATGGAGAAAATATACATTTTTTATACAAGTTAAAAATATACTATTTTGGGTGAAAGCTAGAAGAATATATTTTCTAAAGCTAATCTTAAAAATATATTATTTTTGAGATTTATGTGAAGATATACTTGTCTATACCGGAATACACCACAAATTGTTGGCAAATTACACAAGTATGAATATACACAAATACAAGCATTCCTATGCTTGGGATTATGTACTTCGGAATTATACAATACATCAAGGATGTAACTCAAACTATACAAATGATTCCAAAATTAGTCTTAATAAACAACTAAGACAAGTAGTCGTTACACGACCTAAGCGTCTAATAAGACATAGTACGTGTGTAGGTAGTGATATGATGCTCTAAGCAAACCCGGTGGAGTTTACGACGCAGGAAACGCAAAATTGTGAGTTCATGTCCCCACTTTTAAACTTTTACTTGTTTTCTAAACTTGGGGAAAATACATGTACAATGGTATGTAGCACAAAAAACTAAGGAATGACACATAGATCACGTGACGAATAGGGTACCATAAGCACCATTAGTCAACGTATACATTTAGACCTCGGAACAGAAGGGTTAGATCTAATGGGTTTCAGGCAACCCCACTCTTGGCCTACTTCTACCAATGAGTGCTTTTGCGTCTCAGTCGATCTCGACAAAAATGCCTAGGTTTGGTGGCTTCCTATGTCGTGACATATGTTAATGTCCTCGCGAAACATTAGCGATCTCGTATTCCTTACATTTACATTCACAGTGCAGATATGTTTTACAAATTACATACCATGTTTTCATTCAAGTATATAACCATTCTATTCAAAACTGCATGAATTTACACCAACTTTATGTTGACGTTTTTCAAAAAACTTACATGTATTTCAGGTAACTAAGGTGGATGTACGCGCAGTTTCACTCTTGCTCTTCGATGTTGTTTGTGTTTTTAGTTACCATGTATCAAGACTCCTATGCCCGTTTTGCTGGGTTTGGTTGTTATGTCCCATTCTATGTGGTGATATAGGAACCAAAACCATGATAACTATCTTTTAATTAAAGTTGTAATCTTTTAAACAATATGATGTCTTGTGATGTAAACTTAAAACTTAACTTATGTTTTTAGTTATGTAATATTAATGGCATTTGGAGTTATTTTATGAGCATGTAGTATGTTTACCATTCGTATGCAATGAGAACCTTTCAGGATCACACCTCGTGCTTCTGCCTTAGAAAGGGTGTGACAGATTGGTATCAGAGCTGCGATTGTAGTGAACCAGGATTCCTTCACGAGTCTAGTCTACAATCTTTAGCATCCTCTCACGACATCCAATACCTAAACTTGTTTTTCAAAGAGTCAAGTAAGGACACTATGAGACCTAGGGTGCACAGGGGTAGCACTTAACTTCAACTAGGAACTACTTGCTTATTTGCGTGTAACTATATATATGTGTATATTAAGAAAAATCTATTAATATGTATATATATAAACTTATGGCGTAACATTTCCCTATGAGCTATCATGCCTTCCTCCATAAGTGAGGAGGTATATGACGAAAACGACCCGACGGCTATTGTGACAACTGTGTTCTGTAATCATCGTATAATGTAAAACAATGTTGATTATCAATAAAATAATGTGCTTTGGTGTTATTATATTTGTAACTGTGTTTAATAATTTTACAATTTGATTCGATTCCGATTTCAAGCTTTAAGTCGCTTTCTGGAAGGTTATACGCAAACTGGTGCATAAACGCAATCAGTTTAACGCGACGTACACTCCGGAACTGTGACGTAAGCCAAACATACCCTAAATATCCTTTAAATAACTTAGAAATAAGTTTCGAAGGATTCGGTATGGCAAAAACGAGTTTATTTGAACTAAAGAACTATTTACGACAAAATTGCGAAACGAACAATGGTGACCGCCCGGATAATATTTAAACCCCAAAAATATTCTGTTATGATTAAAATTTTATTTTTAATCAGGTCTGTGTTGAAAAATAAATTAAAACGCCTAAAAACGTTATTTTTCAAGTTTAAGCGCGTACCGCGTGTTTCTGCGCGACACAGTGCTTCTACTGCAAAACGCACACAACGCAGCCAGTCTCGGCAACTGAAATTTATTTCAGTAATATTTTGGCGAGTTTATTTTTATAGAATAATAAAAATAATTTAGAACGCCATAAACCGGGATTTAAACGCTAGATAAAATACCCGATACCTAGTTAAACACCTACTTTTATCTATTATACCATCAAAATTTACACTTTAACCCCTCCCCCATATGCATATACGGTAGTAATATTATGGTGGCCCCACCATATATTTTCCAAGATCTTGCTAGATTATTTTGGACAAGTATATGTACATGAAATCTACCATATCCTTCCATATCTCCTTTATATCCTTACATGATTTAACCAAGATCTTTCACACTCAACCTCACTCTCTCTCTCCCTCCTACAACCGTCCACCATCTCTCTCTCCTCCATCTTCATCTTCTTCAAACCTTCAAGCTTGTTCTTCAAAGTTCGACATCATTTCTAGCATATTTCAAGTGGTTGTTAAGAATCAAAGGTGTTTCCAAGGTGTATGCAAGTAATTTCAAGCTTCCTATCATCAAAATCTCATCCTACAACCTACTTGAATCTTGAAGGTATAACACTTATTTTTAAAATCATACTTTAGATTCTTGGTTGTTCTTGATGATTTGAAGTTTCTCTTGAATCTTGGAATTTTTCACTAAACTTGAAATCTAAAAGAAATGGGTCTTGAAACAAATAAAAAATGGTGGTGATATATATGTATGTATAACCGTACATATATATATATATATATATATATATATATATATATATATATATATGTGTGTGTATGTGTGTGTATGAGTCTTGAAGTTCAATTTCTTGTTAAATACTTGTCTATGTTGTTACATGTTCTTGAATAATAGTTTAAATACAAGTGGTTAGCGATCTATGTATGATTTGATAAATATTAAAGTACATCAGCAAATAACATGAATAAACCACATAATTTATGCATCTAAACTCATAAGAAATGTTGATGTTATGATGGTATGCTTTAGACACTTGTACATGTGAATATATGTTGATTTAGAGCTCAAGAAGTGATAAAAAATGCTTGTATGACAAAACTGAATTTGAACAGATTATAAGCACTAAAAATGACCTTATTTGATGTATTATAATGGCATGAAACTTTGACATAGGTTTGATAGCTTTGCGTGTTGTACATATAGCTTAAAAAGTGGTAAATTATGTGAAATTTGCATGATTTATGTGCCTTACTTAAGACCTGCACTATCATGAGTATAACCATTATTTTTTTCAGTAAATAACATGGGTTATGTTAAAATTTCAAGTAGTTTCGATTTGGGATGGTTCGGGTAATGTTTGATGCAAAACTATGCGGTAAAACGGTTAAAAATCGCCTTTTCGGAGGGTTTTTATTAAACTGTTTTAAATCAGTAACCCAACTGATATTTTTGATATAAAAACAAGTATTTTAACTTATATTTAGCTTACTTGGTGTTTGGTTAATCATACGTGACTTCTGACGCCCAAAAATGTCACCGAATCGCTAAAATAAGTGTTTTTCGACATAACTAGAATGGGTTGTTCATAAGAAATTTTATGTGTTACGATGTGCTATGTGTTTTAAAATATGTGTATGATGATGTGCTAGTGTTGACAAGATTGTGTGTATTACGTTTGAGTATATATATATATATATACAAATACACCAAAATAATAAAAAATAATAACTTTTCGAGAAAACTCAAAGTTATGTGAAAATTCTAAGTATCGGAGAAACTTCGGAATTTTTGTGGGTTTTTGATTATTAAAATCATTCTTATTTAATTTAGGACAAATAAACGATTTGAGGGATTGTGTTAACGTATAAAAACGCACCCAAAGGTGAGTACATAGATCCCCTCTTTTTACTGTTTTCGATTGTTTTGGGGTGATTCATATGTATCAAAACGATTTCGATATTCTAACGATGGTTTCAAAAACGATTAAGATGGTTTATACAAAACTAATAACGATTTCGATAATGTGAACGAACTTGTTGGTGGTAGTTACATAACGAATGACATTCATTAGCATTGATCAAGCCGACCAGTATTAGGTTATGGTACCATAGGGTCTGACAAATCTCGTTATTAGACCGCACCCATGGTTATGTGTGGGTTAGGTGGATAACGACTGAATTTGATGATTGTTAACTTACCCTTTGGAGGTTTGTTAATGCAATAACGAGTTGAACGATGGACGAGTCACAAAGGTTTGAATGTTATTAGCGAGACGACCAAAAGTAGTTTTCACAATTAAAACGAGAACGATATTAAATGATTGTACGATTTTTGAACGATTATGAACGATTTAAACAAATGAACGATGACCTATAACGAGAACGAGTTACACGATGTCACACAACGATGTTTACGAAACTATATAAACCATACGAGTTTTATTACGAGAACGATTTATGATTTGGTTTACATAAACAAATGTTTTGGGTTAAGATTCATGGCATCGAGGTTTATAAATTATAACCAATCTGTTTTGACTTGGTTATTCATTTTACAATACAAATATTTTACAAAACAAGGTTTCAAATATCGATTAACGAAGTTGTATGAGATATTTCAACGAGCCATGAATCTGACACTCACACAAAAACTATGTGCTCGCCAGCATTTCTTTGCTGACTTTGTTTTTACATATGTTTCAGGTGATGTTGCTTAATGTTGATTGCGAATAGGATGCATGCTCACTTAGGACTGGACGAGGCCTTAGTGATTTAATAACGATGATAGACTATGTTTGACTTGCTTGTCTAACTTTAAGACAATGTTTAATATGTAATAAAACAAAACTCTTTGTATCCATGGTTTGAAACAATAATTCTGTTACAACACTCCCCGACGTTTCCGCCACGATTTGTTTTTTTACGTGGTCGGGGTGTGACAGAAGAGTTGGTATCAGAGCCAATGGTTATAGGGAATTAGGTTATTAGTAACATTTTGACCTAGACTATAACTTTCTAGGACCCCAACGCAAGTTGATTTGCGTTTAGATTTTTTTTTAAAAATAAAATCCGAATCCGCTTCGAAAATTAATCATCCGTTCTAGGATGATTGATTACTAGGTTTTGAACCCTCTGTTGTAAGGTTTTGAACCCTTCCAGTTTGACTCATTTTTGGCTTAGTGCCTTCTGAGTTTTCAAAATCTCGTCAAAGTTTGGGTCTAAATAATGTGAACACGTGCAAACTGGAAGAGTGAATGCCTGTACCCTGAGTTTTCTGTCAAAGGCTAGAGTGTTCGTACAAATCCACATAATCGGACCAGACACTCTTACCTGGGAAATCTTGGGGTGAGTGTTAACTTATAGGCAAGCATGTCTTCGCGATACATTATTTTGATTCATTACTTTGATTAGTCACTGCGTGTCGTTTGTTTGTTCGAGGTAACGAACAAATGATCGCCTTCCTTATGTTTCGTCGATATTTTCAAAATCTCTTTTGTTTTTCCTAATTATCGACCTCACTCATTTCTCATATTTCCTTGTTAGACAATGCCTCCTCGACGTGATGCACAACCTTTTACTGCTGAAGAAATCACAGCCCTTGTCTCTCAGCAAATGGCTGCTGTGCTTCCAGGCGTTGTGACCCAAATCCACGAGTTGTACAACAACAATAATAATAACAATGCACAATGTAATTTCAAGAATTTCAATTCTGCTAAGCCGCTAAAGTTTTCTGGGTCACAAGGAGCAACTGCACTTCTTCAATGGTTCGAAAGTATCGAGAACACATTCAGACATGTGCAATGTCCGAATGGGCGTAAGGTTGAATTTGCATCAAGTGTGTTTGAGAAGCGTGCTCTTACATGGTGGAACGGAGTGATGCGCGATAGGGGTGCTGAAGTGGCATTGGCACAGACATGGGAAGAGCTTCGAGCTCTCATGATGAGAGAGTTTTGTCCCCGTCACGAAATTCGAGCTTTAGAACGAGAATTTGACGATCTAAAACAAGATGGGGGAGAACACCGTGTGTATACGGATCGGTTTGAGGAGCTCAGTCTTTTGTGCCTACTATGGTTACCCCGTTGGATAAGGCGATAGAGAGGTATATCGATGGTTTATCCGATTCCATACAGGATATTGTGACTGGCGTCAATCCTACTACTGTTCGTCAAGGGATCGAGTTATCTGCTACCCTGACTGAGTCGCAAGTTAGGAAGGGTAAACTTACCTGAAAGGGTGATAAGAAGAAATCGACCGAATCTGTCAAGGAAAAGGGTAAGGGTAAGAAAGGTGAGTCATCGAAGAAGTCCAGAAAGCGAAAGGGTGCTCAGAACTTTGCAGTTACTGCTCAGAACCCTCAGAACCCACCAGCTCAACCTCTTGTGAAGAAAGCGTATGCTGGTACCGCACCTCATTGTGCTCGCTGCAACGGTCATCAAGTTGCACAACAATCTTGTAGGCAATGCACAACGTGTGGTAAGCTTGGGCATCTGGCCAACGTCTGCCGTTTGGGTTAGAATCAGATTGTTCAAAATCAAGCTCCAGTTCAGGGGAATGCTGCTAGATTCCCACCGGGTTCATGTTTCAATTGTGGAGAGTATGGTCACTTCGGCAACAACTGTCCGAGGTTGGCAAATACGAATGCAAATCCGAACGTGAATGTCAATGTCAATGCGAATGCAAATACCGCTCGTGGACGAGTATTCAATCTAAATGCAAACGAGGCTCGAGCTGACAACCTCGTTGTCAATGGTACGTTTCTTGTTAACAATCGACCCGCATCTATTCTTTTTGATTCTGGTGCCAATAGAAGTTTTGTTTCATTGTCTTTTGAACCTTTACTTGCGATACCTAGAACTAAACTGAGGAAACCCTTATCTGTCGAAGTTGCTACTGGTAAACCTCTTGTGCTCGATTCTGTTATTCATGATTGTCAGTTAAACCTTGATAACCATCTTTTTCCCATTGACCTCACGCTGATGCAACTTGGGAGTTTCGATATTATCGTGGGGATGGATTGGTTAACCAAACATCATGCTGAGGTGGTTTGTTTCGATAAGATTGTTCATATTCCTCTTCCGTCTGGCGATGTTCTGGAAGTTCGTGGCGAGAAACCATCTGACGGTTTGAAGCTTATGTCATGTACAAAGGCCCAGAGTTATTTGCGAAAAGGATATGTTGCTTTCCTGGCACATGTCACCGAGGAGAAAGGCAAGAGCAAGAGTATTCAGGATATTCCGATTGTTCGGGATTATCCAGAGGTATTTTCCGATGAACTGCCTGGTTTGCCTCCAGTTCGTCAAGTCGAGTTTCATATTGACCTTGTACCCAATGCCAACCCGATTGCGAAAGCACCTTATCGTCTTGCACCGTCAGAGATGCAAGAGTTATCGAAACAGCTTCAAGAATTGTATGATAAAGGATTCATCCGTCCGAGCTTTTCGCCTTGGGGAGCTCCTGTCCTCTTTGTGAAAAAGAAAGATGAATCTTTTCGAATGTGTATCGATTATCGTGAGCTTAATAAGCTTACCATCAAGAATCGATATCCCCTACCTAGAATTGATGATCTCTTCGACCAGCTACATGGTGCTTCATGCTTTTCGAAGAAGATATTCCCAAAACTGCTTTCCGTACAAGATATGGGCATTACGAGTTCACTGTCATGCCTTTTGGTTTGACAAATGCCCCAGCTATCTTCATGGACTTAATGAATAGGGTTTGTAAACCTTATCTAGATAAGTTCATCATTGTGTTTATCGACGACATTCTCATTTATTCAAAGTCTCGAGCCGATCACGAACAACACCTTCGTTGACTCTGGAACTCCTGAAGAAGGAACAACTTTTTTGCTAAATTCTCCAAGTGTGAATTTTGGCTTAAAGAAGTTCAGTTTTTGGGTCATATAGTCAACGAGCAGGGTATCCATGCGGATCCTTGCAAAATAGCTGCTATTAAGGATTGGAATACACCGACGACACCTACAGAGATTCGATCATTTCTTGGTCTTGCTGGTTATTATCGTCGATTCATTTCTAATTTCTCAAAGATCGCGGTTCCACTCCCTGCTTTGACTCAGAAAAATAAGCCTTTTGAGTGGGGACCTAAGCAAGAAGAAGCATTCCAAACACTGAAACGAAAGCTATGTGATGCTCCTGTTTTATCTCTGCCTAAGGGAAACGATGATTTTGTTGTCTATTGTGATGCGTCGAACCTAGGACTTGGTTACGTTCTTATGCAACAAGGTAAAGTCATAGCTTATGCGTCTAGACAGTTGAAAGTTCACGAGAAGAACTATACGATTCATGATCTTGAGTTAGGAGCTGTGGTTTTTGCGCTTAAAATCTGGAGACACTACCTCTATGGAACGAAGTGTGTGGTTTTCACAGACCACAAAAGTCTCCAGCATATTCTCAATCAGAAGGAGCTGAACATGAGGCAACGGTGTTGGGTTGAACTCTTAAACGATTATGATTGCGAGATCCGCTACCATCCTGGTAAGGCGAATGTCGTAGCCGATGCGCTTAGTCGAAAGGAACGAGTCAAGCTTCATTCTGTTCGAACTCTATCTGATACTCAATCTCGTGTCCTTCAAGCTCAACGATCTTGTGTGATCAAAGACTTATTGAAATATGAGCTACCGCTTCAACTTGAGCTTAAACTCGAAAGGAAAGACGATGGTTTACTCTATTTTGAAAATCGTTTGTGGATTCCGAATCAGGACGATCTTCGCACCTTAGTAATGGACGAATCTCACAAGTCTCGATATTCTGTTCATCCCGGTGCTGATAAAATGTACAAGGATCTTCGTACTCAGTTCTGGTGGCCTGGTATGAAGAAGGATGTTGCCTTTTATGTATCAAAATGCCTAACTTGTCTCAAAGTCAAGGTTGAATATCAACGACCTTCTGGTTTGCTAGTACAACCAGAGATACCGGTTTGGAAGTAGGAGAACATTGCAATGGATCTCATTACTAAGTTACCGCGTACGTCTAAAGGTCACGATGCTATTTGGGTTGTTATCGATCGATTAACGAAATCAGCTCATTTTATACCAATCCGTGTGGATTTCTCTGCTGAAAAGCTTGCCAATATCTATGTAGATGAGATTGTATCACGACATGGTGTTCCTTTAGATATCATTTCCGATCGTGATGCCCGGTTTTCATCTCATTTTTGGAAGACCATGCAATCTGCTATGGGAACCCAACTGAATCTAAGCACTGCTTATCATCCCCAAACAGATGGATAATCTGAGAGAACGATTCAAACTTTGGAGGATATGCTTAGAGCATGCGTGATAGACTTTGGTGGTAATTGGGATTCTCATCTTCCACTGATCGAATTCTCTTACAACAACAGTTATCATGCTAGCATTAATATGGCACCATTCAAAGCTCTCTACGGTCGAAAATGTTGTTCACCTCTATGTTGGAATGAGATCGGTGAAGCTCAGCTTACTGGACCTGAGCTCATTCTGGAAACAACAGACAAAATCAAGAAAATCCGCGATAATCTTGTGACATCTAGAAGCCGTAAAAAGAGTTATGCGGATATGCGACACAAGCCCTTAGAATTTCAAGTCGGAGACCGTGTCCTACTCAAGGTGTCACCTTGGAAGGGAGTGGTGAGATTTGGAAAGAAAGGAAAACTTGCACCACGATATGTTGGACCATTTAAGATTGTTGAAAGAATTGGAAAGGTTGCCTATCAACTAGAGCTACCTCCAGAGCTTGGAAATGTTCATCCGACTTTTCACGTGTCCAATTTGCGAAAGTGTTTAGCTGATGCTGATCTTCACATTCCTCTCAACGAGATTCAAATTGATGAAACGATGCACTTTGTCGAGAAACCTGTGGAGATAGTGGAACGTACATACAAACAGTTGAAGAACAAACGGATTCATTTGGTCAAAGTTCGCTGGAAATCCAAACGTGGCACCGAGTTTACTTGGGAACGTGAGGACCAGATGAAGACGAAGTATCCACAGTTGTTTTCACAAGTATTCTCTAAATAAAATTTCGGGACGAAATTTCCTAAAGTAGGGGAGACTGTGACAACTGTGTTCTGTAATCATCGTATAATGTAAAACAATGTTGATTATCAATATAACAATGTGCTTTGGTGTTATTATATGTGTAATTGTGTTTAATAATTTTACAATTTGATTCGATTCCGATTTCAAGCTTTAAGTCGCTTTCTGGAAGGTTATACGCAAACTGGTGCATAAACGCAATCAGTTTAACGCGGCGTACACTCCGGAACTGTGACGTAAGCCAAACATACCCTAAATATCCTTTACATAACTTAGAAATAAGTTTCGAAGGATTCGGTATGGCAAAAACGTGTTTATTTGAACTAAAGAACTATTTACGACAAAACTGCGAAACGAACGATGGTGACCGCCCGGATAATATTTAAACCCCAAAAATATTCTGTTATGATTAAAATTTTATTTTTAATCAGGTCCGTGTTGAAAAATAAATTAAAACGCCTAAAAACGTTATTTTTCAAGTTTAAGCGCGTACCGCGTGTTTCTGCGCGACACATTGCTTCTACTGCAAAACGCAGACAACGCAGCCAGTCTCGGCAACTGAAATTTATTTCAGTAATATTTTGGCGAGTTTATTTTTATAGAATAATAAAAATAATTTAGAACGCCATAAACCGGGATTTAAACGCTAGATAAAATACCTGATACCTAGTTAAACACCTACTTTTATCTATTATACCATCAAAATTTACACTTTAACCCCTCCCCCATATGCATATACGGTTGTAATATTATGGTGGCCCCACCATATGTTTTCCAAGATCTTGCTAGATTATTTTGGACAAGTATATGTACATGAAATCTACCATATCCTTCCATATCTCCTTTATATCCTTACATGATTTAACCAAGATCTTTCACACTCAACCTCACTCTCTCTCTCCCTGCTACAACCGTCCACCATCTCTCTCTCCTCCATCTTCATCTTCTTCAAACCTTCAAGCTTGTTCTTCAAAGTTCAACATCATTTCTAGCATATTTCAAGTGGTTGTGAAGAATCAAAGGTGTTTCCAAGGTGTATGCAAGTAATTTCAAGCTTCCTATCATCAAAATCTCATCCTACAACCTACTTGAATCTTGAAGGTATAACACTTATTTTTAAATCATACTTTAGATTCTTGGTTGTTCTTGATGATTTGAAGTTTCTCTTGAATCTTGGAATTTTTCACTAAACTTGAAATCTAAAAGAAATGGGTCTTGAAACAAATAAAAAATGGTGGTGATATATATGTATGTATAACCGTACATATATATATATATATGTGTGTGTATGAGTTTTGAAGTTCGATTTCTTGTTAAATACTTGTCTATGTTGTTACATGTTCTTGAATAATAGTTTAAATACAAGTGGTTAACGATCTATGTATGATTTGATAAATGTTAAAGTACATCAGCAAATAACATGAATAAACCACATAATTTATGCATCTAAACTCATAAGAAATGTTGATGTTATGATGGTATGCTTTAGACACTTGTACATGTGAATATATGTTGATTTAGAGCTCAAGAAGTGATAAAAAATGCTTGTATGACAAAACTGAATTTGAACAGATTATAAGCACTAAAAATGACCTTATTTGATGTATTATAATGGCATGAAACTTTGACATGGGTTTGATAGCTTTGCGTGTTGTACATATAGCTTAAAAAGTGGTAAATTATGTGAAATTTGCATGATTTATGTGCCTTACTTAAGACCTGGACTATCATAAGTATAACCATTATTTTTTTCAGTAAATAACATGGGTTATGTTAAAATTTCAAGTCGTTTCGATTTGGGATGGTTCGGGTAATGTTTGATGCAAAACTATGCGGTAAAACGGTTAAAAATCGCCTTTTCGGAGGATTTTTATTAAACTGTTTTAAATCAGTAACCAAACTGATATTTTTGATATAAAAACAAGTATTTTAACTTATATTAAGTTTACTTGGTGTTTGGTTAATCATACGTGACTTCCGACGCCCAAAAATGTCACCGAATCGCTAAAATAAGTGTTTTTCGACATAACTAGAATGGGTTGTTCATAAGTAAATTTTTTGTGTTACGATGTGCTATGTGTTTTACAATATGTGTATGATGATGTGCTAGTGTTGACAAGATTGTGTGTATTACGTTTGAGTATATATATATATATACAAATACACCAAAATAATCAAAAATAATAACTTTTCGAGAAAACTCAAAGTTATGTGAAAATTCTAAGTATCGGAGATCTTCGGAATTTTTGTGGGTTTTTGATTATTAAAATCATTCTTATTTAATGTAGGACGAATAAACGATTTGAGGGATGTGTTAACGTATAAAAACGCACCCAAAGGTGAGTACATAGATGCCCTCTTTTTACTATTTTCGATTGTTTTGGGGTGATTCATATGTATCAAAACGATTTCGATATTCTAACGATGGTTTCAAAATCGATTAAGATGGTTTATACAAAACTAATAACGATTTCGATAATGTGAACGAACTTGTTGGTGGTAGTTACATAACGAATGACATTCATTAGCATTGATCAAGCCGACCAGTATTAGGTTATGGTACCATAGGATCTGACAAATCCCGTTATTAGACCGTACCCATGGTTATGTGTGGGTTAGGTGGATAACGACTGAATCTGATGATTGTTAACTAACCCTTTGGAGGTTTGTTAATGCAAGAATGAGTTGAACGATGGACGAGTCACAAAGGTTTGAATGTTATTAGCGAGACGACCAAAAGTGGTTTTCACAATTAAAACGAGAACGATTGGAACGAGAACGATATTAAACGATTGTATGATTTTTGAACGATTATGAACGATTTAAACAAATGAACGATGACCTATAACGAGAACGAGTTACACGATGTCACACAACGATGTTTTCGAAACTATATATACCATACAAGTTTTATTACGAGAACGATTTATGATTTGGTTTACATAAACAAATGTTTTGGGCTAAGATTCATGGCATCGAGGTTTATAAATTATAACCAATCTGTTTTGACTTGGTTATTCATTTTACAATACAAATATTTTACAAAACAAGGTTTCAAATATCGATTAACGAAGTTGTATGAGATATTTCAACGAGCCATGAATCTGACAGTCACACAAAAACTTTGTGCTCGCCAACATTTCTTTGCTGACTTTGTTTTTACATATGTTTCAGGTGATGTTGCTTTGCTCACTTAGGACCGGACGAGGCCTTAGTGATTTAAAACAATGTTTAATATGTAATAAAACAAAACTCTTTGTATCCATGGTTTGAAACAATAATTCTGTTACAACACTCCCCGACGTTTCCGCCACGATTTGTTGTTTTACGTGGTCGGGGTGTGACAGCTATGGCTTCGGATGATGATGAAGATCCCAGTTGAGTTTTGGAGGACGCCAATGTGAAGAAAGATATTTGACTTTTATATGTATTAAACTTGTACTAATGGGTGATGTAACCCTTATACATTTTGTTTTCTTCATAAACAAAGATGTAAAAAATTGTCCTGATATGTATAAAACACGATGAATATCTTATGACGCATCAGTATATTTATCTGTTTATGCATGCTTGTTGATGTATAAATTGACTGATGTGCTTGGCGGACTGTTTGAGGTTGCTTATGTGTGTACATGTTTATAGATGTATATGCTACTATCTTGTACCAAACAAATGCCTAACCCTGTTGTGTTGTGTTCTTGCAGAACATGGCACCCAGGAGAGCTGTGGACGCTCGTGATCAACCTCCTCCTCCCCCACTGCCGAGGACTGCTGAAGAACTGAACTCCCTACTGGAAGAAAGGATCACCGCAGCTATCGCCCAATACGAGGCAAACCGCACCGAACAAAGTGGAGGACCAAGCAATGCTAGACGTAACGGGCAGGGAGACTCATCTGGAGGAAACACAACTCAAGGTAACCTTAAGCTGATTTGCTAAAATGAAATCTGTGAACGGTCCTTGTTTCATTGTCTCATTGATTGCTCACGTGTGAATTGGTTGAATCAATTCCAAGGTGCACCTTCAAGCAGTTTCTCGACTGCAACCCACTAAACTACGACGGCACTGGAGGTGCAATGGCTTTTGTGCGCTGGACGGAAAAGACTGATTCCACTATCCGAATGAGCAAGTGTACCGCGGACCAACAAGTCACTTTTGTTACCGGGCTGTTTGTTAATGAAGCTTTGACTTGGTGGAATTTGCAAGTCCAAACTCTGGGAGATGATGCCGCGTATGGCATGACTTGGGATGAGCTGAAGGAAAGAATGAGGGAAAAATATTGTTCTTGTGCTGAACTCCAAAGGTTGGAGACTGATTTCTGGCACTTGACCATGGAGGGTGCGGACATTACTGGTTATACTCGAAGGTTCCATGATTTATCAAGAGTGATCCCCTATATGGTGACTCCCGAATTTAAGCGCGTCGAGCGCTACATCTGGGGATTGGCTCTAGAGTTCCACAGCATGGTAACTTTGGCTAAACCTGCAACGATCACTCAGGCTGTAACTCTGGCTGTCAGCTTTAGTGAAGATGCTGTTCGTATGAAGAAGTTATCGCTGAAACCCACTGAGAAAACCGAGACGCATGCTGAGTCATCCGGCGACAAGAAAAGGAAACATTCAAATCTGAATCAAGCGACCCGTAGCAACAACAAGGGTTCAGACAACAAGAAGAGTGATACCAACCTGCCTAAGGAGGCAAAAACCTTCGCAGCTGCAAATGATACTGGAGCTAAGAAATATCAGGGCACTCTATCCAGATGTAACCACTACAACTTTCACCACGTGGGAAACTGTTGCGTTGGGAGATGCGAGAACTGCGGGAAGTCAGGCCACCGTACCGAGGATTTTTGGGGAAAAGGTATTGGAGGCCGCAATGGTAATGGTAATACGAATGGGAATGGAAACCGAAACAGTGCTGGTAATGGAAATGGTAACGGTAACTGGAATGGTAACGGAGCAGGGCAGAACCAAGGATGCTTTGGTTGTGGTAGCAAGGAACATTTCAAGAAAGATTGCCCAAAGGAGAACAACGCTCAAGCTCGAGCATTTGTGATTGGAGCAAGGAACGCACGCGAGGACCCTAACGTGGTCACCGGTACGTTTCTCGTTAACAATCACTTTGCATCCATACTATTTGACACTGGTGCCGATTATAGTTTCGTATCTGTGGAATTTAAACGTATGCTTGGAATAAAATCTAGTAGATTAGATATTCCTTATTCCATAGAACTAGCCGATGGTAAACTTGTTGAATCAGGCGAAGTTGTTAGAGGTTGTACGTTAGAACTTGGTGAGCAGAGATTTAGTATCGACCTCTTACCTGTTCAATTGGGTAGCTTCGATATGGTGGTTGGAATGGATTGGTTGTCCAAGAATAAGGCTGAAGTTGTTTGTCATGAGAAAATCATTCGCATCCCTCTTGCGAATGATGAAACCCTCATTGTGCATGGAGAGAAATGAGACACGCCTCTGCGGATCATCAATTGTATGAAGGCGCAGAAGTGCTTAAGGAAAGGATGTGTTGCATTCCTGGCGCACGTTTTAGATAAGAAGGCTGAGGAGCCAAAACTCGAAGACATTCCTGTGGTAAAGGAATTCCCTGACGTTTTTCCTGAAGATCTGCCAGGACTACCTCCGCAAAGACAAGTCGAATTCCATATTGACTTGGTTCCAAGAGCCGCTCCTGTAGCCAAGTCACCCTATCGACTTGCACCATCTGAGATGCAAGAATTATCTACACAACTCAAGGAGTTATTGGATAAAGGAATCATAAGGCCGAGCTTCTCGCCTTGGGGAGCTCCAGTTTTGTTCATGAAAAAGAAGGATGGAACACTGCGGATGTGTATCGACTATAGAGAACTAAATAAGCTCACTGTCAAGAATCGGTATCCACTACCGAGGATTGACGACTTATTCGATCAGTTGCAAGGATCGAGCTACTACTCGAAGAATGACCTTCGTTCTGGATATCATCAGTTAAGGATCCAAGAGGAGAGCATACCGAAAACCGCGTTTAGGACGCGTTATGGGCATTACGAGTTCTTTGTGATGCCATTTGGTCTGACGAACGCGCCAGCGGTATTTATGGATCTGATGAACCGCGTTTGCAAACCATATCTCAATAAATTCATGATTGTATTTATCGACGATGTCCTGATTTACTCACGAACAAGAGAAGAGCACGAGCAACATCTCAGGACCATTCTGGAACTACTAAAGAAAGAGAAGCTTTATGCAAAGTTCTCAAAGTGCGAATTCTGGATTCGCGAAGTACAGTTTCTTGGCCATGTTGTGAACGAGAAGGGCATTCATGTAGACCCAGCCAAGATTGAAGCAATAAAGAATTGGGAAGCCCCCAAAACCCCAACTGAAGTTCGATAATTTTTGGGCTTGGCGGGCTATTACCGGCGATTTATCGAGAATTTCTCCAATATAGCTCAACCGCTGACTACCCTTACGCAGAAAGACAAGAAGTACGACTAGGGTGATAAGCAGGAAGAAGCTTTCCAACTTCTCAAAAACAAGCTTTGCGATGCACCGATACTATCCTTACCCGAAGGCACTGAAGACTTCGTGGTATACTGCGACGCTTCGCGTCAATGGTTGGGTTGCGTGCTCATGCAACGCAAAAAGGTCATCATTTATGCCTCAAGACAGTTGAAAGTTCATGAGAGGAATTACACCACGCATGACCTGGAACTAGGCGCGGTGGTATTCGCCTTGAAGATCTGGCGACATTACTTATATGGTACTCGATGTACTATCTTCACTGATCACAAAAGTCTACAACATATCTTTGATCAGAAGGAACTGATCATGCGTCAGCGACGATGGGTTGAGTTACTGGACGATTACGATTGTGAGATTAAGTACCATCCTGGAAAGGCTAACGTAGTAGTAGACGCGTTGAGTCGAAAAGAAAGGGTTAAGACCCTAAGAGTCCGAGCATTAGGAATGACTATTCGGACGAACCTCACTGCACGCATTCATGACGCACAACAAGAAGCCCTTAAGAGGGAGAATCGAAGAGCTGAATATCTCCAAGGTATGCAGAAGAATTTGGTGCCAAACAAAGAGGGAACCTTATATTTTAAGGGATGTATTTGGGTTCCGCTTTATGGCGGTATTCGAGAAGTCATCCTTGATGAAGCACACAAGTCGAGATACTCGATCCACCCAGGATCAGACAAAATGTATCAAGACTTGAAAGATTATTATTGGTGGCCGAGACTCAAGAGCGATGTTGCTATCTATATTGGAAAGTGCTCAACCTGTGCTAAGGTTAAGGCTGAATATCAGAAACCGTCCGGTCTACTGCAACAACCAGAGATTCCCATGTGGAAGTGGGAGCAGATATCAATGGACTTCATAACCAAATTGCACAGGACCCCTAGAGGGCATGATATGATATGGGTGATAGTTGATCGATTGACGAAGTCTGCACATTTCCTACCGATCCGAGAGAAGGATAGCACTGGAAAGCTTGCTGAGCTATACCTGAAGGAAATCGTGGGACGTCATGGAGTGCCTGTTTCGATTATCTCAGACAGAGATGGACATTTTGTCTCAAGAATCTGGCAATCCTTTCAGGAGGCCTTGGGATCTCAGTTGGATCTAAGCACGGCCTTCAATCTGCAAACAGATGGTCAGAGCGAACGGACCATACAAACACTAGAAGATATGCTTCGCGCATGTGTTATGGACTTAGGCGGCAGCTGGGATACTCACCTACCTTTATTTGAGTTTTCCTACAATAACAGCTACCATACAAGCATAAAAGCCGCACCATTCGAAGCTCTATATGGCCGCAAGTGCCGCTCGCCATTATGTTGGGCAGACCCTGGAGACAAACGTATGGTTGGTCCTGAACTTGTTCAAGAAATAACTGACAAGATCATTCAGGTCCGAGAGCGCATTAAGGCGGCTCGAGATCGACAAAAGAGCTACGCTGATCGAAGACGGAAACCCTTAGAATTTAGGGTGGGAGACAAAGTTTTGTTAAAGGTCTCACCTTGGAAGGGCGTAGTAAGATTCGGAAAACATGGAAAGCTGAATCCACGATACATTGGGCCATTCAAGATCTTGGAAAAGATTGGTACCATGGCGTACAAATTGGAATTACCGGAAGAACTTAACGGAGTACATGATACGTTTCATGTATCCAACCTCAAAAAGAGTCCAACCCAAGAAACAGTGATCATCCCTGTGGATGAAGTGCATATTGACGACACACTCCGATTTACAGAACAACCCGTTGAGGTTACAGACTGGAAAGTCAACAAGACCTGGAGGAGTAGTGTCAAACTTGTCAAAGTACGTTGGAACTCTAAGCACGGACCGGAGTACACGTGGGAATGTAAAGACCAGTTTAAAGACAAGTACCCCCACCTATTCGAGAAAAATCCTGCGAGAGATAACTCAGCCTGAATTTCGGGACGAAATTATTTAACGGGGGGAGACCGTGACAACAGGCACAAAACCAGTAATTTCCGTACTATTTTAATATTATTTATTGTCTGCAATTATGTGCTTAAATGTCAACATTATCTGATTTCTTACCATACATATGAATTCATGCATGTTTTATACTTCAAACATTGCTTTGTGCATTACTGTAAGCATTGCGTCAGAGAAACTAGTAAACTCACCGGTAAGACACGCTGTGTCAGCATTCTGCAGAAAACAGTCAGATAATAGAATTAGGGCCTAGGAGTAGGTCCAACACCCAGAATACAAGGGTTAACTTACAAACTCCCCGGAAGCTAAACTGTGCACTAAGAAGAACCCGAAACACACTTTAAATGCAGAATTTTACACAAATCAGCCATAATTCAGCTATAATCAGCATTTTAACATTGATATATCATGCAGAATTCATGTTTTATTATCCAGAATACCTTCCTAAGTGTCGGGAATTAAAAGTGTCACAAAAGGGTACATAAAGATCACTAAACGGTATAATTTAGCACTTTAACGAACCGGTATCCAACCGAACAACCGGACACTACCCGAAACATTAAAATTATACTAGAAGCATTGTTTTATTATTCCTGAGCTAGTTATGATCCCCGAACACCCTAACACACTATATAACACCATATTAACTATAACATTAACTAAACCCCTTAGAATCTAACAAGATCCTCTAACTTATCATCACCACCCAACCTTATACCCCCCCCCCCCTTTATGGACGGTCACCAAGGTGACCCCACACCTTGATTTCCTTTGATTCCCTTGATCTTATAAGATTTGATTTAGAGATATGCTATGTACTTGAGAAACACTATACACAATGGTTAATACATGAATATGATTATAAGTAAATCATAACCTCATTTCACCTTCTCCACCCAACACTCTCTTCCA
Source organism: Helianthus tuberosus (assembly GCA_030545235.1). Classification (NCBI taxonomy): domain Eukaryota; kingdom Viridiplantae; phylum Streptophyta; class Magnoliopsida; order Asterales; family Asteraceae; genus Helianthus; species Helianthus tuberosus. Next base: position 57,810,718 of record CM060426.1, on the reverse strand, counting down.
CTCCTCCCCACTCTCGGCCGTGAGCCACCCCCACACCACCACCTTCATGCAATTTTGTTCATCCATTCCAAGTTCATCACAAGGTGTTAGAGGCTAAGTTAAGAGGTGTGGAGCATGGGGAACTTGAAGGACCTTCACTATAAGCTTTCATCCACCTACTTTCTCATCTTCATCCTCTTGAGTTCTTCCCTAGCCATTAGAGCTAGTAGTAAGCTTCTTGATCTTGTTTTTACTTCTAATCATAATGGTTAAAGTGTTATGTAAATGGTTAAACTCAAAGATCGCCAAGAAATAAGAAGATGATCATTAACAAAAAGCTAAATAACATGAAATCTATGATGATTAAGTGTATGTATGGAACTTGTTTGTGGATTTTTTGTGTTTATTGTGTTGATCATCATGATAACCTTGCTAGATGATGATTAAACACATGGTCTAGCAAGTATAAGGATGGATCTTGAAGAAAGCATAATGATCATCCTTTATGTTTCACATAAACTTGAAAATAAAAAAAGTGTTTTAGAGTATGATGATGGTTGATACATGTTAAAAGTCTTGTAAATAGATGATTACAAAAATAATTTTATCAAGAAACCAAGTTTATTTATAAGATTTACAAAGTCATGGTTTCTAAGCATACTAATCATATTTTTAGTGTTTAAACAAGACTAGAAACATGTTTGTAACAAGAAAAATACAAAAGAAATAATTTTAGAAAAATCATCTTACAAGTTGTAAATGACTAAATCTTTCAAGAAGGTGATTTAGAAACAAATAAAAATGTTTTTGAGGGTAACTAAACCTACTAATTAACATGGTAAGTTACTACAAGTTTTTACAAAAACTTCAAGTTCATGATGTAGTGTAATTTACATGATCTTGGCTTATGGTAAGTCTTGATTTAATTGTTGATGATTGTTGTTGATTTTAAAAGAAAATGATATGCTTTGAAAGCATGGAAACCTCCAATTTTAAAGGGAAACTATGGCAAAATTTTATAGAAATTAAACACTTAGAAAACTATTTTTATACAAGTATTTATAAGTAAAAGTTGTGTGACATCTATGCTTGTAATCATTCTAAACAGTTCAGTTATCAATGAAATAAAGTTATTTGATCCCAATGTTTGTTTGTTTATGGTTGACATTTTTCATGTTTTGACTTTTATCCAATTTCAAACTCTACATCGCTTTCTTGAGAGTTATACGCAAACTGGTGCGTGAACATAATCATTTTAACGCGACAAACACTGCGGAACATTAACTTATGCCTAACATACCTTAAATAACCTTTACATAACTTAGAAATAAGTTTTGAAGGCTTTGGTGTGGCAAAATCAAGTCTATTCGCCTACAGGGACTAAAATTGACAAACTGTGAAAGTATGCCAAATTAAACTGTAACGGACATTCTGGAACTTGATCATAAGTTAAACACACCCCAAATATCCTTTACATAGCTTAGAAATAGGCTTTGAGAGGTTCGGTGTGCTAAAATAAACTTTATGCTCATTCAGGGACTAAAAACGTCAAAAAGTGCATAAGTTTGCATTTTCGCGCATAACTTACGTTCTGAATACATCCGGACATCCAAAAATTGATGTAATCATTAAAATATTATGTTTTAGTGATTGGCTTGTCAAAAATCCATTCGTCGAGCAATTTGGATCGTACACGCGTCCGTAACGACTTCCGTCGTAATTAACCGAATAAAGCAACCGTACGGCCAAACGAACCGACATCCGACATATTTTTGAGCATGTTTCATGTTCCCAATACTTTAACATCCTTAGGGAGCATAAAAATGGGTTTGACGGGTGTTAGAATTGCCAAAACGCAACGATACGCGCATAGGGGTCTGTTCTGCCATTTTTCAAAGTTTGCTGACCTGCAGGGTCCTTACGGACCGTATGCCCTACTCCTTGCGCTCCGTAAGTAGGTCCCAGACCAACAGAAGTGTTTTCCAGCTTGATCCATCTATTGGGCACCTTTGCACATGGTTTTGGGGCATTTCTAGGGGCTCCCCTGGTTTTGTAAATCTATGGGCTCGATGTGTATGGCTAGGATTGAATCTCGGTTTTCAAGAAACGATCCTAACGGTTCTACGAAAACTATAAATACCCCTCCATAGTTCACTTGCAACTCACTTGATATCTGAGATTTTCTGTAAGTTGAAGTGTGCAACACTTCATACCTGAGAAATACTTGGATAATCAATCTTGTAGGGACCCTTTGTAAGTGTTCCTTCGTTCTTTTATGCGTTTTTAGCTTGAAAGTCAAACTGCGTTTTACTTTCTGCATTGACCAGTTTATGGTCAATGTGAAGTTCGTTTGAACTTCATAACGTGAGCGTAATCACGATGGTTATAGTCCCTAGTGACTATACCTACTGATTACCACGTTATCTAGGCTCAGTGACGAGTCGTAGTTTCGGGCAAAATGCGTGTTCTCGCGTATTTTGTAACCAAACTACTCTAGGGTATCAAAACCGTTTGTTATGATATCAAAACCTGTTTTCTAACTTAACTAAACATGTTCTAGCATGTTTAGCTCGTCACTTTTAGATTTGTGCTTGTCTAGGGTCGTAAGGGTAAGCGATCTAATCAATCGCTTATGCTTTCGAACCCGACCCATTTGGTCGATCATTAGGATCCGACCAAACACTTTAGGTGACCATAGTAGTATAGGGAATAACCTTCCGAGGTTATACCTTATGGTCACATCGTTTGAGTAGTTGTACGATAAGTAGTTCTTATGCCTTAGGTAAATTACCAAAATGCCCTTTTTACGCCAAATTTCATTTTAAGCATATGTAACATAACTTTTGACATCTAAACTGATTTAGCAACAATATTAGACATGTTAAGGCATATTTTACTTGTCATAGGACTAGTTAAGCGGTCCGAACGCGTTTTACACGAACGACGCGTTAAAGTAGCATAAGCTACCTAAACGGGTCGTGACGGGTCAAAAGCACTTAGGATAAGTTTCGTTTTAGTATGTAGGCTTTGTTAAACCATATTACATGAGTTCCTACACTCATTTGGTTTACGAACCCTAGTGCTACCCGATCCTCCGAATAGGTCCGTTTATTAATGTAGTTACCTATATTAGGTGCCGTTTGAATCCGTAATCTTCTAGCTTTGCTTGGTGGATATCTAAAGTCTATTGAGCAATCTCAAGTGAGTACATAGACCCCTCTTTTACTGTTTTCCAAATGTTTTGGGGTGAAACACATGTGCCTACTTGTTACTTTCATGCTTTCCATGTTTTCATATCATATACTTGCTATGTTCATTAGTACACTATTAGTACATAAATTTCATTTTATCTTGCTATGTATGTTTACTTAGCATGCTAGCATATTAATTTACATTACATCTTCTTTTGCTATGCATGTTTACTTGGCATGATAGCACATTGATTTACATGACTTTTTCTGCTTTATATGTTAACTTAGCATATTTAGCACATTGATTTACATGACTTTTTCTGCTTTGTATATTGACTTAGCATACTTAGTACATTACTTTCATTACATGTTTGTTTTTGGTATGACATTTGGTTTGTACAACGGGACTAAACTACATTCATTAACATTAGCTACGCCGCTCGGTAGTAAGTAATGGTACCATAGGACTTGACAAATCCCATTCCTGACATCCTAGGTTTGTTTGGGTGAAAGGAATGACTGAATCCGATAACATTTTACTTTGATAATCTTTACTCTAAGGTTATCCTGCTGTCTCAAGGCTTGAATGTAATGCGTTAACTTACTGCATAAATGTTTGTATCAGTAAAACATGCATTTATTTTACAAAACATAACTTTTGGTTTATTCAAAATACTTTGTTTTGTACATCTTTACTTGTGGTTTAAGTAGTCTCATTTTACTTACCATACATAACTTTTGTTTACACATTACATGACTTATATTCAACTTGGATTATGTTATGACATTTGACTATTGGACTAAACATGGATATTTTACATTGTTGGTTGGTTTGAGTGACTTAAATAATGAGGCGTGTGTAATATGATACAAGCATGGTGGATACGCCGCTGGTACTTCCTATATATAAGTGCTTGTATGATATTACATATCGTAGCGTTATTTAAACCATTTCAGTTTAGACATATTACATTTACAACGCAATTTCACTTAAACATTGTTTTTACAAATAACTTGGTTTACACAAACTCTTTTTACTTGGTTATTCTTTTAACCAAACATTACTCTTTTATATATACATATCATCTGATTTTGCTATCGTTTTTCAAATGATTTATAAAACAAAACAATTAACAAGATTCATGACTGATTTTTATTAAACATTTCTTTAAACTCAAGTCATGAATCCTATTTTCATAAAACCTATGTATCTCACAGAGATTTTTATGCTGACGTACCTATTTTCACATGTGTTTTCAGGAGCTGATGCTTAGGATGATCGTGACATACTAGGGCGGACCTGTGCCTTAGAGACTTAAAATAAAGATAGACTTAGTTTAATTATGTTATGTACTCTTTGTTTCTTGTTTTAAAACAATGTATTCCACCTTTGGTTGTTGAATAAAATGAAATTTTAATTACCATGGTTGTGGAACAATAATTCTGTTACAACACTCCCCGACGTTTCCGCCACGATTTGATGTTTTACGTGGTCGGGGTGTGACAGAAGAGTTGGTATCAGAGCCAATGGTTATAGGGAATTAGGTTATTAGTAATGCTATGACCTAGACTATAACCTTTCTAGGACCCCCACACAAGTTATCTTGTGTTTAGATCTTAAAACATGCACTTCACCTATCCTTAGGTGATCACCAAAACAAGAACCCAATTTTTCCGAAACGCTTTTTGAAAATCAATCATCTGTTTTTAAATAATTTATTGTAAGGTTTTGAACCCTTCAATTTTTCTGAATGATTTTGAAAATTTATCATTTGTTTTTGAATAATTCTTTTGGCCTTGTGCCTTCCAAGTTTTCAAAATCTCGTCAAAGTTTTGGGTTCTAAATAGTGTGAACACGTGCGAACTGGAAGAGTGAATGCCTGTACCCTGGGTTTTCTGTCTAAGGCTAGAGTGTTCGTACAAATCCACATAATCAGACCAGTCATTCTTACCTGGGAATTCTTGGGGTGAGTGTTCACTTATAGGCGAGCATGTCTTCGCGAAGCATTATTTTCGACCCATTTACTTTGATTAGTCACTGTGAGTCGTTTGTTTGCTTTATGATACGGACAAATGACCACCATCTTCGCTTTTGTCGATTTTTGTTTCACCTCATTCTTTTCACCTAATCGTCTCACTCGTCCCTTTCATGTTTCCTCTTTTAGAATGCCTCCTCGACGCGAAAATCCGCTACCAAATGCCGAAATGGCAGAAATCATCGCACAGCAAATGGCTGCTGCTTTCCCAAATCTCATTGCTCAATATAACCAAGCCAACAACAACAATAATGCTCCATGCAACTTCAAGAGCTTCAATTCGGCAAAACCGCTCAAGTTTAGTGGTTCTGAGGGAGCAACTGGGCTTCTTCAATGGCTCGAGAGCATTGACAATACTTTCCGTCACGTTCAGTGTCCTGATAATCGCAAAGTCGAGTTTGCTTCCAGTGTGTTTCAGAAGAGGGCGCTTACATGGTGGAACGGGGTTATGAGAGACTATGGTGCTGAGGTTGCTTTAGCACAAACATGGGCTGAACTTAGGACTCTTATGATGAGGGAGTTTTGTCCTCGTCATGAGCTGCGAGCTTTGGAAAGAGAGTTTGATGACTTGAAGCAGGATAGTGGTGAGCACCGGGCTTATACTGATAGGTATGAGGAGCTGAGTTTGTTATGCCCAACAATGGTTACCCCACTCGAGAAGGCTATCGAGAGGTATATCGATGGCCTACCTGAGTCCATACAAGACACCGTTACTGGTAGTAACCCTACCACAGTCCGTCTGGCAATTGAGCTATCTGCGACATTGACTGAGTCACAAGTTCGAAGGGGTAAGCTGCATAGAAAAGGTGACAAGGGTAAGAAGCAGTCGTCTGACAAAGATGATAGAAAGAAAGGTAGAAACAAGAAGGGTAAGGATTCTGGTTCCTCGAAGGGTTCTAGGAAGCGTAAGGCTTCCCAAAATTTCGCCGTTACTGCACAAGCTGCACCAAATTAGCCTGCGCAACCACTCGCCAAGAAACCTTATCTTGGCAATGCACCTTTGTGTAACAGATGTAACGGTCATCATCAACCACACCTCCAGTGTCGTCATTGCACCAACTGCGGAAGATCTGGTCATCTTGCTGACACCTGCCGCATTCCTGCCAATCAGAATAGGGCAGTTCAGAACCCGGCTCAACGAGTTGCTCAGCCTCTTGCTCAGCAACAAGGTCAAGCTGCACGACCTCACTACCCACCAGGTTCTTGTTATAACTGTGGGGATCTGACCCACTACCGTAATCAATGTCCAAGATTGGTAAATGCGAATCCAGCTCAGGCTCAGGCTCGAGGTCGAGTCTTCAACATGAATGCACAAGAGGCGTAAGCAGACAATTTAGTGGTTAACGGTACGTTCCTTGTTAATAATTAACCTGCATCTGTTCTTTTTGATTCTGGTGCCGATAAGAGTTTTGTGTCATTATCTTTTGAGCCATTGCTTCGCGTGTCTAGAACGAAACTAGGAAAGCCTTTGACAGTAGAAGTTGCTAGTGGTGAACCCGTTGTTCTTGATTCTGATCTTCGCAACTGCCAGTTGAACCTTAACAACCTTCTTTTTCCTATCAACCTCACGCCAATGCAACTTGGGAGTTTCGACATTATTGTGGGTATGGATTGGTTAACCAAGCATCATGCAGAGGTAGTTTGTTTCGAGAAGATCATACGTGTGCCGCTTTCGTCTGGTGAGATACTACAGGTTCATGGTGAGAAGCCTGCTAGTAGTCTCAAGCTCATGTCTTGTTTTCAAGCTCGGAAGTATCTGCGAAAGAACTATGTGGCCTTCTTGGCACATGTTGTAGCAGATAAAGGCAAAGGTAAGTCCATTCAAGATATCCCTGTCGTTCGGGATTATCCGGAACTATTTCCTGAGGAGTTACCTGGATTACCCCCAGCGCGCCAAGTCGAATTCCGTATTGATCTGGTACCTGGTACAAATCCCATTGCCAGATCTCCGTATCGTCTTGCACCGTCTGAGATGCAAGAGTTGTCTAAGCAGCTTCAGGAGATTTCAGATAAAGGTTTTATTCGTCCTAGTTTTTCACCTTGGGGTGCTCCCGTTTTTTTTTGTCTAGAAGAAGGATGGATCTTTCAGAATGTGCATCGATTACCATGAGCTTAACAAGTTTACCATCAAGAATCGATATCCCCTACCTCGCATTGATGATCTCTTTGATCAGTTATAGGGCGCTTCTTATTTTTCGAAGATCGATCTTCGTTCTGGGTATCATCAATTTCGTGTGCATGAAGAAGATATTTCCAAGACAGCGTTCCGCACTCGTTATGGGCATTATGAGTTCACAGTTATGCCATTCGGTTTGACTAACGCTCCTGCTGTTTTCATGGACTTGATGAATAGGGTTTGCAAGCCTTATTTAGATAAGTTCATCATCGTTTTTATTGATGACATTTTGATATACTCTAAGACGCAAGCTGCTCATGAGCAACATCTTCGTCTTACTCTGGAACTCCTAAAGAAAGAGCAACTTTTCGCCAAATTCTCCAAGTGCAAATTTTGGCTTAAAGAAGTTCAATTTTTGGGTCATATCGTCAATGAACAAGGTATTCATGTAGATCCTTCCAAGATCAGTGCGATTAAGGATTGGGATACGCCTACTACTCCTACCGAAGTTCGTTCATTTCTTGGTCTTGCGGGTTATTACCGCCGCTTCATCGAAAATTTCTCAAAGATTGCAGTTCCCCTAACTGCTCTAACTCAGAAGAATAAACCCTTTGAATGGGGTTCTAAACAAGAAGACGCATTTCAGACCTTGAAGCAGAAGCTTTGTGATGCGCCTATCCTATCTTTGCGCGAAGGCAATGATGATTTTGTCCTGTACTGCGATGCATCAAATTTGGGACTTGGTTGTGTTCTGATGCAAAGGAACAAAGTCATAGCATATGCATCGAGGCAGTTAAAGGTGCATGAGAAAAACTACACCACTCATGATCTTGAGTTGGGTGCAGTTGTGTTCGCTCTTAAGATCTGGAGACACTATTTGTATGGTACAAAATGTGTGGTTTTCACTGACCACAAAAGTCTTCAACATATCTTTAATCAGAAAGAACTCAACATGAGGCAACGACGTTGGGTTGAGCTTCTAAACGACTATGACTGCGAAATTCGCTACCATCCTTGTAAGGCGAATGTTCGTGGCTGATGCTTTGAGTCATAAAGAATGTGTCAAGCTTCATTGTGTTCGTGTTCAATCTGATATCCAAGCTCGATCTGATATTCAAACCCGCATCTCTCAGGCTCAACATGCTTGTGTTTCACAAGACTTGATGGATAAGGAATTACCCTATCACATTAAGCCTGATCTTGAACTAAAGGACAATGGATCGTATTATTTCATGGGCCGTTTGTGGGTCCCAAGCCTAGATAATCTTCGCACTTTGCTTATGGATGAAGCTCATAAGTCTCGTTATTCTATTCATCCTGGTTCAGATAAGATCTATAAGGATCTTCGTACGCAGTATTGGTGGCCTGGTATGAAGAAAGACATTGCCTTGTATGTTTCAAAATGCCTTACTTGTCTTAAGGTCAAGGCTGAACACCAACATCCTTCTGGTTTACTGGAGCAACCAGAGATCCCAGTTTGGAAATGGGAAAACATCGCTATGGATCTCATTACTAAACTTCCGCGCACTAAGAAAGGTCATGATGCCATTTGGGTAGTTGTTGATCGTCTTACTAAGTCAGCGCATTTCTTGCCAATCCGTGAGGATTTTTCTGCTGAAAAGCTTGCAAAAATTTATGTGGATGAAATCGTAACTCGTCATGGTGTTCCTTTGAACAATATTTCTGATAGAGATGCTCGTTTCTCTTCTCATTTTTGGAGAACCATGCAAACTGCTATGGGGACCCAACTTAATCTGAGCACTGCTTATCATCCACAAACAGATGGCCAAACTGAAAGAACAATCCAGACTTTGGTGGATATGCTTAGAGCTTGTGTGATCGATTTTGGTGGTAGTTAGGATTCACACCTTCCATTGATTGAATTCTCCTACAACAACAGTTATCACTCCAGTATCAACATGGCTCCTTTCGAAGCTCTCTATGGTCGAAAATGCCGTTCACCAGTCTGCTGGAATGAGATAGGTGAGGCTCAACTTACTGGACCTGACCTCATTCTAGAGACAACTGATAAGGTTAAGAAAGTTCGTGATAACCTACAGACAGCTTGAAGCCGTCAAAAGAGTTACGCGAACCAACGACGCACGCCCTTGGAATTTCAAATCGGTGATCGTGTATTACTTAAGGTCTCACCTTGGAAAGGTGTGATCAGATTTGGAAAGAAAGGAAAACTTGCACCTAGATATGTCGGACCATTCAAGATCGTCGAAAGAATCGGTTAGGTAGCCTACAGACTTGAGTTACCTCCTGAACTTGGAAATGTTCATCCAACCTTCCACGTGTCCAATCTCAAGAAGTGTTTATCTGATGAGAACCTCCACATACCACTTGACGAAATTCGTGTTTATAAAACACTACATTTTGTCGAGAAACCTGTGGAAATCATGGACCGAATAGTCAAATGGCTTAAGCGCAAGCGCATTCCTTTGGTTAAAGTTCGCTGGGAATCTAAGCATGGACCTGAGTTTACTTGGGAACGTGAGGATCAAATGAAGGCGAAGTATATACCCGAATATCGGAAACAAACGGACTTATGAACTATAAGTAATTATATTTCAGAAATAAATCCGTAACTTAACAAGTGTAACGAACGGTATTCTGAAACTGACAAGAGATGCATTTTTACAAGTAATACAAAATATAACATATTTTGGGCAAATAGAAAATGTATTATTTTGATGGAGAAAATATACATTTTTTATACAAGTTAAAAATATACTATTTTGGGTGAAAGATAGAAGAATATATTTTCTAAAGCTAATCTTAAAAATATATTATTTTTGAGATTTATGTGAAGATATACTTATCTATACCGGAATACACCACAAATTGTTGGAAAATTACACAAGTATGAATATACACAAATACAAGCATTCCTATGCTTGGGATTATGTACTTCGGAATTATACAATACATCAAGGATGTAACTCAAACTATACCAATGATTCCAAAATCAGTCTTAATAAACAACTAAGATAAATAGTCGTTACACGACCTAAGCATCTAATAAGACATAGTACGTGTGTAGGTAGTGATACGACGCTCTAAGCAAACCCGATGAAGTTTACGATGCAGGAAACGCAAAATTATGAGTTCATGTCCCCACTTTTAAACTTTTACTTGTTTTCTAAACTTGGGGAAGATACATGTACAATGGTATGTAGCACACAAAACTAAGGAATGACACATAGATCATGTGACGAATAAGGTACCATAAGCACCATTAGTCAACGTATACATTTAGACCGTGGAACAGAATGGTTAGATCTAATGGGTTTTAGGCAACCCCAGTCTTGGCCTACTTCTACCAATGAGTGCTTTTGTGTCTCAGTCGATCTCGACAAAAATGCCTAGGTTTGGTGGCTTCCTATGTCGTGACATATGTTAATGTCCTCGCGAAACATTAGCGATCTCGTATTCCTTACATTTACATTCACAGTGCAGATACGTTTTACAAATTACATACCATGTTTTCATTCAAGTATATAACCATTCTATTCAAAACTGCATGAATTCACACCAACATTATGTTGACGTTTTTCCAAAAACTTACATGTATTTCAGGTAACTAAGGTGGATGTACGCGCAGTTTCACTCTTGCTCTTGGATGTTGTTTGTGTTTTTAGTTACCATGTATCAAGACTCCTATGCCTGTTTTGCTGGGTTTGGTTGTTATGTCCCATTCTATGTGGTGATATAGGAACCAAAACCATGATAACTATCTTTTAATTAAAGTTGTAATCTTTTAAACAATATGTTGTCTTATGATGTAAACTTAAAACTTAACTTATGTTTTTAGTTATGTAATATTAATGGGATTTGGAGTTATTTTATGAGCATGTAGTATGTTTACCATTCGTATGCAATGAGAACCTTTCAGGATCACACCTCGTGCTTCCGCCTTAGAAAGGGGTTTGACATTATTTGTACGGAGAGACTTGTGATATTTTCACTGATCACAAGAACTTGAAGTACATCTTTACACAAAAGGAGTTGAACATGAGACAACGACGTTTGTTAAAGCTTTTGAAAGATTATGATGCCAACATCCAGTATCATCCGGGAAAGGCCAATGTTGTGGCCGATGCTCTTAGCCGAAAGAACTTTGGGACAAGTTCATCTCTCCGATTGCAACCTCATATTCTAACTGATCTTGAAAAACTCGATATTGGTATCCATCTTGGTGACACTGATGGTTATCTAGCCAGATTTCAGATTGAGCCCGACTTGATCTCGCGTATCAAGAGTGCTCAACAAGATGACAGAGAACTTTGAGATATTATACAGAATTTGGAGGTTGGTAAGCAATCAGAATTTCGAATTGACGAAAATGGAGTAGTTTGGTGTGGGAAATGGTTATGTGTTCCTAATGTTTCCACCCTACATGAATCATTGTTAGTTGAAGCTCACAGTTCACCATTCTCTGTCCACCCTGGATCTACAAAAAGGTATCGAGATCTTCATCAGCACTTTTGGTGGAACGCTACAAAAGATGATGTAGCTAGATATGTTAGCAGATGTCTTACTTGTCAACAAGTGAAGGAAGAACATAAGAGAGCTGGTGGTTTGCTTCAACCACTAGATATTCTGTTATGGAAGTGGGATGGCATTTCAATAGATTTTGTAAATGGTTTACCAAGAATGTTTAAGAAGAATGATGCTATCTGGGTTGTAGTCGACCGGTTGTCAAAGTCAGCTCACTTTCTTCCGATTCAGAAGGGATTCTAAGTCAGTAGATTATCTAAAGTCTTTACTCAAGAAATCATTAGACTTCATGGTACCCCAGTCTCTATCGTGTCTGATCGAGACCCGCAGTTCACTTCACGCTTTTGGAAGGGATTGCAAGCCACTTGGGGCACCAAATTGAGATTTAGCATGACATTTCATCCTCAGACAGATGGTCAGTCAGAGCGTACTATTCAGACACTCGAGGATATGCTTCGAACTTGTCTTCTGGAGTGGATAGGAAATTGGGATGAATATCTTTGTCTTGTAGAGTTTGTCTACAATAATAGTTGGCAAGCTACCATTAGAGGATACAAAAATCTGGGCTCTTAGGCTTTTAAAACAGCTGGCTGCCAACAAATTCTGTTATAGGGAACATTTGGCTACCTGTGACAGACTAAACCAAGTCTGTTGCACCCCGCCATACCCTTAGACTACTTTTGAAAGTTGGCAGATTTAGCCCCTAGACTTATTTCGTCACGTTTTATCACTTCTATCACCTTTTAACCCATTTTTTAGGCTCTATAAAGGTTTTAAGGAATATGTAACTAGGATTTTGACCGAAAATGACATGAATGTCGGTTTGTTCGGTTGTACAGTTATGTGTTTCGCGTAATTACGTCAAACGCTATAACAAAAACGAAAATGACCGAAATTGAGCAACGATTGACATTTTTTCATTCTTATCAATAAAATACAAGATTCTAATGATTACCAATAATTTTTGGAGTTGTAAACATGGTTCATATTAAAAAATACGAGAATTGGCATACTTTCACAGTTTGTCGAAAATAGTTGATGCGGGTTGGTGTGTATATGGAATTAAGTATATTTTAAGCCCTTTTTACACGTTAGTAAAGTTTTAAATTTATAAAACACGATATTTTACTAACACCAAACACACATATGGGCAAGTGCACCCATCGTGAGCGTAGTATAGTGTTGGCAAGATACCGAGGTCGTCCAAGGACACAAGAGCTTTTATTATCGGTTTATCCTCAACGTCTAATCAAATCAAAAGTTTAGAAAAAGGTTTTAAACAAGAAAAATAAAAACTAACTAAAATGATGAAAAATAAAATAAAAATAAAAACAGATAGACAAGATGAATCACATGGCTCCGACTCGTGTTTAGTGTAACCTTTGATTATTTCCGCACTTTTGCACTTTTTAAGAGATTATCTTAGTTATTGTAGTAGGCCCCTCTTTTGAAGGTGACGTTACCCTCAACCCAGTAGTTTGAGTCAGCAAGGATACAATCCTAAAGGGTCGGATTATTGAAAGATAATTAATTAAGTTATTAATGCATATTGTGGTAGGCCCCTCTTTTGAAGGTGACGTTACCCTCAGCTAAGTAGTCTGAGTCAGCAGGGATACAGTCCTAAGTAGCCGGGTTAAAGTATTAATAGTAGCTTACATATGAGGGGATCAAAGAGTTTGGACCCCCGCCATCCAATACCGGTGGGTATTGAAGGAGGTCCTACTAAATTTGACCCAGGTCCTTGCAGGATCTATACACTGAACAAGGCAAGACTCTTACCAAACCGTTCCCTTAACCCCCGACCAGGTAGCCAACATACCTCCTTATAGACCGTGGAGATATGAATGGTGAAAATATTTTATTTTATATAGACAGTAAAATAATGCCAAGACACCATGGACAAACGATAAGGAAGAATCACCTTCAACATAAGAAACTAGTTATTAAAGTCATTAATACATAACCAAGTAAAAGGTGCGAAAAGATTAAAAATAAAAAGTATTACACTAGAAACTTGTCTTCACCAAGTAATGTAAGAGACTTAGGCAAACATGGCCTTTGATTGTCAAGAACTCTTACGATCAATCTTGGATCCCAAGACGACTCACACACTCTATGATGGACAATGGATGATGGTGGTGGATGATGGTGTTGTGATGGTGGTGGGTGAAGTGTGAGAGAGGTGGTGTGACAAGGGATGGTTTGCAAATGAGCCAAGCACCCCTATTTATAGCCTGAACAGTAGCTCGGGCACGGCCCCGTGTCTAGTGGGCACGACCCCGTGTCCATCCTCCTTCTCTGTCTTCATTAATTGCTCTTGTCTGCATTAGTTGACCACGGCCCCGTGTCCGCTGGGCACGACCCCGTGTGCAGAAGCGTATCTGTACTATCAAGATTTGCCTGGATTATGCGAATCTTATAGTTGACCACGGCCCCGTGTCCGCTGAGCACGGCCCCGTGGTGGGCAATAGAAGCTTCTACAGCTTTGTCTTTTATGCTGACACTTGGGCACGCCCCTGTGTTCACTGAGCACGGGGCGTGTTCAGCCTTCTGTTCTCTTGTTTTGCTTGGGAAGATGCTTTCGGGGAGGTCGGGCATGCCACATTTGTTCCTTTTCTTGTATTTATGTTAGATTTAGCTGCCTTTTTGCTTCTTTTGTTAATTTGAGCTCATTTAATCCTGAAAATACAAAAGGAAGACAAATACACACTTTTTCCAACATTAGTACTAAAAAAGGGTTAGTTTTATGCCACAATTGATGTAATTTATATGTTGCATTTTGTGCACATCAAATACCCCCACACTTGAATTTTTGCTTGTCCTCAAGCAAAACTCTTTTATAATGTGGCTTTACACTCCCAAATGAAATGGGTAGAAGTAAAAGTTTTTTTTTTTTTTTTTTTTTTTTGGGCTTGTCATAGAGTGTCGGGATTTCCAAGATTCTTTATTAAGTTTTATTTTTATTTATTTACAATCCTATTCGTCATGATTTATTTAAAACTTTTCATAAGATAAATTACTTATTAGGGCATAACATGCCTCTTTAAAATTCCATTTATATACAAGTTCACATACCTCATGGGGATCACTCAACACTCGGCCGAAGATGTATTTTAGTGAATCACTCGAGAGCGGCATGGAACTTACTCCTACCATAGGCTTGCCAAGCAATCAATCCTCCTCCTTTTTAACTATAAACCTTTGTAAATATCAAGAGGACTTTTGGGTAATGGGTTAGGCTTGGGTTAAAGGTAGGTGGTTGGGTTAGTGGTTAGTAGAAAAGGGCGAAAAGCGTAAAAACATCGGTTTTCGTAAGACTTTTTATTTTTTTGCAATTTTTATTTTTTTTGATGAAGCCATTGTTCAAACAAAGTTATTTTTGATGAACTTGCTTTTTTATTTCTTTTGCTTCATCATCAACAATTTTTTTTATTATTATTTTTTTTGAAAAGTCATACGAAAAACTGAGCTTGTTACTAAAACAAAGGGTTAAAAATAAAAAAAAGGTTTTGGGGGGTGAAAGGGTGTTTGTTTTTGGGTTAAGAAATGAAAAGGTTTAGGCTCAAAGGTGTTAACTAGGGGGATTTTGGGTAGGTGGTAAAAAAAAAAAAGAAAAATAATGGTGTAGAAATAAAAAGGGTTAGTCCTAATGCCTCCATCATTTACTTACTCGGGTTTAAGTTGGTAAGGACCGGGAACGTATCGTCATGGCAAGTTCTAGAGTTGTAAGAACCAAGCGGCTATTCACACAAGAAATGAAAAATGAGCATTTAGTTTAAAGATATGTATTTGTATGCTCAATAAAGGCTCAAAATGTCACACCCCGACCACGTGTAACATACAAAACGTGGCAGAAAACGTCGGGGAGTGTTGTAACAGAATTTATTGTTTCATAACCATGGCATACAAAGTTGTATTTATTTATCAACATAAGAGTTACATTGTCTTAAACAGGAACAAATAGTTTATAACATAATTAAACAAGTCTATCTCCATTTTTAGTCTCTAAGGCACAGGTCCGCCCTAGTGTCACGATCATCATCCTACGGAAAAGCTCCTGAAAACACATGTGAAAATAGGTACGTCAGCATAAGAATGCCTGTGAGATACATAGGATTGTGAAAATAAGGTTCATGACTTATGTTTAAGAAAATGTTTAATCATGAACCCCGTACTTTGCTTTGTCTTGTAAATCATTTGAAAAACGATAAGATCAGATGATATGCATAAATAATTGCAAGGTTAAATGAATAACCAAGAAAAATGAGTTTGTATAAGATAAGTTGTTTATGTAAATCAATGTCTTGTGAGGATAAGTTGTTTATGTAAAACGTAATATGTCAAATATTGAAATGATTTAAGTAACGCTACGCCATGTAATATCACTGGTGGTTGTTTATGTATAAATGAATTGTCATGTGTATATCACTGTCAAAATGTTTATGTTTAATGTAGATCATGTAATGTGTAACCAGAAATGTCATGTATGGTAAGTGAAATGTATTAACTAGACCATATGTAAAATGCACAACAACAAGGTATTGAAGTAAAACACAGTTTAAATCAAAGTTATGTTTTGTGTAACAAATGCATGCTATACTGATACAAACATTTATGCGGTATTGTTATAATGCATACATCCAAGCCTTGAGACTGTGGCGATAAACCCTTAAACAAATTAAAGGTTTATCTAAGTTATGTATATCGAATTCGGTCATTCCTTCCAATCCAAACAAACCCATGATTTCAGGAACGGGAGTTGTCAATTCCTATGGTACCACTACCTACTAACGAACGGCGTGATCAATGTTAATGAATGTATTGTTCCATTGTAAACAACCCAAATGTCATAACAAAATGTAAGCATGTGATGAAAACAACTGTACTAAGTATGCAACAAATGGACATACATAGCATGTGACGTGAAACAACTGTACTAAGTATGCAACAATAGACATACATAGCATGAAATGTAATGTAAAACAATGTACTAAGTACGCACACAATGGGCATACATAGCATGAAATGTAATGTAAAGCAATGCACTAAGTACGCACACAATGGGCATACATAGCATGAAATGTAATGCAAAGCAATGTACTAAGTACGCACACAATGGGCATACATAACATAATCATAATGAAATCATGTACTATAAATGTACTAATGAACATAGCAAGTATATGATGTGAAAACAGGAAAGCACGAAAGTAACAAGTAGGCACATGTGTTTCACCCCAAAACAGTTTGGAAAACAGTAAAAGAGGGGTCTATGTACTCACTTGAGATTGTTCAGTAGTCCTAAGATAACCACCAAGCAATGCTAGAGATCTCGGAATCAAACGGCACCTAATATAGGTAACTGTGATAATAAACCGGACCTAAATCAGAAGATCGGGTAGCATGAGGGTTTGTAAACCAAACGAGTATGGAGACTTGTGTAGTATGGTTCAACAAAGCCTACATACTAAATGAAACCTAACATAATTGTTTACGACCCATTACGACCCGTTTAGGTAGCTTATGCTACTTTAACGCGTCGTTCGCGTGAAACGCGTTCGGAACATCTAACTAGTCCTATGACAAGTGTTATATGCCTAAACATGTTACATAATCAGTTATGTGACAAAATTTTAGGTTACATATGCTTAATTACCAATTATACATGAAAAGGATATTCTGGTAATTTACCTAAGGCATATAAACTACCTATCATACAACTACTTAACGAAACGACCATAAGGTATAACCTCGGAAGGTTATTCCCTATATACTATGGTCACCTAATGTGTTTGGTCGGATCCTAATGATCAACCAAATGGGTCGGGTTCGAAGGTATAAGCGATTTATCAGATCGCTTACCCTACGACCCTAGACAACGTGGTAATCAGTAGGCATAGTCCCAAGGGACTATAACCAACGTGATTACACTCACGTTGCGAAGTTCAAACGAAATTCGCATTGACCATAAACTGGTCAATGCAGAAAGTCAAACAAAGTTTGACTTTCAGACTCGAAAAGACTCGAAAAGCAATAAAAGAACGAAAGAATACTTACGAAGGGTCCCCGAATGCTAATCTAGATCGAAATAACTCAGGTATGAAACAATGGTTCCAACTTAGAGTCTTTAAGATCAGATTCTAGTGAGTTTTGAAGTTGGGGTGATGGGGTATTTATAGTTTTCGGGTAACCGTTAAGATCGTTTGTCGAATATCGTGCCTTAATCGCATCCGTACAAGTGTCGGAACCTTATGGTAGCTAAAAATGATCCTTATCAGCTGACTAGGCAATTGAGAATGTGTGGGTGTGGTTAAAACAGCTGGAACCTGCTATTAGAAACACTTAATCTGGTCTGATAGTCGGACACGGCCCGCGTTAGGATCACACAAGTCTCAGGCGGGCCGCCTGGCCTTGTCTGATCAGCCACAAGTTTCAGAAATTACAGTTTCAGTCCCTGCACGTGTTTAAGGCCATTTCTGACACTTCTAAGGCCCGTAAAGCCAACTTTAAGGCCCTAAAATGATACCTAAACATTGTGGACATGAAATATGTTCAAAAATATGCCGGATGTCGGTTCGTTTGGTCGTACGAACGCGATGTTCGCTTAATTACGACGGAATGCGCACAAGCGCGAAAAACGATCCAAATGACGCGACGAATGGATTTTTGGCAAGCCAAACACTAAAGCATAATATAGTCATGCTTACATAATTTTTTGGATGTCCGGATGTATTCAGAACGTAAGTTATGCGCGAAAGTGCAAACTTGTGCACTTTTTGACACTTTTAGTCCCTGAATGACCCAAAAGTTTATTTTAGCATACCGAACCCCTCAAAGCCTATTTCTAAGCTATGTAAAGGATATTTATGGTATGTTTAACTTATGGTCATGTTCCGGAATGTTCGTTACAGTTCAAATTGGCATACTTTCGTAGTTTGTCAAGTTTAGTCCCTGTAAGCGAATTAACTTGTTTTTGCTATACCAAAGCCTTTAAAACTTATTTCTAAGTTATGTAAAGGTTATGTAAGGTATGTTGAGTATATGTTGATGTTCCGGAGTATTTATCGCATTAAACTGATTACGTTTACGCACCAGTTTGCGTATAACTCTCCAGAAAGTGATATAGAGTTTGAAATTACATAAAAGTTAAAACATGAAAAATGTAAAACACAACCAAACAAACATTGGGATCAAATAACATTGTTTTATTGATAATAGAACTATTCACAATGATTACAAGCACGGATGTTACACAAAACTCACTTTTGTGGGAATGGGTTTTTATGTGATCAAGTATATATAATCAAATTTTAACTAAACTTGTCATGCCTTTTCATAATTTTCTATGTTGGTTCTTTTTATCACAACGCTATCAGTTGTAAATTTGTAAAAATATAACCTTTTTAGAATTTGAAATTCCCAAATTAAACCTAGACAAGTAAAAAAATTGAAAAATTTTTGAGGAAAAATTTGGGGTGATTAGCGGTTCCAATAGAGTTTTGTGTAAGGCTTGTAATTAGGACTTGCAAGATTCAAGATTTTAGCATCCCCCCCACACTTAAATTACACATTGTCCTCAATGTGTCCCAAAAATAAGTTTTTAGGTTGATTGAATGTGTAAAAAGGTGTGAAAAAGCAAAATTTTATGTTACTGGGCGTCTGGACACGGCCCCGTGTCCGATGGACACGACCCCGTGTTCAGGTGCCAGTAACGAAAACTTACAGAAGGTGGACATGGGGGCGTGTTCGCTGGGCACGACCCCGTGTCTGTCAAAAGTCTGCAGTATTTAAACAAACAGCAGGTCTGTGGTAGTGGGCACGGGGGCGTGTCGGCTGTACACGACCCCGTGTAGACAATCTGCAAAGTTGAAAAACAGGTTTCTGGCTCTGGTTTTCCTGTCCCGGCTTTAGCAGCACTAATGTTTAGTGCTCTAAGCCTCGTATGTACCTGTTTTATCAATAAACACTCCACCAAACCATAACAAACATCCTAGATTACCAAGTTCAACATCCACGTCACAAGGTTAAAATAAAAAACAAATGCAGAAAATAAAAAGAGTTAAAGGAAAGTAAATTGTTCAACACACGGCACGCAGGCCAGAAATTGTTCAAGATAAAGGGGTTAACCTGTAAGATCACCAACCAACCACTTCTGCCTCCGCTCCTCCCGCCTAGTCCATGTCCTCGTCCTCATCATCATCTCCTCCTTCACCATGCCCCGCTATGTATTCCCGGATATTCCCAATATCATCTTGGATATCGGATATGTTTCTCTCGATTGCTCCAACCCGGGCATACGTGTTTCTTGCCATGTTATAGTTGTTCCTTGTGCACATGAGGTTTTCCTGCAATAAATCATGTAAACTTTGGAAGTTAGGAAAACGGTCTCCTTGTGAGGAGGATTGGCCTGGATCACCGTGGGGCTGATACTGGTACTGATGATGCTGTGAAGCATGAAGGAGGAGTGCCTCTTGCTGGTTCCATGCATGCCCCTGCATCCTTTGGAAAGATCAAGTTCATGGAGCGGCATATGTGTATGTCCACTCTTCCCGACCATGGACTTCTTTGGAAAGATCGAGGCATGTTCACGAAGCGCTTGAAGAGACGGTATATCCATCCCCCGAAGAAGATAGGGGTTGGTGGAGTAGCAAGCCGGTTCAAATGCATGTTGCGGAGCAGGAGGTACGGGACATCGAGGTGTCTACGGTTATGAATGCAGTGAAGGACCACCAAATCTCTCAACCCAACAACGCCACCGCTATCATGCCTTTGGCTAAGAGAGTAAATGAGGACCCTATTGATGTAATGGTAAAGCGGGTCCCTCAACTTAGTGCTCTTAGTGTTGCTCGGGTTGTAGTGTCCTTCTCCAATTTGAGCCCAAGCGGCTTGGCGCTCGTTTTCATCCAACTCTCGCACCCCTCCGGTGTTCTCTTCATTACCTGCATCTTCATCCGCATACAACCCGACTATCGACCCAAACTGTGCCATCAAAATTGAGTATTTGGCCCCCCCACATCTGAACTCTACCCCATCATTGTCAAATGGGTCGCTCCTTGAATTGAACACAAAGGTGCTATAGAATTCCAAAGTATATTCGGGGACCGAGCGAAGGCGAGTAGTAAGGGCGACTCTCAGAGGTCCGGTGACTAGGTTGTTGAAGTGGTCAAGTTGGTTTACCAATGTCAACATATCCGTGCACACTTGTCTTGGGTATTCTTCCGGTCTGGTTTGAAGCATGTCGTATCTAGCCTTAGCATCTTGCTCACTTGAGTTGAACCTTGTGAATTTCTTTGACATCTGAAAGAATACACCAAAAGTTAGCACGAAACAGTTGAAATTTCGGAGAAAACTGATACCAGTTAGCTGGACACTGCCCCGTGTTCAGCGGACACGACCCCGTGTCCAGGCGTCTGTTACTCAAAAATTTCATTTTTCTACCCGATTTCGAAAACTTGAAAATTTTTGGTCCAATAGGTGCGGTTTCCCCCAAAAATGAAACCCCAAGTGCCGTTTTTCGCAAAACAAACCGTTTACCCTTTCAATTTTATATTTTTCGGTTCAAAAACAAGGTTGAGGTTTTTGTGAGAAATCGGGCGAATCTTTGAACAATACAAGTGGATTTACTTCCTATAACATTAATCTAACTAAATGCTAACAGATTTATGCAAAAATTTGAGGTTTGATCCGGATGAAGTTCAAGAACCCTAGATTTTTCCCCAATTTTTTTATGTTTTAACTACATGCAAATGCTTAATCTAACTACTGATAGTGATAGAGTCATTCCTTGATGTTGTTAGAATTAGAGGAGACGTCAAAAATCTACGGAAAATCACCTTGAACCAGAGCGTTTTTGGGGAAACGGGGCGTGTGGAATGGTGTAACTGTTATGAAAAATGGGATTTATCCTGACAGTTGCTCGTGTGAGTACCCTTTGTTTCCCAAAAACTTGGTTAGAAGACATACCGATTATGATGTCATCCCGTTGGTTCGTAACTTACCAGGTATGATGTTGTTGCTTTTATTCTTCAACCGTTTGTGTCACCCCCTGGCTTTTGCGGAAGCGTGGGTTTATTTGGTGTGACTTCTTAATACCATAGCAACAATCATAACAATGCTATATGATAAAAACACAAGATGCTCATCCATTAATATAGTTAGAAAGTACCATAACATAATTGTCTTGACTCATCAACCCAAAATAAGTTACAACCATGACTTGTTTAAAAATGAGTTCCCAATGGACTTAACAAAAAGACCTTAAATAAAACGAAGTTTGGAGATGTGTGACTCGTCCAGGCAAGGGTTACACCTCCCAAACCCTACACCCCTGGATAACATCTTTTATTTAATACGCAGCTTAACGTGCATCACCCGCCAGGTCCGATCAATTCCCTGAAATACATGTAGTTTGAAAAATCAACAAAAAGTTGAGCGAGTTCATGTGTATGTGAGTTTGTATAAACCTTTCTAAACGGTGTATGTATAAACCTTTGTACACGGTGTATGTATGAAAGTCCCTGGTATGTAGCAATAAGGAAAAAAAGAGATCACCAATGGTTTGCAAGGCCATTGATATGTGTGAAGTGATGCAGGAAGACTCAAACCTAGCGGAGTTGCACCGGGCTTCCGGCTGTAAGACACAGTCACCACTATGGGCCGCCCCGGCCTCATGGGTGTGGGCTCGCTACACCCAAATAGATCTATCACTCATGTCCCTTGGTCCTACGACGAGGATTAATGGCCTTTAGTAGCCGCCTACCCACTCACATAATCTAAAGATGTATGAACGTCCCTCCTTAAGCTAACCATACCATGTATAAAAATGTCTGTATAATTGTAACATGTATTTCACCCCCGAAGTTATAAAACTGCAAACAGTTAAGAGAAAAGGGAGACATGAACTCACCATAGTGCGTCTCCTGTGCTCGTACTCAAACCTTGTCAGCTATACAACGACCTACAATGTACTAATGTCTATTAGACGAACGGGCCATGCCTTGGCTTAGTATTTACGGGTTTGAGTTGTCACACCCCGACCACGTAAAACAACAAAACGTGGCGGAAACGTCAAGGAGTGTTGTAACAGAATCACTGTTTCACAACCATGGATTAAATAATTTTGTTTTATTGAATTATTGAACTCATTGTTTTAGTACAAATCAGATAATTACAATATTATCTTTCAAGTTTTAAAGTCACTAAGGCACGAGTCCATCCTATGTATAGCATGTACCAACAATCATCACAAAGCTGTACCTGAAACATGTGTAAAAATAGGTACGTCAGCATAAAAATGCATGTGAGATACATAGGTTTTATTTATGCATGATTCATGACTTATAAGTTTAAAAGAATGTTTTAACAAAAAGTAGTCATGAACCTAAAAATGTTTTCTTTATAAATCATGCGAAAATTTATAAGAAATTTGATGATATAAAAGAATGATGCATAAATAAATAATTAAGTAAAATGAGTTTATAAAATAATGTTTTGAATAAAATGTTTGTAGTATATATAAAAATATACTTTAGTTTTAAGAAAGTCGATTAGGTAATATATTAAAATATATTTCGGTTCCAAAGTCGTTAACTAGATAGTATATTAAATATACTTTGGTTGTCAAAATAATCGTTTTTGATAGTATATCAAAAGTATACTTTGGATTTATATATAACATATTAAACTATGTTTTGGTTGACTAAATAACATATTTAAAGTATGTTTTGGTAGTTAACAAAATATATGTTGTTTTGTACAATATTACACATGAGAGTATATCAAACTATACCTTTGGGAGTATAATAAAATATACAATAAAAGTGTGATTTAAGGATTCAATCAGACCTAGTGCATCAAAATACACCTTTGAGGCTATAGGGATACCACAAAGGCAATCCCTATTTGGATGGAGAAACAAATTGGTTTCAGACATTCCATGACAACAGGAATGGGGTGTCAAATCCTATAGCGCTATATCATACTACCAATCGGTCTGGTGAACAAAATAAGTACTATCCAACAATAAATTTTATAATCTTTGAAAAATCAGGGTTTAAACCATAAATAATCATTCAGTTTGTCAAAAGATAAGTACTAATATGTATAATCAATTATACTTTGAAATCATGAACATAACAAATAGGTACACATGCTTCACCCCAATACATTGAAAACAGTAAAAGAGGGGACTATGTACTCACTTGAGGGTGCTTAGAAGTCTTGAACAACAACCAAGCAAAGCTAGAGGGAGTACGGAATCAAACGACACCTAATATAGGTAACTATGTTATTAAACGACTCTTAAACCGGGAGATGGGATAGAATGATGTTCTATCAATCAAATGAGTAATTGAACTCATATGGTATAATTTAAAAGAGCTAACACTCTGATTTGCAAGTCTACCTAAGTGCTCTTGACCCGTTTCGACCCATTATGGTAGCATAAGCTACTATAATGCGTCGGTTGCGTAAAACTATGTTCGGATGGTTATCTATGAGCTATGTCAAGTCTTACATGCCCAATTATACCCTAACATGTGTTACTAATTCAGATTAGATGTCAAAAATATGTTCACATATGCACCTTACGGATTTTTGCTACAAAAGGGCATTTTGGTCATTTCCTATGTGTAAACCAATTAACGAATAGCTAACCAATCCTATGTGATCATAAGGTATAACCTCAGGGGTTATTCCCTATGCAACTATGATCACTAAGCAAGCTTGGTCGGGTCCTAATGATCGACCGAACGGGTCGGGTTCAAAAGTCTAAGCGGTTGTTCAGACCGCTTAGCTTACAACCCTAAACAAGCACCAAACTAGTAGTGACGAGTTAAACATGTCAAAACATGTTTAACTAACTTAGAAAACTGATTTGGTATCAAAACAAGGTGTTTTAATACCTAAAAGTAGTTCCGTTGCAAAATGCGCGCTAAAACGCATTTTGACCGAAACTTTGACTCGTCACTACACCTAGTTAACGTGGTAATCAGTAGGTATAATCGCTAAGGATTATAACCATCGTGATTACAGTCACGTTGCAAAGTTTAACTGAACTTTGCGTTGAACATTGACTGGTCAAACCGAAAGTCAAACACTGTTTGACTTTTTAAACTAGTAAGCAATAAAAGAATGAAGGAATGCTCACTAAAGGTCCTTGCTATCTTTTCTACCAAGAACAAGTTTCCAATCACTTGAGAGAGCTCCCAATTCAGATTAGAAAGGAGATTGAGATGAAATGAGCAAGGAATGAATGAAAGGTGATGGCTATTTATACTTGTAGCAAGAACACAAGATCATGACATGTGTTTGTGTAGCTTCCAAGCAAAAATCATGGCAATACACTTGTTGGATGCAGGTTCAAAGCCTTGGAGAAGGGATAACTTGGTTACCACACAAAGAATTTGCAAGAACAGCCCCTAAAGTATTAAACAGATTGCAAAATATGTTTTTTGGTCGCTGGGCATGCCTTACGGACTGTAAGGACATGTGCATACGGTCCGTCAGCTACTTGCAGACCAGCAACTTTCAGAAATTGACAATTTAGTCCCTGCACTTGAGAAACTTGATTTTTGATGCATTTTTGACACGTTAAAGCCCCGTTAACCCCATTTCCAAGAGCTAAAATGAAGTTAAAGTATAGGGAACTTAAAATATGCTCAAAAATATCTCGGATGTCGGTTCGTTTGGTCGTACGGTTGCGTTGTTCGGTTAATTACAACGGAAGTTGTAACGAACGCAAAAACGATCCAAATTAAGCAACGAATGGAATTTTTGCATGCTGATCATATTTTAGTGTGTACAAAAAATTTGGATGTCCAGATGTGGTCAGAACGTAAGATATGCTCGAAAATGCAAACTTACGCCGTTTTTGACACTTTTAGTCCCTGTAAGATCAAATAAGCATATTTTCACACACCGAACCACTCAAAGCTTATTTCTAAGCTATTTTTAGGTTATTTATGGTATTTTTAGCTTATGATCATGTTCCGGACTGTACGTTGCCTTACAAAACGGCAGACTTTTGCAAGTTGACGCAAATAGTCCATGTGAGTGAATAAACTTGATTTCGCCACACCAAACCTTCCAAAACTTATTTCTAAGTTATGTAAAGGTTATTTAAGGTATATTAAGCCTATGTCACTATTCCATAGTGTTTGTTGCATTAAACTGGTTATATTTTCGCATCAGTTCGCGTATAACCTTCCAGAAAGCGATTTAGAGCTCGAATTCGAACAAGAATTGATATGTGCAAACGAAACACATATTTATACAAATCCCAACTATGAAATACAATATTTCATTGGTTTGGTATTTGTATGATGATTGAAGTGACACAGGTGTCACAGTCTCCCCTACTTTAGGAAATTTCGTCCCGAAATTTAATTTTAGAGGAAACTTGTGAAGACAACTGTGATTGTTTCGCTTTCGAATGAATCCCTCAAACCCTAAGTAAAACTCTGGGTCATGTCAGGATTCTTAGTGAAATTGTCAACTCTCAAAGTGAAGTCCTTGTAGCAACAAAACATGGAGTTTCGAACTACGGACAGAAGAACGTTTCTTATGAAGATTATCATAGGAAACTTGTGTGAGCTTGAAATCAGTGTAGGAGAATGAAAGATAAGACAACATTGGTCAAGGTCCAGGACTTCTAGTAACTTAAATAATGCTACATTCGCAATGTAATAAGGAACACTTATATATAGGATGTACCAGCGGCGTATCCACCATGCTCCTTTCTATATTGTTCCTGTTTCGTTATTCTCATCATTATAGGTCTTAACACATGAAAAAATTTGCTGTGGTTTCTATGCACTGAATTCCATAATTACGTATGCATCCATAATTACATAATTCCTTGCATAGTCCGCACAGTTCATTTTATAATGTGTAGGGAAAAATCGATAGAATAAACATGAAGCGACTTGACTAGACCACCAAAGGATCTTTTTATGTAGATCAACGAACGATCTTTTTAACTAGATCAACACATGATCTTCTTAACTAGACCATCGTACGATCTCCTTAAATTGATCACTTAAGGGATCTTTTCAGCTATATCATCACATGATATTTCTAACCAGATTTTTGAATCAATCTGTTTAACTAGACCACTCAAGGGGTCTAATTATAGAATAGTACTTTATAATCCAAGGGACTTAACTACGACGTAGAAGTCCATTAAGGATTTAAGATAGTACCTTTTGATATCCTACTATGAATCCCTCATATTGAAATATGGAAGATTCTATGAGGATTTGGATAATTCACATAAAACCATGGAACATATAAGAAAACACATAAGCACATAATTGTTTATCTTGATCTTCATTTTGTTAATTTTCTTGTTAATTGAGCATACGAATAATCAAAGCACACCAGGAATCAAATCCGTGAATTCCGTTTGGCACTTTAAACATTTTCAAGAATCTAACTATGAAGATAGGAAGACCTTAATAGAGATTTGTCTTTGTTTCTTAAAAAGAAACGTGTATTTAAGATTTTCGGGAAGATCACAAGTGATCATAAAATGACAGAACCACACGAGTAGTTTGTCTTAGTGTCGACATCGAAGGGTTGGATCAAACATTCAAACAATCGTATCAGTTTTGTAAAATAAAATTGAAACATCAAATTTTATTTATATAACAACTGAATTGTTCCATCGTCAAAAGATAACAGACAAGAAAATACAAAAGACTAATTGTTCACTGCTGCATCGTTGTTCGCGTTTGCCTCATTTATGTTAAACACTCGTCCACGTGCTGGATTTGCGTTAACAAGTCTTGGGCAATTGTTTCTGTAGTGAGTAAGGTCACCACAGTTATAACACGACCCAGGTGGGAACCGTGCTTGAACAGCAGCAGGATTTGCATAATGGCAGGTATCGACCAAATGTCCCAATCTTCCACAGTGGGTACATTTGTGACACCGCTCTTGCTCCAAATGATGACGGTTGCATTTGTTGCACAAAGGTGCGGTACCAACATCATTTTTCCTCTTACGAGGTTGTGCTGGTTGGTTTGCTGCAACCTGATTGTTTTGAGCAGTTATGGCGCAGTTTTGAGAAGCCTTATGCTTCTTCTTCTTGGATACCTTGGCCTGTTTTTCCTTTGGTTCAACTTGAGCAGCCTTGTCAGATGGTCTTGGGTCGCCTTTTCGAAAAAGCTTACCCTTCCTGATATGGGATTCAGTCAGGGTGGCAGACAATTCAATGGCCTGTCTGATAGTAGTAGGGTTACTGCCAGTAACGATATCCTGAACTAAATCAGGAAGACCATCAATGTACTTTTCAATCGCCTTATCCACAGGTGTGACCATGGCAGGGCATAACATGCTCAATTCTTCATAACGGTCAGTATAGGCTCGATGTTCACCGCTGTCTTGTTTAAGATCGTCAAATTCCCTCTCTAATGCTCTAAGCTCATGACGAGGACAGAACTCCTTCATCATTAGAGCTCGAAGCTCTTCCCAAGTTTGTGCCATTGCCACATCGGCACCTCTATCACGCATCACACCGTTCCACCATGTAAGAGCACGCTTCTCGAACGCACTGGATGCAAACTCAACCTTACGCTCATTCGGGCATTGCACGTGCCTGAATGTGCTCTCCAAACTTTCGAACCATTGCAGGAGCGCGGTTGCTCCTTGAGATCCAGAAAACTTCGAAGGTTTGGCCGAGTTAAAGGTCTTAAAATTACACTGGGTGTTATTGTTGTTATTGTTGTTATATAACTCATGGATCTGAGTTACTACGCCTGGAAGCACTGCAGCCATTTGTTGAGCAACAAGGGTTGCGACTTCCTCAGCAGTAAAAGATTGAGCATCACGTCGAGGAGGCATTGTCTAAAGGGAACATGGGAAACGAGTGAGGTCGATGATTGGAAAACAAAAGAGGTATTGACAACATCGACAAAACATAAGGAAGGCGATCATTCGTTCGTTACCTCAAACAAACAAACGACACGCAGTGACTAATCAAAGTAAATGGATCATTATAATGTATCACCGAAGACATGCTCGCCTATAAGTGAACACTCACCCCAAGAGTTCCCAGGTAAGAGTGACTGGTCCGATACTGCGGATTTGTACGAACACTCTAGCCTTAGACAGAAAACTCAGGGTACAGGTATTCACTCTTCCAGTTTGCACGTGTTCACATTATTTAGACCCAAACTTTGACGAGATTTTGAAAACTTTGAAGGTTCAAAACCTAGTAATCAATCATCCTAGAACAGATGATTGGTTTTCAAAGCGGATTCGAAATTTTGTATTCTTATTTTGGTTATCACCTAAGGATAGGTGATGGTATTGTTTAAAACTAAACACAAGATAACTTGTGTTAGGGTCCTAGGAAGGTTATAGTCTAGGTCAAAGCATTACTAATAACCTAATTCCCTATAACCATTGGCTCTGATACCAACTTTTCTGTCACACCCCGACCACGTAAAACAACAAAACGTGGCAGAAACGTCGGGAAGTGTTGTAACAGAATCATTGTTTCACAACCATGGATTAAATAATTTCGTTTTATTGAATTATTGAACTCATTTTTTTAGTATAAATCAGATAATTACAATATTATCTTTCAAGTTTTAAAGTCACTAAGGCACGAGTCCATCCTATGTATAGCATGTATCAACAATCATCACAAAGTTGTACCTGAAACATGTGTAAAAATAGGTACGTCAGCATAAAAATGCCTGTGAGATACATAGGTTTTATTTATGCATGATTCATGACTTATAAGTTTAAAAGAATGTTTTAACAAAAAGTAGTCATGAACCTAAAAATGTTTTCTTTATAAATCATGCGAAAATTTATAAGAAATTTGATGATATAAAAGAATGATGCATAAATAAATAATTAAGTAAAATGAGTTTATAAAATAATTTTTTAAATAAAATGTTTGTAGTATATATAAAAATTTAGTTTGGTTTTAAGAAAGTCGATTAGGTAATATATTAAAATATATTTCGGTTCCAAAGTCGTTAAACAGATAGTATATTAAATATACTTTGGTTGTCAAAATAATCGTTTTTGATAGTATATCAAAAGTATACTTTGGATTTATGTATAACATATTGAACTATGTTTTGGTTTAATAAATAACATATTTAAAGTATGTTTTGGTAGTTAACAAAATATATGTTGTTTTGTACAATATCACACATGAGAGTATATCAAACTATACCTTTTGGAGTATAATAAAATATAAAATAAAAGTGTGATTTAAGGATTCAATCAGACCTAGTGCATCAATATATACCTTTGAGACTATAGGGATACCACAAAGGCAATCCTTATTTGGATGGAGAAACAAATTGGTTTCAGACATTCCATGACATCAGGAATGGGGTGTCAAATCCTATAGCGCTATATCATACTACCAATCAGTCTGGTGAACAAAATAAGTACTATCCAACAGTAAATTTTATAATCTTTGAAAAATCAGGGTTTAAACCATAAATAATCATTCAGTTTGTCAAAAGATAAGTACTAATATGTATAATCAATTATACTTTGAAATCATGAACATAAAAAATAGGTACACATGCTTCAACCCAATACATTGAAAACAGTAAAAGAGGGGACTATGTACTCACTTGAGGGTGCTTAGAAGTCTTGAACAACAACCAAGCAAAGCTAGAGGGAGTACGGAATCAAACAGCACCTAATATAGGTAACTATGTTATTAAACGGCTCTTAAACCGGGAGATGGGATAGAATGATGTTCTATAAATCAAATGAGTAATTGAACTCATATGGTATGATTTAATAGAGCTAACATTCTGATTTGGAAGTCTACCTAAGTGCTCTTGACCCGTTTCGACCCATTATGGTAGCATAAGCTACTATAATGCATTGGTTGCGCAAAACTATGTTCGGATGGTTATCTATGAGCTATGTCAAGTCTTACATGCCCAATTATACCCTAACATGTGTTACTAATTCAGATTAGATGTCAAAAATATGTTCACATATTGTGACAACTCGAATTTCCAAGATTTCCATCTTCGTAGTATTGCACGTTAATTGTTTAGATTGTTTGTTTACATGACTTATTTGTGCCGCAACTGTACACGTTGTAATATGTCAAACTGTATTGTGGTTGGTATGATATATACGGTGGGTGTTAAGTGTGCTTTTATAATTACGTGATGGGCAATACACGTGTTGGGTGTAGATTGTAGTATACATGATATGTATATAGATGTATATATATATATATATATTGTATTGATATTTATGTTTGTATAACTAAGCATGGAATCCTTGGCTGAAAACAACCCCTCGCGAAATCACCCCTTGGCCGAAAACCCTTCCCCACCCACGAAAACACTCCAAGATGAAAACAAATAAGTGTTTTCGTCCACTAGTGTGGCCAACGAAATCAAGAGTGGGCTTGGCTCAGGTGACGATTAGATATAATTTTATTAGAACCTTTACGCGAGAACGACATTTGGCAAAAACCCTAACCACCTCTCACATTCTCTCTCTCTCTTTGAACATGACGACGATCTCTAGCTCTTTGGGAACCGTTGCAGGTCTCTTGTCAAAACCGTTTAGTATATCATCGAGGTAATTAGATTATTGTTGCGGTTATTGGATGATTGTCTTATCTGATTTGCAAACTGTTATGTGTATGGATGATGTGCATGTAAGAGGATCGACTGGTATGTGATGTTGTCTGTGGATCGAGTGATGATCTTGTTTTTCACAGCGATGTTATACGTGGAACTGTGGTCTTTGTTTTGATCAATGGTGTGATGATTAAATAGTTACTGGTCAATGAAATCGTGTAAACAGTAGGGTTAGGTTAATGATAGTATACTGTTGAAACTATACTATTGAAACTATCATGAATGATATGCTTGTTGATAGTTAGTATTGTTATATGATTGGGTGTTGAAGCTAACTGATTAAGTGAGTTATATGGATTGCTAAACATGTGAAAGAATGATGAAATCTGTATTGTTTTCAGAACTGGTTTATCGAATGGATATATGATAATATTATGGTGGTCGCACATGCTATAGGGGTCCCGGTTTAATTCATAATTGCACGTCAGAATTTATGAGTTATTTGAATTTGTTCAATCAAATCAATGTATAGAAAGATAACAATGAAATGTCTGATCATGTAATCTTTAAGTGGGCGGTGCACATGTCTTTGAATTATAATATTACATGTATGCATGAACTGTTACCCTATTCTTGGGAGTAGCATGTGGACTAATCTTAGCTGAAATCTGATTGAATAATATTTGATGTATACGAATAATATGGGGAAATATTGCTAGAATATTAAACCTTACAATTGAGAAATTTATCTTTGGATTTGGGTCACACACACTAAGCTGGGCTGATTAGACTTTGGGCCACATATTAGTGTGATTTCACACTCTCAGCAATGGGCTGGCAGTAAGTGGGCTTTATACAGTTGGGTTGCCCACCTGCTGTTGGGCCACAAACGGGTAATGGTTCGCACAATAATATCATAGACGCACACCACTAGTGAAATCGTACACTGTGGATGACACTTATATGAAACATGAATTATGTGAACCTGATTAACTGTTGTATGATGCATGATGTTAACTGCCAAACACTCTATGGTATTGATTGTACGTGAAACTTTACGAACATGAACTGATTGAGTATACGTGCGTACTATAGGTCGTGACTGATTATTTGTGAGCGTGTATTTCTTTAGCATACCGAGCAAACCAAGGTGAGTTCACACTCTACAAAGCATGGGATTCCCAGGGGTTGGGAATGGGGTTAAGGAATGTGGATTCCTCGTCCTTCTTGGGTAGGACAGTAATGGTTCAGGAATGTAATTCCTCGTCCTCACGGACATATAACTTTACTAGACCAAAACTCTATCACGAAGTCCCTCCTTTTTATATCGACTTAATCGCCGGGCCAATGGCGAGCGGGTCATTAGTTAGATAGCGCTATTTAGGTCTGACAAGCCTCACACCGTGCCGCAGAGGACGGGCGTGAACTAATGGATCTGGGCACGTCAATGATGATAGACATTGACAGTTCAGGGCACTTAAACATGACTTTAGTTAGCAGTCGATATGGTAACGAGTCTAGTGTAAACATGGGGTAGCCCCCACGGCCGAAATGCCAGATAACTATCATGGGGTAGCCCCCACGGCCGAAATGCCAGATAACTAATCATGGGGTAGCCCCCACGGCCGAAATGCCAGATAACTAATCATGGGGTAGCCCCCATGGCCGAAATGCCAGATAACTATCATGGGGTAGCCCCTACGGCTGGATTGCCAGAGTTAATCGGTTAAACAAATCACGTTTTCAAATATGGGGTAACCCCCACGGCAGGGATGCCAGTTAAAGGAACTATTTTTGGAACAACTAAAACCAACACCCAACTGTGAACTCGCTCAACATTATTGTTGACTCGTTACTACATGCTTTGCAGGTCAATAGGTACTTAGCTGGAGCTTGCACAAGGAAGAGTCGTTGTGGGACATGGACAACTGTGTGCCATGTTAAACATTTGGATATTTGAACATATGATTTGGTTTTAAACATTATGCTTCCGCTCATACATTAAACTATGGTTGTTTTGGACACTAATTATGTTGGTTGGACTTTTACCATTAATTACTTGCTTGTTCAATATAATTAGTGGTTTGATCCTGGTCGGTCACGCCTCCAAGCGGTGATACTCCGCGTGTGGATTTTGGGGGTGTGACAGATTGGTATCAGAACCATTGGTTATAGAGAACTCGGTTTTAATAAGGGGAAAACATTTTTATTAAAACCAGACTATAACCTGTACAGTGCTCAACGATCCACAACGACACCTCGTTCCACGTGCAAGTCTCAACATTCTAGGTAATATGGTATATGTTTTATTGCCTACTTGCTAGAATTACATAGAACTTTGCTCATGGTATGCTTAGATACACATAACCCCTATTGCTTGAGAATACTTGTGTGCTCACTCTCTTCTGTCATCGCACTTTCGCGAACCTCTCTCACTCATGTTCTCCTTGATATCAAGATCATGAGCGGACACGTTAACCTAACTCAAGCCCAGTTGGCGGCTTCGATCACTGAACAAGTTACTGCAGCACTCGCAGCTGCCCAGGCAGGAGGTGTAACCTGCCATCACCACTTACTCTAGGATCTTTAGATCCTACTCTCGTAAACCAACACTCGTGCTCAAGTACGTTTACTCTTACACACACAACAGGTCAACATGCTCAGCCACCTGTATGCACATTCAAAACTTTCTTGGATTGTTGTCCTAGTACTTTTAGTGGCACTGAAGGGGGCCGTTGGACTCCTCCATTGGTTTGAAAAGCTCGAATCGGTCTTCGAAATGTGTGAATGCCCTGAGGCTCGTAGGGTGAAGTACGCCACTGGTACTCTCGAAGGCACTGCGCTAACTTGGTGGAACGCGCAAGTTCAGATGCTGGGGCTGGCAGCTGCTAATGCCACCCCATGGAATGATTTTCAGGAACTGATCAAACGTGAATATTGTAGTCGTGATGACATCCACAAGCTGGAGGTAGAGTTCTTTAACCTGAAGATGACGGGGTCAGAGATAGAAGCATACACGAAATGATCCAACGAACTGGCAGTGTATGACCAACTATGGTGGATCCTCCCATCAAGCGCATTGAGTTGTACCTCAAAGGCTTAGTACCTGAGATTCAAAGTCATGTGACTTCTGCTAACCTTGCTACTATCCAGGATGTTACTCGTCTTGCTCATCGTCTCACAGACCAGGCAGTGGAACAGAACAAGCTGCCTAAACGTATCGGTGCTACTGCTACTACTACTTCTGCGATTCCCAGTGACAATAAACGGAAGTGGGATGGAATCTCCAGCAAGGGTTCGACTTCAGTTCAGTCCCAGGCACAGCAGCGAAAGATTGATGACTATCAGAGCCCCAGTCAGCAGTCTTTTGGTAATCGAAGTCAGGGTGGATACAGGGGAAACCA
This sequence comes from Helianthus tuberosus, assembly GCA_030545235.1. Classification (NCBI taxonomy): domain Eukaryota; kingdom Viridiplantae; phylum Streptophyta; class Magnoliopsida; order Asterales; family Asteraceae; genus Helianthus; species Helianthus tuberosus. The sequence continues at coordinate 57,775,906 of CM060426.1, read as the reverse complement.
CCCTCAGTTCATTCGAAGTAATTTGCACCACAGCGGGCAGTGCAACAAAGATCGTTGTCAGAAATGCAACAAGCTTGGTCATGGAGCCAAAGATTGTAGAAGCTCACGTCCTGCAAACCAGAACCGACAACAGCAGCCACAAGCTCCACAGAACCAGCAGCGACAGCAGGGTAACAAGGGATACTATCAGTGTGGTGCTAAAGGTCACTTCAAGAGACACTGCCCACAGTTGAACCATAACCAGAATCAGAACCACAACCAAGGGAATGGGGACAATAATGGAGGCAACAATGGGGGTAATAACGATGGTAATGGTGCCAGGGGTCAAGTGTTCGTGATTGGTCAGGGTGATACTAGGAATGACCCCAACGTTGTGATGGTTTTGACATCGATATTGGTATGGATTGGCTACCTCAACATCGAGCAGAGATTTTTGTAAAGAAAAGAACATCCGCATTCCTCGTGCTGGTTAAGAACTTTTGGTAATTCATAGTAACAAGCTCCTGGAGCAGCACCTATAGCTCGTGCACCTTATCGCCTAGCTCCATTAGAGTTTGAAGAACTCTCTACGCAACTACAAGAACTCTTGGATAAGGGTTTTATTTGTCCTAGCTCATCGCCCTGGGGAGCTCCAGTGCTATTCGTAAAGTAGAAGGATGGTACTTTCAGAATGTGCAACGACTACCGTGAACTCAACAAAGTGACCGTGTAGAATCGCTATCCTCTTCCACGCATTGACGACTTGTTCGACCAGTTGCAAGGGCCGAGCTACTATTCAAAGATTGATTTGAGATCAGGATATCGCCAGCTGAGAGTTGAGAAGAGGACATCTCTAAAACAGCCTTTAGAACCCGTTATGGACATTATGAGTTTTTGGTCATGCCTTTTGGGCTGACAAACGCACTTGCGGTTTTCATGGACCTCATGAATCGAGTGTGCAAGCCTTACCTAGACAAGTTTGTCATAGTTTTTATCGACGACATCCTGATCTGTTCTAAGAGTCAGGAGGAACACGAACAACAATTACGGCTCATTTTGGAACTCCTTCGAACAGAACAGCTATACGCCAAGTTTTCAAAATGCGACTTCTGGCTTCGTGAAGTCCATTTCTTAGGCCATGTGGTGAACAAGGATGGGATTCACGTTGATCCATCCAAGGTAGATTCGATCAAGAGCTGGCCTGCACCTTGTACGCCAACGGAAATTCATCAATTCTTGGGCTTGGCAGGTTACTACAGGAGATTCATTAAGGATTTTTTCCAAGATTGCACAGCCACTCACCTCCCTAACGTAGAAAGGCGTTGCTTATCGATGGGGAAACGCATAGGAATTAGCATTCCAGCATTTAAAGGATAGACTTTGCAGTGCACCTATCATTTCATTGCCAGAGGGCATAGACGACTTCGTGGTTTACTACGACGCATCCATTCAGGGTCTTGGCTGGGTATTGATGCTGCGGGATAAAGTTATAGCCTACGCCTCACGCCAACTCAAAGTTCAGGAAAGGAACTACACGACACACGACTTAGAGCTGGGAGCTGTTGTTTTTGCACTTAAGATATGGCGACATTACCTGTACGGTACCAAGTGTGCCATCTACACCGACAACAGGAGCCTCGAGCATATCTTCAAACAGAAGGAACTGAATATGCGACAACGACGATGGGTCGAACTGCTGAATGACTACGAATGCTCGATCAGGTACCACCCAGGCAAAGCCAATGTTGTGGCTGACGCCCTCAGTCGAAAGGACACTGCGCCCAAGCGCGTACGAGCTTTACAACTCATTATACGGTCTAGTCTTCCTTCTCAGATACGTGATGCTCATGTAGAAGCATGGAAACCAGAAAACGTCAGGGCTGAAGCCCTACGCGGCTCAAGGCAACGCTTAGAACAGAAGGAAGACGGTGCTTACTACGTAACAGGACACATTTGGGTCCCACTCTATGGCAACCTACGAGAGCTTGTGATGGATGAGGCACACAAGTCTCGCTACTCAGTACATCCTGGTTCGGATAAAATGTACCACGATATCAGAACAACGTATTGGTGGCCTAGCATGAAGGCCCACATAGCAACTTACGTTAGCAAGTGCTTGACTTGTGCGAGAGTCAAGGCGGAATACCAGAAACCTTCAGGCCCACTTCAACAACCAGAGGTACCACAATGGAAATGGGAGAAAATTTTCATGGATTTTGTTACTGGCCTGCCTAGATCTCAACATGGTAACGATACTATTTGGGTGATCGTGGATCGACTCACAAAGTCTGCTCACTTCTTGGCAATCAAGGAAACAGACAAGTTCTCTACCTTAGCAGACATTTACCTAAAAGAAATGGTTTCAAGGCACGAGGTGCCAACCTCTATTATCTCTGATCGTGACGCACGCTTCACTTCAGAACTATGGCAAGCGATGCACAAATCTTTCGGCTCACGATTAGACATGAGCACAGCTTATCACCCGCAAACGGATGGGCAGTCTGAGCGCACTATCCAGACCCTTGAAGACATGCTTAGGGCATGTGTGATTGACTTTGGCAACGGCTGGGAAAAGCATCTGCCACTTGTGGAATTTTCGTACAATAGCTACTATACCAGCATTAAAGCTGCTCCGTTTGAGGCATTGTACGGGCGAAAATGCCGGTCACCTCTTTGTTGGGCAGAGGTGGGGGATAGTCAGATTACTGGTCCAGAACTTGTGGTGGACTCAACAGAGCGAATTGCCCAGATACGACAACGAATGGCGGCAGCTCGTGACCGTCAGAAAGTCTACGCCGATAAGGGCAGAAAACCACTAGAGCTCCAGGTTGGGGAGCGTGTACTACTCAAAGTTTCACCCTGGAAGGGTGTGGTTCGTTTTGGTAAAAGGGGCAAACTTAACCCACGATACGTTGGACCTTTCGAAGTCATTGAGAAAATAGGCAAGGTGGCCTACAAACTGAACTTACCAACAGAACTCAGTGCACTTCACAACGTTTTCCATGTGTCAAATCTGAAGAAGTGTCTGTCAGATGAGACCCACGTAGTTCCTTTGAAGGAGCTCACTATCGACGAGCAGTTGCGATTAGTCGAGGAACCAGTCGAAATCACGGACCGGGATGTTAAGGTCCTCAAGCATACTAGAATACCTCTCGTTCGAGTTCGTTGGAACTCACGTCGCGGCCCAGAGTTCACATGGGAACGCGAAGATCAGATGAAACAAAAGTATCCCCAACTGTTCGCAAACGGTACAACCACTACTGAGGCTGAAGCTACGGAATTTCGGGACGAAATTCCAGATCAACGGGGGGAGGATGTGACACCCATGGAAAACCAGGAAAACCATGCAACTTAACTAGCTTCCTCAGTGAGTACGTGCTAAATTTCAGGACGAAATTTCTTTCAACTTGGGGATAATGTGACAACTCGAATTTCCAAGATTTCCATCTTCGTAGTATTGCACGTTAATTGTTTAGATTGTTTGTTTACATGACTTATTTGTGCCGCAACTGTACACGTTGTAATATGTCAAACTGTATTATGGTTGGTAAGATATATACGGTGGGTGTTAAGCGTGCTTTTATAATTACGTGATGGGCAATACACGTGTTGGGTGTAGATTGTAGTATACATGATATGTATATAGATGTATATATATATATATTGTATTGATATTTATGTTTGTATAACTAAGCATGGAATCCTTGGCTGAAAACAACCCCTCACGAAATCACCCGTTAGCCGAAAACCCTTCCCCACCCACGAAAACACTCCAAGATGAAAACACATAAGTGTTTTCGTCCACTAGTGTGGCCAACGAAATCAAGAGTGGGCTTGGCCCAGGTGACGATTAGATATAATTTTATTAGAACCTTTACGCGAGAACGACATTTGGCAAAAACCCTAACCACCTCTCACATTCTCTCTCTCTCTTTGAACATGACGGCGATCTCTAGCTCTTTGGGAACCGTTGCAGGTCTCTTGTCAAAACCGCTTAGTATATCATCGAGGTAATTAGATTATTGTTGCGGTTATTGGATGATTGTCTTATCTGATTTGCAAACTGTTATGTGTATGGATGATGTGCATGTAAGAGGATCGACTAGTATGTGATGTTGTCTGTGGATCGAGTGATGATCTTGTTTTTCACAGCGATGTTATACGTGGAACTGTGGTCTTTGTTTTGATCAATGGTGTGATGATTAAATAGTTACTGGTCAATGAAATCGTGTAAACAGTAGGGTTAGGTTAATGATAGTATACTGTTGAAACTATACTATTGAAACTATCATGAATGATATGCTTGTTGATAGTTAGTATTGTTATATGATTGGGTGTTGAAGCTAACTGATTAAGTGAGTTATATGGATTGCTAAACATGTGAAAGAATGATGAAATCTGTATTGTTTTCAGAACTGGTTTATCGAATGGATATATGATAATATTATGGTGGCCGCATATGCTATAGGGGTCCCGGTTTAATTCATAATTGCATGTCAGAATTTATGAGTTATTTGAATTTGTTCAATCAAATCAATGTATAGAAAGATAACAATGAAATGTCTGATCATGTAATCTTTAAGTGGGTGGTGCACATGTCTTTGAATTATAATATTACATGTATGCATGAACTGTTACCCTAGTCTTGGGAGTAGCATGTGGACTAATCTTAGCTGAAATCTGATTGAATAATATTTGATGTATACGAATAATATGGGGAAATATTGCTAGAATATTAAACCTTACAATTGAGAAATTTATCTTTGGATTTGGGTCACACACACTAAGCTGGGCTGATTAGACTTTGGGCCACATATTAGTGTGATTTCACACTCTCAGCTATGGGCTGGCAGTAAGTGGGCTTTATACAGTTGGGTTGCCCACCTGTTGTTGGGCCACAGACGGGTAATGGTTCGCACAATAATATCATAGACGCACACCACTAGTGAAATCGTACACTGTGGATGACACTTATGTGAAACATGAATTATGTGAACCTGATTAACTGTTGTATGATGAATGATGTTAACTGCCAAACACTCTGTGGTATTGATTGTACGTGAAACTTTACGAACATGAACTGATTGAGTATACGTGCGTACTATAGGTCATGACTGATTATTTGTGAGCGTGTATTTAGCATACCGAGCAAACCAAGGTGAGTTCACACTCTACAAAGCATGGGATTCCCAGGGGTTGGGAATGGGGTTAAGGAATGTGGATTCCTCGTCCTTCTTGGGTAGGACAGTAATGGTTCAGGGATGTAATTCCTCGTCCTCACGGACAGATAACTTTACTAGACCAAAACTCTATCACGAAGTCCCTCCTTTTTATATCGACTTAATCGCCGGGCCAATGGCGAGCGGGTCATTAGTTAGATAGCGCTATTTAGGTCTGACAAGCCTCACACCGTGCCGCAGAGGACGGGCATGAACTAATGGATCTGGGCACGTCAATGATGATAGACATTGACAGTTCAGGGCACTTAAACATGACTTTAGTCAGCAGTCGATATGGTAACGAGTCTAGTGTAAACATGGGGTAACCCCCACGGCCGAAATGCTAGATAACTAATCATGGGGTAGCCCCCACGGCCGAAATGCCAGATAACTAATCATGGGTAAGCCCCACGGCCGAAATGCCAGATAACTAATCATGGGGTAGCCCCCACGGCCGAAATGCCAGATAACTATCATGGGGTAGCCCCCACTGCTGGATTGCCAGAGTTAATCGGTTAAACAAATCACGTTTTCAAATATGGGGTAACCCCCACGGCAGGGATGCCAGTTAAAGGAACTATTTTTGGAACAACTAAAACCAACACCCAACTGTGAACTCGCTCAACATTATTGTTAACTCGTTACTACATGCTTTGCAGGTCAATAGGTACTTAGCTGGAGCTTGCACAAGGAAGAGTCGTTGTGGGACATGGACAACTGTGTGCCATGTTAAACATTTGGATATTTGAACATATGATTTGGTTTTAAACATTATGCTTCCGCTCATACATTAAACTATGGTTGTTTTGGACACTAATTATGTTGGTTGGACTTTTACCATTAATTACTTGCTTGTTCAATATAATTAGTGGTTTGATCCTGGTCGGTCACGCCTCCAAGCGGTGATACTCCGCGTGTGGATTTTGGGGGTGTGACACATATGCACCTTACGGATTTATGCTACAAAAGGGCATTTTGGTCATTTCTTATGGGCATGTAAACCAATTAACGAATAGCTAACCAATCCTATGTGATCATAAGGTATAACCTCAGGGGTTATTCCCTATGCAACTATGATCACTAAGCAAGCTTGGTCGGGTCCTAATGATCGACCAAATGGGTCAGGTTTGAAAGTCTAAGCGGTTGTTTAGACCGCTTAGCTTACGACCCTAAACAAGCACCAAACTAGTAGTGACGAGTTAAACATGTCAAAACATGTTTAACTAACTTAGAAAACTGATTTGGTATCAAAACAAGGTGTTTTGATACCTAAAAGTAGTTTCGTTGCAAAATGGGCGCTAAAACACAGTTTGACCAAAACTTTGACTCGTCACTACACCTAGTTAACGTGGTAATCAGTAGGTATAATCGCAAAGGATTATAACCATCGTGATTACAATCACGTTGCAAAGTTCAACCGAACTTTGCGTTGACCATTGACTGGTCAAACCAAAAGTCAAACACTGTTTGAATTTTTAAACTAGTAAGCAATAAAAGAATGAAGGAATGCTCACTAAAGGTCCTTGCTATCTTTTCTACCAAGAACAAGTTTCCAATCACTTGAGAGAGCTCCCATTTCAAATTAGAAAGGAGATTGAGATGAAATGAGCAAGGAATGAATGAAAGGTGATGGCTATTTATACTTGTAGCCAGAACACAAGATCATGACATGCGTTTGTGTAGCTTCTAAGCAAAAATCATGGCCATACACTTGTTGGATGCAGGTTCAAAGCCTTGGAGAAGGGATAACTTGGTTACCACACAAAGAATTTGCAAGAACAGCCCCTAAAGTATCAAACAGATTGCAAAATATGATTTCTGGTTGCTGGGCATGCCTTACGGACCGTAAGGACATGTGCATACGGTCCGTAAGCTACTTGCAGACCAGCAACTTTCAGAAATTGACAATTTAGTCCCTGCACTTGAGAAACTTGATTTTTGATGCATTTTTGACACGTTTAAGCCCCGTTAACCCCATTTCAAAGATCTAAAATGAAGTTAAAGTATAGGGAACTTAAAATATGCTCAAAAATATCTCGGATGTCGGTTCGTTTGGTCGTACGGTTGCGTTGTTCGGTTAATTACGACGGAAGTTGTAACGAAAGCAAAAACGATCCAAATTAAGTGACGAATGGAATTTTTGCATGCTGATCACTAAAATAAAAATATTTTAGTGTGTAGAAAAATTTTGGATGTCCAGATGTGGTCAGAACGTAAGATATGCGTGAAAATGCAAACTTACGCCGTTTTTGACACTTTTAGTCCCTGTAAGATCCAATAAGCATATTTTCACACACCGAACCACTCAAAGCTTATTTCTAAGCTATGTTTAGGTTATTTATGGTATTTTTAGCTTATGATCATGTTCCGGACTGTACGTTGCCTTACGAAACGGCAGACTTTTGAAAGTTGACGCAAATAGTCCCTGTGAGTGAATAAACTTGATTTCGCCACACTAAACCTTCCAAAACTTATTTCGAAGTTATGTAAAGGTTATTTAAGGTATGTTAAGCCTATGTCACTGTTCCGGAGTGTTTGTTGCATTAAACTGGTTAAATTTTCGCATCAGTTCGTGTATAACCTTCCAGAAAGCGTTTTAGAGCTCGAATTCGAACAAGAATTGATATGTGCAAACGAAACACATATTTATACAAATCCCAACTATGAAATACAATATTTCATTGGTTTGGTATTTGTATGATGTTTGAAGTGACACAGGTGTCACATGAGTTACGTTACTTTGATATTATTCCAAGTTATAACTTATTGTTAAAATAATAATAATTATTTTAACTTGCATTATATTTGTAGGTCTTGAAATAATAGTTAGACAACTATTTCGTATTCATACTTCTCAAGTATTTTATGTGCGTATTTCTTTCCCAAGGATGGGGGTATTTTATACATGTATTTTTGTGATAATTCATATTTCTCGTTATCCAAAATATTATCCATCCAAAATATACTAGTAGCGGTACTGTGTTAAGTTATATTATTTTTCTCTAAATAATATAACTAGTTCCCAAATTATGCAAATATTCACACAAGCGTTTTAGTATAAGATATATATTCTAAATATATATTTGTCCTCTTTTATTTATGAAAACCAACCTCCGATACTTTAAAATTTTGTAACAATCACAATAATTATTGAAAGACAATGTTTAAAACATATTTGCAAACATTCTTTAGAAAATAATTTCTAAGTATTGAAATTTTTAGGAAATTTCGCCAGAGTTTCCTTTGTAAATGAAGGCGTCCATGCTAATAAGCATATCATTTTCTTTTCAAAACAATCACAATAATTATCAACAATTATCCTTTAAACAACTCTACATCACCGAGAGCATAAACTACATGCGTTAGATATTAATCAAGAACTTGATATATCACAAAAATGCGTAGTAACTTAGTAAAGCGTTTAGTGGACTTAGTTACCTTCCAAAGCGTAATTATTTCTTTAAAAATCATTTTCTCACAAAAGTTTAGTGTTTACAACTTGTAAATAATTTTTACAAAAATAAAACTTTTGAATTCTTCTCGTAAATAAAATGTTTTCACACTTGTTTTGGTTCCAAAAATGGTGTAAGTGTATGTGCAAGTCATGATTTTCTAAAAATTGGTTGTTGAACTTGGTTCATTTAGAAAAGTCTTTTGTAAAACACGGATCTACATGATCACCAACTTACTTTATTTACTTATATTTCAAGAAGAATCATTTTTATCAAGTTCATATTTAAACTAGAAGATGATTATTTCATGTGACATAATATCATCTCCTAATCTTGTTAAGTCATGTTTCTAATCATCACTTAACAAGTTCCGTATGGTGATTAACATTACATAACCAAGAATCATCATACAATCAACAACATATCAACTATAATATCATACTATCAACATTTCATCTTCATGTTTCATCCTTATGTAAACTTTATGTAATGCTTCATGTTTATGTTTATAGTTCTTGTTCTTTAGTATTTTAAACATAGTTATCATACTACAACCTTTTTCCATAAAAACAAGATGAACATGAGTTTAACAAGGACTTACTACTAGCACAAAGGCTAGGGATGATTTCTAGTGAAAAAGATGAAGAAAATGATGGTGAAAAGCAAGCAATGAAGCTCCTTGATGATCTACAAGTTGCAAGCTTCCTTAAATCACCTTCTAATCTTGAATGAAGCTTAGAAATGGATGAACATGGTTGTGATATGGTGGTGATGGTGGCGGTTGTGGTGAGCCGAGAGGGAGGGGAAGAGAGTGAGGGAGTGGGGTGATCTGTGAGGCCATACTTATAATCCTTTGTCTAATATCTTGTTCAACACAACAAGCAAACAATCCAATATAATATTAAGATGTAATCTAAGAGGCATGGGGGTGGGTCCCTTGGGTGACCGAAATCGGGTATGGGGGGGGGGGGTTGGATGTAGGTTTTTGATGGTGTTTGGTAAATACTAGTTAACTTTCGAGTATAAACTTACATATGTTAGTTAGTTGATATTTTAGCAGGTGTTATGGTGAACGAGGATCCTGACAAGCCAAGAAATAATTAAACAATGTATTTGACAAAAATTTAGTGTTCCGGGTAATGTCCGGTTGTTCGGTTAGATACCGTTTCGTTAAAGTGTTTAATTATTCCGTAAAGTGTCTTTTATATATCTTTTTGTAACACAATAAATTCCCGGCACTTAGGAAAGCATACAGGACCATTCTGCCATATTTTTGACATCTTACTAGTATGTTAAATGCGGATTTTTTGCTGAAAATGCAGAATTCTGCACTTAAAGTGTGTTTTAGGCACTTCCCGGCACTTTAAATATCACCTAGTGACGCATTTTTATGGTCCTCACTTCCCTACACTCCACACTAGTGTAGTACCCTGTCTCTGGCCCATACTGGGCCTCAAAAACACTGTCTGTCTATTTGCTGGCATTGTCAGCATGTTTCCGAATTATCTGTTCAGTGTGCTAACTGTGCTTTGTGCATCAAGTATGTCACTAATGTTTGTATGTAATAAATGGAGTGACGGTATGAAATGTGATGCATAAGCACATAATTAAAATTAATTAATTGTACGGATACCTGTAATTGTGAGGGTTGTCACATTCTCCCCCCGTTAAGAAAATTTCGTCCCGAAATTTTAGGTTCTACTTCTAGTTGCAGGGGTCTTAGGGAATAAATGTGGGTACTTGGCCTTCATACGATCCTCACGTTCCCATGTGAATTCTGGGCCATGCCGTGCATTCCAACGAACCTTGACGAGCTTAACACTACTCCTGCGTGTTTTGTTAACCTTCCAATCCGTAACCTCAACCGGTTCTTCAATAAAGTGGAGTGTGTCGTCAACATGAATTTCGTCGGTAGGAATGACCACGGTTTCCTGAGTTGGACTCTTTTTCAGGTTTGATACATGAAATGTATCATGAACACCATTTAGTTCAGCAGGTAAATCCAACTTGTATGCTACGAGACCAATCTGTTCCAGGATTCTGAATGGACCAATGTATCTGGGGTTTAACTTCCCACGCTTCCCAAAGCGTGCCACACCCTTCCAGGGTGAAACCTTCAACAATACCATATCTCCCACCTCAAATTCCAGAGGTTTTCTTATGTGGTTCGCATAACACTTTTGTCGATCTCGAGCCGCTTTGATGCGTTCTCGGATCTGGAAAATCTTGTCTGTTGTTTCCTGGACCAATTCCGGACCAACTAGCTGTCTATCCCCCGCGTCTGCCCAGCATAAGGGTGATCGACACTTACGCCCATAGAGAGCTTCTAACGGTGCGGCTTGAATGCTTGCATGATAACTGTTATTGTATGAAAATTCGACCAATGGTAGGTGAGTGTCCCAACTTCCACCTAAATCCATTACGCAAGCTCACAACATGTCTTCCAACGTTTGAATAGTCTGTTCGCTCTGTCCGTCTGTCTGCGGATGAAAAGCAGTACTCAGATTCAACTGAGAACCAAAAGCTTCTTGAAAGGATTGCCAAATCCTTGATATGAATCTTCCATCTCTATCAGAGATGATTGAGAGAGGCACTCCATGTCGTGCAAAAATCTCTCTCAGATATATCTCAGCGAGTTTGCTCGTGTTGTCTTTTTCTTTGATTGGCAAAAAGTGTGATGTTTTTGTTAAGCGGTCTACAATTACCCAGATCATATCATGACCTCTGGGCGTCCTTGGCAATTTTGTTATAAAATTCATGGAAATCTGTTCCCACTTCCACTGAGGTATTTCGGGTTGTTGCAAGAGACCTGAAGGCTTTTGGTATTCGGCCTTAACCTTGGCGCAAGTCAAACATTTGCTGACATATACCGCAACGTCGCCTTTCATCCTTGGCCACCAATAAAAATCCTTTAGATCTTGGTACATCTTATCCAATCCTGGATGGATCGAGTACCATGACTTGTGAGCTTCGTCAAAAATAACTTCTCTCAATCCACCAAAGAGGGGAACCCAAATTCTTCCCAAGAAACACAATGTTCCATCCTCCTTTGGTACCAATTGATTCTCCATCCCTCGGAGATACTCATTCTCAAGATTTTCCCTTCTAAGAGCTTCCCTTTGCGCAATACGAATGCGCAACGTGAGGTCTGTCTGAACAATCATTTCCAAAGCCCTAACCCTTATGGGCTTAATCCTTTCTTTCCGACTCAGGGCATCGGCGACCACATTCACCTTCCCTGGGTGATACTTGATCTCACAATCGTAGTCGTTCAACAATTCAACCCAGTGTCTCTGTCTCATGTTAAGCTCTTTTTGATCGAAGATGTGCTGCAGGCTCTTGTGATCAGTAAATATTGTGCATCGCGTGCCATACAAGTAATGTCGCCAGATTTTCAAAGCAAACACCACTGCGCCTAACTCCAAGTCATGCGTGGTGTAGTTCTTCTCATGGACTTTTAACTAGCGAGAAGCATATGCTATAACCTTCTGACGTTGCATCAGCACGCAGCCTAAACCTTGACGCGAGGCATCGCAATATACCACGAAGTCATCCGTGCCTTCGGGTAGAGACAAGATTGGTGCGTCGCAAAGCTTGTTTTAAAATAACTGAAATGCCTCTTCTTGTTTGTCTCCCCAATCAAACTTCTTGTCTTTCTGCGTGAGAGAGGTCAAAGGTTGAGCGATTTTCGAGAAATCCTCAATGAATCTAGGATAATACCTGGCCAAACCCAAGAATTTTCGAATCTCAGTTGGCGTTTTCGGAGTCTCCCAATTCTTGATCACCTCGATCTTTGTGGGATCCACATGAATTCCATTCCCATTAACCACATGACCAAGAAACTGAACTTCGCGTAACCAGAACTCGCACCTCGAGAACTTCGCGTATAACTTCTCCTTTTTAAGCAGCTCTAAGATGGCTCTTAGATGATGCTCATGTTCTTCTTTTGTTTTTTAGTAGATCAGGATGTCGTCAATGAACACGATCACAAACTTATCAAGGTAGGGCTTGCAGACTCTGTTCATTAAATCCATGAATACCGCTGGTGCATTTATCAACCCGAACGGCATAACCAGGAACTCGTAATGCCCATATCGAGTCCTAAAGGCCGTCTTTGGAATACTTTCTTCTTGAATCCTCAACTGGTGATAACCTGATCGTAGATCGATCTTTGAGTAAAAGCTTGAACCTTGTAATTGATCGAACAGGTCGTCAATCCTTGGCAAAGGATATATGTTCCTAATTGTCAGCTTTTTCAGCTCCCGGTAGTCAATACACATGCGGAAACTACCATCCTTCTTCTTGACAAACAAAACTGGAGCTCCCCAAAGCAAGAAGCTTGGTCTGATAAATCCTTTATCTAACAGCCCCTGGAGTTGCGTTGACAGCTCTTGCATTTCCGAAGGTGCAAGTCTATAAGGTGCCTTAGCCACAGGCGCTGTGCCTGGAACTAAGTCGATATGAAACTCGACTTGTCTTTGTGGCGGCAATCCTGGCAAGTCTTCTGGAAAGACTTCAGGATATTCCCTTACGAGTGGAATATCTTTTAGTTTCGGCTCAGCGGCTTCCTTATATACGATGTGTGCCAAGAAGGCAATACATCCCTTCTTCAAACATTTCCTAGCCTTCAAGCAACTAATGATCTGCAGGGGCGTATCACGCTTTTCTCCATGTACCACAATTGTTTCTCCATTCACTATTGGGATGCGAATGGTCTTCTCGTGACATACAATTTCGGCTTTGTTGCTTGACAACCAATCCATCCCTACTACCACGTCGAAGCTTCCCAACTCGACTGGCAGTAAATCCAGTGTAAATTCGTGTTCTCCAAGCTCTATTACGCACCCTCTGATAACTTCATTTGTTTCTACTAGCTTTCCGTTAGCCAGTTCGATTAAGTATGGAATGTCTAACTTACTAGCAGTTAACCCAAGCATATTCTTAAATTCTAGCGATATAAAACTATAGTCGGCTCCAGTGTCAAATAGTACAGATGCAAAGCGTTGATTTATAGGGAACGTACCAGTGACAACATTCGGGTCCTGGCGTGCTTCCCTCGCTCAAATGTTGAATACTCTTCCACGAGCTTGATTGAGTTTTGGGCATTCACGCTTGAAGTGCCCGACGTCTCCGCAGTTAAAACATCCCGGTCCTCGACCGTTACCATCTTCATTACCGCCTTGATTGTTGTTTTGATTGCGGTTACCAATTCCTGCTAGATTCCCGAAATTACCATGATTACCATTTCTGCCGTTGCGGTTCCCATTCACGTTACCTCCACGGTTGTTGTTACCAAATCCTCTTTGGCCACCACGGCCAGTACCAACCCAACAAGTGTCTTTTAAGTGACCCATCCTTCCACAGGATTCACATTTGCTAAGTCTGCACCGGCCAGCATGATGAAACTGGCATAATTCGCACTTGGGCAGAGTGCCCATGTATCCTTTCCCTTTGGCTTCAGCACCACGCTTATTTTCAGCTGGTTGGTTCACATCCTTCCTCTTGTTGGCACTGCCGGTACTCGTTTTAAAGTTGGAGAATTTCCTCTTGTTCTCCCCTGAAGATTCAACACGAGTTTCTTTCTTTTTCGGCTCAGAAATGGAAAACTTGTCCAATCTGATGGCTTCTTCCGTAAGTGCCACGCTGAGATCAATGGCTTCGGTAATTATCGGAGGCTTCAACGTCGTTACCATGCTCATGATCTGGGGTGCCAATCCCCAGATGAAACGCTCAATGCGTTTAAATTCAGGATCAACCATATATGGCACAACGCGTGACAAGTCGTGGAACCTCTGGACATATTCAGCAATTTTTGGTCCATCCATTTTTAGGTTTCAGAATTCCGTCTCCAGCTTCTGTATCTCTGCCCGTGAACAATATTTCTTCCTCATGAGCTCCTTCAGCTCATCCCATGTCAGTGCATACGCCGCCGCCTCTCCTAAGGTTTGAACTTGTAAGTTCCACCATGATAAAGCACCATCAAGAAAGAGGCCTGAGACGTAAGTAACTTGGTTTTCAGGAGCACACTTGCTCATCCTTATTACCGAATCTGTCTTTTCCGTCCATCTGACAAAAGTGACAGCACCTCCAGTGCCGTCGTAGTTCAAGGGCTTACAATCCAGAAATTGTTTGTAGGTACAGCCTGTACAGGCAATAATATTTACAGGAAGTATTAGCGGATATGCAAGGAATATCCGAATGTAATGTAGTGTGTCTCAATCAACTTGAATATTACCATTGGGTGGGTTGTTGTTGTTGTTGTTTGAGTTATTCCTGCTTGTTTCGGCACGCGAGGCCTCATAATCAGCTATTACTTTTGACATACGTTCCTGTAATTCTGCCTCAGTAGTAGGCAAGCGTGTGTCTCGTCGCGGAGGCATCTTCTAAAAGAAGATCATATCGATCAGGTCATAGTAAGTATGGTAAGTAAGTAATATGCGTATATAATAACATCCATCAACCTCATAACACATAACATCCCATGTTATAATATAAAACAAATAATTCAACAATGCATGTAGTGAGAACGTTGCCATTGAGCTTTCATTTAATCATGACCACAATATAGTTTTACATGTTTCACAGTACATCATACATCGAAATAAGATCATAGGGTTACATCACCCCAAAATACAAGTCAGTCTACACAAATCATATACAAAAACGTGGTCTTCCAAAAGTCTTTGTGTTGGCCCAATTGCGACTCTCTCACCAAAACAATCTACCTGCATCAAACCAAAAATATAGCTACGCTGATGGCGGAGGAGGAGGAGGAAAAGAGAAAAGCAAACGGCGCATAAGCACCCAGTCCTCCTCAAGTGCGTGGACAACGCGCAACAAGTAAGCAATCTGCTGCTCTGGAGTAAGGAAGCGGACATCAGAATCCAGGTGTAGTGGAAGAGGAGCTGGTGGTGTAGAAAAAGGAGACTGACAATGACACGGAGTAGGACGTGGAATCCTCTCTAGCTCCTGGACACGTCGGCTTAACGCGTCCTGCTGTAACTGTAATGAGATAAGTATGTCATCCGTGGTATATCCAACATGGAAAGGGTGATATGGGTCTGAAAGGGGCATGACATTGGGCGAAGAACACAGAAACGGCTCGCCCGAAGGTACAAAAGATGGTGTAGTGTGAGGAAACTGAGACATGAATGGAACAGCTGGCGATACACGCGGTAGAAAAGCAGGCTGCTGTCTCGACGAACCCTCCCCAGGACGAGGTGGAGGAATGTCCTGGAGAAAAGTGATAGGAAGGTCGGTGCGATGGATATCTGACACATGGGGAAAATGAGGGGCAACATCAATCGGTGCAGAGATGGGTGCATGAGGGGGAGTGACGGGTCTAACATATGGGGGATAATCGTCATCATCGATCCACCCGTTGTGGGTGTCAGCGTATCGAGGATCGATGTGAGTAGCAAAAGGTGCATGGTCAGCATACACAGGGGCCAAATCAGGTAATATCGATGCAATAACGGGAATATCAACAATGGGTTGTGCAATGGCTGGTGCATCCACAACAGGCGGTGCAACGAATGGAGCATCATGAAGAACAGGGTCGTACACAGGTACAGGGTCATGAGCAATAATAGGCTCTGGTGCCATGACAGGCTCAGGGTCGGCAAAGGCCATATCAAAGTTGGCAGGTACATCAAGAAGCTGATCAATAGGAACCACTGGTGCCTCCAAGGGCTGGTCATCAAGAATAAACTCGATCTCGTGATCGGGATCAAAATCAGGAGGAAAAACTGGATCAAAATCGTCCTCAAACTCAGGATCAAACTCAAACTCGTGGGGTGAACCAGGTACAGCTGACATAGCTGTATCGGAGTCGGAGTCAGTAGGATATCGATGCAATCCGACGGCGTGCAAAGTGGAAGATGATACTGACTCAAAAGAATCAGTACCGGGCTGATCAGATAAAATATCCTCAGTGGGAGCCTCAACAGGTGGTAAAACGATAGCATCCGCAATCGGAACCTCAACCAAGGGAATGGCGACACCGTCAGCAATCGGGGCCCCACCCTCATGGTCGTCCTCAGGGGAACCCTCGATGGAAAGATCGATGTCGTCATCAGACACAACATCGAGTGGCAAATCCTCTACGGGAAATGCGGCAAGTGGAACAGGATCAGGGATCTCAGCAAGAGGTAGATCCCCGACTAGAATACCATCAGCGAGCTGAACATCGTCTCCGACATCCCACAAAGCAAAAGGCTAGAAGTCATCATCATCACTGCTGTCAGTATCAGATGTATAAATCTCAGGATCTATGGGCATCAGATCATCTGAATCTACTGCTACGGGGTCTAGTGTGCCAGAAACTCCACTCGAAGAAGACATGGCGACTGTAACAAAACAATCACGACAATTGCACATATATCAACATATAATCAAATAAGCATGTAAGTCACAATAACGTAAGCAAGTAATCGTCCTAGTCTTCCCCAGACTATCCCACCCAGCCTCTCAGACTAAACTCCCTGGTCTCTAAGACCAACTCCCTGGCCTCTAAGACCACTTTCCCAGTCTCTAAGACTAAATCCCTGGTCTCTAAGACCAACCTCCCAGTCTCTAAGACTAAACCTCCCTCAGTCTCTAGGACTGAACCTCCCCAGCCGCTAAGGCTGAAATATGAATTTTGAAAGGTGTATTTGTGCCTTTTGTTTGTAAAATGTTTGTGCCCCGGATCTGGACTTTTAGTGTATGCAATGTAAAAATGTTTGAAAACATTTTCGTGAGAGCCCTAGTGATCATAGTCTAGACTCGAGAAAGAATCCTAGTTCGCTATGATCGATGCTTTGATACCAAGCTGTCACACCCTGGCTTTTGCGGAAGCGTGGGTTTATTTGGTGTGACTTCTTAATACCATAGCAACAATCATAACAATGCTATATGATAAAAACACAAGATGCTCATCCATTAATATAGTTAGAAAGTACCATAACATAATTGTCTTGACTCATCAACCCAAAATAAGTTACAACCATGACTTGTTTAAAAATGAGTTCCCAATGGACTCAACAAAAAGACCTTAAATAAAACGAAGTTTGGAGACGTGTGACCCGTCCAGGCAAGGGTTACACCTCCCAAACCCTACACCCCTGGATGACATCTTTTATTTAATACGCAGCTTAACGTGCATCACCCGCCAGATCCGATCAATTCCCTGAAATACATGTAGTTTGAAAAATCAACAAAAAGTTGAGCGAGTTCATGTGTATGTGAGTTTGTATAAACCTTTGTAAACGGTGTATGTATAAACCTTTGTACACGGTGTATGTATGAAAGTCCCTGGTATGTAGCAATAAGGAAAAAAAAGAGATCACCAATGGTTTGCAAGGCCATTGATATGTGTGAAGTGATGCAGGAAGACTCAAACCTAGCAAAGTTGCACCGGGCTTCCGGCTGTAAGACACAGTCACCACTATGGGCCGCCCCGGCCTCATGGGTGTGGGCTCGCTACACCCAAATAGATCTATCACTCATGTCCCTTGGTCCTACGACGAGGATTAATGGCCTTTAGTAGCCGCCTACCCACTCACATGACCTAAAGATGTATGAACGTCCCTCCTTAAGCTAACCATACCATGTATAAAAATGTATGTATAATTGTAACATGTATTTCACCCCCGAAGTTATAAAACTGAAAACAGTTAAGAGAAAAGGGGTCATGAACTCACCGTAGTGCGTCTCATGTGCTCGAACTCAAACCTTGTCATCTATACAACGACCTACAATGTACTAATGTCTATTAGACGAACGGGCCGTGCCTTGGCTTAGTATTTACGGGTTTGAGTTATGTTATTTTGATATTATTCCAAGTTATAACTTATTGTTAAAATAATAATAATTATTTTAACTTGCATTATATTTGTAGGTCTTGAAATAATAGTTAGACAACTATTTCGTATTCATACTTCTCAAGTATTTTATGTGCGTATTTCCTTCCCAAGGATGGGGGTATTTTATACATGTATTTTTGTGATACTTCATATTTCTCGTTATCCAAAATATTATCCATCCAAAATATACTAGTAGCGGTACTGTGTTAAGTTATATTATTTTTCTCTAAATAATATAACTAGTTCCCAAATTATGCAAATATTCACACAAGCGTTTTAGTATAAGATATATATTCTAAATATATATTTGTCTGCTTTTATTTACGAAAACCAACCTCCGATACTTTGAAATTTTGTAACAAAACTTATGGCGAAGTTTATTTTGAAAGACGTTTAAAACATATTTGCAAACATTCTTTAGAAAATAATTTCTAAGTATTGAAATTTTTAGGAAATTTCGCCAGAGTTTTCTTTGTAAATGGAGGCGTCCATGCTAATAAGCATATCATTTTCTTTTCAAGACAATCACAATAATTATCAACAATTATCCTTTAAACAACTCTACATCACCGAGAGCAAAAACTACATGCGTTACATATTAATCATGAACTTGATATATCACAAAAATGCGTAGTAACTTAGTAAAGCGTTTAGTGGACTTAGTTACCTTCCAAAGCGTAATTATTTCTTTAAAAATCATTTTCTCACAAAATTTTAGTGTTTACAACTTGTAAATAATTTTTACAAAAATAAAACTTTTGAACTCTTCTCGTAAATAAAATGTTTTCAAACTTGTTTTGGTTCCAAAAATGGTGTAAGTGTATGTGCAAGTCATGATTTTCTAAAAATCGGTTCTTGAACTTGGTTCATTTAGAAAAGTCTTTTGTAAAACCCGGATCTACATGATCACCAACTTACTTTATTTACTTATATTTCAAGAAGAATCATTTTTATCAAGTTCATATATAAACTAGAAGATGATTATTTCATGTGACATAATATCATCTCCTAATCTTGTTAAGTCATGTTTCTAATCATCACTTAACAAGTTCCATATGGTGATTAACATTACATAACCAAGAATCATCATACAATCAACAACATATCCACTACAATATCATACTATCAACATTTCATCTTTGTGTTTCATCCATATGTAAACTTTATGTAAAGCTTCATGTTTATGTTTTTAGTTCTTGTTCTTTACTATTTTAAACATACTTATCATACTACAACCTTTAACCATAAAAACAAGATGAACAAGAGTTTAACAAGAACTTACTACTAGCACAAAGGCTAGGGATGATTTCTAGTGAAAAAGATGAAGAAAATGATGGTGAAAAGCAAGCAATGAAGCTCCTTGATGATCTACAAGTTGCAAGCTTCCTTGAATCACCTTCTATTCTTGAATGAAGCTTAGAACTAGATGAAGATGGTTGTGATATGGTGGTGATGGTGGCGGTTGTGGTGAGCCAAGAGGGAGGGGAAGAGAGTGAGGGAGTGGGGTGAATTTTGTGAAGTGATGTGTGATCTATGAGGCCATACTTATAATCCTTTGTCTAATATCTTGTTCAACACAACAAGAAAACAATCCAATATAATATTAAGATGTAATCTAAGAGGCATGGGGGTGGGTCCCTTGGGTGATCGAAATCGGGTATGGGGGGGGGGGGGTTGGATGTAAGTTTTTGATGGTGTTTGGTAAATACTAGTTAACTTTTGTCACACCCCGACCGCGTAAAACAACAAATCGCGGCGGAAACATCGGGGCGTGTTGCGACAGAATTAATTGTTTCATAACCATGGCACACAAAGTGTATTTTATTTATTAAATAAGGGTGTTACATTGTTTCAAACAGGAAATTAACGAGTGCAGAACATAATTAAACATAGTCTGTCTTCTTTTAAAGTTTCTAAGGCACAGGTCCGCCCTAGTATCATGAACAACATCCTATGGAAAAGCACCTGAAAACACATGTGAAAATAGGTACGTCAGCATAAAAATGCCTGTGAGATACATAGGTTTTGTGAAAATAAGATTCATGACTTTTGTTTGAGAAAATGTTTAGTCATGAACCTTGTTATTTGCTTTGTCTTGTAAATCATTTGAAAACAATAAGATCAGATGATATGTATAAGTAAATGTCAGGTTAAATAAATAACCATGTAAAAATGTGTTTTTATAAGGTAAGTTGTTTGTAAATCAATGTCTTGTGAAAAGTATGTTATTTGTATAAAATGTTATATGTATCAAACTGAAATGATTCAAATAACGTTACGCCATGTAATACCATACAAACACTTATATATAGGAAGTACCAGCGGCGTATCCACCATGCTTGTATCATATTACACACGCATCGTTAACTTAATCACTTAATCAAACCAAACCAAACAATGTAAGAAGTCTATGTTTAAATCAATTGTCAAATGTATTGGGTAATATGTCAAAGTGTTTATGTCAAGATGTAAATCATGTCAAATGTCTATGTCAAATATCCATGTCAAATGTCTATGTCAAATATCCATGTCAAATGTCTATGTCAAATATCCATGTCAAATGTCTATGTCAAAATGTCATGTATGGCAAGTGAAATGTCTCAACTAAACCATATGCACAAAAACAAAGTATTGAAGTAAAACATGGTTTAAATCAACGCTATGTTTTGTGTAAATGCATGCAACTATTTAATATGAACATTTATGCGGTATTGTGAAAATGCATACATCCAAGCCTGGCGACTGTGGTGATAAACCCTTTAAACAAATTAAAGGTCTATCTGTCTTAATGTCAACGAATTCGGTCATTCCTTTCTGTCCCCTTACCCTGGGATGTCCGGAACGGGAGTTGTCAATTCCTATGGTACCACTACCTACTAACGAACGGCGTAGCTAGTGTTAATGGATATATTGTCCCATGTAAACAAACCAAATGTCATAACAAAATGTGAGCATGTGAAAACGATGCACTAAGTATGTAATCAAATAAACATACGTAGCGTGAAATGTCATGTAAAACGATGTACTAAGTAATGCACACAATGGGCACACCTAGCATGAAATGTCATGTAAAACGATGTACTAAGTAATGCACACAATGGGCACACCTAGCATGAAATGTCATGTAAAACGATGTACTAGGTAATGCACACAATGGGCACACCTAGCATGAAATGTCATGTAAAACGATGTACTAAGTAATGCACACAATGGGCACACCTAGCATGAAATGTCATGTAAAACGATGTACTAAGTAATGCACACAATGGGCACACCTAGCAGGAAATGTCATGTAAAACGATGTACTAAGTAATGCACACAATGGGCACACCTAGCATAAGATGAAATGAAATCATGTACTATAATGTACTAATGAACATAGCAGGTATATGATGTGAAAACAGGAAAGCATGAAAGTAACAAGTAGGCACATGTGTTCCACCCCAAAACAGTTTGGAAAAACAGTAAAAGAGGGGTCTATGTACTCACTTGAGATTGCTCAGTTGTATAAAGATAACCACCAAGCAATGCAAGAGATCTCGGAATCAAACGGCACCTAATATAGGTAACTATGTTAATAAACCGGACCTAAATCGGAAGACTGGGTAGCATTAGGGTTTGTAAACCAAATGAGTGTAGGAACTCACGTGGTATGGTTTAACAAAGCCTAAATGCTAAATGAAACTTAACATAATTGTTTACGACCCATTATGATCCGTTTAGGTAGCTTATGCTACTTTAACGCATCGTGCGCGTGAAACGCGTTCGGACCGCCTAACTAGCCCTATGACAAGTATTATATGCCTAAACATGTTACATAATCAGTTACGTGACAAAAGTTTAGGTTACATATGCTAAATTACCAATTATGTATGAAAAGGGTATTCTGGTAATTTACCTAAGGCATATAAACTACCTATCATACAACTACTTAAACGTCGTGACCATAAGGTATAACCTCGGAAGGTTATTCCCTACACTATGGTCACCTAATGTATTTGGTCGGATCCTAATGATCGACCAAACTGGGTCGGGTTCGAAGGTATAGGCGATTTATTAGATCGCCTACCCTACGACCCTAGACAACGTGGTAATCAGTAGGCATAGTCCCAAGGGACTATGACCATCGTGATTACAATCACGTTGCGAAGTTCTAACGAACTTCGCATTGACCATTACTGGTCAACGCTGAAAGTCAAACAAAGTTTGACTTTCTGACTCGAAAAGCAGTAAAAATAAGGAAAAGAACGAAAGAATACTTACGAAGGGTCCCCGAATGCTAATCGTGATCACAATAACTCAGGTATGGAACAATGGTTCCAACTTAGAGTTAAATAGATCAGATTCTTGTAAGTAATGAGGTTGGATGGCATGGGTATTTATAGTATTCGGGTAACCGTTGAGATCGTTTCTTGGAAAAGGGGAAAAGATCTAGTACGTACACTTGTCACAACCTTATGGTGGCTACATATGCTCCTTATCTTAGTGACTAAGCAATTGAGAACATGTGGTTGTGGTTAAATCTGCTGAAAACAGGCTGTTAAACATTGCACCTGGTCTGGAGACCCCATACGCATCGTATGGTATATATACCATACGCATCGTATGGGTGAACTTTGGCAGAATTACAGTTTTGGTCCCTGAACTGTATTTAGGCCATTTTTGACACGTTTAAGGCTCGTTAACCCCATTTCAAAGCTCTAAAATGAAGTTAAAGTATAGGGAACTTAAAACATGCTCAAAAATATCTAGGATGTCGGTTCGTTTAGCCGTACGAACGCGATGTTCGCTTAATTACGACGGAATGCGCATAAGCGCGAAAAATGATCCAAATGACGCGACGAATGGAATTTTCTTATGGCGAACACTAAAATATAATGTAGTCATGCTTTCATAAATTTTTGGATGTCCAGATGTATTCAGAACGTAAGTTATGCGCTAAAATGCAAACTTGTGCACTTTTTGACACTTTTAGTCCCTGAATGTCCCAAAAGTTTATTTTAGCACACCAAACCCCTCAAAGCCTATTTCTAAGCTATGTAAAGGATATTTAAGGTGTGTTTAACTTATGGTCATGTTCCGGAATGTTCGTTACAGTTCAAATTGACATACTTTCGCAGTTTGTCATATTTAGTCCCTGTAAGCGAATTAACTTGTTTTTGCCATACCAAAGCCTTCAAAACTTATTTCTAAGTTATGTAAAGGTTATTTAAGGTATGTTGAGTATATGTTGATGTTCCGGAGTATTTCTCGCATTAAACTGAGTACGTTTACGCACTAGTTTGCGTATAACTCTCCAGAAAGTGATATAGAGTTTGAAATTACATCAAAGTCAAAACATGAAAAATGTAAAACATAACAAAACAAACATTGTGATCAAATAACATTGTTTTATTGATAATAGAACTGTTCATAGTGATTACAAGCACAGTTGTTACAGTCTCCCCTACTTGTGGAAATTTCGTCCCGAAATTTATTTAGAGGAAACTCGTGGAAAAAGATGTGGGTATTTCGCCTTCATTTGATCTTCGCGTTCCCAAGTAAACTCAGGTCCACGTTTAGCTTCCCAGTGAACTTTGACCAAAGGAATGCGCTTGCGTTTAAGCCACTTGACTTCACGTTCCATGATTTCCACTGGTTTCTCAACAAATTTCAGTGTTTTGCCAACACGAATTTCGTCAAGCGGTATGGAGAAGTTCTCATCAGCTGTACACTTCTTGAGATTGGACACGTGAAAAGTTGGATGAACATTTCCTAGTTCAGGAGGTAACTCAAGTCTGTAGGCTACCTTTCCGATTCTTTCGACGATCTTGAATGGTCCAACGTATCTAGGTGCAAGTTTTCCTTTCTTTCCAAATCTGATCACACCTTTCCAAGGTGAGACCTTAAGTAATACTCGATCACCGATTTGAAATTCTAAGGCTTTGCGTTTTGGGTCCGCGTAAATCTTCTGACGGCTTCTAGCTGCCTGAAGGTTATCACGAACTTTCTTGACCTTGTCAGTTGTCTCTAAAATGAGGGCAGGTCCAGTAAGTTGAGCCTCGCCAATCTCATTCCAGCAGACTGGTGAACGACATTTTCGACCATAGAGAGCTTCAAAAGGAGCCATTCCGATGCTAGTGTGATAACTGTTGTTGTAGGAGAATTCAATCAATTTAAGATGTGAATCCCAGCTACCACCAAAATCGATCACACAAGCTCTTAGCATATCCTCCAGAGTCTGGATTGTTCTCTCAGATTGACCATCCGTTTGCGGATGATAAGCTGTGCTCAGATTAAGTTGGGTCCCCATAGCAGATTGCATGGTTCTCCAAAAATGAGAAGTGAAACGAGCATCTCTGTCAGAAATGATGTTCAAAGGAACACCATGTCGAGCTACAATTTCATCCACATAGATTTGAGCAAGTCTGTCAGTAGGAAAATCCTCGCGGATTGGCAAGAAATGTGCTGACTTTGTAAGACGATCAACGACTACCCAGATGGCATCATGACCTTTCTTTGTGCGTGGGAGTTTGGTAACAAGATCCATAGTAATGTTTTCCCATTTCCAAACTGGGATCTCTGGTTGCTCCAATAAACCAGAAGGACGCTGATGTTCAGCCTTAACCTTAAGACAAGTAAGGCATTTTGATACGTATAAGGCAATGTCTTTCTTCATACCAGGCCACCAATAGTGAGTACGAAGGTCCTTATACATTTTATCTGAGCCCGGATGAATAGAATAGCGAGACTTATGGGCTTCATCCATAAGTAAGGTACGAAGATCATCCTGGCTTGGGACCCACAAACGGTCCATGAAGTAATATGACCCATTGTCCTTCAGTTCCAAAGCAGGCGTTATGTGATAGGGAAATTCCTTATCCATTAAACCTTGTGAAACACAAGATTGCTGAGCTTGAGAAATACGTGCTTGAATATCGGATCGAGCTTGAATAACAGATTGAACGCGTACACAATGAAGCTTAGTACGTTCCTTACGACTCAATGCATCAGCCACGACATTCGCCTTACCAGGATGGTAGCGAATTTCGCAGTCATAGTCGTTTAAAAGCTCAACCCAACGTCGCTGTCTCATGTTGAGTTCTTTCTGGTTGAAGATATGCTGAAGACTTTTGTGGTCCGTGAAAACCACACATTTTGTACCGTACAAATAGTGTCTCCAGATCTTGAGAGCAAAGACAACTACACCCAACTCAAGATCATGAGTGGTGTAGTTCTTCTCATGTATCTTCAATTGTCTTGATGCATAGGCTATGACTTTGTTCCTTTGCATCAGAACACAGCCAAGACCTAATTTCGATGCATCACAATACACAACAAAATCATCATCACCCTCAGGCAATGATAGGACAGGCGCATCGCAAAGTTTCTGCTTCAAGTGTTGAAAAGCTTCCTCTTGTTTGAATCCCCAGTAAAAGGGCATTTTCTTCTGAGTTAGAGCAGTTAGAGGAACTGCAATCTTAGAGAAGTTTTCAATGAAGCGGCGATAATAACCCGCTAGACCAAGAAAAGAACGAACTTCAGTAGGAGTAGTAGGTGTATCCCAATCCTTAATCGCACTGATCTTGGAGGAATCTACATGAATACCTTGTTCGTTAATAATGTGTCCCAAAAATTGAACTTCTTTAAGCCAAAATTCGCACTTGGAGAATTTGGCGAAAAGTTGCTCTTTCTTCAGGAGTTCCAGAGTAAGACGAAGATGCTGCTCGTGATCAGCTCGCGTCTTAGAGTAAATCAAGATGTCGTCAATAAAAACAATGACGAACTGATCCAAATAAGGTTTGCAGACCCTATTCATTAAGTCCATGAAAACAGCAGGAGCATTAGTCAAACCGAATGGCATGACTGTGAACTCGTAATGCCCATAACGAGTACGGAACGCTGTCTTCGGAATGTCTTCTTCTTGCACCCGAAGTTGATGATACCCGGAACGCAGATCGATCTTCGAAAAATAAGAAGCGCCTTGTAACTGATCAAAGAGATCGTCAATGCGAGGTAGGGGATATCGATTTTTGATGGTAAGCTTGTTAAGCTCACAATAATCGATACACATCCTAAAGGATCCATCCTTCTTCTTTACAAAAAGAACGGGAGCACCCCACGGTGAAAAACTAGGACGTATAAAACCTTTGTCAGAGAGCTCCTGAAGCTGTTTAGACAACTCTTGCATCTCAGACGGTGCAAGACGATATGGAGCTCTGGCAATGGGGTTTGCACCAGGTACGAGATCAATGCGGAACTCGACTTGGCGTGCTGGAGGTAGACCAGGTAAGTCTTCAGGGAACACTTCAGAATAATCCCGAACGACAGGAATATCTGAAATAGACTTACCCTTGCCTTTATCTTCTGTAACATGTGCTAAGAAAGCCACATAGTTCTTCTGCAGATACTTCCGAGCTTTAAAACAAGACATAAGTTTGAGACCACCGGTAGGCTTCTCACCTTGAACCTGCAGGATCTCGCCTGTCGAAAGCGGCACACGAACAATCTTCTTAGAACAAACTATCTCTGCGTGATGCTTGGATAACCAATCCATTCCCACAATAACGTCGAAGCTTCCAAGTTGCATAGGCGCGAGGTCAATAGGAAAAAGATGGTCGTTAAGATTCAACTGGCAGTTGTGAAGAACAGAATCAAGAATAATGGGTTCACCACTAGCAACCTCTACTGTCAAAGATTTGCCTAGTTTCGTTCTAGACACTCGAAGCATTGGTTCAAAGGACAAAGACACGAAACTCTTATCGGCACCGGAATCGAAAAGAACAGATGCAGGCTGATTATTAATAAAGAACGTACCGTTCACCACATTATCGTCAGCCTGTGCCTCTTGGGCATTCATGTTAAAAACTCGGCCTCGAGCCGGAGCCGGATTCTGGTTCTGGTTCTGGTTCTGGTTGGCTAGCCTTGGGCACCGGTTCCTGTAGTGGGTCAGATCCCCACAATTGTAACAAGCACCTGGTGGGTATTGTGGTCTTGCAGCTTGACCCTGTTGCGGTGCAGGAGGCTGAGCAACTTGTTGAGCCGGGTTCTGAACCGCGGGATTCTGAGCAGATCGACAAACATTGGCGAGATGGCCTGATTTCCCACAGTTAGTACAGAAACGGCATGGAAGTTGCGGCTGGTGGTGACTGTTGCATCTATTGCACAAAGGTGCATTTCCTGTATAGGGTTTCTTCGCTGGAGGCTGTGCAGGTTGGTTGAGAGCTGCCTGATTAGCTTGGGCAGTGATAGCAAAATTTTGGGAAGCCTTACGCTTCCTTGACCTCTTCGAAGAACCAGAGTTCTTTCCATTCAAGTTTTGACCTTTCTTGCTATCTTCCTTGTCAGCCGACTGCTTCTTGCCCTTGTCACCCTTCCTGTGTAACTTGTTCTTCCGGATCTGTGACTCAGTCAATGTCGCAGATAACTCGATCGCCTGACGAAGTGTGGCAGGGTTACTACCAGTAAGAATGTCTTGTACCGAGTCAGGTAGGCCATCGATGTATCTCTCGATAGCCTTGTCGAGTGGGGTGACCATTGTTGGGCAAAGCAGACTCAATTCTTCAAACCGATCAGTATAAGCCCTGTGCTCACCACTATCTTGCTTCAAAACATCAAACTCTTTCTCCAACGCTCGCTGCTCATGACGAGGACAGAATTCCCTCATCATAAGGGCTCTAAGTTCAGCCCATGTCTGTGCGAGAGCAACTTCAGCACCCTGGTCTCTCATAACCCCGTTCCACCATGTCAAAGCCCTCTTCTGAAATACGCTCGAGGAGAACTCGACCTTGCGATTATCCGGACACTGCACATGGCGAAAAGTATTCTCTATGCTCTCGAACCACTGAAGAAGCCCAGTCGCTCCCTCAGAACCACTAAACTTGAGTGGTTTAGCCTGGTTAAAATCCTTGTACTTGCACGGACCATTGTTGTTGTTGTTGGCTTGGTTCCACTGAGCAAAGAGATTTGGAAATTGAGCAGCCATTTGCTCAGCAATAATTTCTGCCAGTTCGGCAGTCGCAATCAGATTGTCGCGTCGAGGAGGCGTTCTAAAAGAGGAAAACATGAAAAGAAACGAGTGAGATGATTGGATGAAAAGAATGAGATGATAAAAACAAGAATTGCAAACAGCATAGATGGTGGTCATTCGTCCGTATCACAAAGCAAACAAACGACTCACAGTGACTAATCAAAGTAAATGGATCAAAAATAATGTATAATGAAGACATGCTCGCCTATAAGTGAACACTCATCCCAAGAATTCCCAGGTAAGCACAACTGGTCTCGCGTCTGGTTGAGATGTATGCGAAGTGCTTGCCTAGACAGAAAACTCAGAATACAGGCATTCACCCTTCCAGTTTGCACACGTTCACATTATTTAAAACCCAAAACGTTTGACGGGATTTTTGAAAATTAGAAGGCACAAGGCCAAAAACCAAACTTGAAAAGGGTTCAAAACCATAAAACAGAGGGTTCAAAACCTTACAATTGAGGGTTCAAAACCTTGTAAAAATTTATTCAAAAACAGATGATTGTTTTTCAAAAATCGTTTCGGAAAAATTTTGGTTCCTTGTTTTGTTAATCACCTAAGGATAGGTGATGTACATGTTTTAAGATCTAAACACAAGATAACTTGTGTTAGGTTCCTAGAAAAGTTATAGTCTAGGTCAAAGCATTACTAATAACCTAATTCCCTATAACCATTGGCTCTGATACCAACTCTTCTGTCACACCCCGACCGCGTAAAACAACAAATCGCGGCGGAAACATCGGGGCGTGTTGCGACAGAATTAATTGTTTCATAACCATGGCACACAAAGTGTATTTTATTTATTAAATAAGGGTGTTACATTGTTTCAAACAGGAAATTAACGAGTTCAGAACATAATTAAACATAGTCTGTCTTCTTTTAAAGTTTCTAAGGCACAGGTCCGCCCTAGTATCATGAACAACATCCTATGGAAAAGCACCTGAAAACACATGTGAAAATAGGTACGTCAGCATAAAAATGCCTGTGAGATACATAGGTTTTGTGAAAATAAGATTCATGACTTTTGTTTGAGAAAATGTTTAGTCATGAACCTTGTTATTTGCTTTGTCTTGTAAATCATTTGAAAACAATAAGATCAGATGATATGTATAAGTAAATGTCAGGTTAAATAAATAACCATGTAAAAATGTGTTTGTATAAGGTAAGTTGTTTGTAAATCAATGTCTTGTGAAAAGTATGTTATTTGTATAAAATGTTATATGTATCAAACTGAAATGATTCAAATAACGTTACGCCATGTAATACCATACAAACACTTATATATAGGAAGTACCAGCGGCGTATCCACCATGCTTGTATCATATTACACACGCATCGTTAACTTAATCACTTAATCAAACCAAACCAAACAATGTAAGAAGTCTATGTTTAAATCAATTGTCAAATGTATTGGGTAATATGTCAAAGTGTTTATGTCAAGATGTAAATCATGTCAAATGTCTATGTCAAATATCCATGTCAAATGTCTATGTCAAATATCCATGTCAAATGTCTATGTCAAATATCCATGTCAAATGTCTATGTCAAATATCCATGTCAAATGTCTATGTCAAAATGTCATGTATGGCAAGTGAAATGTCTCAACTAAACCATATGCACAAAAACAAAGTATTTAAGTAAAACATGGTTTAAATCAACGCTATGTTTTGTGTAAATGCATGCAACTATTTAATATGAACATTTATGCGGTATTGTGAAAATGCATACATCCAAGCCTGGCGACTGTGGTGATAAACCCTTTAAACAAATTAAAGGTCTATCTGTCTTAATGTCAACGAATTCGGTCATTCCTTTCTGTCCCCTTACCCTGGGATGTCCGGAACGGGAGTTGTCAATTCCTATGGTACCACTACCTACTAACGAACGGCGTAGCTAGTGTTAATGGATATATTGTCCCATGTAAACAAACCAAATGTCATAACAAAATGTGAGCATGTGAAAACGATGCACTAAGTATGTAATCAAATAAACATACGTAGCGTGAAATGTCATGTAAAACGATGTACTAAGTAATGCACACAATGGGCACACCTAGCATGAAATGTCATGTAAAACGATGTACTAAGTAATGCACACAATGGGCACACCTAGCATGAAATGTCATGTAAAACGATGTACTAGGTAATGCACACAATGGGCACACCTAGCATGAAATGTCATGTAAAACGATGTACTAAGTAATGCACACAATGGGCACACCTAGCATGAAATGTCATGTAAAACGATGTACTAAGTAATGCACACAATGGGCACACCTAGCAGGAAATGTCATGTAAAACAATGTACTAAGTAATGCACACAATGGGCACACCTAGCATAAGATGAAATGAAATCATGTACTATAATGTACTAATGAACATAGCAGGTATATGATGTGAAAACAGGAAAGCATGAAAGTAACAAGTAGGCACATGTGTTCCACCCCAAAACAGTTTGGAAAAACAGTAAAAGAGGGGTCTATGTACTCACTTGAGATTGCTCAGTTGTATAAAGATAACCACCAAGCAATGCAAGAGATCTCGGAATCAAACGGCACCTAATATAGGTAACTATGTTAATAAACCGGACCTAAATCGGAAGACTGGGTAGCATTAGGGTTTGTAAACCAAATGAGTGTAGGAACTCACGTGGTATGGTTTAACAAAGCCTAAATGCTAAATGAAACTTAACATAATTGTTTACGACCCATTATGATCCGTTTAGGTAGCTTATGCTACTTTAACGCATCGTGCGCGTGAAACGCGTTCGGACCGCCTAACTAGCCCTATGACAAGTATTATATGCCTAAACATGTTACATAATCAGTTACGTGACAAAAGTTTAGGTTACATATGCTAAATTACCAATTATGTATGAAAAGGGTATTCTGGTAATTTACCTAAGGCATATAAACTACCTATCATACAACTACTTAAACGTCGTGACCATAAGGTATAACCTCGGAAGGTTATTCCCTACACTATGGTCACCTAATGTATTTGGTCGGATCCTAATGATCGACCAAACTGGGTCGGGTTCGAAGGTATAGGCGATTTATTAGATCGCCTACCCTACGACCCTAGACAACGTGGTAATCAGTAGGCATAGTCCCAAGGGACTATGACCATCGTGATTACAATCACGTTGCGAAGTTCTAACGAACTTCGCATTGACCATTACTGGTCAACGCTGAAAGTCAAACAAAGTTTGACTTTCTGACTCGAAAAGCAGTAAAAATAAGGAAAAGAACGAAAGAATACTTACGAAGGGTCCCCGAATGCTAATCGTGATCACAATAACTCAGGTGTGGAACAATGGTTCCAACTTAGAGTCAAATAGATCAGATTCTTGTAAGTAATGAGGTTGGATGGCATGGGTATTTATAGTATTCGGGTAACCGTTGAGATCGTTTCTTGGAAAAGGGGAAAAGATCTAGTCCGTACACTTGTCACAACCTTATGGTGGCTACATATGCTCCTTATCTTAGTGACTAAGCAATTGAGAACATGTGGTTGTGGTTAAATCTGCTGAAAACAGGCTGTTAAACATTGCACCTGGTCTGGAGACCCCATACGCATCGTATGGTATATATACCATACGCATCGTATGGGTGAACTTTGGCAGAATTACAGTTTTGGTCCCTGAACTGTATTTAGGCCATTTTTGACACGTTTAAGGCCCGTTAACCCCATTTCAAAGCTCTAAAATGAAGTTAAAGTATAGGGAACTTAAAACATGCTCAAAAATATCTAGGATGTCGGTTCGTTTAGCCGTACGAACGCGATGTTCGCTTAATTACGACGGAATGCGCATAAGCGCGAAAAACGATCCAAATGACGCGACGAATGGAATTTTCTTATGGCGAACACTAAAATATAATGTAGTCATGCTTTCATAAATTTTTGGATGTCCAGATGTATTCAGAACGTAAGTTATAAAATGCAAACTTGTGCACTTTTTGACACTTTTAGTCCCTGAATGTCCCAAAAGTTTATTTTAGCACACCAAACCCCTCAAAGCCTATTTCTAAGCTATGTAAAGGATATTTAAGGTGTGTTTAACTTATGGTCATGTTCCGGAATGTTCGTTACAGTTCAAATTGACATACTTTCGCAGTTTGTCATATTTAGTCCCTGTAAGCGAATTAACTTGTTTTTGCCATACCAAAGCCTTCAAAACTTATTTCTAAGTTATGTAAAGGTTATTTAAGGTATGTTGAGTATATGTTGATGTTCCGGAGTATTTCTCGCATTAAACTGAGTACGTTTACGCACTAGTTTGCGTATAACTCTCCAGAAAGTGATATAGAGTTTGAAATTACATCAAAGTCAAAACATGAAAAATGTAAAACATAACAAAACAAACATTGTGATCAAATAACATTGTTTTATTGATAATAGAACTGTTCATAGTGATTACAAGCACAGTTGTTACAACTTTCAAGTATAAACTTACATATGTTAGTTAGTTGATATTTTAGCGGGTGTTATGGTGAACGGTGATCATGACAAGCCAAGAAATAATTAAACAATGTATTTGACAAAAACTTAGTGTTCCGGGTAATGTCCAGTTGTTCGGTTAGATACCGTTTTGTTAAAGTGTTTAATTATTCCGTAAAGTGTCTTTTATATATCTTTTTGTAACACAATAAATTCCCGGCACTTAGGAAAGCATACAAGACCATTCTGCCATATTTTTGACATCTTACTAGCATGTTAAATGCTGAATTTTTGCTGAAAATGCAGAATTCTACACTTAAAGTGTGTTTTAGGCACTTCCCGGCACTTTAACTATCACCTAGTGATGCAGTTTTATGGTCCTCACTTCCCTACACTTCATACTAGTGTAGTATCTTGTCCCTGGCCCATACTGGGCCTCAAAAACACTGTTTGTCTATTTGCTGGCATTGTCAGCATGTTTTCGAATTATCCGTTCAGTGTGCTAACTGTGCTTTGTGCATCAAGTATGTCACTAATGTTTGTATGTAATAAATGGAGTGACGGTATGAAATGTGCTGCATATGTATGTATGATACAAAAATCATAAAGCAGTTCAAGTTGTCAGTTGTAATCAAGCACAGTCATTAAGCACATAATTAAAATTAATTAATTGTACGGATACCTGTAATTGTGAGGGTTGTCACAGTTTGAAGCGAGATTTCTTCCTCTTCATCCTCAATAAATCCTTATAGAGTTTCAGCCGTTGGCCATTTGACTTTGAATGGAGGTCCATTCCGAGATTTAATTTCTACTGCGCCGTGTGGGAAAATATGGGTGATGGAAAAAGGTCCTGGCCACCTAGACTTTAATTTACCAGGAAATAGTCAAAGTCATGAATTAAACAAAAGAACTTGATCTCCTACTCGAAATTCATTAGGTTTAATATGTTTGTCATGCAAGTTTTTCATTCTTTCCTTATAAATTTCTGAGTTTGAGTATGCATAATTCTTATGTTCGTCTAATTCATTCAACTGACAAAATCGATTTCTACTAGCAAATTCTAAATCTAAGTTTACATTTTTAATTGCCTAGTAGGCTTTGTGTGCAATTTCTACTGGTAAATGACAACTTTTTCCGTAGACTAGCTTATATGGGGTTGTGCCTATTGTTGTTTTATAAGCAGTTCGAAAAGCCCATAAAGCATCATCTAATTTATCTGCCCATTCCTTTTTATTTAACCCTACGGTTTTTTCAAGTATTCATTTTAAACCTCTATTAGTCACTTCCAAAAATTGTCCGTTTGTTTGAGGGTGATATGCTGTTGAGACCCGTCTACCGCCACAAGTATATATTTGTTTCCTTTTGACGGTGGGAAAGGTCCCATAAAGTCGAGTCCCCACACATCAAAAATTTCACAAACAAGAATGCCATTTTGGGGCATTTCGTTTTTGGAAGAAATATTACCTGTTCTTTGGCAAGCATCACATGTCTTGACAATAC
Organism: Helianthus tuberosus; assembly: GCA_030545235.1. Lineage (NCBI taxonomy): Eukaryota > Viridiplantae > Streptophyta > Magnoliopsida > Asterales > Asteraceae > Helianthus > Helianthus tuberosus. The sequence continues at coordinate 57,741,463 of CM060426.1, read as the reverse complement.
TTTGGGCGTCTTTGTAAATGGTTGGCCAATAAAACCCCGAATCAAATACCTTTCATGCAGTACTAGCAGCACCATGATGTCCTCCGTATGGACCTTCATGACAATGGTGGAGAATTCTTCTTGCTTCGCTACCATGTACGCATCATCGGATGAGTTGGTCGGCACACATTTTGAAAAGATAAGGATCTTCCCAAAAATAATGCTTCACATTAGCAAAGAATTTCTTTCTTTGATGATGTGGCCAACCCTTAGCGACTATACCGCTAGCTAGGTAGTTAGCATAGTCGGCGTACCATGGTTCTTCTTTGTATTCCACCATTTCCAGGGACTCCGTTGGAAATTTTTCGTTAATTTGCTCGTCCCTGGTTGCCTCCAAATGTCACACCCCCAAAAATCCACACGCGGAGTACCACTGCTTGGAGGCGTGACTGACCAGGATCAAACCACTAATCATATTGAACAAGCAAGTAATTAATTGTAAAAGTCCAACCAACATAATTAGTGTCCAAAACAACCATAGTTTAAGTTATGAGCGGAAGGATAATGTTTAAAACCAAATCATAAGTTTAAATATCCAAATGTTTAACATGGCACACAGCTGTCCATGTCCCACAACGACTCTTCCTTGTGCAAGCTCCAGCTAAGAACCTATTGACCTGCAAAGCATGTAGTAACGAGTCAACAATAATGTTGAGCGAGTTCACAGTTGGGTGTTGGTTTTAGTTGTTCCAAAAACAGTTCCTTTAACTGGCATCCCTGCCGTGGGGGTTACCCCATATTTGAAAACGTGATTTGTTTAACCCATTAACTCTGGCAATCCAGCCGTGGGGGCTACCCCATGATAGTTATCTGGCATTTCGTCCGTGGAGGCTACCCCATGTATACACTAGACTCGTTACCATATCGACTGCTGACTAAAGTCATGTTTAAGTGCCCTGAACTGTCAATGTCTATCATCATTGACGTGCCCAGATCCATTAGTTCACGCCCGTCCTCTGCGGCACAGTGTGAGGCTTGTCAGACCTAAATAGTGCTATCTAACTAATGACCCGCTCGCCATTGGCCCGGCGATTAAGTCGATATAAAATAGGAGGGACTTCGTGATAGAGTTTTGGTCTAGTAAAGTTATCTGTCCGTGAGGACGAGGAATTACATTCCTGAACCATTACTTTCCTACCCAAGAAAGGACGAGGAATCCATATTCCTTAACCCCATTCCCAACCCCTGGGAATCCCATGCTTTGTAGAGTGTGAACTCACCTTAGTTTGCTCGGCAGATACACAAAAAGGTCAAGTCTAGCAGCTAGTGGTCAACAACGTCCTAACATGGTTACCATACAAGTCAGGTTTTGGTTTCAAGTAGTGCACACAAGTATCACATAGATAGCATATAAGAAACACATATGGATCATGGCAAACATGCAACATCACGTTCAACAGTTATCTCGTATTCCGTATTGGGCTCGCACAAGCTTAGTGGCCTTGTGCGAGTCATCCGTTGGAGCCCAAAACTACCCGGCCCAATGTCAAGAAACCCAACAATCCATAACATGAATACAGCCTTTATAACATATCTTGTGCGATTCTGTAATACACCCGGCCCAACATATGCACCCAACAAGTAGCATAACAGTCCTAACATGTATCGGCCCAAATAGACACACAAGTCTTGTGCGATCCGATTGGGTTGTGCGACTAGGTTTGGGCTTTAAGGCCCAACAGTTAACAAACATTATCACTTGTGCGATCCAACAAGCCTTGTGCGACTGTGGGTGCCTTGTGCGACTGGACTCCTTGTGTGACCCGGAGTCTTGTGCGAGTGGACCTCTTGTGCGACCAAGAGGTCTTGTGCGATCAGTTTTATTGATTCGAATATTATGGAAATCAGTTACCCAGCTTTTATCTTGCAAACAATTACAAGGTTTCCTTTTATTTTATCAATTAACAAATTAACAGTTTCATACACCTTAACAATTCGATCAAACAAGGGTTTTTAACATCTAATTCATATGAACCCTAAATATAATCAAAATATAACTATCAATCATAATCATCTACACGATTCATGTTCTTGATTACTAGCATACATCCTAACAACTCCACTATCATTCTAATCGTATATCACAGCCGATTATTTGTAATTGATTAACAACATCACATGATTAACAATCCGAAGCATACACATATCAGCCGATTTAACAAGCATTCGGTCCCAGATCATAATCATACAAATCAAACTTGTTTAACATCAATACATAACATCATTGTTCATCATTCATACAACCACAATCATTTAATCCAATCATGCAATCATAACATCGTATAACTAATCATAAATCAAGCACACTAACCGATTGAGAAAGAGAGTGATCTGATTCAAGGAATGATCTTCGAGAGAAGGGGATGCTTGCCGTCGGCTTAGAGAGAGAGGAGAGCACTAGGGTTTTACGTGTGTTGTGTGATTAGCAACAAATGAGAAAACAGCTCCCTAATGGTGTGTGTGAGCGAATAAGAGGAGTGGGCCGACCCTTACTTGGGCTACCCTTGATCCGAATACAAGTTGTGGCCCTAATGGGCTTGTGCGATCGGGTGAGTGTTGTGCGTTTGGGTCGTTTATATACATACATACATACAACATAACATATATTCACCTAACATAACATTCCATTAAATCATCCAATTCATATAGTCACATAATGTTTACGTTACATCAAGGTACAAAGATAGGTTCGGAAATACGAGTTGTCACATTATCCCCAAGTTTAAAGAAATTTCGTCCCGAAATTTTGTACGTACTCACTGAGGAAGCTAGTTAAGTTGCATGGTTTTCCTGGGGTGTCACATCCTCCCCCCGTTGATCTGGAATTTCGTCCCGAAATTCCGTAGCTTTAGCCTCAGTAATGGTTGTACCGGTTGCGAATAGTTAGGGATACTTTTGTTTCATCTGATCTTCGCGTTCCCAGGTTAACTCTAGGCCACGACGTGAGTTCCAACGAACTCGAACGAGAGGTATTCTAGTACGCTTGAGGACCTTAACATCCCGGTCCCTGATTTCAACTGGTTCCTCGACGAATCGTAACTGCTCGTCGATAGTGAGCTCCTTCAAAGGAACTATGTGGGTCTCATCTGACAGACACTTCTTCAGATTTGACACGTGGAAAACATTGTGAACTGCACTGAGTTCTGCTGGTAAGTTCAGTTTGTAGGCCACCTTGCCTATTTTCTCAATAACTTCGAAAGGTCCAACGTATCGTGGGTTAAGTTTGCCCCGTTTACCAAAACGAACCACACCCTTCCAGGGTGAAACTTTGAGTAGTACACGCTCCCCAACCTGGAGCTCTAGTGGTTTTCTGCCCTTATCGGCGTAGACTTTCTGACGGTCACGAGCTGCCGCCATTCGTTGTCGTATCTGACCAATTCGCTCTGTAGTGTCTACCACAAGTTCTGGACCAGTAATCTGACTATCCCCCACCTCCGCCCAACAAAGAGGTGACCGGCATTTACACCCGTACAATGCCTCAAACGGAGCAACTTTAATGCTGGTGTGGTAGCTATTGTTGTACGAAAATTCCACAAGTGGCAGATGCTTTTCCCAGCCATTGCCAAAGTCAATTACGCATGCCCTAAGCATGTCTTCGAGGGTCTGGATGGTGCGTTCGGATTGCCCATCCGTTTGCGGGTGATAAGCGGTGCTCATATCTAATCGTGAGCCAAAGGACTTATGCATTGCTTGCCACAGTTCCGATGTAAAACGTGCATCTCGATCCGAGATAATAGAGGTGGGCACTCCGTGCCTCGAGACAACTTCCTTAAGATATACGTCTGCTAGGGTGGAGAACTTATCCGTTTCCTTGATAGCCAAGAAGTGAGCAGACTTTGTGAGTCGATCCACGATCACCCAAATAGTATCATTACCACGTTGAGATCTAGGCTGGCCAGTAACAAAATCCATGGAAATTTGCTCCCATTTCCATTGTGGTATCTCTGGTTGTTGGAGTGGGCCTGAAGGTTTCTGGTATTCTGCCTTGACTCTCGCATAAGTCAAGCACTTGCTAACGTACGTTGCTATGTGGGCCTTCATGCTAGGCCACCAATATGTAGTTTTGATATCGTGATACATCTTATCCGAACCAGGATGTACTAAGTAGCGAGACTTGTGTGCCTCATCCATCACAAGCTCTCGTAGGTTGCCATAAAGTGGGACCCAGATGCGTCCCGTAACATAGTAAGCACCGTCTTCCTTTTGTTCTAAGCGTTGCCTTGAGCCGCGTAGGGCTTCAGCCCTGACGTTTTCTGGTTTTAATGCTTCCACCTAAGCATCTCGTATTTGAGTAGGAAGACTAGACTGTATAGTAAGCTGTAAAGCTCGTACGCGCTTGGGCGCAGTGTCCTTTCGACTGAGAGCGTCAGCCACAACATTGGATTTGCCTGGGTGGTACCTGATCGAGCATTCTTAGTCATTCAGTAGTTCGACCCATCGTCGCTGTCGCATATTGAGCTCCTTCTATTTGAAGATATGCTCGAGGCTCCTGTGATCAGTGTAGATAGCGCATTTGGTACCATACAGGTAGTGTCTCCATATCTTAAGTGCAAAAACAACAGCTCCCAGCTCTAAATCGTGTGTGGTGTAGTTCTTTTTATGAACTTTGAGTTGGCGCGAGGTGTAGGCTATAACTTTATCCCGCTGCATCAATACACAACCAAGACCCTGAATGGATGCGTCGCAGTAAACCACGAAGTCGTCTGTGCCCTCTGGCAATGAAAGGATAGGTGCACTACAAAGTCTATCCTTTAAGTGCTGAAACGCTAACTCATGTGCATTTCCCCAACTATAAACAACGCCCTTCTGCATTAGTGAAGTAAGAGGCTGTGCAATCTTGGAAAAATCCTTAATAAACCTCCTGTAGTAACCTGCCAATCCCAAGAATTGGCGAATTTCCGTTGGCGTACGAGGGGCAGGCCAGCTCTTAATCGAATCTACCTTGGATGGATCAACGTGAATCCCATCCTTGTTCACTACATGGCCTAAGAAATGGACTTCACGAAGCCAGAAGTCACATTTTGAAAACTTGGCATACAGCTGTTCTGCTCGAAGAAGTTCCAAAATGAGTCGTAAATGTTGCTCGTGTTCCTCCTGACTCTTCGAATATATCAGGATGTCATCGATGAAGACAATAACGAACTTGTCTAAGTAAGGCTTGCACACTCGATTCATCAAGTCCATGAAGACCGCAGGTGCGTTTGTCAGCCCAAAAGGCATGACCAAAAACTCATAGTGTCCATAACGGGTTCTAAAGGCTGTTTTAGAGACGTCCTCTTCTCGGACTCTCAGCTGGTGGTATCCTGATCTCAAATCGATCTTTGAATAGTAGCTCGACCCTTGTAGCTGGTCAAACAAGTCGTCAATACGTGGAAGAGGATAGCGATTCTTCACAGTCACCTTGTTAAGTTCACGGTAGTCGATGCACATTCTGAAAGTTCCGTCCTTCTTCTTCACAAATAGCACTGGAGCTCCCCAAGGCGATGAGCTAGGGCCAATAAAACCATTATCCAAGAGTTCTTGTAGTTGCGTAGAGAGTTCTTTCAACTCTGATGGAGCTAAATGATACGGTGCACGAGCTATGGGCGCTGCTCCAGGAGCTAGCTCGATTTGGAACTCGACCTGGCGATGAGGCGGGAGGCCAGGTAGTTCCTCAGGAAATACCTCAGGATAGTCGCGTACAATCGAAAAGTCTTCTATCTTCTTCTCTTTCTTCGAGGTGTCAGTAACGAGAGCCAGAATAGCAGTATGGCCCTTACGTAAACACTTTTGGGCCTTAAGGAAAGAGATGATGCTCACAACCGCACCACACTTGTCGCCACGAATCATAAGGGGTTCATCACCTGGGCGAGGAATACAGACAATCTTTTCGTTGCAAAGAATCTCTGCTTGGTGTTGGGATAGCCAGTCCATTCCAATGACAACGTCGAAACTGCCCAGAGTGATAGGAAGGAGGTCGATCGAGAAAGTGTGATCAGCAAGAATGAGATTACAACCTTTGACTACGTGTGTGACCTCTATACTTTTACCATTAGCTAACTCTACAGCGTGCTTGGGATACAAAGGTGTTGGGGTACGCTTAAGCAGTTGACTAACTTTTAGGGACACATAACTAGTATTAGCACCCGAATCAAATAAGACAGTAACGTAAAAGTCGTCGAGAAGGAACTTACCCGTCACAACATTGGGATCATTCCTAGCTTCTCCCTGGCCAATAACGAACACACGACCCCTTGGCCCGTTGCCAATGTTACCCCCATTGTTCCCATTCCCCTGATTGTTGTTGTTATTGTTGTTCTGGTTCCTGTTCAGCTGGGGACAATCTCTCTTGAAGTGGCCTTCAGCTCCACACTGTAAGCACCCTTTGTTATTACCCTGCGGCTGCTGTTGCTGGCGCTGATTCTGTTGAGCTTGTGGTTGCTGACGATTCTGGTTTGCGGGGTATAAACTTCTATAATCCTTTGCTGCGTGGCCTGGCTTGTTGCACCGATGACAGTTACCCCTGGTGCATGGCCCGTTGTGGTGTAGGTTACAGCGATTGCATTTAGGGTGTTTCCCCTTGTACACACCATGACTTTGTCTACCAAATGATTGCTGACTAGGACTCCTATAGTCTTCAGTCCTTCTCTGCTGAGAATGAGATTGCACAGAAGTTGAACCTTTGCTTGAAGCTCCATCCCATTTTCTCTTGTCGTCACTAGGAGCATCCGAAGTAGCTGTAGCACTTATACGCTTGGGTAACCTATTCTGCTCCACCGCCTGATCAGTGAGACGGTGAGCCAACTGAACAACCTGCTGGATGGTGGCGAGGTTTGCTGAAGTCACATGACTTTGGATTTCTGGCTCTAAGCCCTTGAGATAAAGTTCGATACGCTTAATTGGAGGGTCCACCATAGTAGGACACAGTAATGCAAGCTCATTCGATCTCTTCGTAGACGCCTCAATTTCTGACCCCGTCATCTTGAGGTTGAAGAACTCGACTTCCAGCTTATGAATGTCATCACGACTGCAGTATTCTTCCTTGATCATCTCTTTAAAATTGTTCCATAGGGTGGCGTTAGCAGCAACCAACCCCAGCATTTGGACCTGAGCGTTCCACCATGTGAGGGCTAAACCCTCGAGAGTACCGGTAGCATACTTCACCCTGCGTGCCTCAGGGCATTCACACATTTCGAACACAAATTCTAGTTTCTCAAACCAGTGGAGGAGACCTACAGCTCCTTCAGTGCCGCTAAAAGTAGTTGGTCGGCAGTCCATAGAGGTTTTGAAGGTGCACACAGGTGGCTGAGCATGTTGACCTGTGGTGGGTGTAAGAAAGGATAAGGTTTAACACAAAGATAGGTTCACGAGAGTAGGATCTAAAGATCCTAGAATGAGTTTTAAACTGCAGGGTATACCTCCTGCCTGTGCGGCTGCAAGTGCCGCAGCAACCTGTTCGTTAATCAGAGCCGTCAACTGGGCTTGAGTCATGTTAATGCGTCCAGACATGATCTTCATATCAAAGAAACGTGAATGAGAAGGGTTCGCGAAAGTGCGATGACAGAAGAGAGTAAGCACACATGTGCTCAAGCAACAGTAGCTATACTAACTAAGCATATCATGAGCAAGGTTCTACGGTATCTATCATGTAGGTAATAAAACATAAACCATATCACCTAGAATGTCGAGCCTTGCACGGGGTGTGAAGCGTCGTTGTGGATCGTAGAGCACTGTACAGGTTATAGTCTGGTTTTAACAAAAATCATTTTCCCTTATTAAAACCAAGTTCTCTATAACCAATGGCTCTGATACCAATCTGTCACACCCCCAAAAATCCACACGCGGAGTACCACCGCTTGGAGGCGTGACTGACCAGGATCAAACCACTAATCATATTGAACAAGCAAGTAATGTCCCACACGCGGAGTACCACCGCTTGGAGGCGTGTCCAAAACAACCATAGTATAAGTTATGAGCGGAAGCATAATGTTTAAAACCAAATCATCAGTTTAAATATCCAAATGTTTAACATGGCACACAGCTGTCCATGTCCCACAACGACTCTTCCTTGTGCAAGTTCCAGCTAAGAACCTATTGACCTGCAAAGCATGTAGTAACGAGTCAACAATAATGTTAAGCAAGTTCACAGTTGGGTGTTGGTTTTAGTTGTTCCAAAAACAGTTCCTTTAACTGGCATCCCTGCCGTGGGGGTTACCCCATATTTGAAAACGTGATTTGTTTAACCCATTAACTCTGGCAATCCAGCCGTGGGGGCTACCCCATGATAGTTATCTGGCATTTCGGCCGTGGGGGCTACCCCATGTATACACTATACTCGTTACCATATCGACTGGTGACTAAAGTCATGTTTAAGTGCCCTGAACTGTCAATGTCTATCATCATTGACGTGCCCAGATCCATTAGTTCACGCCCGTCCTCTGCGGCACGGTGTGAGGCTTGTCAGACCTAAATAGCGCTATCTAACTAATGACCCGCTCGCCATTGGCCCGGCGATTAAGTCGATATAAAATAGGAGGGACTTCGTGATAGAGTTTTAGTCTAGTAAAGTTATCTGTCCGTGAGGACGAGGAATTACATTCCTGAAACATTACTGTCCTACCCAAGAAAGGACGAGGAATCCATATTCCTTAACCCCATTCCCAACCCCTGGGAATCCCATGCTTTGTAGAGTGTGAACTCACCTTGGTTTGCTCGGCAGATACACAAAAAGGTCAAGTCTAGCAGCTAGTGGTCAACCACGTCCTAACATGGTTACCATACAAGTCAGGTTTTGGTTTCAAGTAGTGCACACAAGTATCACATAGATAGCATATAAGAAACACATACGGATCATGGCAAACATGCAACATCACGTTCAACAGTTATCTCGTATTCCGTATTGGGCTCGCAGAAGCTTAGTGGCCTTGTGCGAGTCATCCGTTGGAGCCCAAAACTACCCGGCCCAATGTCAAGAAACCCAACAAAACCATAACATGAATACAACCTTTATAACATATCTTGTGCGATTCTGTAATACACCTGGCCCAACATATGCACCCAACAATTAGCATAACAGTCCTAACATGTATCGGCCCAAATAGACACACAAGTCTTGTGCGATCCGATTGGGTTATGCGACTAGGTTTGGGCTTTAAGGCCCAACAGTTAACAAACATTATCACTTGTGCGATCCAACAAGCCTTGTGCGACTGTGGGTGCCTTGTGCGACTGGACTCCTTGTGCGACCCGGAGTCTTGTGCGAGTGGACCTATTGTGCGACCAAGAGGTCTTGTGCGATCAGTTTTATTGATTCGAATATTATGGAAATCAGTTACCCAGCTTTTATCTTGTAAACAATTACAAGGTTTCCTTTTATTTTATCAATTAACAAATTAACAGTTTCATACACCTTAACAATTCGATCAAACAAGGGTTTTTAACATCTAATTCATATGAACCCTAAATATAATCAAAATATAACTATCAATCATAATCATCTACACGATTCATGTTCTTGATTACTAGCATACATCCTAACAACTCCACTATCATTCTAATCGTATATCACAGCCGATTATTTGTAATTGATTAACAACATCACATGATTAACAATCCGAAGCATACACATATCAGCCGATTTAACAAGCATTCGGTCCCAGATCATAATCATACAAATCGAACTTGTTTAACATCAATACATAACATCATTGTTCATCATTCATACAACCACAATCATTTAATCCAATCATGCAATCATAACATCGTATAACTAATCATAAATCAAGCACACTAACCGATTGAGAAAGAGAGTGATCCGATTCAAGGAATGATCTTCGAGAGAAGGGGATGCTTGCCGTCGGCTTAGAGAGAGGAGAGCACTAGGGTTTTACGTGTGTTGTGTGATTAGCAACAAATGAGAAAACAACTCCCTAATGGTGTGTGTGAGCGAATAAGAGGAGTGGGTCGACCCTTACTTGGGCTGCCCTTGATCCGAATACAAGTTGTGGCCCGAATGGGCTTGTGCGATCGGGTGAGTGTTGTGCGTTTGGATCGTTTATATACATACATACATACAACACAACATATATTCACCTAACATAACATTCCATTAAATCATCCAATTCACATAGTCACATAATGTTTACGTTACATTAAGGTACAAAGATAGGTTCGGAAATACGAGTTGTCACACCAAAGCTGGGTCTTCTAACCGTGAAAGATGATCTGCTGCGGTGTTTTCAGCTCCTCTTTTGTCTTTGATTTCAATATCAAATTCTTGGAGGAGTAAAATCCACCGAATCAAACGTGGTTTTGTGTCCTGCTTTTTGAAGAGATATCGAATGGCTGCATGATCTGTATAGACGATTGTTTTAGAAAGAACAAGATAAGAACAAAATTTATCAAAAGCAAATACCACAGCTAGTAATTCTTTTTCAGTTGTTGTGTAATTTTCTTGTGCATCGTTAAGTGTTTTACTAGCATAATAAATTGGGTGAAAATGTTTTTCTTTTCTTTGTCCTAAGACAGCTCCAACTGCAAAGTCACTTGCATCACACATGATTTCGAAAGGAAATTTCCAATCAGACGCTATCATGATAGTTGCATTGACTAACATCTCCTTTAGGGTTAGAAATGCTTGATTGCAATCCTTGTCAAAGATGAAAGGGGCATCTTTTTCAAGTAATTTTGTTAGAGGCCTTGAGATTTTAGAAAAGTCTTTGATAAACCGCCTATAAAATCCGGCATGCCCTAGGAAACTTCTGATAGCTCTAACGAAGGATGGGGGTGGTAATCGAGAAATAGTGTCTATTTTGGCTCGATCAACCTCCATTCCTTATCTTGAGATCTTGTGACCGAGTACTATTCCCTCCGTTACCATGAAATGACATTTTTCCCAATTAAGGGCGAGGTTAGTTTCCTCACATCGGGATAGCATTCGTTCAAGGTTATCAAGGCATTGGTCGTATGAATCCCCAAAGATAGAAAAGTCGTCCATGAAGACTTCCATTGTCTTTTCTATCATGTCATGGAAGATGGCTACCATGCAACGTTGGAAGGTTGCGGGGGCATTACATAGACCAAATGGCATGCGTCGATAAGCAAAAGTTCCATAGGGACATGTGAAGGTTGTCTTTTCTTGGTCTTTGGATGCTATCGGGATTTGAAAGTAACCTGAAAAACCATCCAAGAAACAGTAAAATTTATGACCGGATAATCTTTCTAACATTTGATCAATAAAGGGCAAAGGAAAGTGATCTTTCCTTGTTGCTTCATTTAATCGTCTATAGTCTATACATACTCTCCATCTTGTGACGATTCTCGTTGGTATTAATTCATTCTTTTCGTTAGTTATTACCATCATACCTCCTTTCTTTGGAACTACTTGAACGGGACTTACCCAAGGACTATCGGAGATAGGATAAATAAGTCCGGCGTCAAGTAATTTGATGACTTCGTTTTTAACCACTTCTTGAACATTAGGATTTACTTAACGTTGTGGTTGTATTACCGATTTGTAGTCATCGTTCATTAAAATTTTGTGCATGCACATGGAAGGACTTATTCCTTTAATATCTACAAGCTTCCAAGCAATCGCATTTTTGTGTTTTTTCAAAAGGTCAATTAGTTTTTCTTTTTCTAAACTATCTAACTTAGACGAAATAATTACAGGTGATTTACCATCTTTGTCTAGAAAAGCATATTCCAAACCTTTTGGAAGTTCTTTGAGCTCAAGAGGTGGGTCTTTAGGAGACTCCTTATTGGGTTGCTCATTTTGATCAAGAACTTTAAAAGTTTGGTCTATGGCGACCTCTTCTTCAACAAAGTGGTCAATCTTTTTACTTGTATCGGGTGGTTCATCTTCATCTTCAATTAGGGGGTCATCATTGCCGAATGGATATTTCATTGATTGCTCAAGATCGACACTCTTTTTAAATGCCCCTAATTGAAGAGGTAGATTGTTGTACTTCCGGTTTTTCAAAGCTTCGTGAGTTTTTACAAAGGGTCATCCCAACACTAGAGGAGCATCATCGAGGATGACAAAGTCGGTTGGGATTACCATTTGATTTGTTTGAACCAAGACATCCTCAACTACACCTATTGATTTTATTATTTTCCGATTAGATAGAAAAAAGGGTATTTGAAGTGGAGAGAAATCACTAATACTTAATTTTTTGAAAATGTAGTTGGGCATTATGTTAACACAAAGATCTTTATCAATTGTGACATTACTAATAAATGAATTTTGAAAAAAAACATGGAACCGGTGTAATGTTGATTTCAAAAGGATCTTCTTTAATTAGCGAGGTTTGATCATTAGTTAACTTAATACTTACTGTTTCGTCAATTTTAGTGTTAGTGTTTAACTCTTTTAAAAACTTAGCATGAGTGGGTACTAAACAGTGATTTTCAAAAGAAGGTGACAAGAGATTAATTTCTTCAAAATTAGACTCTTCTTGAATTTTAACGTTGTCGGACTCACCTTTTTCGTTGTTTAACTCATGTTTCGCCTCTTCACTTATTTGTTCATCCATTTTTACACTTTCAATTATCTCATCTTTATTTAATTCTTCTCTTGCGCGGGACTCCTCTTCCCTTGCGCGAGATTCTTCTATATAGCGCTCGATAACTTTAAGGTGTTCTAATATCCTATTGGTCACTTCGGTTATAGAAAAAGGATCGAGATTTTCAAAGCTTGAATCCGGTTGTTCGATCCTTTGTTCCTCATAATACCCATATGAAGTAGATGGTTCACACCATGGTTCTTCAGTGTAAGTATATGATAGATAAGGGTCGTAATTTTGTTCTTCATAATACTCATATGAGGTGGGTTGTTCACGCCATGGTTCCTCATAATAAGTATACAAAGGTGGTGGCTCATATCTTGGTTCTTCAAAGTATGAGTATGAAGGCTCATACCTTGGTTCATCAAAATATGAGTATGAGGGAGGAGGTTCATACCTTTGGTCTTCATAGGATGTGTATGAAGTTAATGGCTCATACCTGGGCTCCTCATAGTAGGTGTATGAATTGGATGGTTGATATAAGTTACAATATTGGACCGAGTGCGGGTCACCACAATTAGTGCAATAATTATTCCTATAATCATCCTCATCATAGGTGTAGTTGTAACCTCCTGAGTATTGATCCATAAGAATCACTTAGCAGACCACAACCAAGTCTCGAGATCAAAAAACAAAAATAAAAACGGAAACAGAGGCTGGACACGGCCTCGTGTTCAGTGGACACGACCCCGTGTACAAAATCTGTATCTGGGCGTTTTAATTAAAGTTACTGATTTAGTTGAGCACGGGGGCGTGTTCAGTGCGCACGGCCCCGTGTTCAAGTTCTGTATCTGGGTGTTTTTATGAAAAATATGCAGCACGGCCCCGTGTTCAGTGAGCGCAGCCAGTGTTCAGGTTACTGTAAATGCAAAACTAAACTAAAATGCAGAAAAATGTGCGCGCGTTTTGAAAAACTGATTAGGCCGTCGATTTTAAGCTTTCTTAAAATCCTTGTGTCCCCGGCAACGGCGCCAAAAACTTGATGCGGGTTGGTGTGTATATGGAATTAAGTATATTTTAAGCCCTTTTTACACGTTAGTCAAGTTTTAAATTTATAAAACACGATATTTTACTAACACCAAACACACATATGGGCAAGTGCACCCATCGTGAGCGTAGTATAGTGTTGGCAAGATACCGAGTGTAACATGTGTGCTTGTAATCATTGTAAACAGTACAATTATCAATAAAACAATGTTATTGGATTCCAATGTTTGTTTGGTTGTGTTTTACAATTTTCATGTTTTGACTTTTATGTAATTTCAAACTCTATATCACTTTCTAGAGAGTTATACGCAAACTGGTGCGTAAACGTACTCAGTTTAACGCGACAAATACTCCGGAACATCAACATATACTTAACATACCTTAAATAACCTTTACATAACTTAGAAATAAGTTTTGAAGGCTTTGGTATGGCAAAAAAAACAAGTTAGTTCGCTTACAGGGACTAAACTTGACAAACTGCGAAAGTATGCCAATTTGAACTGTAACGAACATTTCCGGAACATGACCATAAGTTACACACACCTTAAATATCCTTTACATAGCTTAGAAATAGGCTTTGAGAGGTTCGGTGTGCTAAAACAAACTTTTGGGTCATTCAAGGACTAAAAGTGTCAAAAAGTACACAAGTTTGCATTTTCGCGCATAACTTACGTTTTGAATACATCCGGACATCCAAAAATTTATGTAAGCACTAAAATATTTTATTTTAGTGTTCGGCATAAGAAAAATCCATTCGTCGCGTCATTTGGATCGTTTTTCGCGCTTATGCGCATTCCGTCGTAATTAAGCGAACATCGCGATCGTACGGCCATACGAACCGACATCCGAGATATTTTTGAGCATGTTTTAAGTTCCCTATACTTTAACTTCATTTTAGAGCTTTGAAATGGGGTTAACGGGCCTTAAACGTGTCGAAAATGACCTTATTGCATAACAGGGACTGAAATGGTAAATCTGCCATTTTACATGCTTACGATGCGCAGGAGTTTTTCCCCTACGATGCGCAAGCATTGGTCAGATGCAGCAACTCGATTTTCAGCAGCTGTTAGCAGACTTTAACCCTTCCAAAAGCCAAGTACAAGTGTCAAAACCCTATGGTGAGTGCCAATGAGCCACCACAACTTTCCGACAAGTGTACGGGCTAGATCATTCCCTCTTCTCCAAGAAACGATCCTAACGGTGGACCGAAATCTATAAATACCCATCACATTTCACTTCATTTCTCACAAGAATCTGATCATTTGTGCTCTAAGTTGAAACCTTTGTTTCATACCTGAGCTATTTTGATCTAGATTAGCATTCGGGGACCCTTCGTAGGTGTTCCTTCGTTCTTTTATTGCTTTTCGAGTCCGAAAGTCAAACTTTGTTTGACTTTCTGCATTGACCAGTCTATGGTCAATGCGAAGTTCATTTGAAATTCATAACGTGAACGTGATCACGATGGTTATAGTCCCTAGTGACTATACCTACTGATTACCACGTTATCTAGGCTCAGTGACGAGCCGTAGTTTCGGTCAGAATACGTATTCTTGCGTATGTTGTAACCAAACTACTTATGGGTATCAAAACCGTTTGTTTTGATACCAAACCTGTTTTCTAAACTTAGTTAAGCATGTTTTAACATGCTTAGCTCGTCACTTTTAGTTTAGTGCTTATATAGGGTCGTAAGGTAAGCGATCTAAACAATCGCTTATACTTTCGAACCCGACCCGTTTGGTCGATCATTATGATCCGACCAAGCACATTAGGTGACCATAGCGTATAGGGAATAACCTTCCAAGGTTATACCTTATGGTCGCTTCGTTTAAGTAGTTGTGTGATAGGTAGTTTATATGCCTTAGGTAAATTACCAAAATGCCCTTTTGACGCCAAAATTCATTTTAAGCATATGTAACATAAATTTTGACATCTAAACTGATTTGACAACTATATTAGACATGGTAAGGCATATATTACTTGTCATAGGACTAGTTAGGCGTTCCGAACGCGTTTTACGCGAACAACGCGTTAAAGTAGCATAAGCTACCTAAATGGGTCGTAATGGGTCGTAAGCACTTAGGTTAGGTTTCATTTAGTATGTAGGCTTTGTTAAACCATACTACATGAGTTTCTATACTCGTTTGGTTTACGAACCCTCGTTCTATCCGATCCTCCGATTTAGGTCCGGATTATTAACATAGTTACCTATATTAGGTGCCGTTTGATTCCGTGATCTCTATCATTGTTTAGTTGTCACTCCAGGACTACTAAGTAATCTCAAGTGAGTACATAGAACCCCTCTTTTACTGTTTTCAAACTGTTTTGGGGTGGAACACATGTGCCTACTTGTTACCTTCGTGCTTTCCTGTTTTCACATCATATACTTGCTATGTTTGTTAGTACATTATTTAGTACATCGTTTTACATTACATTTCATGCTATGTATGTCCATTATGTGCATACTGAGTACATTGTTTTACTTTACATTTCTGCTATGTATGTTGACTAATAGCATGCTAGCACATTGATTTACATGACTTTTCTGCTTTGTATGTTAACTTAGCATACTTAGTACATTGTTTTCATATAACATGTTCACTTTTGCTATGACATTTGGTTTGCACAAACGAGACTATTATACGTTCATTAACATTAGCTACGCCGCTCGGTAGTAAGTACTGGTACCATAGGACTTGACAAATCCCATTCCTGACATCCCGGGTTTGTTTGGATGTAAGGAATGACTGAATCCGAAAACATTTCTTTTGATAACCTTAACTGAAAGGGTTATCCGACTGTCTCAAGGCTTGAATGTATGCGTTAACTTACCACATAAATGTTTGTATCAATGTAACATGTATTACTTTGCGAAACATAACTTTTTGATATATTCAAATTACTTTGTTTTGTACATTTCTACATTTGGATTATGTGACAATACTTTACTTATAATACATAACATTTTTTACACATTACTTGACTACGTTTGGACTTATAAACATTTGACATGGCTTATACAAGGACTTTTGACTATTGGTTTAAACATAGACTTTATACATTGGTGGTTTGTTTAAGTGATATAAGTAACGAGGCATGTGTAATATGATACAAGCATGGTGGATACGCCGCTAGTACTTCCTATATATAAGTGTTTGTATGGTATTACATATTGTAGCGTTATCTAAATCATTTCAATTTAGACATATGACATTTTATACAAATAACATACTTTTCACAAGACATTGTTTTACAAAACAACTTATCTTATACAAACTCATTTTATTTGGTTATTTATTTAACCATACTTTATGATCTTATTTATACATATCATCTGATCTTATCGTTTTTCAAATGATTTACAAGACAAAACAATTTACAAGGTTCATGACTGACTGTTATTAAACAATTTCTTAAACTTAAGTCATGAATCCTATTTTCACAAAACCTATGTATCTCACAGGCATTTTTATGCTGACGTCCTATTTTCACATGTGTTTTCAGGAGCTTTTCCGTAGGATGATGATCGTGACACTAGGGCGGACCTGTGCCTTAGAGACTAAAAATGAAGATAGCACTAGTTTAATTATGTTATAAACTCGTTATTTCCAGTTTAAGACAATGTAATACGCTTGTTGATAAATAAAATACAACTTTGAATGCCATGGTTATGAAACAATTAATTCTGTTACAACACTCCCCGACATTTTCCGCCACGTTTTGTATGTTATACGTGGTCGGGGTGTGACACCGAGGTCGTCCAAGGACACAAGAGCTTTTAGTACCGGTTTATCCTCAACGTCTAATCAAATCAAAAGTTTAGAAAAAGGTTTTAAACTAGAAAAATAAAAACTAACTAAAATGCTGAAAAATAAAATAAAAATAAAAACAGATAGACAAGATGAATCACTTGGCTCCGACTCGTGTTTAGTGTAACCTTTGATTATTTCCGCACTTTTGCACTTTTTAAGAGATTATCTTAGTTATTGTAGTAGGCCCCTCTTTTGAAGGTGACGTTACCCTCAACCCAGTAGTTTGAGTCAGCAAGGATACAATCCTAAAGGGTCGGATTATTGAAAGATAATTAATTAAGTTATTAATGCATATTGTGGTAGGCCCCTCTTTTGAAGGTGACGTTACCCTCGGCTAAGTAGTCTGAGTCAGCAGGGATACAGTCCTAAGTAGCCGGGTTAAAGTATTAATAGTAGCTTACATATGAGGGGATCAAAGACTTTGGACCCTCGCCATCCAATACCAGTGGGTATTGAAGGAGGTCCTACTAAATTTGACCCAGGTCCTTGCAGGATCTATACACTGAACAAGGCAAGACTCTTACCAAACCGTTCCCTTAACCCCCGACCAGGTAGCCAACATACCTCCATATAGACCGTAGAGATATGAATGGTGAAAATCTTTTATTTTATATAGACAGTAAAATAATGCCAAGACACCACGGACAAACGATAAGGAAGAATCGCCTTCAACAAAAGAAACTAGTTATTAAAGTCATTAATACATAACCAAGTAAAAAGTGCGAAAAGATTAAAAATAAAAAGTATTACACTAGACACTTGTCTTCACCAAGTGATGTAAGAGACTTAGGCAAACATGGCCTTTGATTGTCAAGAACTCTTACGATCAATCTTGGATCCCGAGACGACTCACACACTCTGTGATGGACAATGGATGATGGTGGTGGATGATGGTGTTGTGATGGTGGTGGGTGGTGGGTGAAGTGTGAGAGAGGTGGTGTGCCAAGGGATGGTTTGCAAATGAGCCAAGCACCCCTATTTATAGCCTGAACAATAGCTCGGGCACGGCCCCATGTCCAGTGGGCACGGCCCCGTGTCCATCCTCTTTCTCTATCTTCATTAATTGCTCTTATCTGCATTAGTTGACCACGGCCCCGTGTCCGCTGGGCATGACCCCGTGTGCAGAAGCGTATCCGTACTATCAAGATTTGCCTGGATTCTGCGAATCTTATAGTTGACCACGGCCCCGTGTCCGCTGAGCACGGCCCCGTGGTGGGCAATAGAAGCTTCTACAGCTTTGTCTTTTATGCTGACACTTGGGCACGCCCCCGTGTTCACTGAGCACGGGGCGTGTTCAGCCTTCTGTTCTCTTGTTTTTCTTGGGAAGATGCTTTCGGGGAGGTCGGGCATGCCACGTTTGTTCCTTTTCTTGTATTTATGTTAGATTTAGCTGCCTTTTTGCTTCTTTTGTTAATTTGAGCTCATTTAATCCTGAAAATACAAAAGGAAGACAAAAACACACTTTTTCCAACATTAGTACTAAAAAAGGGTTAGTTTTATGCCACAATTGATGTAATTTATATGTTGCATTTTGTGCACATCAATAGTCCCTGGGCTCGAATAAGCATGTTTTTACCATACCAAACCCTTCAAAACTTTTTTCAAAGTTATGTAAAGGGTATTTAGGATATGTATAACTTATGTCCTTCTTCTGGAGTGTACGTCGCGTTAAACTGGTTACGTTTGAGTAACAGTTTACATATTACTTCCAGAAAAGTTTTTGAAAGCTTGAAATTGTACAAGGATTGAAAATTGTACAAGAATTGTACAAGGATGAGAAAACAAGGGAAGATTTCTATGGATATAACAATCAAGGAATTGGGTATAAACGTTGTCCACCTCCGATGTGGAATAGTTACTACAAGAAATCTATGGATGCTGTGGACAAGGCCGTTAATGTGGAAATAAAAACTCCACTTGTGCCTGATCCAAAAGAGATATTACCCGAAACCGAGGATGTGACGTATGAACAATCTGAAGGGAATTCTGATTGTGGTTCAGAGGTTTGTAAATAAGTGGTAGAAAAGGTGTTGGAAAATAAATCGGTGAAAAGTAAATCAGTTAAAAGTGAATCCGATAGGAATTCAGGTAACGAGAGAAAATATGAAAGAAATGAGAGAAAGACACACATTCCGAAGAAAGAAAATGTCTTTAGTGACCCTGATGATATTGATGATATGATCACTATGTATCAAATGGTCAGGTCAGACAAGATATATTCTGATCTTGATTTTCCATTAAAGAATGTGAATGTTGCATTAATTGCTAGAAAATTTAAACTTGTTAAAGAGGTTGCTTCGTAACTAAAAATTTTGTAAAAAGAACGTTTCTAAAGATAATAAGAGTTTTACAAAACATAATAATCAAAAAAGGTTTGCGAAAACTAGTTATTACCAGTCTGAGGTTGTTGGTGCACTGAATGTCTGCTGATTTTGTCATTATCAAGTCTTATGTCTAGGATTATTTGAATGATTACACATTAGGGTTTTAATTAGGGTTTTTATGTTGAAAACACAAGATTTCGCTTGAGAGGTAATGTGTTTGCTTGAAGCGAAATCAGAACATAATAGATTTCGCTTCAGACATGCTCAAGCGAAATCAAGGTCTCTATAAATAGGTGTGTTGGTCATTTGATAGGTAGATTTTGAGAAGAGTTGTCATTGTATGTGTGACGAAGTGCTGACGGATCTGTATCAGAAAACCTTGTACAAGCACTCATATTAATCAGAAAAGAAAGATTAAAAGGATTAGAGCTGTTATGACTTAGTTTACTTTGATTCCACCTCTGTAAACTGAGATGAATTGCCTTGACTGACGGTTTAAGGTCGTACAACGGTCCAACAAGTGGTATCAGAGCTCAGGACGAGGAGTTCATACCATAGCAGCGGATTATCTTCTTTCTACTTATTTCTTTTTACATTTTTCAAATCTGAACAAGTTCCAACGGTCGAAATGGTCTAATTTTCGAGTATAACGTGTAAAACAGTGTTTTAACAAAGCCTACAAAGATTCGGACTAAAATTCAGCTTAAAACATGTTAAAATTGACCTAAAACTAGATTTCGCTTGAAAGGTGTTCGAAATTATAGGTTGATTTCGCTTCAGATCTAACTTTTTGGATGATTTCGCTTGAATTCTGCTGAAGCGAAATAGGACTGTTGGATTTCGCTTGAACTGCTGAAGCGAAATAGTATTGCTGGATTTCGTTTGAAAATTCTGATCTGCTGAAGCGAAATAGTAGATTTCGCTTGAAACATTTTGTTAACAGATTTCGCTTGAGAATCTGATCTTGTGTGGTTTCGCTTGAAGCTGAATCGAAATAGTTTGTAGTAGATTTCGCTTGAACAGTATTATTGTATTGATTTCGCTTGAAGCTGATTACTTCAAGAATTTCGCTTGAAATTGATAAATTTTCAAAACATAAAATTTTTTTCTAAGTGTTTGATTGATTTTTCAGGTACGTTCACGATGGATGATATTTTCTTGAACCCGTTTGGTGAAATGTACGCATTCGCAGGAAACTCGGGAGATGATACTTCTACAAACAACAACAATACGAATGAGAATGAGAATACACCGAAAGAAAGAAAGAAGGAAGCTTGGGAGTCCGAAAGCGCATTTGGAACGTTTAACAAACCTCCTAAGCTGATGGCTATAGAAGATTATAGCAGGTGGGCAACAAAGTTCGAAGATTGGTTGATGGCATTTGCTTTTCCTTGCTGGAAAAGTATGAAAAATGGTTTTGCCCAAGGAAAGAAGAATGGTGAAGCATTAAGATCAGTTGAAGAGATTGACAATTTTGTGGCTGAGCAAAAATGTGTGGCATTATTGTTTCAATCGGTGCGTGAAGACATCATTTCACTGATAGATTACTCAAATTCTAAAGATTTATGGGAAAAACTCGAAAAGAAGTGTCTTGGAAGCAAAGAGATTATAAAAAACAAAAAGAAACTTCTTAGGAAAGAGTTTGATATGTTTTGTTGTATGAAAAATGAATCGGTGGGTAAAATGATTGAAAGGTTCGGTCATCTGAAGCTGGAATTAGCAAGACATGATATCAAATATTCAGATGATGAGCAAGTAGACAAGTTGTTCGATTCATTGCCAGACGAGATGGAGTGGAGATATTATGCTCTCATGCTTAAAAATACTATTCCTTCTGAAGTGTTGACTCCAGATGTGTTGATTGAAAGACTGGAAAGTCATGAGCTAGAACTGAAGAAAACGTTTAAAGTCAATAATTCATCTTATCAACAGAATCTGGATTTATACTATCCAAAGAGTATGATGCAGAAAGTTACTTCTCCAAAGACTGCATTTTCTGCTGAGAACGTTTCTTCAGCAAACAAAGAAAGTCAAAGTAATTCAAGCAGTGGAAGCCATAGTGGTTATCACAGTGGATCTACATCTTCTGCAAATCATCCTGATGCAAAGTTTTCTTGCAATATTGCGATAGATTTGAAGAATGCACAGAATTTTGATGCGGAGTCGGCCAAGCAACAAATGGTCTTTCTGGCGTCTGTTTTGGAATCCTACGAAGGGTTAGTGGCTGGAAAAATCGGGAATACAAATCTGACTAAAGAAGACTACGATCAGATAGATCCTGAAGAAATGGAGCTGATAGACATACGTTGGGCAATGGCAAGTGCAGTTCGACGTGCACAACGCTTCATGGAGATTACAGGGAGAAAAACAATTGGTGGTGCTTCTACCAAGCTGGGGTTTGATAAATCGAAGGTGACTTGTTTTAAATGTAAGCAGAAGGGTCACTTCAAACGAGAATGCCGAAACGCTTATGCTGATGAGTCGGAGAACCCTTTCAGAGATGATTATTACAAAAAGGCAATTTATCATCAGAATAAATCTGAGCCGCCTAGATTGAAGCAGGTTGAAGATAACAGAGACAAATCAAGGGCTCTTGCTGTGATTTATGATGATGAGGGGTATGATTGGAGTAAGGAAGTTCTACCGGAAGAAGATGCGGTTGGTTACGCATTCATGGCAAGCAATGATGAACCTAAGCCATGGAAAGATGATCGTACTGAAGAAGAGAAATATCACTACCGGAAGATGACTGCTGAAACCAAGATTATCAGACTTTCTGGTATCTTTCTGGAAGCTAGAAGAGCAAACAGATGGGATCCAGATAGAGAGTGCTATCTTGATAGATATGGCAACATTGCGATTGATGACAAAACGTTAGATATCGAAGTTATTATCAAGGAGTACAAAGAAGAAGATGAATATTGGCAACACAAGTGGTGGGGAACTCCAACTTCGAAAATGATTGAAGAAGAGAAAGAGAAAGAGAGAAAGGAGAAAGAGGAAAAAGAGAAGAAAGAAAAGCAAGTTGATACAGGCATAATTGATACTACGCAAGAGTTGACAGCTAAGAATCTGGGAGTGATGGCTGACAAAGTGCTAGCTGCAAAAGCACTTGAGGTAGATCCTAATTCTGCTACTGAGTCAAAGGAGTCGGTCAGTCAAAGTGTGTCAACAAATGCGTCAGGTAACAAGAATGAGTCAGGTAAAAAGTTTGATGGAAATGCTGATTGCAAAAATTGCACCAAACAATGCAATTTTTGTAGCACTGTCACGTATCTTAACAATGAGAAAATCAAGAATCTGACAACAAAGGTTAGAAATGTTGAAAATCAGATTCTCGATCGTGACAAAAGTGTAAGAGCTTCAACTGAACGGAACAAAGAATTAACGGCTAAAATTGAAAATGATAAAATTGAACGTGAGAAAATTAAATCTGAAAATGAAAAGTTAATTCTTGAAAACCGTCAAATTTCTGAAAAGTTTGAGAAATTGAAAAGCATTGTCAAAGATAGTGATGATCGTAATGGCAAAACATTTAAAGAAAATGAACATCTAAGAGCTGTTTTGAGATTAAAAGAAGAATCGATTAATGAACAACTGGATCAAATTGCTAAATTGAAACTTAAAGTTCAAGAAGCTGAAATTGAGAATGAACGAATCCAGTTGAAGCTTAACAGCTATAAATCGGCAAGCTTTGTTTTGCAGCATATTGTTCCTAAACCTATAGGGAAAAACAAAGATGGCGAGGATATATTTTCTGATGGAACGGGTGTAGGTTTTCACAAAGTTCCACCGCCAATTTTAGACAACTACACGAAAAAGCAGTCTAGTTTGGTGGAAATTGAGGAAGAAAGTGAAGTTAAACTTCCTGAAAACATTGATGTCACATTCACATCTTCCAATGACGAGGGTGTCCAAAGTGATGTGGTGAAAAGTGTGGTAGACAAAGTGCTTAAACCGGATTGTGACACTTCTGAGGAGGATGGGTGTTTCTTTGATAAATACATTCAGAAACCAAAGTCCAAAAACAACTTAAGTGATGAACCAGGTCTTGTGATGTACAAGATGGCTGGATCTGATAAGTTGTATTCGGATTCTGAGTTTCCCATTGAGAATGTTAATATAAAAAAGCTGACAAATGTTTTCAAATTGATTGAAGTTGAGTTGTCAGAAGTGAACAGTTTGAAACAAACAAAAAGGCAAATGAATTTTGAGAAAGATAAAGCTTATTACAAAAAGCCTATTGTTCCACCACGTTTTTATAATAATAATCGAAACAATTGGTCAGGTGGTTATCATGGTGGTAAGAGTTATCAGAAAAAGAGTTTTCAAAACAAGAGGTTTACAGAAAAGAAGGTGTTTGTAAATGGTTCAAGTTCACTTTCTGATGAGGAAAATGAAATTTTTTCAAAATCAAATGAAGAGTTCTTTGAGAAAAGAGCTTCACATTATCAGTCTGAAGGCAAAAGTCTAGGTGTTGATACTCGTACATGTTTTAGATGTAATCAAGTGGGTCACATTGCACGAAAGTGTACAAATGTGAAGCCTAAGACTGAAAATGTGAAGTATCAACAGAAGAAAGTTGATGTGAAGGGTAAAGCACCAATCGTTGTTGGGAAAAAGAATGTGCAAAATGACAACATCAAATTGAAAAATGAACCCGTAAAGAAAGTGGTAACTAAAAATGACAAATTTTATAAACGGGTTGCAGTATCTCAACAAGTTTGGAAACCAAAAACTGAAATGAAAATTTTAACTTCTGAAGTGAAAAAGGCTGATGAATCAATTTCGGTTGATTATAATGAAAATTTTCCACCTTTGAAGGCTAAAAATTTCAAAATTCAAGTTGCTAGAGTCAAGGTTACACCTAAGGCTGATAAAGCCTGGGTGGACACCATGTTCGAATAAGCAATTTGAATTGCCGGAGCTTCCTGGATCGCGAAGCATGAATCGGCATCTTTATTGAAGTGTTTTAAAATCAACTTGTGGTATGTGCAGGATCTTCCAAGAGCCATTTCAAGATGGATCATGGATAGTGGGGCATCTCGACATATGACAGGAAAAACTGCATTGCTGTATGATGTGAGAAACATTAATGGTGGTTATGTGGGATTTGCTGGTCATGAAGGTGGTAGAATTGTTGGTGAAGGAACATTATCCAATGGGATTGTGACGTTTGAGAGAGTTAACTACATCACTGAGCTGGAGAATAATCTGCTTAGTATCTCGCAGATTTGTGACAATCAGTATACTACTCACTTCACTGATAAAGAATGTTTGATTCTGAAACCTGGTTTTGTTGTTCCTGAAGAATGGATTATTATGAGGGCACCTAGAGTGAACGATTTATATGTGTTAGACATGTCTGTAGCAACTACAACTACTGGTCAAGCACATTGTTTCGTGTCTAGAGCAACTGAGAAAGAATCTAGATTGTGGCACTGAAAGATGGGGCATATTCATCTTAGAAAAATGAATCACTTGGTGCACAATGATTTGGTATTGGGTGTTAATATCAAAGGTTTTCATCTGGAAGGGGAGTGCATTAGCTGTGTCAAAGGCAAGCAGAAGAAAAAGTCACACCCTATAAAGCAAGTCAATTCAGTTTCGAGACCTCTAGAAAGACTTCACATGGATTTGTTTGGTCCGGTGAATGTCAAAAGTATTACAGGAGATTACTATTGTTTGGTCGTTACTGATGATTATTCCAGATTTTCGTGGGTATCTTTCTTGAAGACGAAAGATGAAACATTTGACAGTTTGATGAGTCTGTTCAGGAAGATTGAGAATTTGTACCAAAGGCGTATCAAGAAAATTAGAAGTGATAATGGTACTGAATTCAAGAACAGTAAGATGGAAGAATTTTGTGATGAAAAAGGTATTTTGCATGAGTTTAGTGCTCCGTACACTCCGCAGCAGAATGGAGTCGCAGAACGCAAAAACCGGACACTAATCGAGACGGCTAGAACTATGCTCGCAGATTCAAAGTTACCGATTAATTTTTGGGCTGAAGCTGTTTCTGCCGCATGCTATACGCTCAACAGGGTTCTTACTGTCAAAAAGTTCAACAAAACATGCTTTGAGCTAATCAATAATCGCAAACCGAATTTGAAGTATCTAGAACCGTTTGGGTCACCTTGTACGGTTATAGAGCCTTTTGGAAAGTTTGGTCCGAAGTGCATTGAGGGTATATTTATTGGTTATTCAAATCCATTGCGACGTGTCTTCGTTCCAAGTGAGAAGCGGATTATTGAAGCCGCAAATGTTGAATGTCAAGGTTATACTATGCCGCCGCAGAGTCCTGGTGACTCATGGCGTTATCATTATGACAAACTTTGGGATTCGTTTGACATGAGAGAAGAATCAGAGGATGATGAAGATTTCTTTGATGAGTTGGATATTTTGCGTGAATATGAGTCGCAGTTAAGGTTCCCAGCTGAGTATTCGAGGAGACCACGGGAAACTTCAAATGATGATGAAGCAGGTCCAAGTAATGCTGGTGAACATGATGATGTCCAACAGAATGAAGTTGCTCAAGATAATCAGTTGGCTCAGAATGATAATCTAGAAGCTGAAAACATGCCAGTATTTGATCATGGTGATTCAGATTCAAATTCTGAGGGGGAGCAAATTCAGATTTCAAGTCAAACAAACCAAGTTGGTGAACAAGATGCAGAGCAGAATGTTACTAATCTGGAGGGAAATATAGATGTTCAAAGTGAAGTGATGCCGCGAACTTTCTCATATCATCCAGAGGAGTTGATCATAGGAGAATTACAAGCAGGCGTTCGCACTCGAAATCAGATTGATAAAGGGCTTACATGTTTTTATACAAAAGTTGCTCCTTTGCAAACTGAATTCTCATTAAGTTGTTTTATCTCGCAGGTTGAGCCAAAAACTTACAAAGAGGCGCTTTCTGAAGACTCTTGGGTCAATGCTATGCAGGAGGAACTTAGTCAATTTGAGAAATTGGGAGTGTGGAAGTTAGTTGATTTGCCGGATGGTCATAGGAAAATTAACACTAAGTGGGTGTTTAAGTGCAAGAGAGACGATAGAGGAGTTGTCGTAAGGAACAAAGCTCGACTCGTTGTTCAGGGATTTAGTCAACAGGAGGGAATTGATTTTACCGAAGTCTATGCTCCTGTAGCACGACTAGAGGCTATCAGAATTTTCCTAGCATTTGCGTCTTGGAAGAACTTCAAAGTTTATCAGTTAGATGTTAAATCGGCGTTTCTTTATGGGAAGGTTAAAGAGGAGGTTTATGTCGGACAGCCGCCGGGCTTTACCGATCCAATCCACAAAAACAAGGTCTACTTATTGGACAAAGCGCTGTATGGTTTACACCAGGCCCCGAGAGCTTGGTACGAGACTTTGTCTCAACACTTACTAGCTAACAAGTTCATTCGTGGAAAAGTGGATGCCACTCTCTTCACTAAAGTCGTTGATGGTCATCTTCTGATAGTTCAAATTTATGTGGACGACATAATCTTTGGGTCGACAAATGAAAATCTATGCAAAGATTTTGAATCAGTGATGAAGCAGAAGTTTGAAATGTCATCAATGGGGGAAATGAAATTCTTTCTGGGATTACAAGTTGAACAACTTCCTGAAGGAATTTTCATTCATCAGTCAAAGTACGTTCATGATATTCTAGAGAAATTTGGAATGTCAGGTTCTACTCCAGCTGCTACCCCACTTGCAACAAATCATGGGATTCACCCAGATCTCACCGGAGACAGGGCTGATGAAACTTTTTATCGATCCATGATAGGTTCTTTAATGTACCTAACTGCTTCACGTCCTGATATCATGTACCCAACGTGCCTCGCAGCAAGATTTCAGTCTAACCCAAGAGCATCGCATATGATCATTGTGAAGAGGATATTGCGCTACCTGAAAGGAACTCCTTCATTGGGGTTGTGGTATCCTAGAAAAGGCGACTTTACGCTCGAAGGGTATTCCGATTCGGATTTCGGATGCTGCAAAGTCAATTCAAAATCAACAACTGCAGGATGCCAGTTCTTTGGTCCTAGATTGGTTACCTGGCAGTGTAAGAAACAAACGTCTGTGGCGTTATCTACTTGTGAAGCGGAGTATGTATCTGCTAGCAGTTGCTGCTCTCAGATCTTGTGGATACAGCAACAGATGCGCGACTACGGTTTGCAGTTTCTTAACACACCTCTTTTTGTTGATAATGAGGCCGCAATAAATATAACTAAAAATCCAGTACATCACGCTAAAACTAAACACATAGAAATTCGTCATCACTTTATTCGTGATTGTTTTGAGAAAAAGTTGATACGAATTGAGAAAATCCACACTGACGAACAGAAAGCTGATTTACATACCAAAGCTTTTGATAAAAATCGGTTTAAATATTTGTTAAAACTGAATGGTATGAAGCTTCTGTCGGTGTCGGATGGCATACTTGGCGTTGATGAGAGTACTGTTGCGGATGAAGACGAGAAACAATCTGCAATGGTTTGTCGAATTTTTACTTGTTTTGGTATTTAGGGGGAGTAGATGTTTGTACATAGTTTATTTTCAGAAAATACAAAAACAGTAAAAAATGATAAAAATACAAAAACAGTAAAAAATGCAAAAATACAAAAACATGACAAAATGAAAAAGAGCTTGTGTATATAGGGAAAATGATAGTACATCAGCTAGATGATCACAGTATGCTAAAGATTTGGAAAGTATAAAAGAGGTAAACAATCTTACTAATGATGTGTCGATAGGTTTTCGTACATTTAGTAGATTTATTCGGGATATAAACCTAAATTCAAACTTGTGAATTCGTGGGGAACACTACTTGGATATATAGGTAACCCCTGAAGTCTCGTTTGAAAGGTCTCTTAATCTGATATACTAGGTCTTTATACTCTATGATGTCTGGGGTATTATTCCGGGACTTCTGCTGAACGGTAGTTCTGACCTAGTCCCTGGCTAATACTTGCTGCAATGCTTGAAACACAGCATTAAACCCTCAGCATGCTGAAACAATAAAATTGATATATGCTGCTGTTGTAAGCAAAAAGATCCTCTAAAGGGGACACACTGCAAAGTCGAAGCTGATATCTCTCTGCGTATACGGAAGTATCGATCTGAGATCCCTCGGCCCTCGCATACCTAAATTATATACAGATATCATTGTAGTATTCTCAAATGTAAGACTGATTATTGAGATTCTGGATACGGGAGTATATTCAAGAGGTGGGACACATGAATGATCTAAGTTCTTAATTCATCTAAATCGTATCCTGAATAAGTTGAAATTTGTGTGGAAATTTAAGATGGATCAGTATATCGACAATCGAGGTAAATTGTTTAAGTCTGAGTATGAAATGTTGCTTAACGGTACTTGTGATTTGTCTGAAAAGCTGATATGATTCCCTGACACGCTTATCAAAAATATGTTTGTAAATAGTTTAATTTGTTTACTTTCTGCAATTTAAGTTTTCTGTATTTCATTTCTTAGTTTAGAATACTTTGATAAAATCCAAAAAGATTTTATTTCTGCTTTATTTTCCGACAAACCAAAGTGGAAAGTTGATTGTTGGATTCTCAGTTGTTTGAAGCAGATGCAGGAAATTCTGGACTGAAGAATGAGAAGAGCTTACTTTGAAGAAGTTTGAATTGTTTGAAATGACAAAAACAAGTTCATTAATTTGATACTTGTTATTTTCAGAAAATGTTTGAAAACATTGTTTTAATATCAGTATTGATTCGTCAAAAGATCAACCAAGGTCATTAATTTGGACTTGGTAGATTAATTGAGTAATCAGGGTCATTAACTTGGACCTGAATATTTGAGTGGATTTCTAAAGCTGATTGAGTTTGTGTTTTATTGTTGAAAAGATAGAATGGTTATGTTTGTTGGTTGAGTAACAGGTTTGATCTTCATTATTCCCAACGGAAGCTAAATGACAAAGCTTGAACCAGATTTCTCAGATCCTAGCATATTGAGAGGGGGAGTTTGTGAAAGGGGGAGTCTGGATCAACAGTCAAAGGGAAGATTGAAGTTTAAAGTTTTAAAGCTTGAAGATAAAGATTGATGAGAGTTTTTACAATGTTTGAAGATTGTTAAAGACAAAGACTTGAAGCCAAAGACTTCATCAACATCCAAGGGGGAGTCTGTTGGTGCACTGAATGTCTGCTGATTTTGTCATTATCAAGTCTTATGTCTAGGATTATTTGAATGATTACACATTAGGGTTTTAATTAGGGTTTTTATGTTGAAAACACAAGATTTCGCTTGAGAGGTAATGTGTTTGCTTGAAGCGAAATCAGAACATAATAGATTTCGCTTCAGACATGCTCAAGCGAAATCAAGGTCTCTATAAATAGGTGTGTTGGTCATTTGATAGGTAGATTTTGAGAAGAGTTGTCATTGTATGTGTGACGAAGTGCTGACGGATCTGTATCAGAAAACCTTGTACAAGCACTCATATTAATCAGAAAAGAAAGATTAAAAGGATTAGAGCTGTTATGACTTAGTTTACTTTGATTCCGCCTCTGTAAACTGAGATGAATTGCCTTGACTGACGGTTTAAGGTCGTACAACGGTCCAACAGAGGTTTCTTACAATAACAGATATATATAATCAGAATGTTATAAATCAACAGAATTACAGAAACAATGGACATGAGAGTAAAGGTAATTAGGGTTATGGTAATAGTCGTTGTGTGAAAAATTTCAGAAACAACAATTTTCATGGAAACTCGAAGTTTATGAAAATTGTCAAGTTTGTTTCTAAAACATGTTCCGAAAGTGAGAAAGAAATTCAGTTCATAAATTAGTCATATAAAGAGTTTCTTGAACAGAAAACAAAGCGAGAACGAGCTGAAGGACCATCTTTTTATGTGAGAAATCATAAAGAGAAGAGATGTTATAACTGTCAAGAAATTGGACACATTTCTTATAATCGTTCAAACAAAGGTCCTAAGCACGTTCATACTAACAAACCTGAAGTGGTCAAACTAATTACTACAAAATTTGTTTTGATAAATGTTCCAAAAGATATTTTGAAAAAGAAAGCTAAATTTGGTAACAATGAATTTCATTTGGTAAAATCAAAAGATTTAGAAACCAGAGAAAGTTCAGGTGCTAATTTAAGAATTGCTAAATTCAAATATTATGTTAGAGGAACACCATCAAGTGGGCAAAATTAGATTTGCTAAAAAGGTTGACACTTATGGGTTAGTTGATGAGAATGAAGTTTTGAAAGAAAAATCTAGTGAGTTAGAAAATGATATCACAAAAGAAATTAAATGTGAGATTAAAAATGAGGTTATCAATGTTGTTAAAAATGATGAGCCCATGACCAAGAAGGCTTGGGTTTCCCTCTTTAAACAATCTGTTTTGTGTATGTGCAAGGGCTCCCAAGATCCGCATTTTAGAAGTGGATAATGGATAGTGGAGCGTCCCGGCACATGACAGTGATGATTGCCCTGTTATATAATGTCAGACCAATAAAGGGTGGGTATGGTTGATTTTCTGGTAATCAAGGAGCTCGGATTATTGGAGAAGGAATTTTGAGCAACGGAATGGTTTATTTTGATAAAGTAAACTACATTGCAAAATTGGAGAATAATCTATTGGGTATCTCACATATTTGTGATAAAAGTTCATTACTCACTTCACCGATAAAGAGTGCAAGATTTTGAAGCTATGATTTATTATACCAGAAGAGTGGATTCTGATGCGGGCTCCGAGAGAGAATGATTTGTATGTTCTTAATATGAGTACTACTACCAATACTTTAAAGACCGCCCAATGCTTTGTAACTAAAGCTATGGAGAAAGAATTGATCCTTTGGCACAGAAGGATGGGTCACCTTCATTTACGAAATATGAATTATTTGGTTCGAAACAATCTAGTGGAAGATGTGAACGTGAAAATTTTTCATTTGAGTGATGATTGTATAAGCTATAAGAAAGGGAAGTAGCAGAAGAAATCACATCCATGAAATATGTTCAATTCGATCAAGTTACCGCTGGAGAGATTACATATGGATTTATTTGGACCAGTGAATGTCAAAAGTGTCACATGAGATCTCTATTGCCTAGTGGTTGCTGATGATTATTCCCGATTTTCCTGGGTAATGTTCCTAGAATCGAAAGACAAAACATTTGATTACTTGATGATTTTGTTTAAGAAGATTGAGAACTTGTATCAGTTACCAATTCATCATGTTCTAAGTGATTACAGTACAGAGTCCAAAAAAAAAACAAGATGCTCGAATATTGCAACGAGAAAGGCATTCTTCATGAATTCAGTGCGCCATATACTCCACAATGTAATGGAGTTGCTGAAAGAAAGAATCGCACAATTATAGAGACTGCTCATACGATGTTAGTCGATTCAAAATTACCAGTAAGCTTTTAGAATGAAGTGGAGGCATAATCATGTTCTTACAGTCAAACTGTACAGGAAAACATGTTTTAAGTTGGTGAATAAACAAAAGCCCAATCTTCAATGGATGGAGCCATTTGGGTCACCGTGTACTATCATCGATCCCGAAGTAAAGTTTGGTGTGAAATGACTAGAAGGATACTTTGTTGGTTATGTTAATCCTTTGCGACGTGTATATCTACCTAGCATTAACCGAATCATCCAGGCTCAACTTGTTGATTGTCAGAAGTATACATCTCCAACATAGAAACTAGGAGATGCTTAGGTGTTTCATAATGAGAGTCTTTGGAAGTCATTCAATTTACCTGCTGAACCTACTAATGAAGAGCTTGCTATTTTGTATCAATATCATCAAGCATTTGCTCAAGATCAAGTTCCAAGACTTATTGTTGTTACTTCAACATAGGATCGAGTAATCAAGTAGCTAATCACGGGGATAATCAAGTTATTGATCATGGAACAAGGAATCAAGAATTTGAACCAGTAGTGATTGATGACGGCCCGAGTTTTGACCGATCGGATGATTCTAAACCAGAAGCTACATATGATGAAGATGGAAGGTCAACATCTGATGATGAACCTTTTCTCATGTTCATCTGGAGGCTCAACAGAATGATTATGTGAATCAAAATTTTGCACTAAATGTCATACAAAATGATGTGAAATAAAATATGAACAACTTAGAGACAAAGGTGATTGTTTCAAATGAAGTAATGCCACGGACAATGTCATGTCATCGTATAGAGTAAATTACTGGAGAGTTGCAAAGTGGGGTGAAGACAAGAAACTAGATAAACCAAGGCATGTGTTCCTTTTATTCAAAAGTTGCTCCATTACAGAATCGGTTCTCTTTTCGATGTTTTATATCTCAAATAGAACCAAAACACTACAAAGAAGTGCTAACCGAAGAAATTTGGGTAAATGTGATGCAAGAGGAGTTACAACAGTTTGAAAAGTTAGGAGTATGGAAACTGGTTGATTTACCTGAGAATCACAAAAAGCTTAATACTAAATGGGTTTTCAAGTGTAAACGGGATGATCGAGGTGTTATTGTGCAAAACAAGGCTCGGCTAGTTGTGCAAGGGTTTTACTAGCAAGAAGGAATAGATTTTACAGAAGTCACGCTCTAGTTGCAAGGCTTGAAGCGATACGAATTTTTCTTGCTTTTGCTTCCTAGAAAGGTTTCAAGGTTTATCAATTAGATATCAAGTCTGCTTTTCTCTACAGAAAAGTGAAAAAGGAAGTCTATGTTGGACAACCACTGGGCTTTGTCGATCCGATCTACAAAGACAAGGTGTATCTGCTCGACAAAGCGCATTATGGTTTACCCCATGCCCTGAGAGCTTAGTACGAGACATTATCTCAACACATGTTGGATAATCACTTTGTTCGAGGTACTGTGGATTGCACTCTCTTCACTAGATAAATTGTTGGGCATATTCTGATTGTGTAGATTTACGTGGACGATATTATTTGCAGGCCAACAAATGATGATTTATGCAAAGAATTTGAAGTTGTGATGAACCAAAAATTTGAAATAAGTTCGATGGCGGAAATGAAGTTCCTTATTGGCCTACAAGTGGATTAGTTACCCAACGGTATTTATCTCCATCAAACGAAGTATGTCAATGATATTTTTACGAAGTTCAAGATGACAAAAACGACCATGAGTAATCCACTACCTCAAAATCATGGAATTAGACCAGATCCCATGGGGGAAAAGGTTAATGTTACTGAATATCATTTCATGATCGGCTCCCTAATGTATCTGACAGCATCAAGGCCCGACATATTGTATCCTACTTGTCTATGCGTGAGATATCAATCTAGTCCAAGAGTATACTATCAAAAGAATACTTCGATATCTCAATGGGTGTCAGGGAAAAGGTTTATGGTACCCTAGGGATGACAATTTCGTCCTAAAGGCAGACTCGGATTCAGATTTTGGGAGTTGCAAGCAAAACATCAAATATACGACGGTCGGTTGTCAATTCTTTGGGTAGAGGTTAGTCACATAGCAATGCAAGAAGCAAACGGCTGTTTCTCTTTCTACCTGTAAAGCGGAGTACATAGCGGCATCGAGTTGTTGTTCACAAGTGCTCTAGATTCAACAATAGATGAGAGATTACGGTTTGCAGTTTCTGGCTACACCTATTTTTGTAGATAATGAGGCTATAATCTCCATAACTAAAAATCTGTTAATCACTTTGAAACTAAACATATTGAAATCCGCTATCACTTCGTTCGTGATTGCTACGAGAAGAAGTTGATACATGTTGAGAAAATTCACACCGATAAGCAAAAAGTTGATCTTTTTACCAAAGCTTTCGATAAAGGAAGATTTAACTATCTTTTGAAAATTAATGGTATAAAATAACTTATATCGGGTGGTGAAAAGGGTAAAAACGGTGAAACTGAGATTATGGATGATGATATACAGTAGCCCTCATCAGGAGTCAATTTTTTTGTTTTACATTTTTTTTCTTTCGCATTTAAATTTTAAAATCAGTAAAAAGACAAAAATGAGTTTTTGTTGCAAAAACAGAAAATGATAGTACATCAGTGGACTATCAGTGCATGCTAAAGAACTAGAAGGATTTTAAAAGTTGATAATAGTCTCATTAATCGATGTACCAGTAGGCTTAGTGTTAAGCAAGGGTTGCATACATGATACAAACATAACGAAACTGTTAACTAAATGTGTGACACATCTCATTGGCATATGATCTTAGTGCCGTAATTTCGTTTAACAGAATTGCCGAGATACTGAAATACTAGGTCCCTTTATATTAGTTTAACATCTGGGGTATTGTATAAGTTATTTTGTCTACGTGGTGGTGTTAACTTAGAACTTCTACAATACTTTATAAACAACGCAAAATGCGTAAACCCTCAAAAGCTTAATGATAATCGAAAGATAAGAATTTATGCTCAAAAAGATACCTATGAGGTACATCACTTTAAAAGTCAAACTTCATACTCTTTGTCTGTATGGTGGTACTAACCTGAGTCACTGAAGCTTTCGCATTCTCCTACATATGTAAACTTAATATATTCACCTGTAAGATTATATTCTCGTGCATATCTTGATACGGGAGTATGTCGTGTGGTGGTAACATTGGTGAGCATGTCTTAAAGCTTAACGGTGCAGCTGATATGTCTCAAAGAAACTGGTATGATCTTCTTGCACAAACTCACAAAATATGTCTATAAATAGTTTACATTATATTTCAATGATTGCATAACATTTCAAAACAAAAAGATTTTCAATGTGTTTTAGCATACAGTTTGGAAAAGCCAAAAAGATTTTACATTTCAATTTATTTTCGACTACCGATGCTGGAATACAAATATTTTAACCAATTTGTTGGAAAACCTAAAAACAATTGGTTGGAGTCAATTTGAAATGAGAATGGTATTGAGTTAAAATGAAAATTCAACGCGAAATTGTTCACCAAGGTATTTAATTTGGACTTGGGAAAACAAAACCATTGAAAATATCATATTGTTGCTATCAAACACGTTAAACCAAGGTCATTTGGTTGGACTTGGTTAAACGAACAAGCGTGAATTTTGGAAAGTTGAAAAGTGGAACAATACAAAACTCACATGCAAGAGATCACTCCCACGCTCAGGAGCCCAACGTAGGACTCATCCGCGCACAGGAGGTCATCCGTGCAGATGAGTCTTGCGTTGGGTGTATAATGCACAATTGTTCCCGTGTTCCATTATTCATGTGCGTTTGGAGCTTTTTACAAAATCAAAGATTTTAAACCAAACTCCGCCAAAAAATTTCAGATTCTAGTGTTATTGTTGGTTTGCACATCACTAATACATTTCAAGGTATAACAGTCACGTGTTAATTTTGTTTTTGATATGTTCTTAAACTGTTTTGTAGATTTGAAGAGTATAATGGATTGCATGTACCATCGGACATGGAAACGTTTTCACGAGTGTATTACGAACATTTTGATACATAAAACACCGGTTAACGACACTTAAAATGAATAAATCAACTAAAATCAAAACTGGAAACCCTAGATCTAAAATTGAATATAATTGATTACATTTGGAATAAAATTGTTGGATGATATTGATTAATCAATATGGTCTAAATGTAATATGATCAAAAGTTGGAATCAAAACGGAGTTTTAGACAAAAAATTTGGTCAATTCTTGAACACTGGTCACACGCAGGAGTCATGTGTGCGAAAGACTCCTAAGTTGACCAAGTCAAAATCGCCATGCATTTCATAAGGGTCATATGCTGATAAGAATCATACATGGTGATTAATCATACGTGATAAGAGCCAGACGTTTCATAAGACTCATGCGCTTTAAATGGTCATACATGAAAGTTTCATACGCTATAAGTGTCATACGCTGTAATGATTTATTTGATGTGTCATATGCTCTAATGTGTTCTGCGTTGTAAGGAGTCATATGCTCTAATAGTCATGCGTTGTAATGGTTTATTGATTTTGTGATTTCAAAAGGTTTAATCAATTTTATCATTTGTGATTTTTAGATGGTGAAAGCTAAGGCACCAAAATACGGAGATATGAAGCACAACATCATTTCTTTAATCGATGAAACGAATAAGAAGTCAAAGCCATTTGAACAAATGATTCCATTTTAGAAGCGTTCAAGAATTTATAAAGTCTTTACAGAAGAATGTGGGCCACATGAATTAATAGTTAAAGATTTATGGGAGAATGCAACTATTGAATGTCAAATTGATCCACCAGAGATACATTCAACTGTTCAACAACAAAAGAAGATTATAATATCAGAAGCTCTTATAAGAAAAGTGTTAGGGTTTCATGATAAACTAGAAGATCCAGTGGGTTTGGATGAAAAGCTAGTAAAGGGATGTTTCATGAGAATGGGGTACAACGGTTATCTCTATGCCCCAAGTTATGCAAAGAGTTGCATGTCTAGGCCGTACAAATTCTTGATGCATATTATGATTTGATACCTAGTTCACCGAAAGGGAGGTTACGACGTTGCTACTGATTACATGATGAGTGCCATTGCAGAGTTATCATTAAATTTGAGATTCAATTTCTCTAAAATGATTTTTGAGAATATGAAGAGTAATCTGATAGCAAGTAGATGGATTATGTATCCAAGGTTTGTTCAAATGCTCATAAATGATCAACATCCAGATCTTGTGAAGAATGAAAACAAGAAGATGGAGCTAGAGCATATGAATAGTATTTCACTTGAACGTTTTATCGTATAAGGGCAAAGAAGAGAAAGATATTGCAACTTTTAGTGGATAGTTTGGTCACTTGAAGAAACCTGATTATATAGCACTAGAGAATGGTAAATGGCGTTATGAAGATAGTAACTCTGATAAAGAAGATGAGAAGATGAAAGGGTTTGTATATTCAAGAAGCAAAAGGTTTATCAAACCGGGACATGATCAGGAGGGTTCTTAGAAGAAAAAGAGAAAGAGAGCTAAAAAGAAGGTGATTAAGGTTGAAGAGGATGGTGTAGTATCTGCAACATTAGATAAAGAAAAATCAGAAATAGATGACGAAAAGATTGAAAGTGATGAAGAAATTCCTTTGTAAACCAATACATATGATCCTAGAGCGATGGAAGAGAAAGCAGCTGAGAAAAAGAAGCTAACGAAAGAAGAAAAAGATGAAACTAATATATTTGAAGATGATGTACCCAAGAAACCTGGTAGAAATTATATGGGTAGAAAGAAAAGCAGGGTTAGTGGTCTCCAAAAGCTAGGAAAAAAAAAAGAAGAAATCAGGTTTGCAATTGATTGATGAAGAAGTTGTGTCTGAAAATGTAAATGTTGCTGAACCAATGGATGAAGAAGCTGAGAAAATGAATGAGCCGGTAACTACTATAGATGTACAGGTAAATTAAGGCTCTCAACCTGTTGAAGAGGAAGAAACAATAGACACAGAAGTAACAATGAACATACATATCAAGACTCAAATTTTAATGCCTACATAAACCCTACCACCACCACAAATGAAGAAACCTGAGCAAGCAGCTCCATCATCTTCAAGACAAGAATTTCCTACTTTTGGAACCGAATCATTAGGAGATGGGATATGATTACATTGAAGATCTAAACAACGAAAAGATTCTAGAGTTGCAAGATAAAGTAGCTAATCTGACTGTGATTGTTGAAAGTCTGTTTACTGAGAATGAAATGTGACACCCGGCTTTTCAGGCCGTACCGTACAAATGTAACACGTGTCATGAATAAATAAAAAGGTTGTATCTGACTGATTGTGATATTTAATATGTTGGTGAATCCAAACATTGATAAAAATTATGTTGGCAACGATAAAATAAACGCTTATCGCGTAAAGATTAAAATGCGAAACGAACGTCGGTGACCACCCGATCAGTGCTAAAATCCAAAAATAGTCTGTTATGATTAGAATAGTAATTTTAATCATATTCGTGAGGAAAAATAAATTAAAACGCTAAGAAACTCTATTTTTCTAGTTTGAGCGAGTACCGCGCGATACTGCGCGTATTTGACAAAATACTGTCAACGCAGCAAGTCAAGGCAACTGGTAATTATTTTAGTAATAATTTTGTGTGATTATTTTTATAGAATGATAAAAATAATTTAAAACGCACTAAAACGAGATTAAAACGCTAGATAAAATAACCGGTATCCAGTAAAATACCAGTTTTTGGTCTAGATTGTGTATATATGTATATATATATATATATATACGAAATATGTGTGTATGGGAGACATAAAACATTAGTTGGCAGCCATGTATCGTTCTCTCTCTCCTCTCTCAAACTCTTATCGGTCATAATAGGAGGTGCATGATGACAAAGTCCCTCAAAACTTTCAATATCTTTCTAAAACCAAGAAACATCATAACACATTCAAATATTTCATCTCATTCTCTCTCGCTCTCTCTACAATACACGGCTGAACACCCCCTTTCTTCTTTGTTCTTGAATTTCCAACTTTGTTCTTGGAGATTCAAGCCCATTTCAAGATGATTTCAAGTGTATTTGAAGGTGATTCCAAGGAGTTTCAAGCAAGAACCAAGCATAATATCATCTTTTTATTCAAAAACTCACTTAAATCTTGAAGGTATAAAAACTAATCTTTTTAAAAATGTTCTTGATTCTTGTTGAAGAAGATGATAGTAAAAGGTTTCTCTTGTTCTTGGATTTAAACATAAACTTGAAAAGTAAAACAAATGGGTTTTTGGAATAAAATAAAATGGTTATGTATATGTAGGTATTTGTGGACGTATATGTGACATCTGTGCTTGTAATCATTGTATAAACTTTAAACAGTTCATTTATCAATAAAACAATGTGTTTTGACCCCAATGTTTGTTTATTTATGTTTGACATTTTGCATGTTTTCATTTTGTTCGATTTCAAACTCTATATCGCTTTCTGGAAAGTTATACGCAAACTGATGCGTAAACATAATCAGTTTAACGCGACAAACACTGCGGAACATCAGCATATTCTTAATGTACCTTAAATAACCTTTACATAACTTAGAAATAAGTATTAAAGGGTTTGGTATGGCAAAAATAGGTTTATTGGATCGCAGGGACTATTTGCGACAAACTGCGAAAATATGCCGATTCGTATAGTAACGTACATTCCGGAACATGATCATAAGTTAAACATACCATAAATATTCTTTACATATCTTATAAATAGGCTTTGATGGATTCGGTATGCTAAAATAAACTTATTTGGTCAATCAGGGACTAAAAGCGTCAAAAAGTGCATAAGTTTGCATTTACGCGCATATCTTACGTTCTGAATATATCCGGACATCCAAAAATTTTTGTAATCATTAAAATATTTTATTTTAGTGATTGGAATGCTAAAATTTCATTCGTCGCATAATTTGGATCATTTTTCACGTCCGTTCGTGTTTCGTCGTAATTAACCGAATAACGTGACCGTATGGCCAAACGAACCGACATCCGTGATGTTTTCAAGGATATTTCATGTCCCCTATACTTTAGCATCATTGTAGAGCCTTGAAAATGGCTTAACGGGGCTTAAACGTGTCAAAACTGGCTTTAATACATGTAAGGACTGATTCTGTAATTACTCAAATTGTTGCTGAAACACTAGGCGCTCACGGGGCGCGTAAGACTCAGCTGAGTCTTACGCGGGGCGTGACAGACCCCCAGATGTGCTGAAACTTGTTTTCTCAAACAACAGCTGATTCCTTGGGTTTTTGGACATGGTTTTCAATGCTATGGGCTGGTATTTGGACTCCCATGGTATTATAATCAGTGGGTAACACATGGATGGCCAAGATCAAAGCTCAAAGCACATGGAACGATCTTAACGGTTCATGACAATCTATATAAACCCATCAATTTCTTCCCTTTCACTTGCTCACTTCTGATTTTCTTCTTCAACTGATCATTTGGAGCTATCCCTTCTGGTTGAAGGCTCAAATCTTCAAGTTTTCTTGTTCTATCTTCAAACATTGGACCTTTTATAAGCTTCTTTCATGCTATTTATGCATTTTAAGCATGAAAGTCAAACAGTGTTTCACTTTCTGCTTTGACCAGTTTATGGTCAAGTTAAAGTTCGTTTGAACTTTGCAACGTGAGCGTAATCACGATGGTTATAGTCCCTTGTGACTATACCTACTGAGTACCACGTTGATTAGTCATAGTGACGAAGTCAAAGTTTCGGTCAAAATACGTATTTGTGCGTATTTTGCAATGAAGCTATTTTCAGGTATCAAAACCCTTTGTTTTGATATCAAACTTGTTTTCTAACTTAGTTAAACATGTCAAAACATGTTTAACTCGTCACTCTTAGTTTACTACTTGTTTAGGGTCGTAAGTCAAGCGGTCTAAACAACCGCTTAGACTTTCGAACCCGACCCGTTTGGTCGATCATTAGGATCTGACCAAACATATTGTGTGACCATAGTTGTATAGGGAATAACCTTCTGAGGTTATACCTTATGGTCACTTAGTTTACTTAGTTGTATGATAGGTAGTTTATATGCCTTAGAAAAATGACCAAAATGCCCTTTTTACGCATAATTTTATTTTAAGCATATGTAACCTAAATTTTGACATCTAAACTGATTATTCAATGTTATTACACATGTTAAGCGATATAATACTTGTCATAGGACTAATTAGGTGGTCCGAACATGCTTTTGCGCAAACGACGCGTTAAAGTAGCATAGATTACCTTAACGAGTCGTAATTGGCCGTAAGCACTTACGATAGGTTCCGATTTAGAATGTAGGCTTTGTTAAACCATATCACATGAGTTACAATACTCATTTGGTTTACGAAACCTCATTTTATCCGATCTTCTGATTTAGGTGCCGATTGATTCCGTGATCCTTCTAGCGTTATTTGACTGTTATCTCAAGAATACTAATCATATTCAAGTAAGTACATAGTCCCCTCTTTTACCGTTTTCAAATATTTTGGGGTGATAAACATGTGCATATTTGTTACTTTCGTGCTTTTCGTGCTTTCATGACATATACTTGCTATGTTCATTAGTACGCATATAGTACATGATTTCCATTATAGTTTGCTATGTATGTTTACTTAGCATGCTAGCACATTAATTTCGTAAACATTTTTGTTGCATATGTTTACTCAGCATATGGACACATTGATTTACATTACATTTCTGCTATGTATGTTTACTGAGCATGCTAGCACATTAATTTACATGACATTTCTGCTTCGTATGTTTACTTAGCATACTTAGTACATTGTTTTCACATAACATGCTTACATTTGGTATGACATTTGGTTGGTTTAACGAGACTAAAATACGTTCATTAACATTGATCACGCCGCTCGGTAGTATGTAGTGGTACCATAGAAATTGACAACTCCTATTCCTGGAATCCTAGGTTTGTTTGGACGTAAGGAATGACAGAATCTGAAAACATTTTAATAAACCTTTGATTTGTTTAAAGGTTTATCCTACAATCTCAAGGCTTGAATGTATGCGTTTAACATTACCGCATAAATGTTTGTATTATTAAAGCATTGATTTTGCAAAACATAACTTTTGACTTAAACTATGATTTATATCAAATACATTGTTTTGTACATTTTACCTATGGGGTTGAGTAATACTTTTATTCACCATACATTACATTTGGTTACACATTATCATTATACATATGGTTTGAGTAGATACTCTTTACTTGCCATACATAACATTTGATTATACATGACATGATTTACATCTGACATTAGACTCTGTTTACACATAAACTTTTTGACATTGGTTTAAACAAGACATTTTGGTGGTTAATGGGTAAGTGATTTAAAATAACAGGGCGTGTGTAATATGGTAAAAGCATGGTGGATACGCCACTGGTACTTCCTATATATAAGTGCTTTTATGATGTTACATATCGTGGCGTTATCTAAATCATTTCAAAGACATGATACATTTTACACAAACGACAGATTTTCACAAAATATTGGTTTACAAATAACATATCGTAGACAAACTCATTTTACTTGGTTATTCAGTTAACCATATTGTGACACCTGTGCTTGTAATCATTCTAAACAGTTCAGTTATCAATAAAACAATGTTATTTAAATCCCAATATTTGTTTGTTTATGTTTGACATTTTGCATCTTTTGATTTTTGTTCAATTTCAAACTCTATACCGTTTTCTAGAGAGTTATACGTAAACCGATGCGTAAACGTAATCAGTTTAAAGCGAAAAACACTCTGGAACACCAACATATGCTTGACATACCTTAAATAACCTTTACATAACTTAGAAATAAGTTTTGAAGGCTTTGGTATGGCAAAATCAAGTTTATTCACTTATAGGGACTAATTTCGACAAACTGCGAAACTATGTTGATTCGTACTGTAATGAACAATACAGAACTTGATCATAAGTTAAACATACCCCAAATATCCTTTGCATAGCTTAGAAATAAGCTTTGAGGGGTTCGGTGTGCTAAAATAAACTTTTTGGTCATTCAGGGACTAAAACTGTCAAAAAGTGCATAAGTTTGCATTTTAGCGCATATCTTACGTTCTGAACGCATCCGGACATCCAAAAATTTATGTAATCAT
This sequence comes from Helianthus tuberosus, assembly GCA_030545235.1. Taxonomy (NCBI): domain Eukaryota; kingdom Viridiplantae; phylum Streptophyta; class Magnoliopsida; order Asterales; family Asteraceae; genus Helianthus; species Helianthus tuberosus. The sequence goes on along the minus strand of CM060426.1, from coordinate 57,698,260 downwards.
TAAAATATTTTATTTTAGTAGTTGGCATGATAAAAATTCATTCGTTTCGCAATTTGGATCGTTTTCACGTTCGTTACGACTTCCGTCGTAATTAACCGAACAACGCAACCGTACAGCCAAACGAACCAATATCCGTCATATTTTTGAGCATGTTTCATGTTCCCTACGCTTTAACATCCTTATGGAGCTTAAAAATGGGTTTGACGGGTGTTAGAAGTGCCAAAACACGTCAATACGCACACAGGGACGAAAACTGACATTTTGCGAAACTTGCTGGTCTGCAAGGTGTATACGAACCGTAAGGGACCTTATATGGTCCGTAAGCATGCCCCAGACAGCAGAAACTAGTTTCCAGCTTGATCCAGCTGTTCCCCATATGTGCAAATGGTTTTGGGCAATCTATGGGCTGGTTTAGGGGTGCCCATGGTATTCTAAATCAGAGGGTGCACTTGTACGGCTCTGATGGAAGCTCGGATTTCAAGAAACGATCCTAACGGTTCACCGAAATCTATATAAATCCCCATCCTCTTCACTTGCAACCCACACTTGATCTGATTCATTCTCTAAGTTGGGGTGTTTTGCACTTCATACCTGAGAATAATTAGATCAAACATCCATTTCTTGGACCTTTTGTAAGTATTCTTTCATTCTTTTGCGCGTTTAAGCATGAAAGTCAAACAATGTTTGACTTTCAGCTTTGACCAGTTTATGGTCAACACAAAGTTCGTTTGAACTTCGTAACGTGAGCGTAATCACGATGGTCATAGTCCTTTGTGACTATACCTACTGATTACCACGTTATTTAGGCATAGTGACGAGTCGTAGCTTCGGTCAAAATAAGTATTCTTGCGTATTTTGCAACCAAACTACTTTTAGGTATCAAGACCCTTTGTTTTGATACCAAACCTGTTTTCAAACCTCGTTAAACATGTTTAGCTCATCACTTTAGGTTTAGTGCTTTTTTAGGGTCGTAAAGGTAAGCGATCTAAACAATCGCTTAGACTTTCGAACTCGACCCGTTTGGTCGATCATTAGGATCCGACCAAACACATTTGGTGACCATAGTTGCATAAGGAATAACCTTTCGAGTTTATACTTTATGGTCACCAAGTCTACGTAGTTGTATGATAGGAAATTATATGCCTTAGGAAAAATGACCAAAAATGCCCTTTTTACGCCAAAATTCATTTTAAGCAAACGTAACATAAATTTTGACATCTAAACCGACTAGGCAACAATATTAGACATGTTAAGGCATATATTACTTATCATAGGACTAGTTAGGCGGTCCGAACGCGTTTTACGCGAACGACGCGTTAAAGTCGCGTAAGCTACCTAAACGGGTCGTGATGGGTCGTAAGCACTTAGAATAGGTTCAGTTTTAGAATGTAGGCTTTGTTAAACTATATTACATGAGTTCTCATACTCATTTGGTTTACAAAACCACATTTTATCCAATCTTCCGATTTAGGTCCGCTTATTAACATAGTTACCTATATTAGGTGTCGTTTGATTCTGTGACCTTTCTAGCATTACTTGGTGGTTATCTAAAGACTATTGAACAATCTCAAGTGAGTACATAGACCCCTCTTTTACTGTTTTCCAAACATTTTGGGGTGAAACACATGTGCCTACTTGTTACTTTCATGCTTTCTATGTTTTCATATTATATGCTTGTTATGTTCATTAGTACACTTATAGTACATGATTTCATTATGTTTTTGCTATGTGTGTCCATTTAGTGCATACTTAGTACATCGTTTTACATTACATTTTATGCTATGTATGTCCATTTAGCGCATACTTAGTACATTGTTTTAGATTACATTTTATGCTATGTATGTCCATTTTGTTGCATACTTAGTACATTTGTTTTACATCACATGCTATGTATGTCCATTTGTTGCATACTTAGTACATTTGTTTTACATCACATGCTTACATTCTTGGTATGACATTTGGTTTGTTTAAATGGGACAAAAATACATTCATTAACATTAGCTATGTCGTTCGTTAGTAGGTACTGGTACCATAGGAATTAACCACTCCTGTTCTTGAAATCCTAGGTTTGTTTGGATGGAAGGAATGACCAAATTCGATACACATAATTCAGATGAACCTTTAATTTGTTTAAGGGTTTGTCGCCATAGTCTCAAGGCTTGAATGTATGCATTTTCACAATACCGCATAGATGTTCGTATCAGTAGAGCATGCATTTATTTTACAAAACATAACTTTGATTCAAACTACGTTTTACTTCAATACCTTGTTTTGTGCATTTTACCTATGGTTTAGTTGATAGATTTCGCTTGCCATACATGATATTGGTTTACACATTACATGGTTTACATTTGACATAATCATTTTGACATTGGTTTACACATTACATGATTTACCTTTTGACAATAGACAATTATTTACACATGAATATTTGACAATTGGTTTAAACAAGACAATTTGGTGGTTGTTTGGGTAAGTGATTTAAGTAACGAGGCGTGTGTAATATGATAAAAGCATGGTGGATACGCCGCTGGTACTTCCTATATATAAGTGCTTTTGTGATATTACATATCGTAGCATTATCTAAATCATTTCAATTTAGACACATTACATATTACATAAATAACAAATTTTCACAAGACATTGTTTTACAAAACAGTTTATTTATACAACTCATTTTACTTGGTTATAAATTAACCATACACCTTTCCTTTATATATTCTGATTTCTTATCGAAGTTTTCATATGATTTATAAAAGAAAACGTTAACCAAGATTCATGACAAATTTTTATTAAACATTTCTTTAGACCTAAGTCATGAATCCTATTTTCACAAAACCTATGTATCTCACAGGCAATTTTATGCTGACGCACCTATTTTCACATGTGTTTCAGGAGCTGATGCATAGGTTTGTTCAAGATACACTAGGGTGGACTCGGGCCTTAGTAACATAAAAGAAGCAAGAATTAGTTTAAATAATGTTATATACTCTTGTTTCTTTTGTTTAAAGACAATGTAATCCCTCTTTTTTTATAAATAAAACAGAACTTTAATTTCCATGGTTATGAAACATTAATTCTATTGCAACACTCCCCGACATTTCCGCCGTGGCTTGATGTTTTACGCGGTTGGGGTGTGACAGAAGAGTTGGTATCAGAGCCATTGGTTATAGGGAATTAGGTTATTAGTAATGCTTTGACCTAGACTATAACCTTTCTAGGACCCCAACACAAGTTATCTTGTGTTTAGATATTTAAACATGCATTTCACCTATCCTTAGGTGATTACCCAAAACAAGAACACAATTTACTAAAAACGCTTTTTGAAAAGCAATCATCTGTTTTTAAATGATTTATTATAAGGTTTTGAACCCTTCAATTTTTCAGAATGATTTTGAAAATTCAATCATCCGTTTTTGAATGATTCTTTTGGCCTTGTGCCTTCCAAGTTTTCAAAATCTCGTCAAAGTTTTGGGTCTAAATAGTGTGAACACGTGCAAACTGGAAGGGTGAATGCATGTACCTCGAATTTTCTATCTAAGGCTAGAGTGTTCGTACAAATCCACATAATCGGACCAGTCACTCTTACCTAGGAACTCTTGGGGTGAGTGTTCACTTATAGGCGAGCATGTCTTCGCGATACATTATTTTTGACCCATTTACTTTGATTAGTCACTGTGTGTCATTTGTTTGCTTTGTGGTACAAACGAATGACCACCATCTTTGCTTTTGTCGATTTTTGCATCATCTCATTCTTTTCATCTAATCATCTCACCCGTTTTCTCTCATGTTTCCTCTTTTAGAATGCCTCCTCGACGCGAAAATCCGCTACCTAATGCTGAAATTATTGCTCCATGCAATTTCAAGAGTTTTAATTTGGCTAAACCAAGCCAACAATAACCAAAATGCTCCATGCAATTTCAAGAGTTTTAATTTGGCTAAACCACTCAAGTTTAGTGGTTCTGAAGGAGCAACTGGGCTCCTACAGTGGTTCGAGAGCATTGAGAGTACGTTTCGTCATGTTTAGTGTCCTGAAAATCGGAAAGTCGAATTTGCTTCCAGTGTGTTTCAGAAGAGCGCTCTTACTTGGTGGAACGGGGTTATGAGAGACCGTGGTGCTGAGGTTGCGTTAGCACAGACTTGAGCCGAGCTTAGGGATCTTATGATGAGGGAATTACGTCCTCGTCATGAGCTAAGGGCTTTAGAAAGGGAGTTTGATGACTTGAAGCAGGATAGTGGTGAGCACCGGGCTTACACTGACAGGTATGAAGAGTTGATTTTGCTATGCCCTACCATGGTTACCCCACTCGAGAAGGCTATCGAGAGGTATATTGATGGCTTACCTGACTCCGTACAAGATATCGTCATTGGTAGTAACCCTACCACAGTTCGTCAGGCAATCGAGTTAGCTGCGACATTGACTGAGTCGCAGGTCCGAAAGGGTAAACTACACAGGAAGGGTGACAAGGGTAAGAAACAGTCATCTGATAAAGGTGAAAGCAAGAAGGGCAAGAACAAGAAGGGCAAGGATTCTGGTTCTTCGAAGGGGTCTAGGAAGCGTAAGGCTTCCCAGAATTTTGCTGTCACTTCCCAAGTCAACCAGGCAGCTCCCAATCAGCCTGCACAACCTCCAGCAAAGAAACGGTATGCGGGGAATGCACCGTTGTGCAATAGATGCAATAGCCACCATCAACCGCAAGTTCCATGTCGTTTCTGTACTAACTGTGGGAAGTCGGGTCATCTTGCTGATATTTGTCGCTTTGCTCTCAATTAAGCTGCACGTAACCCAGCTCAGCAGTCTGCTCAACTACCTGCTCAACAACAAGCACAAGCTTCACGACCTCATTTTCCTCCTGGTTCATGCTACAATTGTGGGGACCTAACTCATTATCGAAACCAGTGTCCAAGGCTGATCAATGCAAATCAGAATAAGGCTCAGGCTCGAGGTCGAGTCTTCAACATGAATGCTAATGAGGCGCGAGCAGACAACGAGGTGGTGAACGGTACGTTCTTTGTTAACAATCAATCTGCTTCTGTTCTTTTTGATTTGGGTGCCGATAAGAGTTTTGTGTCATTATCTTTTGAGCCATTGCTTCGCATGTCTAGAACGAAACTAGGAAAGCCTTTGACAGTAGAAGTTGCTAGTGGTGATCCCATTGTTCTCGATTCTGTTTTTCGTAACTGCCAGTTGAACCTTAACAACCATCTTTTTCCTATCGACCTCACGCCAATGCAACTTGGGAGTTTCGACGTTATAGTAGGTATGGATTGGTTAGCCAAGCATCACGCAGAGGTAGTTTATTTTGAGAAGATCGTTCATGTGCCGCTTTCGTCAGGTGAGATCCTACAGGTTCGTGGTGAGAAACCTACTAGTAGCCTCAAGCTCTTGTCTTGTACTCAAGCTCGGAAGTATTTGCGCAAGAACTATGTGGCCTTTTTGGTACATGTTGTAGCAGATAAAGGTAAAGGTAAGACTATTCAAGATATCCCTGTTGTTCGGGATTATCCTGAAGTGTTTCCTGAAGAGTTACCTGGTTTACCCCCAGCACACCAAGTCGAGTTCCGTATTGATCTTTTACCTGGTGCAAATCCTATTGCCAGATCTCCATATCGTCTTGCACCATCCGAGATGCAAGAATTATCTAAGCAACTTCAGGAGCTTTCTGACAAAGGTTTTATCCATCCTAGCTTTTCACCTTGGGGTGCTCCCGTTCTTTTTGTCAAGAAGAAGGATGGATCTTTCAGGATGTGTATTGATTACCGTGAGCTTAACAAGCTTACCATCATGAATCGATATCCCCTACCTTGCATTGATGATCTCTTTGATCAGTTACAGGGTGCTTCGTACTTTTCAAAGATTGATCTACGTTCTGGGTATCATCAACTTCGTGTGCATGAATAAGATATTCCCAAGACAGCTTTCCGCACTCGATATGGGCATTATGAGTTCACAGTTATGCCATTCGGTCTGACTAATGCTCCTGCTGTTTTCATGGACTTGATGAATAGGGTCTACAAGCCTTATTTAGATAAGTTCATCATCGTTTTCATTGATGACATTTTGATATACTCTAAGACACAAGCTGATTACGAGCAACATCTTCGTCTTACTCTAGAACTCCTAAAGAAAGAACAACTTTTTGCCAAATTCTCCAAGTGTGAATTCTGGCTTAAGGAAGTTCAATTTTTGGGACATATCATCAACGAACAAGGTATTCATGTAGATCCCTCCAAGATCAGTGCGATTAAGGATTGGGATATGCCTACTACACCAACTGAGGTTCGTTCTATTCTTGGTCTTGCGGGTTATTACCGCTGCTTCATCGAGAACTTCTCCAAGATTGCAGTTCCTCTAACTGCTCTAACTCAGTAGAACATACCCTTTGATTGGGGATCTAAGCAAGAAGAAGCGTTTCAGACTTTGAAGCAGAAGCTTTGTGATGCGCCTATTCTATCTTTGCCTGAGGGCAACGATGATTTTGTCGTGTATTGTGATGCATCCAATTTGGATCTTGGCTGTGTTCTCATGCAAAGGAACAAAGTCATAGCATATGCATCGAGGCAGTTGAAGATACACGAGAAGAACTACACTACTCATGATCTTGAGTTAGGTGCAGTTGTATTCACTCTCAAAATCTGGAGACACTATTTGTATGGTACTGTCACACCCCCAAACTCCACATACGGAGTATCACCGCTTGGAGGCGTGGCTGACCAGGATCAAGCCACCAATCATATTGAACAAGCATGTAAGTAAACATAAAATCCAACACAATATAATTGGTGTCCAAAACAAAAGCATAGTTTAAGTAGCAAGCGGAAGCATAATGTCTAGAACCAAAGTATTAGTTAATAATTTTTAAGTTCATCATGAACACTCAATGTCCATGCTCCACAACGACTCTTCCCCATGCAAGCTCCTGCTAAACCTATTGACCTGCAAAGCATGTAGTAACGAGTCAACAATAATGTTGAGCGAGTTCACAGTTGGGTGTTTGTTTTAAGTTGTTCCAAAAACAGTTTCCTTTAACTGGCATCCCTGCCGTAGGGGTTACCCCATAGTTGAAAACGTGTTTTGTTTAATCCCGTTTACTCTGGCAATCCAGCCGTGGGGGCTACCCCATGTTCAATTATCTGGCTCTTCGGCCATGGGGGCTACCCCATGTATATACTACTAGACCCGTTACCATATCGACCGCTGACTGTAGTCATGTTTATGTGCCCTGAACTGTCAATGTCTATCATCATTGATGTGCCCAGATCCATTAGTTCACGACCGTCCTCTGCGGCACGGTGTGAGGCTTGTCAGACCTAAATAGCGCTATCTAACTAATGACCCGCTCGCCATTGGCCCGGTGATTAAGTCGATATAAAAAGGAGGGACTTTGTGATAGAGTTTTGGTCTAGTGAAATGTCAACTGTCCAAGAGGACGAGGAATTATATTCCTTAACCCGTACTGTCCTACCCAAGAAGGACAAGGAATCCATATTCCTTAACCCATTCCTAACCCCTGGGATCCCATGCTTTGTAGAAAGTGTGAACTCACCTTAGGTTAGCTCGGCAGATAAACGAAAGGTCAATCGAGCTGCTAGAGGTCAACCACGTCCTAACATGGTTACCATACAAGTTAGGTCTAGGTTCAAGAAGTGCACGTATGTTTACACATAAGCTAACAGGTTACGAACACGTATTGATCATGGCAAACACATAATACATGTTAACACATTAACAGTAGCATTCAAGTACCAAACACGTCCCACTTGTGTGACCCGAAAAATAAAGCCCAACAAATAGGTGGCCCAACCTGTTGTGCGATCAGCACAACTTGTGCGATCCACAATGGGTTGTGCGATCAGCCTTAAACCCGGCCCAAATAACATAAGCAGTTCAGTAAGTAAACAGCCCAAATAAATAAACATGGATCTCTTGTGCGATCCGGATGGCTTGTGCGATACGGATGGCTTGTGCGATTGGAAACTAGCCCGGCCCAACATATACCTGGCCCAAACAATTAACAAAGCATAACTTGTGCGATTCAATAGTCTTGTGCGACTATTGATACCTTGTGCGACTGAGCTTGTGCGTCTGGCAGTTGTGTGATCGGATCAGGTCTTGTGTGACCTGATCTTGTGCGACTGAGAGAGAACTTGTGCGATCAGTTTAATTATTCCTAAAATCTTGCAATCAGTTACATGATTCCCATTTATGTAGTTATCAATCAACAACACTATCATTTTCCAATCATAACCTATTCGATCAAACCAGTGTTTTAACATCAATTCTTATGAACCCTAACATAATCAAAGCATGAACAATAATCACAACACCAACCATATTAACATGATTCATATTCTCGATCACTAGCAAACATTCTATCATGACAACACAATAAATCATCCTAACGTAAACATTTCACAGCCGATTAACAAGCATTCGGTTTTCATTCATCATCTACAAATCCAATTCATACTAACACCAAATCAAACCATTCGGATCTAAACACATATACGGCCGATTACACTTCATTCATGATCAATCATCTATCATTCATAAATCATTACATACCTCACCATAACATCTAACAAACAATAACTATGAATTTACTAACCGGTTAAAGATGGAACGAGGATTGATCTGAATAGGTAGTCTTCGATAGAGGAGAGGTGTGGCTGCCGTCGACTTAGAGAGAGGGAGGAGAGCACTAGGGTTTTGCGTGTGTTGTGTGATTGTAAATAATGAGAAGTGTTAACCTCCTCATGAGGCTATGCGTATGAGAGGTAGGCCAAACCCAACATGGGCTGCCCATGTGTTCCGAGTGGGGAGTGGGCCGAGAGTTATGTGGAAAATCAAAGCCCAAAGGCTTGTGCGTTCAGGTTGCTATTGTGCGATTGGTTTATTTCGTGTGATTCTAATACATACATACAAGCACAACACAAATTCACATAACATTCACTTATAACATTCATTAAACCAACATGTCAACTAGTCACATAACGTTCAAGCGTGTTACATCAAAATACAATGAAAACCAACATGTCAACTAGTCACATAACGTTCAAGCGTGTTACATCAAAATACAATGAAGGGTTCTAAATTACGAGTTGTCACATTATCCCCAAGTTGAAAGAAATTTCGTCTCGAAATTTGGTACGTACCCACTGAGGAAGCTAGTTAAGTTGCATGGTCACATCCTCCCCCCGTTGATCTGGAATTTCATCCCGAAATTCCGTAGTAGCTTCAGCCTCAGTAGTGGTTGTACTGTTTGCGAACAATTGGGGATACTTTTGTTTCATCTGATCTTCGCTTTCCCAAGTGAACTCTGGGCCACGACGTGAGTTCCAACGAACTCGAACGAGAGGTATTCTAGTGCGCTTGAGGACCTTAACATCCCGGTCCATGATTTCAACTGGTTCCTCGACGAATCGCAACTGGTCGTCGATAGTGAGTTCCTTCAAAGGAACTATGAGGGTCTCATCTGACAGACACTTCTTCAGATTCGACACGTGGAAAACGTTGTGAACTCCACTGAGTTCTGCTGGTAAGTTCAGTTTGTAGGCCACCCTGCCTATTTTCTCTATGATGTCGAATGGTCCATTGTATCGCGGGTTGAGTTTTCCTCGTTTGCCAAAACGAACCACACCATTCCAGGGTGAAACTTTGAGTAGCACTCGATCCCCAACTTGGAACTCGAGTGGTTTCCTGCGCTTATTAGCATATGCTTTTTGACGGTCGTGAGCTGCCGCCATGCGTTGTCGTATCTGAGCAATCCTTTCTGTTGTGTCTACTACAAGTTCTGGGCCCGTGATCTGACTATCACCCACCTCTGCCCAACAAAGAGGTGATCAGCATTTACGCCCGTACAATGCCTCAAATGGAGCGGCCCGAATGCTGGTGTGGTAACTGTTATTATACGAGAATTCCACTAGTGGCAGATGTTTTTCCTAACCATTTCCAAAATCGATAACACATGCACGAAGCATGTCCTCAAGGGTCTGGATGGTGCGTTCGGACTGCCCATCCGTTTGCGGGTGATATGCTGTGCTCATATCTAAACGTGAGCCAAAGGATTTGTGCATTGCTTGCCACAGTTCTGAAGTAAAACGTGCATCATGATCAGAGATAATAGAGGTGGGCACCCCGTGCCTCAAAACCACTTCCTTCAAGTAAACGTCTGCTAAAGTAGAGAACTTGTATGTTTCTTTGATAGCCAAAAAGTGTGCAGACTTTGTGAGTCGATCCACGATCACCCAAAAAGTGTCATTTCCGCGATGAGATCTAGGTAGGCCAGTAACGTAATCCATGGAAATCTGCTCCCATTTCCATTGTGGTATCTCTGGTTGTTGAAGTAGGCCTGAGGGTTTCTGGTATTCGACTTTGACTCTCGCACAAGTCAAACATTTACTAACATAGGTTGCTATGTGGGCTTTCATGCTAGGCAACCAATACGTCGTTTTCAAGCCGTGGTACATCTTATCCGAACCAGGATGTACTGAGTAGCGAGACTTGTGTGCTTCATCCATCACAAGCTCTCGTAGGTTGCCATAGAGTGGGACCCAGATGCGTCCTGTTACGTAGTAAGCACCGTCTTCCTTTTGTTCTAACCATTGCCTTGAGCCGCGTAGGGCTTCAGCCCTGACATTTTCTGGTTTCAAAGCTTCTACCTGAGCATCTCGTATCTGTGCAGGAAGACTAGATTGAATAGTGAGTTGTAAAGCTCGTACGCGTTTAGGTGTAGTATCCTTTCGACTGAGGGCATCGGCCACAACATTGGCTTTGCCCGGATGGTATCTGATCAAAAATTCGTAATCATTCAGTAGCTAGACCCATCGGCGTTGTCGCATGTTCAACTCCTTCTGTTTGAAGATATGCTCGAGACTCCTGTGATCGGTGTAGATGGCGCACTTGGTACCGTACAGGTAATGTCTCCATATCTTAAGTGCAAAAACAACAGCTCCCAGCTCTAAATCATGCGTAGTGTAGTTCCTTTCATGAACTTTAAGTTGGCGTGAGGCGTACGCAATAACTTTATCCCGTTGCATCAATACACAACCAAGACCCTGAATTGATGCGTCGTAGTAAACCACAAAGTCGTTTGTGCCCTCTGGAAATGAGAGGATAGGGGCGCTACAAAGTCTATCCTTTAGGTGCTGAAATGCCGATTCTTGTGTATTACCCCATCGATAAGTAACGCCCTTCTGCGTTAGTGAGGTGAGAGGTTGTGCAATCTTGGAAACATCCTTAATGAACCTCCTGTAGTAACCTGCCAAACCCAAGAATTGGCGAATTTCCGTTGGTGTACGAGGTGCTGGCCAGTTCTTAATCGAGTCTACCTTGGATGGATCAACGTGAATCCCATCCTTGTTTACCACATGGCCTAGGAAATGGACTTCACGAAGCCAGAAGTCGCATTTCGAGAACTTAGCATAAAGTTGTTTTGTTCGAAGGAGTTCTAAAATAATTCGTAGATGTTGCTCGTGTTCCTCCTGACTCTTCGAATATATCAGGATGTCTTCGATGAAAACTATAACGAACTTATCCAGGTAAGGCTTGCACACTCTATTCATAAGGTCCATGAAGACCGCAGGTGCGTTTGTCAGCCCAAAAGGCATGACCAAAAACTCGTAGTGTCCATATCGAGTTCTAAAGGCTGTTTTGGAGACGTCCTCTTCTCGGACTCTCAGCTGGTGATATCCTGATCTCAGATCAATCTTTGAATAGAAGCTCGACCCTTGCAGCTGGTCGAATAGGTCATCAATACGTGGAAGAGGGTAGCGAGTCTTCACGGTCACCTTGTTGAGTTCGCGATAGTCAATACATATACGGAAGGTACCGTCCTTCTTCTTCAGAAACAAAACTGGAGCTCCCCAGGGTGAAGAGCTAGGATGAATGAAACCCTTGTCCAAGAGTTCTTGTAGTTGCGTAGACAGCTCCTCTAGTTCTGATGGGGCTAAACGGTAAGGTGCACGAGCTATAGGTGCTGCTCCAGGAGCTAGCTCGATTTGAAACTCGACCTGACGATGAGGCGGAAGGCCAGGTAGTTCCTCAGGAAATACCTCAGGATAGTCGCGTACAATCGGAAAATCTTCTATCTTCTTCTCTTTCTTCGAGGTGTCAGTAACGAGAGCCAAAATAGCAGTGTGGCCCTTTCTCAAACACTTTTGGGCCTTAAGGAAAGAGATGATGCTCTCAACAGCACCCCTCTTATCACCACGAATCATGAGTGGTTCATCATCTGAACGAGGAATACGGACAATCTTCTCGTTGTAAAGAATCTATGCTCGGTGTTGGGATAACCAATCCATCCCAATGACAACGTCGAAACTACCCAGAACGATACGAATGAGGTCGATAGAGAAGGTCTGATTAGCAAGAACAAGATTACATCCCTTGACTACGTGTGTGGCCTCTAAACTCTTACCATTAGCTAGCTCTACAATGTGCTTGGTGTTCAGAAGTGTTGGGGTATGCTTAAGCATTTGACTAACTTTTAAAGACACGTAGCTAGTATCGGCACCCGAATCAAATAAAACTGTAACATAAAAGTCGTCGAGAAGGAACTTACACGACCCCTTGCACCATTGCCATTGTTACCCCCATTGTTTCCATTCCCTTGGTTGTTATTATTGTTGTTGTTGTTCTGGTTCCGGTTCAGTTGGGGACAATATCTCTTGAAGTGGCCTTTAGCTCCACACTGAAAGCACCCTTTGTTGATGCCTTGCTGCTGCTGCTGCTGACGTTGTGGGGCTTGTTGTTGCTGACGATTCTGGTTTGTGGGGTATACACTTCTGTAATCCTTTGCGGCGTGGCCTGGCTTGTTGCACCGATGACAGTTACTCCTGGTGCATGGCCCGCTGTGGTGTAGGTTACAACGATTGCATTTGGGGTGAACTCCCCTGTACCTGCCCTGACTTTGACTACCAGATGCTTGCTTACCAGGGCTCTTGTAGTCGTCAGTCCTTCTCTGCTGAGACTGAGATTGAACAGAAGTTGAACCTTTGCTTGAAGCTCCATCCCATTTTCGCTTGTTGTCGCTAGGAGCATCTGAAGTAGCTGTATCACTAATACGCTTTGCTAACCTGTTCTGCTCCACCGCCTGATCAGTGAGACGATGAGCCAATTGAACAGCTTGCTGGATGGTGGAGAGGTTAGCTGAAGTCACATGACTTTGAATCTCTGGCACTAAGCCCTTGAGGTATAGTTCGATGCGTTTGATGGGAGGATCCACCATAGTAGGACACAGAATAGCAAGCTCATTCGATCTTTTCGTGTATGCTTCAATCTCTGACCCCGTCATCTTGAGGTTGAAGAACTCTACCTCTAGTTTGTGAATGTCATCACGATTGCAGTACTCTTCCTTAATCATTTCCTTAAAATTGTTCCATGGGGTGGCATTAGCAGCAACCAACCCCAGCATTTGGACCTGAGCGTTCCACCACGTGAGCGCTATACCCTCGAGAGTACCGGTAGCATACTTCACCCTGCGAGCCTTAGGGCATTCACACATCTCAAAGACAGATTCGAGTTTCTCAAACCAGTGGAGGAGGCCTACAGCTCCTTCGGTGCCGCTGAAAGTAGTAGGTCGACAGTCCATAAAAGTTGTGAAGGTGCACACAGGTGGCTGAGCATGTTGACATGTCGTGGGTGTAAAAAGGGACAAGGTTAAGCACAAGTGTTGGTTTACGAGAGTAGGACCTAAAGATCCTAGATTGAGTTTAAACTACAGGGTATACCTCCTGCTTGTGCGGCTGTAAGTGCCGTAGCAACTTGTTGGTTAATCAGAGCCGTCAACTGGGCTTGAGTCATGTTAACGCGTCCAGCCATGATCTTCATATCAAGGGAAACATGGGTGAGAGGGGTTCGCGAAAGTGCAATGACAGAAGAGAGTAAGCACACATGTGTTTTCAAACTATAGTTGCTACGTATATCTAAGGATACCATAAGCAAAGTTCTATGTAATCTAGCAAGTAGGAAATAAAACATAAACCATATCACCTAGAATGTCGAGTCTTGCACGTGGAGTGAAGCGTCGTTGTGGATCGTTGAGCACTGTTCAGATTATAGTCTGGTTTTAGCAAAAACATTTTCCCTTATTAAAACCAAGTTCTCTATAACCAATGGCTCTGATACCAATCTCTCACACCCCCAAACTCCACATACGGAGTATCACCGCTTGGAGGCGTGACTGACCAGGATCAAGCCACCAATCATATTGAACAAGCATGTAAGTTAACATAAAATCCAACACAATATAATTGGTTTCCAAAACAAGAGCATAGTTTAAGTAGCAAGCGGAAGCATAATGTCTAAAACCAAAGTATCAGTTAATAATGTTTAAGTTCATCATGAACACTCAATGTCCATGCTCCACAACGACTCTTCCCCATGCAAGCTCCTGCTAAACCTATTGACCTGCAAAGCATGTAGTAACGAGTCAACAACAATGTTGAGCGAGTTCACAGTTGGGTGTTTGTTTTAAGTTGTTCCAAAAACAGTTTCCTTTAACTGGCATCCCTGCCGTGGGGGTTACCCCATAGTTGAAAACGTGTTTTGTTTAATCCCGTTTACTCTGGTAATCCAGCCGTGGGGGCTACCCCATGTTCAATTATCTGGCTCTTCGGCCGTGGGGGCTACCCCATGTATATACTACTTGACTCGTTACCATATCGACCGCTGACTGTAGTCATGTTTATGTGCCCTGAACTGTCAATGTCTATCATCATTAACGTGCCCAGATCCATTAGTTCACGCCCGTCCTCTACGGCACTGTGTGAGGCTTGTCAGACCTAAAAAGCGCTATCTAACTAATAACCCGCTCGCCATTGGCCCGGCGATTAAGTCGATATAAAAAGGAGGGACTTCGTGATAGAGTTTTGGTCTAGTGAAATGTCAACTGTCCAAGAGGACGAGGAATTATATTCCATAACGCGTACTGTCCAACCCAAGAAGGACGAGGAATCCATATTCCTTAACCCATTCCCAGCCCCTGGGAATCCCATGCTTTGTAGAAAGTGTGAACTCACCTTAGGTTAGCTCGGCAGATAAACGAAAGGTCTATCGAGCTGCTAGAGGTCAACCACGTCCTAACATGGTTACCATACAAGTCAGGTATAGGTTCAAGAAGTGCACGTATGTTTACACATAAGCTAACAGGTTACGAACACGTATTGATCATGGCAAACACATAATACATGTTAACACATTAACAGTAGCATTCAAGTACCAAACACGTCCCACTTGTGCCACCCGAAAGATAAAGCCCAACAAATAGGCGGCCCAACCTGTTGTGTGATCAGCACAACTTGTGCGATCCACAATGGGTTGTGCGATCGGCCATAAACCCGGCCCAAATAACATAAATAGTTCAGTAAGTAAACGGCCCAAATAAATAAACCTGGATCTCTTGTGCGATCCGGATGGCTTGTGCGATCCGGATGGCTTGTGCGATTGGAAACTAGCCCGGCCCAAACAATTAACAAAGCATAACGTGTGCGATCCAATAGCCTTGTCCGACTATTGATACCTTGTGCGACTGAGCTTGTGCGTCTGGCACTTGTGGGATCGGATCAGGTCTTGTGTGACCTGATCTTGTGCGACTGAGAGAGAACTTGTGCGATCAGTTTAATTATTCCTAAAATCTTGCAATCAGTTACATGATTCCCATTTATGTAGTTATCAATCAACAACACTATCATTTTCCAATCATAACCTATTCGATCAAACTAGTGTTTTAACATCAATTCTTATGAACCCTAACATAATCAAAGCATGAACAATAATCACAACACCAACCATATTAACATGATTCATATTCTCGATCACTAGCAAACATCCTATCATGACAACACAATAAATCATCCTAACATAAACATATCACAGCCGATTAACAAGCATTCGGTTTTCATTCATCATCTACAAATCCAATTCATACTAACACCAAATCAAACCATTCGGATCTAAACACATATACGGCCGATTACACTTCATTCATGATCAATCATCTATCATTCATAAATCATTACATACCTCACCATAACATCTAACAAACAATAACTATGAATTTACTAACCGGTTAAAGATGGAACGAGGATTGATCCGAATAGGTAGTCTTCGATAGAGGAGAGGTGTGGCTGCCGTCGACTTAGAGAGAGGGAGGAGAGCACTAGGGTTTTGCGTGTGTTGTGTGATTGCAAATAATGAGAAGTGTTAACCTCCTCATGAGGCTATGCATATGAGAGGTAGGCCGAACCCAACATGGGCTGCCCATGTGTTCCGAGTGGGGAGTGGGCCGAGAGTTATGTGGAAAATCAAAGCCCAAAGGCTTGTGCGTTCGGGTTGCTATTGTGTGCGATTGGTTTATTTCGTGTGATTCTAATACATACATACAAGCACAACACATATTCACATAACATTCACTTATAACATTCATTAAACCAACATGTCAACAAGTCATATAACGTTCAAGCGTGTTACATCAAAATACAATGAAAACCAACATGTCAACTAGTCACATAACGTTCAAGCGTGTTACATCAAAATACAATGAAGGGTTCTAAATTACGAGTTGTCACAGGTACAAAATGTGTGATTTTCACTAACCACAAGAGTCTTCAGCACATCCTCAATCAGAAAGAACTCAACATGAGGCAACGACGTTGGGTTGAACTTCTAAACAACTATGACTGCGAAATTCGCTACCATCCTGGTAAGGTGAATGTCGTGGCTGACGCTTTGAGTCGTAAGGAATGTGTGAAGCTTCACTGTGTCAAAGTTCGATCTGATATCCAAACCTGCATTTCTCAAGCTCAACACACTTGTGTCTCGCAATACTTGATGGGTAAGGAATTACCCTATCACATTAAGCCTGATCTCGAATTGAAAGACAATGGATCATATTATTTCATGGACCGTTTGTGGGTCCTAAGTCAAGACAATCTTCGCACTTTGCTTATGGATGAAGCTCAAAAGTCTCGTTATTCTATTCATCCTGGTGCAGATAAAATGTATAAGGATCTTCGTGTTCAGTATTGGTGGCCTGGTATGAAGAAAGACATTGCCTTATACGTATCAAAATGCCTTACTTGTCTTAAGGTTAAGGCTGAACATCAACATCCTTCTGGTTTATTGGAGCAACCAGAGATTCCAGTTTGGAAATGGGAAAACATTGCTATAGATCTTATTATCAAACTTCCGCGCACAAAGATAGGTCATGATGCCATCTGGGTAGTTGTTGATCGTCTTACAAAGTCAGCACATTTCTTGCCGATCCGTGAGGATCTATCTGCTGACAAGCTTGCTAAAATCTATGTGGATGAAATTGTATCTCGACATGGTGTTCCTTTGAACATTATTTCTGACAGAGATGCTCGATTCTCGTCTCGTTTTTGGAGAACCATGCAATCTGCTATGGTGACCCATCTTAATTTGAGCACAGCTTATCATCCGCAATCAGATGGCCAATCTTAAAGAACAATCCAGACTTTGGAGGATATTCTTAGAGCTTGTGTGATCGATTTTGGTGGTAGTTGGGATTCGTATCTCCCGTTGATTGAATTCTCCTACAACAACAGTTATCACTCCAGCATCAACATGGCTCCTTTCGAGGCTCTCTATGGTCGAAAATGTCGTTCACCAGTCTGCTGGAGTGAGATTGGTGAGGCTCAGGTTACTGGACCTGACCTCATTCTAGAGACAACAGATAAGGTTAAGAAAGTTCATGGTAACCTTCAGACAGCTAGAAGCTGTCCAAATAGTTACGGGGACCGATGACGCAAGCCCTTAGAATTTCAAGTCGGTGATCGTGTATTACTTAAGGTCTCACCTTGGAAAGGTGTGATCAGATTTGGAAAGACAAGAAAACTTGCACCTAGATATGTTGGACCATTCAAGATCGTCGAAAGAATCAGTAAAGTAGCCTACAGACTTGAGTTACCTCCTGAACTTGGAAACGTTCATCCAACTTTTCACGTGTCCAACCTCAAGAAGTGTTTAGCTGATGAGAACCTCCACATACCACCTGACGAAATTCGTGTTGATAACACGATGCATTTTGTTGAGAAACCTATGGAAATCATGGACCGTGAAGTCAAGTGGCTTAAACGCAAGCGCATTCCTTTGGTTAAAGTTCGTTGGGAATCTAAACATGGACCAGAGTTTACTTGGGGTGTGAAGATCAAATGAAGGCGAAATATCCACATATATCCTCACGAGTTTCCTCTAAAAAAATTTCGGGACTAAATTTCCACAAGTAAGGGAGACTGTGACACCTGTGCTTGTAATCATTGTAAACAGTTCAGTTATCAATAAAACAATGTTATTTAAATCCCAATATTTGTTTGTTTATGTTTGACATTTTGCATGTTTTGATTTTTGTTCAATTTCAAACTCTATTCCGTTTTCTGGAGAGTTATACGTAAACCGATGCGTTAACGTAATCAGTTTAATGCGACAAACACTCTGGAACACCAACATATTCTTAACATACCTTAAATAACCTTTACATAACTTAGAAATAAGTTTTGAAGGCTTTGGTATGGCAAAATCAAGTTTATTTGCTTACAGGGACTAATTTCGACAAACTACGAAAGTATGCCGATTCGTACTGTAACAAACAATCCGGAACTTGATCATAAGTTAAACGTACCCTAAATATCCTTTGCATAGCTTAGAAATAATATTTGAGGGGTTCGGTGTGCTAAAATAAACTTTTTAGTCATTCAGGGACTAAAAGCGTCAAAAAGTGCATAAGTTTGCATTTTCGCGCATATCTTACGTTCTGAACACATCCGGACATCCAAAAATTTATGTAATCATAAAAATATTTTATTTTAGTAGTTGGCATGATAAAACTTGATTCGTTTCACAATTTGGATCGTTTTCGTGTTCGTTACGACTTCCGTCGTAATTAACCGAACAATGCAACCGTATAGCCAAACGAACCGACATCCGTCATATTTTTGAGCATGTTTCATGTTCCCTATGCTTTGACATCCTCATGGAGCTTAAAAATGGGTTTGACGGGTGTTAGAAGTGCCAAAACACGTCAATACGCACATAGGGACCAAAACTGACATTTTGCGAAACTTGCTGGTCTGCGAGGTCTATATGGACCGTAAGGGACCTTATACGGTCCATACGCATGCCCTAGACAGCAGAAACTGGTTTCCATCTTGATCCAGCTGTTCCCCATATGTGCAAATGGTTTTGGGCAATATATGGGCTGGTTTAGGGGTGCCCATGGTATTCTAAATCTGAGGGTGCACTTGTACGGCTCAGATTGAAGCTCAGATTTCAAGAAACGATCCTAACGGTTCTCCGAAATCTATATAAACCCCCACCCTCTTCACTTGCAACCCACACTTGATCTGATTCATTCTCCAAGTTAGGGTGTTTTGCTCTTCATACCTGAGAATAATTAGATCAAACATCCATTTCTTGGACCTTTTGTAAGTATTCTTTCGTTCTTTTGCGCGTTTAAGTACGAAAGTCAAACATTGTTTAACTTTCAGCTTTGACCAGTTTATGGTCAACACGAAGTTTGTTTGAACTTCGTAACGTGAGCGTAATCACGATGGTCATAGTCCTTTGTGACTATACCTACTGATTACCACGTTATTTAGGCATAGTGACGAGTCGTATTGTCAGTCAAAATATGTATTCTTGCGTATTTTGCAACCAAACTACTATTAGGTATCAAGACCTTATGTTTTGATACCAAACCTATTTTCAAACCTCGTTAAACATGTTTTAACATGTTTTGCTCGTCACTTTAGGTTTAGTGCTTATATAGGGTCGTAAAGGTAAGCGATCTAAACAATCGCTTAGACTTTCAAACTCGACCCGTTTGGTCGATCATTAGGATCCGATCAAACACATTTGGTGACCATAGTTGCATAAGTAATAACCTTTCGAGGTTATACTTTATGGTCACCTAGTCTACGTAGTTGTATGATAGGAAATTATATGCCTTAGGAAAAATGACCAAAATGCCATTTTTATGCCAATATTCATTTTAAGCATATGTAACATAAATTTTGACATCTAAACTGATTAGGCAACAATATTAGACATGTTAAGGCATATATTACTTGTCATAGGACTAGTTAGGCGGTCCGAATGCGTTTTACACGAACGACGCGTTAAAGTAGCGTAAGCTACCTAAACGGGTCGTGATGGGTCGTAAGCACTTAGAATAGGTTCTGTTTTAGAATGTAGGCTTTGTTAAACCATATTACATGAGTTCTCATACTCATTTGGTTTACGAAACCACATGTTATCCAATATTCCGATTTAGGTCCGTTTATTAACATAGTTACCTATATTAGGTGTTGTTTGATTCCGTGATCTTTCTAGCATTGCTTGGTGGTTATCTAAAGACTATTGAGCAATCTCAAGTGAGTACATAGACCCCTCTTTTACTGTCTTCCAAACATTTTGGGGTGAAACACATGTGCCTACTTGTTACTTTCGTGCTTTCCATGTTTTCATATCATATGCTTGTTATGTTCATTAGTACACTTATAGTACATGATTTCATTATGTTTTTGCTATGTATGTCCATTTAGTGCATACTTAGTACATCGTTTTACATTACATTTTATGGTATGTATATCCATTTAGCGCATACTTAGTACAGTGTTTTATATTACATTTTATGCTATGTATGTCCATTTTTGTTGCATACTTAGTACATTTGTTTTACATCACATGCTATGTATGTCCATTTGTTGCATACTTAGTACATTTGTTTTACATCACATGCTTACATTCTTGGTATGACATTTGGTTTGATTAAATGGGACAAAAATACATTCATTAACATTAGCTACGCCGTTCGTTAGTAGGTAGTGGTACCATAGGAATTGACAACGCCCGTTCCTGAAATCCTAGGTTTGTTTGGATGGAAGGAATGGCCAAATTCGATACACATAATTCAGATGAACCTTTAATTTGTTTAAGGGTTTTTCGCCACAGTCTCAAGGGTTGAATGTATGCATTTTCACAATACCGCATAGATGTTCGTATCAGTAGAGCATGCATTTATTTTACAAAACATAACTTTGATTTAAACTATGTTTTACTTCAATACCTTGTTTTGTGCATTTTACCTATGGTTTAGTCGATATATTTCGCTTGCCATACATGACATTGGTTTACACATTACATGGTTTACATTTTACATAAACATTTTCTCATTGGTTTACACATTACATGATTTACCTTTTGACAATAGACAATTATTTACACATGAATATTTGACAATTGGTTTAAACAAGACAATTTGGTGGTTGTTTGGGTAAGTGATTTAAGTAACGAGGCGTGTGTAATATGATAAAAGCATGGTGGATACACCGCTGGTACTTCCTATATGTAAGTGCTTTTGTGATATTACATATCGTAGCGTTATTTAAATCATTTCAATTTAGACACATTACATATTACATAAATAACAGATTTTCACAAGACATTGTTTTACAAAACAGTTTATTTATACAACTCATTTTACTTGGTTATAAATTAACCATACACCTTTCCTTTATATATTCTGATTTCTTATCGAAGTTTTCATATGATTTATAAAAGAAAACGTTTAACAAGATTCATGACAAATTTTTATTAAACATTTCTTTAGACATAAGTCATGAATCCTATTTTCACAAAACCTATGTATCTCACAGACATTTTTATGCTGACGTACCTATTTTCACATGTGTTTTCGGAGCTGATGCATAGGTTTGTTCAAGATACACTAGGGTGGACTCGGGCCTTAGTAACATAAAAGAAGCAAGAATTAGTTTAAATAATGTTATGTACTCTTGTTTCTTTTGTTTAAAGATAATGTAATCCCTCTTTGTTTATAAATAAAACAGAACTTTAATTTCAATGGTTATGAAACAATAATTCTGTTGCAACACTCCCCGACGTTTCCACCGCGGTTTGATGTTTTACGCGGTCGGGGTGTGACACATACCCTTTTCTTTAATATCATTTGAATTTTCATATCGATTTTCGTATGATTTATAAAAGAAAACATTTTACAAGATTCATGACTAACTTTTGTTTAACATTTTCTTTTAACTTACAAGTCATGAATCCTGCTTTAACAAAACCTATGTATCTCGCATGCATTTTTATGCTGACGTACCTATTTTCACATGTGTTTTCAAGAGCTGATGCATAGGGTTGATCGTGATTCACTTAGTCGGACTCGGGCCTTAGTGACAATAAAAGATGCAAGACTAGTTTAAATTATGTTATGCTTTCTTTGTTTTAAGACAATGTAATCATTTTAATTCAAATAAAATCAAAACTTTAAATACCATGGCTGTGGAACAATAATTCTATTGCTCCACTCCCGGACGTTTCCGCTGTGGTTTGTTGTTTTACGCGGTCGGGGTGTGACAGAAGAGTTGGTATCAGAGCATATGGTTATAGGGAATTAGGTTATTAGTAATGCTTTGACCTAGATTATAACTTTTCTAGGACCCTGACACAAGTTGTCTTGTGTTTAGATCTTAAAACATACATGTCACCTATCTTTAGGTGATTACCAAAACAAGAACACAATTTACCAAAACGGTTTTTGAAAATCAATCATCTATTCTTAGATGATTTCTTATAAGGTTTTGAACCCTCTAAAATTCCAAAACGATTTTGAAAATAATCACCCACCCTTTGGACGATTCGTTTTTGGCTTAGTGCCTTCTAAATTTTCAAAATCTCGTCAAAGTTTGGGTCTAAATAATGTGAACACGTGCAATCTGGAAGGGTGGATGCCTGTACCTCGAGTTTTCTATCTAGGCTAGAGTGTTCGTACAAATCCACATAATCGGACCAGTCACTCTTACCTGGGAACTCTTGGGGTGAGTGTCCACTTATAGGCTAAGGCATGTCTTCGCGATACATTATTACGACCTTTTTTACTTTGATTAGTCACTATGTGTCATTTGTTTGCTTTGTGGTAACAAACGAATGACCACCACCCTTGCTTTTTGTTGATATTTGTAACATTCTATTCTTATACAATGCCATCTCACTTGTTTTCTCTCATGTTTCCTCTTTTAGAAATGCCTCCTTGATGTGACACTCAGCCACCTAACGACGAACTGGCGACCATCATTGCGCAGCAAATGGCTGCTGCACTCCCAAATCTCATCGCTCAAATTAACCAAGCCAACAATAACAATAATGCACCTGCTCCGTGCAACTTCAAACAGTTTAATTCGGCTAAACCGCTCAACTTTAGTGGTTCTGAAGGAGCAACTGGGCTCCTACAGTGGTTCAAGAGTATCGAGAGTACTTTTTGTCATTTTCAGTGTCCTGATAATCGTAAAGTCGAGTTTGCTTCTAGCGTGTTTCAAAAGAGGGCTCTTACTTGGTGGAATGGGTTAATGAGGGATCGTGGTGCTGAGATTGCTTTGGGTCAAACCTGGGAAGAGCTTAGGGCTCTTATGATGAGGGAATTTTGTCCTCGCCATGAACAGGGGACTTTAGAAAGGGAATTTGAGGATCTGAAATAGGACAGTGGTGAACATAGTGCTTATACCAATAGGTATGAGGAACTGAGCTTACTTTGTCCCACAATGGTTACCCCACTTGATAAAGCTATCGATAGGTATGTCGATGGTTTACCTGGCCCCGTGCAAGATATCGTTACTGGTAGCAACCCTACCACAGTTCGTCAGGCCATCGAGTTGGCTACGACTTTGACTGAGTCGCAAATTAGGAAAGGTAAACTCCATAGGAAGGGTGACAAGAATCAGAAACAGTCGTCTGACAAGAATGAGAAAAAGAAGGGTAAGAAAATCGAATCTTCAAAGAGGTCTAGGAAGCACAAGGCTTCCAAGAACTTTGCTGTTACTGCGCAGGAAAACCAAGCAGCTCTAAATCAGCCCGCGCAACCACCTCCCAAGAAACAGTACATTGGCAACGCACCTCTGTGCAAGAGGTGTGGCATCCACCATCAACCACACGTTCAGTGTCGTTATTGTACTAACTATGGGAGTTCTGGTCATCTTGCCACCACATGTCGCTTCCTCCTAACCAGAATCAGGCAGCCCAAAACCCAGTTCAACAACCTGCTCAACCGCATTCTCAACAGGCTGCACGACCTCACTACCCACCTGGATCTTGTATAACTGTGGGGATCTGACCCACTATCGAAATCAGTGTCCAAGATTGGTTAATGCGAATCAGGCTCAGGCTCGTGGATGAGTCTTTAACATGAACGCAAATGAGGCGCGTGCAGACAACGAGGTGGTCAATGGTACGTTCTTTATTAAAAATCAGCCTGCATCTGTTCTTTTTTATTCGGGTGCCGATAAGAGTTTTGTGTCATTGTCTTTTGAACCATTGCTTTGCATGACTAGAGCAAAACTAGGAAAGCCTTTGACAGTAGAATTTGCTAGTAGTGAACCCGTTGTTCTCGATTTTGTTCTCTGAAATTGCCAGTTGAACCTTAATAACCATCTTTTTCCTATCGACCTCATACCAATGCAACTTGGAAGCTTTGATGTTATAGTAGGGATGGATTGGTTAGCCAAGTTCCAAGCAGAGGTAGTTTGTTTTGAGAAGATTGTTTGTGTGCCGCTTTCGACTGGTGAGATCTTAGAAGTTCATGGTGAGAAACCAACTAGTGGTCTTAAACTCATGTCTTGTACGCAAGCTCAGAAGTATCTACAAAAGAACTATGTTGCCTTCTTGGCACATGTCGTAGAGGAGAAAGGTAAGTCTATTCAAGACATCCCTGTTGTTCGGGATTATCCTGAAGTTTTCCCTGAAGAATTACCTGGTTTACCCCCAGCACGCCAAGTTGAGTTTCGTATTGATCTTATTCCTGGCGCTAGTCCTATTGCTAAATCTCCATATCGTCTTGCATCGTCTGAGATGCAAGAGTTATCAAAACAGCTTCAGGAACTTTCTGACAAAGGTTTTATTCATCCTAGCTTTTCACCTTGGGGTGCTCCCGTTCTTTTTGTTAAGAAGAAAGATGGCTCTTTCAGGATGTGCA
Organism: Helianthus tuberosus; assembly: GCA_030545235.1. Taxonomy (NCBI): domain Eukaryota; kingdom Viridiplantae; phylum Streptophyta; class Magnoliopsida; order Asterales; family Asteraceae; genus Helianthus; species Helianthus tuberosus. The sequence goes on along the minus strand of CM060426.1, from coordinate 57,673,253 downwards.
TCGATTATCGTGAGCTTAACAAGCTTACCATCAAGAATCAATATCCCCTACCTCATATTTGTTATCTCTTTGATCAGTTACAGGGTGCTACTTGTTTCTCAAAGATTGATCTGCATTTTGGGTAACATCAGCTTCGAGTGCTCGAGGAAGATATTCCCAAGACTGCATTCCGCACAAGATATGGGCATTATGAGTTCACTGTTATGCCATTCGGTTTGACTAATGCTCCTTCTGTTTTCATGGATTTGATGAATAGGGTTTATAAGCCTTATTTGGACAAGTTCATCATCGTTTTCATTGATGACATCTTGATTTATTCCAAGACGTGAGCTGATCATGAACAACATCTCCGTCTTACAATGGAACTCCTGAAGAAAGAACAACTTTTCGCCAAGTTCTCCAAGTGTGAATTTTGGCTTAAGGAAGTTCAATTTTTGGGACACATCGTTTAGATCCCGCCAAAATCAGTGTGATTAAGGATTAGGATACACCTACTACTCCTACTGAGGTTCGTTCATTTCTTGGTCTCACGGGTTATTACCGCCGCTTTATCGAAAACTTCTCCAAGATTGCAGTTCCTCTCACTGCTCTAACTCAGAAGAATAAACCCTTTGAATGGGGATCCAATCAGGAAGAAGCTTTTCAGACCTTGAAACAGAAACTTTGTGATGCACCTATTCTGTCCTTACCTGAGAGCAACGATGATTTTGTCGTATATTGTGATGCATCCAACTTGGGTCTTGGTTGTGTTCTTATGCAAAGGAACAAAGTCATAGCCTACGCATCGAGACAGTTGAAGGTTCACGAGAAGAACTACACAACTCATGATCTTGAGTTAGGTGTAGTTGTATTTGCTCTCAAAATCTGGAGACACTATCTGTATGGTACGAAATGCGTGGTTTTCACTGACCACAAAAGTCTCCAGCATATTTTCAATCAGAAGAACTCAACATGAGGCAACGACATCGGGTTGAACTTTTAAACGACTATGATTGCAAAATTCGCTACCATCCTGGTAAGGCGAATGTTGTGGCTGATGCATTGAGTCATAAAGAGCGTGTCAAGCTTCACTGTGTTCAAGTTCGATCTGATATTCAAACTCGCATTTCTTAGGCTCAACATACTTGTGTTTCACAAGGTTTGATGGGTAAGGAATTACCGTGTCACATTAAGCCTGATCTTGAGCTGAAAGATAATGGATTGTATTATTTCATGGACCGTTTGTAGGTCCCAGGTCAAGACAATTTTGCACCTTGCTAATGGATGAAGCTCATAAGTCTCGTTATTCTATTCATCTTGGTGCAGATAGGATGTATAAGAATCTTTGAACCCAGTTCTGGTGGCCGGGTATGAAGAAAGACATTGCCTTGTACGTATCCAAATGCCTTACTTGTCTAAAGGTTAAGGCTAAACATCAACATCCCTCTAGATTATTGGAGCAACCAGAGATTCCAGTTTGGAAATGGGAAAACATTGCTATGGATCTTATTACCAAACTTCCGCACACTAAGAAAGGTCATGATGCCATTTGTGTAGTTGTTGATCATCTTACAAAGTCAGCACATTTCTTGCCGATCCTTGAGGATCTATTTGCTGACAAACTTGCAAAAATCTATATGGATGAGATTGTATCCCGACATGGTGTTCCTTTGAACATTATATCTAATAGAGATGCTCGATTTTCATCTCACTTTTGGAGAACCATGCAATCTGCAATGGGAACCCAACTTAATTTGAGCACAGCTTATCATCCGCAATCAGATGGTCAATCTGAAAGAACAATCCAGACATCGGAGGATATGCTTAGAGCTTGTCTGATCGATTTTGGTGGTAGTTGGGATTCGTATCTTCCGTTGATTGAATTCTCCTACAAAAACAGTTATCGCTCCAGCATCAACATGGCTCCTTTCAAGTCTTTATATGGTCGAAAATGTCATTCACCAGTCTGCTGGAATGAGATTGGGTGAAGCTCAGCTTGCTGGACCTGAGCTCATTTAGAGACTACATATAAGGTTAAGAAAGTTCGCGATAACCTTCAGACAGCTAGAAGCCGTCAAAAGAGTTACGCGGATCGACGACACAAGCCTTTGGAATTTCAAGTCAGTGATCACGTCTTAAGGTTTCACCTTGGAAAGGTATGATCAGATTTGGAAAGACAGGAAAACTTGCTCCTAGATATGTTGGACCATTCAAAATCGTCGAAAGAATCGGAAAGGTGGCATACATACTTGAGTTACCTCCTGAACTCGGAAATGTTCATCCAACCTTCCATGTGTCCAATCTTAAAAAGTGTTTAGCTGATGAAAACCTCTACATACCACTTGATGAAATTCGTGTTGATAACACGATGCATTTTGTTGAGAAACATGTGGAAATAATGGACCGTGAAGTCAAGAAACTCAAACGCAAGCGCATACCAATCGTCAAAGTTCGCTGGGAATCTAAACATGGACCAGAATTTACTTGGGAATGTGAAGATCAAATGAAGGCGAAATATCCACATCTATTCTCACAAGTTTCCTCTAAATAAATTTCGGGACGAAATTTCCTAAAGTAGGGGAGACTGTGACATCTGTGCTTGTAATCATTGTATAAACTTTAAACAGATCAATTATCACTAAATGTGTTTTGACCCCAATGTTTGTTTATTTATGTTTGACATTTAGCATGTTTGGATTTTGTTCGATTTCAAACTCTATATCGCTTTCTAGAAAGTTATACGCAAACTGATGCATAAACGTAATTAGTTTTACACGACAAACACTCCAGAACATCAGCATATGCTTAACGTACCTTAAATAACCTTTACATAACTTAGAAATAAGTTTTAAAGGGTTTGGTATGGCAAAAACAAGTTTATTCGATCGCAGGGACTATTTGCGAAAAACTGCGAAAATATGCCGATTCGTATAGTAACGTACATTTTGGGACATGATCATAAGTTAAACATACCATAAATAGCATTTACATAGCTTAGAAATAGGCTTTGAGGGATTCAGTATGCTAAAATAAACTTATGTAGTCAATCAGGGACTAAAAGCGTCAAAAAGTGCATAAGTTTGTATTTACGCGCATATCTTACGTTCTGAACATATCCGGACATCCAAAAATTTTTGTAATCATTAAAATATTTTATTTTAGTGATTGGAATGCTAAAATTTCGTTCGTCGCGTAATTTGGATCGTTTTTCACGTCAGTTCGTGTTTTGTCGTAATTAACCGAATAACGTGACCGTACGACCAAACAAACCGACATCCGTAATATTTTCAATCATATTTCATGTCCCCGATACTTTGGAATCATTGTAGAGCTTTGAAAATGCCTTAACGGGGCTTAAACGTGTCAAAAATGGCCTTAAATACATGCAGGGACTGATTCTGTAATTATTCAAACTGTTGCTGAAACACTAGGCGCTCGCGGGGCGCGTAAGACTCAGCTAAGTCTTACGCGGGGCATGACAGACCCCCAAATGTGCAGAAACTTGTTTTCTCAAACAGCATCTGATTCCTTGGGTTTTGGGACATGGTTTACAATGCTATGGGTTGGTATTTGGACTCCCATGGTATTATAATCAGTGGGTAACACATGGATGGCCAAGATCAAAGCTCAAAACACATGGAACGATCTTAACGGTTCATGAAAATCTATATAAACCCATCAATTTCCTCACTTTCACTTGCTCACTTCTGATTTTCTTCTTCATCTGATCATTTGGAGCTATCCCTTTTGGTTGAAGGCTCCAATCTTCAAGTTTTCTTGTTTTATCTTTAAGCATTAGACCTTTTGTAAGCTTCTTTCATGCTTTTTATGCATTTCAAGCATGAAAGTCAAACAGTGTTTGACTTTCTGCTTTGACCAGTTTATGGTCAAGTCAAAGTTCGTTTGAACTTTGCAACATGAGCGTAATCACGATGGTTATAGTCCCTTGTGACTATACCTACTGATTACCATGTTGATTAGGCGTAGTGACGAAGTCAAAGTTTCGGTCAAAATACGTATTTATGTGTATTTTGCAACGAATCTATTTTCAGGTATCAAAACCCTTTGTTTTGATATCAAACTTGTTTTCTAACTTAGTTAAACATGTCAAAACATGTTTAACTCGTCACTCTTAGTTTAGTGCTTGTTTAGGGTCGTAAGTCAAGTGGTCTAAACAACCGCTTAGACTATCGAACCCAACCTGTTTGTGTCACACCCCAAAAACGTCGCAGCGGAATATTTAACGTAGTGGAGACGGAAGTTGGTGCCCATTTATATCTTGTTGAGCGATGTACTTTATTGTTGGACATATTAGTTCATTTTAAACATAAGTTGTTAAACATTACATTTTAAGTCATGACACAATCACATAGTTTAGATATATTTGATCCTCGCTGAGCTTATTACAAAAGTCCCAGAAAGTTTAAAAGATGTCCAACATATTTAAAAGAAACAACATGCACCATTCACCACAAGATACGCCATGATTTCCCGAAGCCGATTTCAAGTACCTGTAGAACACGTTAAAAATCAAGTGTCAACACAAAGGAAGGTGAGTTCACATATTCGTTTACTAACATATTTTATTTCAAGGAAAACTTTCTGACTAGGCGTTTATTTGAAAACATCTATGTAATTTTAGAAAGTCCATTTTACTCCTTTGATAAAATCCATGGGCCTTCCATCGGGTCATTACTCCGACAATTGTAATACTGCCCAGGTTTTGTATATTAAATTATAGCGTCTATTTTCAGACTCATATGTTAGCTAGACGATACGAACTATATATTAACCATGCAGGGATAACCAAAGCTAGACAATAAACAGAATTTAAATTCGTCGTTTGACATTGACTCGGGGCGACCAGTCACGACGGGGTTGTCAACCCGATAGATCTACCAACAATTCATCGCATGCAATACTTAAATGATTAAATGACATCATGGGCGCACGGTTCTTTCTCTCCAAGAACAATATGATGTCTGCCTCACGTACAATATATATATCCTACTAATATGACAATTTAATACACGACGTTGTACGGATCCCCTGAAATCCCCGACGAAATGTAAGCCTATGCTGATACTTACTCTCTTGAGACCAAGCAACATTCGTACCAACTCCACGGTCGTTTTTCCCCCAACCATCGTGCATAATCCCGTTTCTACCCGAAACATATTTATTCTTCAAAACCATTTCATCCCGAAATACATATATAATTTCCCAAAAATCCATATCTTTTCAATGAAAATATATAATTTATATCAAAAAGTATGTTTTATTTCAAAAAAACATTATTAAACTCTTTTATTGGCGTGTTCTACCCCCAAAATATATATATATAAAGCAGTAAAAAGAGGGGTTTAGTGACACTCACCTTTGGGTGCGTATTTTAATACCGCAATCGTAGAAATTGATTATATACGTCCTAATATGGGAACAATTCTAAATCAAAACAACATTTAATCACAAAAATCCAAAGTTTCTCAGTTTCTTAGAATTATCACATAACTTTGAGATTTTCTCGAAAAGTTGTCATTTTTTATTATGTTGGCACGATAAATATATATATATATATATATATATATATATATATATATATATATATATATGAGTCCATATATATATTTATATATTTATTATGATTTTGAATTCTGAATGCTTTTATTGGTGTCCATTATTGTGTAATTCCCTTAACTCTCCCGTTTATGCGTGATATACCTACGATTTACGCGTCATAGTATTTATACACAAACGTTCATATAATTTAACACCAAAACTCAAGAAATCTATTTTGTCATTTTCAAAGAAAATACACACGAAATATCCTATATATATATATATATCAAATTTCATTCTCGACAAACATGTTACACATTTAACGCACTTTTACTGTTTTTACCACACAATACGTACATGCATACATGCAAAAATCTAAATTTCCTATTATTAGATTAACACTTAACATATTATCACATTTATATGTCAAAATCACTTAACACATTTTATTACAAAAGATTCACCCAAGATTCCCCCATACTAATGTTCACTGAAAAATGCGTATTTTAGCGATTCGGTAACGTTTTTGAGCGTCGGAAGTCACGTATGACCAACCAAACACCAAGTAAGCTTGAAATTAGTTAAAATACTTATATTTAAACTAAAAATATTAGTTTATTTACTGATCTAAATCAGTTTTATAAAAATCATCCGAAAAGCCGATTTTTGACCGTTTTAACGCATAGTTTTGCGTTAAATGTTACCGTAACCATCCCAACTTGAAATGACTTGATATTTTAACACAATACATGTTATTTACTGATTAATATAGTGGTTATAATCAGATTAGTGCAGGTTTTGTTTAAGTCACATAAATCATGCGATTTCACGTATTTTACAACTTCTAATGCACCAAGTACAACATGCAAAGCTATCAAACATTATGACAAAGTTACATATCATTAAACACTTCAAAATAACTTTATTTTAAGGTTTATAATCTGATCTAAAACTATTTTTATCATAACATCATTTATCCATCATTTTAGGTACATATACCCACATGCATGACTATGTACAAGCACTTACTGCATATATATCATATCATCATCATCTTACATAACCTTAAATGCATCTAAGGATATATTTACTTCATGTTCTTATAAATCACATCATGTTCATTGTGACAACTGTGTTCTATAATCGATGTACAATGTAAAACAATGATGATTATTAATAAAACAATGTGCTTTGGTGTTATTAAATGTTTTTTGGTGTTTTTATGTGTGTATTTGTGTTTGGTGATTTTTCAATTCGATTCGATTCCGATTTCAAGCTCTAAATCGCTTTTGGAGGGTTATACGCGCACTGATGCGTAAATATATCCAGTTTAATGCAACGAACACTCTGGAATAGTGAAATAGGCTTAACATACCTTAAATAACCTCCACATAACTTAGAAATAAGTTTTGGATGGTTTGGTGTGTTGAAATCAAGTTTGTTCGATCGTAGGGACTATTTGTGTCAAACTGCGAAACTATACCGATTTGTATAGTAACGAACATTCTGGAACTTGATCATAAGTTAAACATACCTTAAATAATGTTTACATAGCTTAGAAATAGGCTTTGAGGGGTTCGGTATGCTAAAATAAACTTTATTGATCAATAGGGACTAAAAGCGTCAAAAAGTGCACAAGTTTGCATTTTCGCTCATATCTTACGTTCTAAATATATCCAGACATCCAAAAATTTATGTAATCATTAAAATATTTTATTTTAGTGATTGGCATGATAAAATTCCATTCGTCGCTTAATTTTGATCGTTTTTGCGTTCGTTACGACTTCCGTCATAATTAAGCGAATAACGCAACCGTACGACCAAACGAGCCGACATCCGAGATATTTTTGAGCATGTTTTCAGTTCCCTATACTTTAACTTCTTTTAGATCCTTGAAATGAGGTTAACGGGGCTTAAACGTGCCAAAAATGAGCCAAAATGCAAGATTCTGAAGTGTAGGGACCAAATTGCAAATTCTGGAAACTCAGCCCACACGGGCCGCGTAAGACTTGCTTGTCTTTTACGCGGGCCGCCTGACTCACCCAGATCAGCAAAACTGATTTTCCAGCTATTAACAGCTGTTGCACCTGATAATTCCACTTGCAAATGATTTTTGCAACACCATGGGCTCATTTTTGGGGCTCTAATGGTTTTGGAAAACGATGGGCCCAAGTGGAGGGCCTAGATCGAAGCTCGTTTCCTGATAAACGATCCTAACGGTTCTAGATTTCCTATAAATACCCCCCTCCACTTCACTTCATTCTCACAAAAATCTGATCTAAGATGCTCTAAGTTGGGGCCCTTGCTTCATACCTGAGCTACTTGGATCAAGATTTGCTTGCGGGGACCCTTTGTAAGTATTCCTTCGTTCTTTTCATTTGTTTTTATCGTAAAAGTTAAATTGTGTTTGACTTTCTGCATTAACCAGTTTATGGTCAATGCAAAGTTCATTTGAACTTCATAACGTGAGCGTAATCACGATGGTTATAGTCCCTAGTGACTATACCTACTGATTACCACGTTATCTAGGCTCAGTGACGAGTCATAGTTTCGGCCAAAATGCGTTTTCTCGCGTATTTTGTAACCAAACTACTTTTAGGTATCAAAACCGTTTGTTTTGATACCAAACCTGTTTTCTAACTTAACTATACATGTTTTAGCATGTTTAGCTCGTCACTTTTAGTTTAGTGCTTGTGTAGAGTCGTAAGTCAAGCGGACTAAACACCCGCTTAGACTTTCGAACACGACCCATTTGGTCAATCATTAGGATCCGACCAAACATGCTTAGTGACCATAGTTGTATAGGGAATAACCTTTCGAGGTTATACCTTATGGTCACTTAGGTTTAATTAGTTGTATGATAGGTAGTTTATATGCCTTAGGTAAATAACCAAAATGCCCTTTTCATACATAATTGGTAATTAAGCGTATGTAACATAAACTTTTGTCACATAACTGATTATGTAACATGTTTAAACATGTTTTGGCATATAATACTTGTCATAGGACTAGTTAGACGTCTCGAACGTGCATTTGCGCGCACGACGCGTTAAAGTAGTGTAAGCTACCTTAATGGGTCGCGATGGGTCGAAAGCACTTAGGTTAGGTTCCGATCTAGAATGTAGACTTTGTTAAACCATATCACATGAGTTCCGAAACTCATTTGGTTTACAAGACCTCATTCTATCTGATCTTCCGATTGAGGTGTCAATTTATTTACTAGTGATTCGATTACTAGGTGCTGCTTGATTTCTATGGTTTACTTGAGTTTGTTGACGTTCTATTGATTGAGGATACTTTGCACTACATGTGAGTACATAGTTCCCCTATTTTACTATTTTCAATTGTTTTGGGGTGATTCATATGTATCAAAACGATTTTTGATATTATAACGATGATTTCAAAAACGATTAAGATGGTTTATACTAAACTAATAACGATTTCGATAATGTGAACGAACTTGTTGGTTGTAGTTACATAACGAATGACATTCATTAGCATTGATCAAGCCGACCAGTATTAGGTTATGGTACCATAGGATCTGACAAATCCCGTTATCGTACTACACCCATGGTTATGTGTGGGTTAGGTGGGTAACGACTGAATCGGATTATTAACTTACCCTTTGGTGGTTTGTTAATGCGAGAAGCGAGATAGTCGAGTCACGAAGGTTTGAATGTTATTAGCGAAACGACCATAAATAGTTTTCACAATTAAAACGAGGATGAGTTAAACGATTTGGAAACAATTTGAACAAGTTAAACGAATTGGATAAACGATTGGTGTTTGGTTAAGTGTTTAGATAATGGGACGGGTGCAATGTGGTGAAAGCATGGTAGATACGCCACTGGTACTTCTTATATATAAGTGTTTTCATCATATTACATACCGTGGCGTTATTTAGTACACTTGGGTAAACGATTTTGAAGCGATGTCACACAACGATGTTTTCTAAAAGATATAAATCATATGAGTTTTATTAACGAGTTTTTACAAGATGTTTTACAAATTGGTTTTCTAAAACAAATGTTTTTGGGTTAAGAATCATGGCTACGAGATTTTATAAACTATAACCAACTTGATTTGAGTTGGTTAGCTATGTTGGAATACACTTTTCAAAACGAGGTTTGTATTTCGACTCTTGTAGTCTAATAAAGTACTGCAACATGTAAACGAAGCCATGATTCTGATACTCTTATAAAACCTATGTACTCGCCAGCATTTCTTTGCTGACTTTGTTTTTACATATGTTCAGGTGTTGTTGCTTGATTGATTTCTAGGATGAATGCGTCACATAGGATCTGGACGAGGCCTTAGTGACATAATAATAATGATAGACGATATGTACTTGTTTGTTCTATGTTAAGACAATGTTAATGTTTAATATTATCAATAAAACGAAACTCTTTTGTATCCATGGTTGTGAAATGATAATTCTGTTACAACACTCCCCGATGTTTCCGCCACGTTTTGTTGTTTTACGTGGTCGGGGTGTGACAGAAGAGTTGGTATCAGAGCCAATGGTTATTGGGAATTAGGTTATTAGTAATGCTTTGACCTAGACTATAACTTCTAGGACCCTAACGCAAGTTTCTTTGCGTTTAGATTTTAAAACAAAACCGTCACCTATCCTTAGGTGATAACCACAATGAGAACAAAATTTTCGAATCCGCCTTGAAAACCAATCATCTGTTCTAGTATGATTGATTACATGGTTTTGAACCCTCTATTACAAGGTTTTGAACCCTTTAAGTTTTCAAAATCTCGTCAAAGTTTGGGTCTAAATAGTGTGAACACGTCTAAACTGGAAGAGTGAGTGCCTGTACTCTGGGTTTTCTGTCTAAGGCTAGAGTGTTCGTACAAATCCACATAATCGGACCAGACACTCTTACCTGGGAACTCTTGGGGTGAGTGTTCACTTATAGGCGAGCATGTCTTCAGCGATACATTAAGTTTTGACCCATTTACTTTGATTAGTCACTGCGTGTCGTTTGTTTGTTCGAGGTAACGAACAAATGATCGCCTTCCTTATGTTTTGCCGATATTTTCAATGCCTCTTTTGTTTCTCCAATTTCCAACCTCACACGTTTGTCATGTTTCCTTGTTAGACAATGCCCCCTTGACGCGATGCTCAAACGTTTACTGCTGAAGAAGTCGTAGCCCTTGTCTCTCAACAAATGGCTGTTGTACTTCCAGGCGTTGTGACCCAAATCCACGAGCTATACAACAACAACAATAATAACAACAATAATGCACCGTGTAATTTCAAGAATTTCAATTCTGGGAGGCCGCTTAAGTTTTCTGGGTCTGAGGGAGCAATTGCGCTCCTGCAGTTGTTCGACATGTGCAGTGTCCGAATGCGCGTAAGGTTGAATTCGCATCAAGTGTGTTTGAGAAGCGAGCTCTTACTTGGTGGAACGGTATTATGCACGATAGGGGTTCCGAAGTTGCATTAGCACAAACATGGGAAAAGCTTCGAGCTCTCATGATGAAAGAGTTTTGTCCCCGTCACGAAATTCGAGCTTTGGAACGAGAGTTTGACGATTTAAAGCAAGATGGGGGTGAACACTGTGCGTATACGGATCGTTTTGAGGAACTCATTCTGTTGTGTCCCACTATGGTTACCCCTCTGGAGAAAGCAATCGAGAGATATATCGATGGTTTACCCGATTCCATACAGGATAATGTGACTGGCATTAATCCTACTACTGTTCGTCACGCGATTGAGTTGTCGGCTACCCTGACTGAGTCTCAAGTCAGGAAGGGTAAACTTACACGCAAGGGTGATAAAAAGAAGTCGACCGATTCTGAAAAGGAAAAGGGTAAGGGTAATGTCACACCCCTTTCTGCGGCGGAAGCACAAGGTGTGATCATGAAAGGTTCTCATTGCATACGAAGAGTAAACATACTACATGCTCAAAAATAACTTCAAATATTACTTTACTGAAAACATATGTCAAGTGTTTACAACACGAGATAAAATATTGTCTCAAAAGTTACAACTTTATTTAAAGATAAACAAAGCGACATCCACAAGCATGAGTAAGACCGCGCGCACATCCATCCTAGTTACCTGAAATACATGTGAGTTTTGGAAAAACGTCAACATAATGTTGGTGTGAATTCATGCAGTTTTTGTATTTCACGTTTGTACACTTTATATGAAAACATAGTTTGTGTATAAATCAAGTTTTCATATATAAATCAAATTTCATGTGTACACCACGTACTCATGTATAATTCCAATTTTTCTTGAGTACCCCTCGTACTTGAAGTTATAAATCAAGTTTTCTTGAGTACCCCACGTACTCAAGTATCATTCAAGTTTTAGTATGGTATGAATTTTATGTAAATAAAATATTCTTGTAAGTATCAAGATTGTTAATGGGTTGCAAATCCATTAACATGTGACACGACATAGGAAGTCACCAAACCTTAGGCATTTAATTGGTATATTCTGAGACACAAAAGCACTACTCGATTCTCACCCTCACCGAGAGTGTGGCTGCCCAGCACCCGTTAGATCTAACCTTTTGTTCTGCGGTCAAGGTATATTGTTGATTAATGGTGCTTATGTACCCTATTCGTGACACGATTTCTCGCATCATTTCTCATAACGCATCCTACTTGGTTCTCGTCCTCACCAAGTGCGTTTCTTGTTATCATTTCTCATAACGCATCCTACTTGGTTCTCGTCCTCACCAAGTGCGTTTCTTGTTATCATACCATTTATAAACATTATAATATTTGTACATGTATTTCACCCCCGAAGTTTTAAAACTGAAAACAGTTAAAAGAAAAGGGGGAGCATGAACTCACAACTTTGCGTTCCTTGCGTCGTAAACTTCACCGGATTTGCTTAATTAACGTCGTAACCTATACGCGTTTTCTTAACATTAGTCACTAGACTTGCGTCGCACAAGTACAGTCACTCTCTTTTGTATTTGTATTGTTGTGTTAAAAATATTCTATATTTTTAACTAAGTGTCTTACTAATATTATTTTCTTAAAAATAAATATAAGTTTTTTGTATTTTGCACTTTGCACCCGAATTATGTATTTTGTCTAAATAGGTTGCATGTGTATTCTTTGTATTTTTACTCGTTACGAGTATCTCCAAGTCATATTATTTTTACTCTAAAAATAATATATACCTAGTTCACAAAATAATCACATAATCACACAAGCGATAAATATATATTCTAAATATATATTTAACAAGTTTTATTTATGAAAATCCACCTCCGGTATTTGGTAATTTTGTAATAATAATCATGGCGAAGTTTGTTTGGAAAACAAGTCAAAAATATATTCATAACACTTGTCACCAAAAATATTCTAAGTGTTATTTTCTGGAAAAATTTCGCCAGAGTTTCCTCTGTAACTAGAGGTGGCCACGCTTACTAGCGTATCATTTTCTTTTAAAAATTCAACCAATCAATTTCCAATCATCATCAAACTAGTCCAACATAAACATATATCGCAATCACATGAACTTGCAAGTTGTGTAAAAATGTGTAGTAACTCTTCAACACATTTAGTAGGTTTTTCCATCTCTAAAAATAAAGTCGGTTTCTTGGAAATCTTATTCTTAAAGAACATGAAGTTTTACAACTTCTAGTCGTTTTTTACGAAAATTATTTCTTTGTTAAAACTTTTGTTACACAAGTGTCCACACACTTGTTTGTTCATAAAAACACCTCTAGTTCATGAAAGATCCGACTTAAAATAAGACTTGTATATATTTTACTTGGTCCTTCGAAAATACCACTTGTAGATCTTTAGATCCACTAGTTTAGAGCTCCATTTTACAAGTAAAACTATTTTTACACAAGTTCATGTTTGTGAGTGAAAGGGTTCGTTATCTAGTTATTTTTACACTAAACATAGTGCTAGTTCATGTTCCATGAACATGACCTTGCGTGGTTAGATGACGATCTGTTCCACTACTAGCAACCAACAACATAAAATAATCATAACACAACAAGTTTCATAGGTTTTACACTATTAGCTTCTTTTTATCCACCAAGTTCATCTTCTTAGCAAGACTTTAAACTTTGATCTCCAGTGTTCATAATTTTTACCCGTTAAATCTCTTATTAACCACTTTAAATAAGATCAAGAGAGTGTTTAGAATCACTTACAACTAGCACCAGGCTAGGGAAGAATCTAGGCGAAAAATGGGTGGTTAATAGCGTTGTGGTGAGGTCCTTGGCAATCCGTAAGCACCGAGCCTCCTTATACGTGATCCTTCACCTTTGTATGTTAATAAAATGCCTTGATCTAAACTTGAAAATGGATGTGGGTGTGGGTATATGTTCGGCCAAGATATCAAAAGGGAAGGAGAGGAAGATGATTTTTTTTTGTAGTGTGAATTATGAAGTGAATGTGATCCACTATGTCTATTTATAAACCAATCACATTCATTATCCATTAGGTAATATGCTAGAATGATATGAGGCACAAGAATAAAATAATTAAACTTGTAAGGATGGTGGTTCCCTAGGAGGGAACCGATCGGTTCTTGAGGGGTGTTTGTGATTAGAATTTAACTAGCTAGTTAAATACTAGTTTGTTAGTTAGTTAGAAATTATGTTTAGTTATTTGTGTGTAGTGAAATATAACGGGTGTTAGGGTATTCGGGGACCCTAACTGGCTCAGAAAAATAAAAACAATGCTTCCAGCATTATTTTAGTGTTCCGGGTAATATCCGGTTGTTCGGTTATATACTGATTCGTTAAAGTGCTAAATTACACTTTTTAATGCCTTTTAAGTACCTTTCTTGTACCCTTTCAATTCCCAACTCTTGGGGAAGTATTCTGGATTATAAAACGTAATTTCTACACAATATTCATGTTGTTAAAAGCTGTTTAGAGCTGAATTATATAAAATTCTGCACTTAAAGTGCGTTTCGGGTGCTTTTTAGTGCTTTCGCATGCCTAGATATTAAACCCTTGTATATACTCTTGGGTTTTAATGTATTCTTGTTGTTGGACCTGCACCTAGGCTCCAAATTTAATGTCTGACTGCTTTCTGTAGTTCTGTTGACACAAAGTGTCTTACCAGTGAGTTTAGTAGTATTTTTGACGCAACGCTCTCGTTTATGCATAAAGCAATATTTTGTAGTATACAACGTGCATGAATTCACTTGTTTAGTATGTGTTCAGACATTGCTGCCAATTAAGCACATAATTGCAGTCATTAAATAATGATTAGAGTGTACGAAAATTACCGGTTTGGTGCCAGTTGTCACAGTCTCCCCCCGTTAAAAGAATTTCGTCCCAAAATTCAGGCTGAACTAACTCTCGCTGGAGTCTTCTTGAATAGGTTGGGATACTTTTCTCTGAACTTGTCTTCACGTTCCCATGTGTACTCGGGTCCGTGCTTAGAGCTCCAACGTACTTTGACAAGTTTCACACTGCTCCTCCTGGTCTTGTTGACTTTCCAGTCGGTAACCTCAACGTGTTGTTCTGTGAATCGGAGGGCGTCATCAATATGCACTTCATCCATCGGGATGATCACGTTTTCTTGTGTTGGACTCTTCTTGAGATTGGATACATGGAACGTATCATGTACTCCATTAAATTCTTCCGGTAACTCCAACTTGTATGCCACGGTACCAATTCTTTCCAATATTCTGAATGGTCCGATGTATCGTGGATTTAGCTTTCCACGTTTTCCGAATCTGACTATTCCCTTCCAAGGTGAGACTTTTAACAACACTTTGTCTCCCACCTCGAATTCTACTGATTTTCTTTTCGGATCAGCGTAGCTCTTTTGTCGATCTCGAGCCACCTTAATGCGCTCTCGGATCTGCGCAATCTTATCGGTTGTCTCTCGTACAAGTTCAGGACCAACCATACGTTTGTCTCCTGCATCTGCCCAACATAAGGGCGATCGGCATTTGCGGCCATACAGAGCTTCGAACGGCGCGGCTTTTATGCTCGTATGATAACTGTTATTGTAGGAAAACTCAACTAAAGGTAGATGAGTATCCCAGCTGCCGCCTAGATCCATGACACATGCGCGAAGCATATCTTCTAACGTTTGTATAGTCCGTTCGCTCTGGCCGTCTGTTTGCGGATGGAATGCCGTGCTTAGATCTAACTGAGATCCAAAGGCTTCCTGAAATGATTTCCAGATTCTTGAGACAAAGCGTCCATCTCTGTCTGAATTATGATTGAGATTGGCACTCCATGACATGCCACAATTTCTCTTAAGTATATTTCAGCAAGCTTTCCAGTGCTGTCTTTTTCTCGGATCGGTAGGAAGTGCGCATACTTCGTTAATCGGTCAACTATTACCCATATCATATCGTGCCCTCTCAGGGTCCTGGGTAATTTCGTTATGAAGTCCATCGAGATTTGTTCCCACTTCCACACGGGAATCTCTGGTTGTTGTAGTAGGCCGGACGGTTTCTGATATTCTGCCTTAACCTTGGCACAGGTTAGGCATTTTCCAACATAAACAGCAACGTCGCTTTTGAGACTCGGCCACCAATAGTATTCTTTCAAGTCTTGATACATTTTGTCCGATCCTGGATGGATCGAATATCTCGATTTGTGGGCTTCATCAAAGATGACTTCTCGTATGCCACCATAGAGTGGAACCCAAATACGCTTCTTGAAGTATAAGGCTCCCTCTTCGTTTGGCGTCATGTATTTCAGCATACCCCGTAGGTATTCAGCTTTACGGTTCTCTTCTTTAATAGCTTCTTGTTGTGCATCACGAATGTGTGCAGTGAGGTTCGTTCGAATAGTCATTTCCAATGCTCGAACCCTTAGGGTCTTAACCCTTTCTTTTCGGCTCAAAGCGTCCGCTACAACGTTTTCCTTCCCAGGATGGTACTTGATCTCACAGTCGTAATCATTTAGCAGCTCAACCCAACGTCGCTGGCGCATATTCAATTCCTTCTGATAAAATATGTGTTGTAAGCTTTTGTGATCTGTGAAGATTGTACATCGAGTACCATATAAATAATGTCGCCAGATCTTCAGGGTGAATACCACTGCGCCCAGCTCCAGGTCGTGAGTGGTATAGTTTCTTTCATGTACCTTCAGTTGTCTTGAAGCGTAAGCGATGACTTTTTGGCGTTGCATGAGCACGCAACCCAAGCCTTGTCGTGAGGCGTCGCAGTATACCACGAAGTCTTCAGTGCCTTCGGGTAATGATAGTATTGGTGCATCGCAGAGCTTGTTCTTAAGTAGCTGAAAGGCTTCTTCCTGTTTGTGACCCCAGTCGTATTTCTTGTCTTTCTGTGTAAGGGTTGTTAGCGGTTGAGCTATCTTTGAGAAATTCTCAATGAATCGCCGATAATAGCCCGCTAAGCCCAAAAATTGTCGAACTTCAGTTGGGGTCTTGGGAGCTTCCCAATTCTTTATTGCCTCAATCTTGGATGGGTCTACATGAATGCCCTTCTCATTCACAACGTGACCAAGAAATTGCACTTCGCGAATCCAGAATTCGCATTTCGAGAACTTTGCATAAAGCTTCTCTTTCTTCAGTAGTTCCAAGACGGTTCTGAGATGTTGCTCGTGCTCTTCTTTCGTTCGCGAGTAAATCAGGATATCATCGATAAATACAATTACGAATTTATTGAGATATGGTTTGCATGCACGGTTCATCAGATCCATAAAGACCGCTGGTGCGTTCGTCAGCCTGAACGGAATCACAAGAAATTCGTAGTGCCCATATCGCGTTCTGAATGCAGTCTTTGGAACGCTTTCTTCTTGGATTCTTAACTGATGGTATCCGGATCTAAGGTCGATCTTGGAAGAGTAGCTTGATCCTTGCAATTGATCAAATAAGTCATCAATCCTCGGTAGTGGATACCGATTCTTGATCATGAGCTTGTTTAGTTCCCTGTAATCAATACACATCCGCAGTGTTCCATCCTTCTTCTTCACGAACAATACCGGAGCTCCCCAGGGTGAGAAGCTTGGCCTTATAAATCCTTTATCCAACAACTCCTGGAGTTGTGTAGACAATTCTTGCATTTCGGATGGAGCAAGTCGATAGGGAGCCTTGGCCACAGGAGCGGCTCCTGGAACCAAGTCTATCCGGAATTCGACTTGTCGTTGCGGAGGTAGTCCTGGCAGATCTTCGGGAAAAACATCAGGGAATTCCTTCACCACAGGAATGTCTTCGAGTTTCGGCTCCTCAGCCTTCTTGTCTATAACGTGTGCTAGGAAAGCGACACATCCTTTCCTTAAGCACTTCTGTGCCTTCATGCAACTAATGATTCGAAGAGGTGTGTCTCGTTTTTCTCCATGCACGATGAGAGTTTCACCATTCGCTAAAGGGATGCGAATGATTTTCTCATGACAAATAACTTCAGCTTTATTCTTGGACAACCAGTCCATCCCGACTACTACATCGAAGCTACCCAATTGAATAGGTAGGAGGTCGATGCTAAATCTTCGTTCACCAAGTTCTAGTGTGCAACCTCTAACAACTTCGCCCGATTCAACAAGTTTACCATTGGCTAGTTCTATGGAATAAGGAATTTCTAATCTATTAGATTCTATTCCAAGTATACGTTTAAATTCCACAGACATGAAGCTAAATCGGCGCCAGTGTCAAATAATATGAATGCAAAGTGATTGTTAATGAGAAACGTACCGGTGACCACATTAGGGTTCTCGCATGCTTTCCTTGCCCCAATCACAAACGCTCGAGTCTGAACGTTGTTTCCCCTTGGGCAATTTTTCTTGAAATGATCCATGCTTCCACAACCAAAGCATCCTTGGCTTTGCCCAGCTCCATGGCCATTCCGGTTACCTTTGCCATTTTCATTCTTTCCCTTTCCCCAATAATTTTCTGCTTGGTGACCCAATCTACCACATTTGTCGCACCTTGGAATGCGACAAGCTCCTTCATGATGAAACTTACATTTTTGGCATTTAGGCATGGAGCCTTGATATGCCTTGGTTGTAAGGGTCTTCGCCTCCTGAGACGGGTTAGCTTCACGCTTCTTGTTGTTGAAACCTTTGTTGTTCCGAGTTGCTTGATTCAGATTCGAATGCTTTCTTTTCTTGTCACCGGATGACTCAGCATGTGTCTCGGTGTTCTCTGTTGAGTTCAACGATAACTTCGTCATACGAACACAATCCTCAGTAAGGCTGACAGCCAGAGTTACAGCCTCGGTGATTGTTTGTGGTTTGGCCAAAGTTACCATGCCGCGAAACTCTGGGGCCAGTCCCCAAATGTAGCGTTCAATGCGCTTGAATTCGGGAGTCACCATGTAGGGAAGCACTCTAGACAGATCGTGGAACCTTCGAGTATATCCATTAATGTCAGCACCTTCCATGGTTAGGTGCCAGAACTCCGTTTCCAGTCTTTGGAGTTCAACACGAGAGCAATACTTCTCTCTCATTCTTTCCTTCAGTTCCTCCCAGGTTAGGCCATCAGCGGCAACAACGACCAAGGTTTGGGCTTGTAAGTTCCACCAAGTCAGAGCTTCATCGACAAACAATCCAGTAGCAAAAGTGACTTGCTGATCTGCGGTACACTTGCTCATGCGGATAGCAGCTTCAGTCTTCTCCGCCCAGCGTACAAATGCTACTGCACCTCCTGTGCCGTCATAGTTCATCGGCTTGCAGTCGAGGAACTGCTTGAAAGTGCAGCCTGGAGCTGCATTGCCTTCAGATGAATCTCCGTTCCCATTACGTCTAGCGTTGCTTGGGCTGCCACTGTCTTGAGTTTGGTTTGTCTCGTACTGGGCGATAGCAGCGGAGATCCTTTCTTCCAGTAGAGCTTCCAGCTCTTCGGCAATTCTTGGTAGTGGGGGAGGAGGAGGTTGGTCACGAGCGTTCACAGTTCTTCTGAGTGCCATGTTCTGAAGAATATAACACAACAGGGTTAAACATTTGTTTGATATCGTTATACGAGACAGTAGTAGTATATATATATATATACACAAGTATATACCACATAAGTGACATCAAACAATTTTTACTCTAGCAGAGTACTTAGTAGGCTTGCACTGAGGGAAGCTATAGGTGACAAGACTTGATGTGGTTTCTGTGCACTGAATTCCATAATTATGTATGCATCCATAATTTCGTAACTCCTTGCACAGTCCGCACAGTTCGTTTCATCCTCGTATCTCTTCCTTCAGATGGGCCATTGCTTTCAGGTAAAGTCACGTATACTTGTGACATTCTACTTAAAGTATATGCTAATTATCACACATAATTGCAATTAACTCTCAATCACAGACGAGTGCTACTCTCGTGCACCCTAAGTCTCGTAGTGTCTTTTCTAGACTCTTGTAAACAGTTTCAGGTAGTGGATGTCGCGGGACATTTTATGCAATGAAAACTCTTTGAAAAATTGTTTTCGTGAATGGATCCTAGAGATTGTAGACTAGACTCGAGAAGGAATCCTGGTTCAATACAATCGCAGCTCTGATACCAATCTGTCACACCCCTTTCTGCGCCGGAAGCACGAGGTGTGATCATGAAAGGTTCTCATTGCATACGAAGAGTAAACATACTACATGCTCAAAAATAACTTCAAATATTACTTTACTGAAAACATATGTCAAGTGTTTACAACACGAGATAACATATTGTCTTGAAAGTCACAACTTTATTTAAAGATAAACAAAGCGACATCCACAAGTATGAGTAAGACCGCGCGCACATCCATCCTAGTTACCTGAAATACATGTGAGTTTTGGAAAAACGTCAACATAATGTTGGTGTGAATTCATGCAGTTTTTGTATTTCACGTTTGTATACTTTATATGAAAACATAGTTTGTGTATAAATCAAGTTTTCATATATAAATCAAATTTCATGTGTACACCACGTACTCATGTATAATTCCAATTTTTCTTGAGTACCCCTCGTACTTCAAGTCATAAATCAAGTTTTCTTGAGTACCCCACGTACTCAAGTATCATTCAAGTTTTAGTATGGTATGAATTTTATGTAAATAAAATATTCCTGTAAGTATCAGGATTGTTAGTGGGTTGCAAAGCCATTAACATGTGACACGACATAGGAAGTCACCAAACCTTAGGCATTTAATTGGTATATTCTGAGACACAAAAGTACTAGTCGATTCTCGCCCTCACCGAGAGTGTGGCTGCCCGGCACCCGTTAGATCTAACCTTTTGTTCTGCGGTCTAGATATATTGTTGATTAATGGTGCTTATGTACCCTATTCGTGACACGATTTCACGCATCATTTCTCATAACGCATCCTACTTGGTTCTCTCCCTCACCAAGTGCGTTTCTTGTTATCATTTCTCATAACGCATCCTACTTGGTTCTCGTCCTCACCAAGGGCGTTTCTTGTTATCATTTCTCATAACGCATCCTACTTGGTTCTCGTCCTCTCCAAGTGCGTTTCTTGTTATCATACCATTTATAAACATTATAATATTTGTACATGTATTTCATCCCCGAAGTTATAAAACTGAAACAGTTAAAAGAAAAGGGGGAGCATGAACTCACAACTTTGCGTTCCTTGCGTTGTAAACTTCACTGGATTTGCTTAATTAACGTCGTAACCTATACGCGTTTTCTTAACATTAGTCACTAGACTTGCGTCGCACAAGTACAGTCACTCTCTTTTGTATTTGTATTGTTGTGTTAAAAATATTCTATATTTTTAACTAAGTGTCTTACTTATATTATTTTCTTAAAAATCAATATAAGCTTTTTGTATTTTGCACTTTCCACCCGAATTATGTATTTTGTCTAAATAGGTTGCATGTGTATTCTTTGTATTTTTACTCGTTATGAGTATCTCCAAGTCATATTATTTTTACTCTAAAAATAATATATACCTAGTTCACAAAATAATCACATAATCACACAAGCGATAAATATATATTCTAAATATATATTTAACAAGTTTTATTTATGAAAATCCACCTCCGGTATTTGGTAATTTTGTAATAATAATCATGGCGAAGTTTGTTTGGAAAACAAGTCAAAAATATATTCATAACACTTGTCACCAAAAATATTCTAAGTGTTATTTTCTGGAAAAATTTCGCCAGAGTTTCCTCTGTAACTGGAGGTGGCCACGCTTACTAGCGTATCATTTTCTTTTAAAAATTCAACCAATCAATTTCCAATCATCATCAAACTAGTCCAATATAAACATATATCGCAATCACATGAACTTGCAAGTTGTGTAAAAATGTGTAGTAACTCTTCAACACATTTAGTAGGTTTTTTCCATCTCTAAAAATAAAGTCGGTTTCTTGGAAATCTTATTCTTAAAGAACATGAAGTTTTACAACTTCTAGTCGGTTTTTACGAAAATTATTTCTTTGTTAAAACTTTTGTTACACAAGTGTCCACACACTTGTTTGTTCATAAAAACACCACTAGTTCATGAAAGATCCGACTTAAAATAAGACTTGTATATATTTTACTTGGTTCTTCGAAAATACCACTTGTAGATCTTTAGATCCACTAGTTTAGAGCTCCATTTTACAAGTAAAACTATTTTTACACAAGTTCATGTTTGTGAGTGAAAGGGTTCGTCATCTAGTTATTTTTACACTAAACATAGTGCTAGTTCATGTTCCATGAACATGACCTTGCGTGGTTAGATGACGATCCGTTCCACTACTAGCAACCAACAACATAAAATAATCATAACACAACAAGTTTCATAGGGTTTACACTATTAGCTTCTTTTTATCCACCAAGTTCATCTTCTTAGCAAGACTTTAAACTTTGATCTCTAGTTTTCATAATTTTTACCCGTTAAATCTCTTATTAACCACTTTAAATAAGATCAAGAGAGTGTTTAGAATCACTTACAACTAGCACCAGGCTAGGGAAGAATCTAGGCGAAAAATGGGTGGTTAATAGCGTTGTGGTGAGGTCCTTGGCAATCCGTAAGCACCGAGCCTCCTTATACGTGATCCTTCACCTTTGTATGTTAATAAAATGCCTTGATCTAAACTTGAAAATGGATGTGGGTGTGGGTATATGTTCGGCCGAGATATCAAAAGGGAAGGAGATGAAGATGATTTTTTTTTGTAGTGTGAATTATGAAGTGAATGTGATCCACTATGTCTATTTATAAACCAATCACATTCATTATCCATTAGGTAATATGCTAGAATGATATGAGGCACAAGAATAAAATAATTAAACTTATAAGGATGGTGGTTCCCTAGGAGGGAACCGATCGGTTCTTGAGGGGTGTTTGTGATTAGAATTTAACTAGCTAGTTAAATACTAGTTAGTTAGTTAGTTAGAAATTATGTTTAGTTATTTGTGTGTAGTGAAATATAACGGGTGTTAGGGTATTCGGGGACCCTAACTGGCTCAGAAAAATAAAAACAATGCTTCCAGCATTATTTTAGTGTTCCGGGTAATATCCGGTTGTTCGGTTATATACTGATTCGTTAAAGTGCTAAATTACACTTTTTAATGCCTTTTAAGTACCTTTCTTGTACCCTTTCAATTCCCAAATCTTGGGGAAGTATTCTGGATTATAAAACGTAATTTTTGCACAATATTCATGTTGTTAAAAGCTGTTTAGAGCTAAATTATATAAAATTCTGCACTTAAAGTGCGTTTCGGGTGCTTTTTGGTGCTTATTTTTGCTTTCGCATGCCTAGATATTAAACCCTTGTATATACTCTTGGGTTTTAATGTATTCTTGTTGTTGGACCTACACCTAGGCTCCAAATTTAATGTCTGACTGCTTTCTGCAGTTCTGTTGACACAAAGTGTCTTACCGGTGAGTTTACTAGTATTTTTGACGCAACGCTCTCGTTTATGCATAAAGCAATATTTTGTAGTATACAACGTGCATGAATTCACTTGTTTAGTATGTGTTCAGACATTGCTGACAATTAAGCACATAATTGCAGTCATTAAATAATGATTAGAGTGTACGGAAATTACCGGCTTGGTGCCAGTTGTCACAGGTAAGAAAGGCGAGTCGTCGAAGAGGTCGAAAAAGCGAAAGGGTGCTCAGAATTTTGCTGTTACAGCACAGACTGCTCAGAATCCGCAGAACACACCAGCACAACCGCCTGCGAAGAAGGTGTATGCAGGTACCGCACCTCATTGTGCTCGCTGCAACGGTCATCATGTTGCACAACAAGCTTGCAAGCAATGCACAACGTGTGGTAAACTTGGGCATTTGGCCAATATTTTTCGTCTGGGACAAAATCAGGTTGCCCAGGTTCAAGCTCCGGTTCAGGGGAATGCTGCGAGATTCCCATCGGGTTCATGTTTTAATTGTGGACAGTTTGGTCACTTCCGCAACAATTGTCCGAGGTTGGTGAACGCGAATGCTAATGCAAACCCGAATGAGAATGTCAACGCAAATGCGAATCCCGCTCGTGGACGAGCATACAATTTGAATGCAAACGATGTAAGGGCCGACAACGAGGTGGTTAATGGTACGTTTCTTGTTAACAATCGACCTGCGTCTATTCTTTTTTATTCTGGTGCCGATAGAAGTTTTGTTTCATTGTCATTTGAACCTTTGCTTGCGATACCTAGAACTAAACTGAGGAAACCCTTATCTGTCGAAGTTGCTACTGGTAAACCTCTTGTTCTCGATTCTGTTATTCGTGATTGTCAGTTGAACCTCGATAACCATCTTTTTCCTATTAACCTCACACCGATGCAACTTGGGAGTTTCGATATTATCGTTGGAATGGATTGGCTAACCAAACACCATGCTGAGGTGATTTGTTTCGATAAGATCGTTCATATTCATCTCTCATCTGGTGAAGTTTTAGAAGTTCATGGCGAGAAGCCTTCAGGTGGATTGAAGCTTATGTCGTGTTTGGAAGCCCAAAGGTATTTACGAAAAGGATATGTTGCTTTTCTAGCACATGTCACCGAGGAGAAAGGCAAGAGCAAGAGTATTCAGGATATTCCGATTGTTCGGGATTATCCAGAGGTGTTTCTTGATGAACTGCCTGGTTTGCCTCCACTTCGTCAAGTCGAGTTTCATATTGACCTTATACCTAATGCCAACCCGATTGCTAAAGCACCTTATCGTCTTGCACCGTCGGAGATGCAAGAGTTATCGAAACAGCTTTAAGAGTTATCTGATAAAGAATTCATCCGTCCAAGCTTTTCGCCTTGGGGAGCTCCTGTCCTCTTTGTGAAAAAGAAAGATGGATCTTTTCGAATGTGTATCGATTATCGTGAGCTTAATAAGCTTACCATCAAGAATCGATATCCCCTACCTCGAATTGATGATCTCTTTGATCAGCTGCAAGGTGCTACCTGTTTTTCCAAGATCGATCTGCATTCTGGGTATCATCAACTTCGTGTTCTCGAAGAAGATATTCCTAAAACTGCTTTCCGCACGAGATATGGCCATTACGAGTTCACTGTCATACCATTTGGTTTGACAAATGCTCCAGCCATTTTCATGGACTTAATGAATAGGGTCTGTAAACTTTATTTAGACAAATTCATTATTGTATTCATCGACGATATTCTCATTTATTCGAAGTCTCGAGCCACGCACGAGAAACACCTTCGCTTAACATTGGAACTCCTGAAGAAGGAACAACTTTTTGCTAAATTCTCCAAGTGTGAATTCTGGCTTAAAGAAGTTCAATTCTTGGGTCATATAGTCAACGAGCAGGGTATTCATGTGGATCCATCCAAGATTGCTGCTATTAAAGACTGGAATACACCGACGACGCCTACAGAGATTCGATCTTTTCTTGGTCTTGCTGGATATTATCGACGTTTCATTTCAAATTTCTCGAAGATTGCGGTTCCACTCACTGCTTTGACTCAGAAGAATAAGCCTTTTGAGTGGGGACCTAAGCAAGAAGAAGAGTTTCAAACGCTGAAACAGAAGCTATGTAATGCTCCTGTTCTATCTCTGCCCGATGGAAACGATGATTTCGTTGTCTATTGTGATGCGTCCAACTTAGGCCTTGGTTGTGTTCTCATGCAACGAGGTAAAGTTATTGCATATGCATCTAGACAGCTGAAAATTCACGAGAAGAAATACACGACTCATGATCTTGAGTTTGGAGCTGTGGTTTTCGCGCTCAAAATCTGGAGACACTACCTCTATGGCACGAAGTGTGTGGTTTTCACAGACCACAAAAGTCTCCAGCATATTCTCAATCAGAAGGAGCTAAACATGAGGCAACGACGTTGGGTTAAGCTCTTAAGTGATTATGACTGCGAGATTCGATACCACCCTGGTAAAGCGAATGTCGTAGCCTATGCGCTTAGTCGAAAGGAGCGAGTCAAGCTTCAGTCTGTTCGAACTCTATCTGATATTCAAACTCGTGTCCTTCAAGCTCAACAATTTTGTGTGTCACAAAATTTGTTAGGTAAGGAATTACCACATCAACTTGAGCTTAAGCTCGAAAGGAAAGACGATGATTTGCTCTACTTCAAGGATCGTTTGTGGATTCCGAAACAAGACGATCTTCGCACCTTGGTAATGGACGAATCTCACAAGTCTCAATATTCTATCCATCCGGGTGCTGATAAAATGTACAAGGATCTTCGTACTCAGTACTGGTGGCATGGTGTTAAAAAGGATGTTGCCTTGTATGTATCGAAATGCCTAACTTGCCTCAAAGTCAAGGCTGAACATCAACGACCTTCTGGCTTGCTTGTACAACCAGAGATACCGGTTTGGAAGTGGGAGAACATTGCAATGGATCTCATCACTAATTTACCGCGTACGTCTAAAGGTCACGATGCTATTTGGGTTATTATCGATCGATTAACGAAATCAGCTCATTTTATTCCGATTCGCGAGGATCTATCAGCTGATAAACTTGCAAAGATTTATGTCGATGAGATTGTATCACGACATGGTGTTCCTTTGGATATCATCTCTGATCGTGATGCTCGATTTTCATCTCATTTCTAGAAGACCATGCAATCTGCTATGGGAACCCAACTGAATCTAAGCACTGCTTATCATCCCTAAACAGATGGACAATCTAAGAGAACGATTCAAACTTTGGAGGATATGCTTAGAGCATGCGTAGTAGACTTTGGTGGTAATTGGGATTCTCATCTTCCGTTGATCGAGTTCTCTTACAACAATAGCTATCATGCTAGTATTAATATGGAGCCATTCGAAGCTCTCTACGGTCGAAAATGTCGTTCACCTGTCTGTTGGAATGAGATCGGTAAAGCTCAGCTTACTGGACCTGAGCTCATTCTGGAAACAACAGACAAAATCAAGAAAATCCGCGATAATCTTGTGACAGCTCGGAGTCGTCAAAAGAGTTATGCGGATATGCGACGCAAGCCCTTAGAATTTCAAGTCGGAAATCGTGTCCTACTCAAGGTTTCACCTTGGAAGGGAGTGGTGAGATTTGGAAAGAAAGGAAAACTTGCACCTCGATATGTGGGACCATTTAAGATTGTGGAAAGAATTGGGAAGGTTGCCTATCGACTAGAGCTACCTCCAGAGCTTGGAAATATTCATCCGACTTTTCACGTCTCCAATTTGCGAAAGTGTTTAGCTGATGCTGATCTTCACATTCCTCTCGACGAGATCCGAATCAATGAAACGATGCACTTTGTCGAGAAACCCGTGGAGATAGTGGACCATGCTTTCAAACAGTTGAAGAACAAACGGATTCAATTGGTAAAAGTTCGGTGCGATTCCAAACGTGGCCCAGAGTTTACTTGGGAACATGAGGACCAGATGAAGGTGAAATACCCGTATTTGTTTTCACGAGTTTCCTCTAAATAAAATTTCGGGACGAAATTTCCTGAAGTAGGGGAGACTGTGACAGCTGTGTTCTATAATCGATGTACAATGTAAAACAATGATGATTATTAATAAAACAATGTGCTTTGGTGTTATTATATGTGTTTTGGTGTTTTTATGTGTGTATTTGTGTTTGGTGATTTTTCAATTCGATTCGATTCCGATTTCAAGCTCTAAATCGCTTTCTGGATGGTTATACGCGCACTGATGCGTAATTATAACCAGTTTAATGCACCTGTCACACCCCGACCACGTAGAACATACAAAACGTGGCGGAAACATCGGGGAGTGTTGTAACAGAATTAATTGTTTCAAATCCATGGCAATTGAAGTTTCGTTTTATTGATTAAAAGTGTTACAATGTCTTAACAAACAAAGAAATACAACATAATTAACTAGTCTTGCATCTTTTATTGTCACTAAAGCCCAAGTCTGCCTATGTGTATCTTGATCATCTTATGCAACAGCTCCTAAAAAACACATGTGAAAATAGGTACGTCAGCATAAAAATGCCTGTGAGATACATAGGTTTTGTGAAAATAGGTTTCATGACTTATGTTTGAGAAAATGTTTAGTCATGAACCTTGTAATTTGCTTTGTCTTGTAAATCATTTGAAAAACGATAAGATCAGATGATATGTATAAATAAGTGAATAATGTATGGTTAAATGAATAACCATGTAAAATGTGTTTGTATAAGATAAGTTGTTTATAACTCAATGTCTTGTGAAAAGTATGTTATTTGTATAAAATGTTCTATGTCTCAAACTGAAATGATTCAAATAACGCTACGATATGTAATACCATACAAACACTTATATATAGGAAGTACCAGCGGCGTATCCACCATGCTTGTATCATATTACACACGCTTCGTTACTTAATCACTTACTCAAACCAAACTACTAAAGTAAAATGTTCATGTCTAATGTAAATCATGTAATATGTATCCAAAATGTAATCATGTGATGAATAACAAATGTACTAAGTATGCAACAATAGACATACGTAGCATGTGACCTGTACTAAGTATGCAACAATAGACATACGTAGCATGTGACCTGTACTAAGAATGCAACAATAGAAATACGTAGCATGTGACCTGTACTAAGTATGCAACAATAGACATACGTAGCATGTAATGTAATGTAGAACGATGTACTAAGTACGCACACAATGGGCATACATAGCATGAAATGTAATGAAATCATGTACTATAATGTACTAACAAACATAGCAGGTATATGATGTGAAAACGGGAAAGCATGAATGTAACAAGTAGGCACATGTGTTTCACCCCAAAACAGTTTGGAAAACAGTAAAAGAGGGGTCTATGTACTCACTTGAGATTGCTTAGTAGTCCTTGAGTAACAACCAAACAATGCTAGAGATCACGGATATCAAACTGCACCTAATATAGGTAACTATGTTAATAAACCGGACCTAAATCGGAGGATTTAGATAGAATGAGGGTTTGTAAACCAAACGAGTATAGAGACTCGTGTCATATGGTTTAACAAAGCCTTCATGCTAAATGAAACCTAACTTAAGTGCTTACGACCCATTACGACCCGTTTAGGTAGCTTATGCTACTTTAACGCGTCGTTCGCGTGAAACACGTTCGGAACGTCTAACTAGTCCTATGACAAGTGTTATATGCCTAAACATGTTACATAATCAGTTATGTGACAAAAGTTTAGGTTACATATGCTAAATTACCAATTATACATGAAAAGGGTATTCTGGTAATTTACCTAAGGCATATAAACTACCTATCATACAACTACTTAAACGATGTGACCATAAGGTATAACCTCGGAAGGTTATTCCCTATACACTATGGTCACCTAATGTATTTGGTCGGATCCTAATGATCGACCAAACTGGGTCGGGTTCGAAGGTATAAGCGATTTATTAGATCGCTTACCCTACGACCCTAGACAACGTGGTAATCAGTAGGCATAGTCCCAAGGGACTATAACCAACGTGATTACACTCACGTTGCGAAGTTCAAACGAACTTCGCATTGACCATAACTGGTCAACGCAGAAAGTCAAACAAAGTTTGACTTTCAGACTCGAAAAGACTCGAAAAGCAATAAAAGAACGAAAGAATACTTACGAAGGGTCCCCGAATGCTAATCCCGATCCAAGTAGCTCAGGTATGAAACAATAGTTTCAACTTAGAGCTCCTCAAATCAGAATTCTTGTAAGTTTTGCAATGGGGTGGATGGGTATTTATAGGAATACCCGAACCGTTAGGATTGTTTCATGGAAACCGTGCTCGAATCCTACCCGTACATGTGTTGCAAAGTTGTGGTGGCTAAAAATGGTCCTTATCAGCTGAATAGGCAAGTTGTGAGCTTGTGGTTGTGGTTAAAACAGCTGGAATATGCTGACTGTTCGTTCTGATTTGTTCTGGGAGGCTGAGCCGGCCTGCTTCAGGATCAGACAAATCTAATGCGGGCCGCATGGCCCTTCTGATCAGCATATAACTTTCAAAAATGACAGTTTCAGCCCCTGCACGTGTTTAAGGCCATTCCCAACACTTCTAAGGCCCGTAAAGCCAACTTTAAGGCCCTAAAATGATGCCTAAACATTTTGGACATGAAACATGCTCAAAAATATGTCGGTTGTTGGTTCGTTTGGTCGTACGAACACGATGTTCGCTTAATTACGACGGAATGCGCACAAGCGCGAAAAACGATCCAAATGACGAAACGAATGGATTTTTCTTATGCCAAACACTAAAATAAAATATTTTAGTGCTTACATAAACTTTTGGATGTCCGGATGTATTCAGAACGTAAGTTATGCGCGAAAGTGCAAACTTGTGCACTTTTTGACGTTTTTAGTCCCTGAATGACACAAAAGTTTATTTTAGCATACCGAACACCTCAAAGCCTATTTCTAAGCTATGTAAAGGATATTTATGGTATGTTTAACTTATGGTCATGTTCCGGAATGTCTGTTACAGTTCAAATTGGCATACTTTCGCAGTTTGTCAACTTTAGTCCCTGTAAGCGATTTAACTTGATTTTGCCATACCTAAGCCTTCAAAACTTATTTCTAAGTTATGTAAAGGTTATTTAAGGTATGTTAAGTATATGTCACTATTCCGGAGTGTTCGTTGCATTAAACTGGTTATATTTACGCATCGGTGCGCTTATAACCTTCCAGAAAGCGATTTAGAGTTTGGAATTGAACAAGAGTTGATATCTGCAAACGATACACATATTTTTACAAATCCCAAGTATGAAATACAATATTTCATTGGTTTGGCATTTGTTTGATGGTTGAGGTGACACAGGTGTCACAGTCTCCCCTACTTTAGGAAATTTCGTCCCGAAATTAATACGTAGGAGTCTATTTGTGACTTTGTGTCAAATAACCACCCGAGATATGTAAGGCATAATCCTGACATTTCCTTAACGGACATTTTTCAGAAATGAAAATGAACGAAATGAGTCATTTTCCACAACTTCTTCAGAAACGAAAATGAACGAAATGAGTCATTTTCCACAACTTCTTCAGACCCGAAAATGAACGAAATGAGTCATTTTCCACAACTTCTTCAGAACCGAAAATGAACGAAATGAGTCATTTTCCACAACTTCTTCAGAACCGAAAATGAACGAAATGAGTCATTTTCCACTACTTCTTCAGAACCGAAAATGAACGAAATGAGTCATTTTCCACAACTTCTTCAGAACCGAAAATGAACGAAATGAGTCATTTTCCACAACTTCTTCAGAACCGAAAATGAACGAAATGAGTCATTTTCCACAACTTCTTCAGAACCGAAAATGAACGAAATGAGTCATTTTCCACAACTTCTTCAGAACCGAAAATGAACGAAATGAGTCATTTTCCAGACACACAACCAAACTAGCTGTGGTTTCCGTGCACTGAATTCCATAATTATGTATGCATCCATAATTACGCAATTCCTTGCATAGTCCGCACAATTTGTTTGTAATGTGAAGGGGAGGAAAATCAAACCTGTGATGAGTGTGACTAGACTACCATAGGGTCCTTTTAATTAGATCGACAAATGATCCTTTTAATTAAGCCACCAAGGAGTCCTTTCAGCTATATCATCACATGATATTCCTAACCAGATTTTTGGATCAATCTGTTTACCTAGACCACTCAGGGGTCTAATTATGGAATGGTACAATATAATCCAAGGGTCTTTACTATTACGTACAAGCCCATTGAGGATTTAATATAGCACCTTTGGATATCCTACTATGAATCCCTTATACGAAGATATGGAAGATTCTACGAGGATTTGGATAACAAAAACTTGGATTACACCAAAAACATAAAAGGAAACACATAAGCACATAGTTGTTTAACTTGGTTATTGATTTGTTATCTTTGGACGCGGATACTTAAAGCACACCAGGAATCCAATTCGTGGATTTCATTTGGCACTTTAATCATTTCAAGAATCCATCCATGAAGATAGGATGATCTACCAAAAATTCGATTTTCGTTTTCAGGAAAACGCAATATGCGAATTAAGGTACACAATAATTTAGGACATACGGAAATACCCTTGGGTACCCTATTAAGAATTTATAGTGGTACTTGGGGTATTCGTACAGAATTATAACTTGCACCTTGTACTTCGTCTCTTTACAAGAGACGGGTACTTAGGATCTTTGTGTAAAACGCAAGAGATTGTAAAATGGAAGAATTTTGGGGGTAGTTTGCTTTTCAAGGAATACGATTCCTTGATTGTCGGTATTGTAGGGGATATGTTGTTTATACATACAATCACATAAATACATTGCAATGTAAATAAAAAGATTTATTTATTAACAATGATAACAACGGTTTCATGGACCTTGACAACAAAAGAAAATAATACATAAGACATGATTATTTCTAAACGGTGTTGTCTTCTAGTCGGTCAGATGCTCATCTCTGTGCTGGATTAGCATTAGCAAGCTTTGGGCAATTTCTTCGGAAATGTCCCATCTCGCCACACTTGTAGCTAGAACCTGGTGGAAAGCGAGCTCGAGCAGGTTTGTTGTCAGCTTGATTTAGTGCAACTGCTGCTACGCAAACTTTTGCTGTATGACCTTTACGTCCACAAATTTGGCATTCGCGGCACTTCATATTAATATGATGATAAAGGTTA
The DNA here is from genome assembly GCA_030545235.1 of Helianthus tuberosus. NCBI lineage: Eukaryota > Viridiplantae > Streptophyta > Magnoliopsida > Asterales > Asteraceae > Helianthus > Helianthus tuberosus. Next base: position 57,640,850 of record CM060426.1, on the reverse strand, counting down.
CATCGGTTGCACAAAGGTGAAGTTCCATTGTATGGCTTCCTAGCACGGGGTTAAGCTGGTTGTTTGGGGACGGCTTGACCATTGTGAGCGACCATGGCGAAGTTCTGAGAAGCCTTTTGCTTCTTTGACCGCTCAAGGGATCCAGTCTGTTCATCCATGGTCTTTGATTCCTCGATTGGTTTCGATTCCTCGACCGGTTTCTTGTCACCCTTTCGGAAAAGCTTACGTTTCCTGATCTGAGATTCAGTCAAAGTTGCAGATAGCTCAATGGCCTGCCTAACCGTAGTGGGGTTACTACCGGTAACAATGTCTTGAACTGAGTCAGGGAGACCATCAATGTATTTTTCGATCGCCTTATCCAAAGGCGTAACCATGGTAGGACACAACAGGCTCAGCTCCTCATATCGATCAGTGTATGCTCGATGTTCACCGCTGTCTTGCTTAAGATCATCGAATTCCCTTTCCAATGCCCTGATCTCGTGACGAGGACAGAATTCCTTCATCATCAGTGCTCGAAGTTCTTCCCAAGTTTGGGCCAGTGCCACTTCGGCACCCCTATCTCTCACCACACCGTTCCACCACGTCAAAGCTCGTTTCTCAAAGACACTAGATGCGAAATCTACCTTTCGCTCGTTTGGACATTGAACATGCCTGAAGGTGCTCTCTAGACTCTCGAACCATTGCAGAAGTGCAGTCGCTCCTCGAGACCCAGAAAAATTTGATGGCTTGGCCGAGTTGAATGTCTTGAAGCTGCAGAGGGCATTATTGTTGTTGATAGCTTGGTAACATTGAGCAACGGCGTTCGGGATTGCAGCAGTCATTTGCTGTGTAATGACAGCTGCCAGATCGTCAATAGATACCGGATTTTCGCGCCGTGGAGGCATTCTAAAAGAGGAAACAAGAGAGAAAACAAATGAAATGGCAGTGGGTAAGAATAGGATGTTACAATTACCGACCAAAATCACGGGTGATGGTCATTTGTTTGAACCATGAAGCAAACAAACGACACACAAAGGCTGAATCAAAGCAAATAGGTCCTCATAATGTATCGCGAAGACATGCTCGCCTATAAGTGAACACTCATCCCAAGAATTCCCAGGTAAGCACAACTGGTCTCGCGTCTGATGAGATATATACGAAGTGCTTGCCTAGACAGAAAACCCAAAATACAGGCATTCACCCTTCCAGTTTGCATGTGTTCACATTATTAAAAACCCAAAACCTTGACGAGAATTTGAAAATTCAAAGGGGTTCAAAACCATATAACAGAGGGTTCAAAACCTTACAATAGAGGGTTCAAAACCTAGTAATCAATCATCCTAGAACAGATGATTAGTTTTCAAAGCGGTTTTGAAATTTATGTTCTTGTTGTGGTCGTCGCCTAAGGATAGGTGACGGTATTGTTTTATGACTAAACGCAAGTAAACTCGCGTTAGGGTCCTAAGAAGGTTATAGACTAGGTCAAAGCATTACTAATAACCTAATTTCCTATAACCATTGGCTCTGATACCATCTTTTCTGTCACACCCCGACCACGTAGAACATACAAAACGTGGCGGAAACATCGGGGAGTGTTGTAACAGAATTAATTGTTTCAAATCCATGGCAATTGAAGTTTCGTTTTATTGATTAAAAGTGTTACAATGTCTTAACAAACAAAGAAATACAACATAATTAACTAGTCTTGCATCTTTTATTGTCACTAAAGCCCAAGTCTGCCTATGTGTATCTTGATCATCTTATGCAACAGCTCCTGAAAAACACATGTGAAAATAGGTACGTCAGCATAAAAATGCCTGTGAGATACATAGGTTTTGTGAAAATAGGTTTCATGACTTATGTTTGAGAAAATGTTTAGTCATGAACCTTGTAATTTGCTTTGTCTTGTAAATCATTTGAAAAACGATAAGATCAGATGATATGTATAAATAAGTGAATAATGTATGGTTATATGAATAACCATGTAAAATGTGTTTGTATAAGATAAGTTGTTTATAACTCAATGTCTTGTGAAAAGTATGTTATTTGTATAAAATGTTGTATCTCTCAAACTGAAATGATTCAAATAACGCTACGATATGTAATACCATACAAACACTTATATATAGGAAGTACCAGCGGTGTATCCACCATGCTTGTATCATATTACACACGCTTCGTTACTTAATCACTTACTCAAACCAAACTACTAAAGTAAAATGTTCATGTCTAATGTAAATCATGTAATATGTATCCAAAATGTAATCATGTGATGAATAACAAATGTACTAAGTATGCAACAATAGACATACGTAGCATGTGACCTGTACTAAGTATGCAACAATAGACATACGTAGCATGTGACCTGTACTAAGTATGCAACAATAGACATACGTAGCATGTGACCTGTACTAAGTATGCAACAATAGACATACGTAGCATGTAATGTAATGTAGAACGATGTACTAAGTACGCACACAATGTGCATACATAGCATGAAATGTAATGAAATCATGTACTATAATGTACTAACAAACATAGCAGGTATATGATGTGAAAACGGGAAAGCATGAATGTAACAAGTAGGCACATGTGTTTCACCCCAAAACAGTTTGGAAAACAGTAAAAGAGGGGTCTATGTACTCACTTGAGATTGCTTAGTATTCCTTGAGTAACAACCAAACAATGCTAGAGATCACGGATATCAAACGACACCTAATATAGGTAACTATGTTAATAAACCGGACCTAAATCGGAGGATTTAGATAGAATGAGGGTTTGTAAACCAAACGAGTATAGAGACTCGTGTCATATGGTTTAACAAAGCCTTCATGCTAAATGAAACCTAACCTAAGTGCTTACGACCCATTACGACCCGTTTAGGTAGCTTATGCTACTTTAACGCGTCGTTCACGTGAAACACGTTCGGAACGTCTAACTAGTCCTATGACAAGTGTTATATGCCTAAAGATGTTACATAATCAGTTATGTGACAAAAGTTTAGGTTACATATGCTAAATTACCAATTATACATGAAAAGGGTATTCTGGTAATTTACCTAAGGCATATAAACTACCTATCATACAACTACTTAAACGATGTGACCATAAGGTATAACCTCGGAAGGTTATTCCCTATACACTATGGTCACCTAATGTATTTGGTCGGATCCTAATGATCGACCAAACTGGGTCGGGTTCGAAGGTATAAGCGATTTATTAGATCGCTTACCCTACGACCCTAGACAACATGGTAATCAGTAGGCATAGTCCCAAGGGACTATAACCAACGTGATTACACTCACGTTGCGAAGTTCAAACGAACTTCGCATTGACCATAACTGGTCAACGCAGAAAGTCAAACAAAGTTTGACTTTCAGACTCGAAAAGATTCGAAAAGCAATAAAAGAACGAAAGAATACTTACGAAGGGTCCCCGAATGCTAATCCCGATCCAAGTAGCTCAGGTATGAAACAATAGTTTCAACTTAGAGCTCCTCAAATCAGAATTCTTGTAAGTTTTGCAATGGGGTGGATGGGTATTTATAGGAATACCCGAACCATTAGGATTGTTTCATGGAAACCGTGCTCGAATCCTACCCGTACATGTGTTGCAAAGTTGTGGTGGCTAAAAATGGTCCTTATCAGCTGAATAGGCAAGTTGTGAGCTTGTGGTTGTGGTTAAAACAACTGGAATATGCTGACTGTTCGTTCTGATCTGTTCTGGGAGGCTGAGGCGGCCCGCTTCAGGATCAGACAAATCTAATGCGGGCCGCATGGCCCTTCTGATCAGCATATAACTTTCAAAAATGACAGTTTCAGCCCCTGCACGTGTTTAAGGCCATTCCCGACACTTCTAAGGCCCGTAAAGCCAACTTTAAGGCCCTAAAATGATGCCTAAACATTGTGGACATGAAACATGCTAAAAAATATGTCGGTTGTTGGTTCGTTTAGTCGTACGAACACGATGTTCGCTTAATTACGACGGAATGCGCACAAGCGCGAAAAACGATCCAAATGACGAAACGAATGGATTTTTCTTATGCCAAACACTAAAATAAAATATTTTAGTGCTTTCATAAACTTTTGGATGTCCGAATGTATTCAGAACGTAAGTTATGCGCGAAAGTGCAAACTTGTGCACTTTTTGACGCTTTTAGTCCCTGAATGACACAAAAGTTTATTTTAGCATACCGAACACCTCAAAGCCTATTTCTAAGCTATGTAAAGGATATTTATGGTATGTTTAACATATGGTCATGTTCCGGAATGTCTGTTACAGTTCAAATTGGCATACTTTCGCAGTTTGTCAACTTTAGTCCCTGTAAGCGATTTAACTTGATTTTGCCATACCTAAGCCTTCAAAACTTATTTCTAAGTTATGTAAAGGTTATTTAAGGTATGTTAAGTATATGTCACTATTCCGGAGTGTTCGTTGCATTAAACTGGTTATATTTACGCATCTGTGCGCGTATAACCTTACAGAAAGCGATTTAGAGTTTGGAATTGAACAAGAGTTGATATGTGCAAACGATACACATATTTTTACAAATCCCAAGTATGAAATACAATATTTCATTGGTTTGGCATTTGTTTGATGGTTGAGGTGACACAGGTGTCACAGCACCGAACACTGCGGAATAGTGAAATAGGCTTAACATACCTTAAGTAACCTCCACATAACTTAGAAATAAGTTTTGGATGGTTTGGTGTGTTGAAATCAAGTTTGTTCGATCACAGGGACTATTTGTGTCAAACTGCGAAACTATACTGATTTGTATAGTAACGAACATTCTGGAACTTGATCATAAGTTAAACATACCCTAAATAACCTTTACATAGCTTAGAAATAGGCTTTGAGGGGTTCGGAATGCTAAAATAAACTTTATTGATCAATAGGGACTAAAAGCGTCAAAAAGTGAACAAGTTTGCATTCTCGCGCATATCTTACATTCTGAATATATCCGGACATCCAAAAATTTATGTAATCATTAAAATATTTTATTTTAGTGATTGGCATGATAAAATTCCATTCGCCGCTTAATTTGGATCGTTTTTGCATTCGTTACGACTTCCGTCGTAATTAAGCGAATAACGAAACCGTACGACCAAACGAGCCGACATCCGAGATATTTTTGAGCATGTTTTGAGTTTCCTATACTTTAACTTCATTTTATAGCCTTGAAATGAGGTTAACGGGGCTTAAACGTGCCAAAAATGAGCCGAAATGCAAGATTCTGAAGTGCCGGGACCAAATTGCAAATTCTGGAAACTCAGCCCACACGGGCCGCGTAAGACTTGCTTGTCTTTTATGCGGGCCGCCTGAGTCACCCAGATCAGCAAAACTGATTTTCCAGCTGTTAACATATGTTGCACCTGATTATTCCACTTGCAAATGGTTTTTGCAACACCATGGGCTCATTCTAGGGGCTCTAATGGTTTTGGAAAACAATGGGCACAAGTGGAGGGCCTAGATCGAAGCTCGTTTCCCGATAAACGATCCTAATGGTTCTAGATTTCCTATTAATACCCCCCTCCACTTCACTTCGTTCTCACAAAAATCTGATCTAAGATGCTCTAAGTTGGGGCTCTTACTTCATACCTGAGCTACTTGGATCAAGATTTGCTTGCGGGGACCCTTTGTAAGTATTCCTTCTTCTTTTCATTCATTTTTATCGTAAAAGTCAAACTGCGTTTGACTTTCTCCATTAACCAGTTTATGGTCAATGCGAAGTTCGTTTGAACTTCATAATGTGAGCATAATCACGATGGTTATAGTCCCTAGTGACTATACCTACTGATTACCACGTTATCTAGGCTCAGTGACGAGTCGTAGTTTCGGCCAAAATGCGTTTTCTCGCGTATTTTGTAACAAACTACTTCTAGGTATCAAAACCGTTTGTTTTGATACCAAACCTGTTTTCTAACTTAACTAAACATGTTTCAGCATGTTTAGCTCGTCACTTTTAGTTTAGTGCTTGTGTAGAGTCGTAAGTCAAGCGGACTAAACACCCGCTTAGACTTTCGAACATGACCCGTTTGGTCAATCATTAGGATCCGACCAAACATGCTTAGTGACCATAGTTGTATAGGGAATAACCTTCCGAGGTTATACCTTATGGTTACTTAGGTTTATATGCCTTAGGTAAATGACCAAAATGCCCTTTTCATACATAATTGGTAATTAAGCATATGTAACATAAACTTTTGTCACATAACTGATTGTGTAACATATTTAAACATGTTTTGGCATATAATACTTGTCATAGGACTAGTTAGACGTCTCGAACGCGCATTTGCACGCACGACGCGTTAAAGTAGCGTAAGCTACCTTAATGGGTCGCGATGGGTCGAAATCACTTAGGTTAGGTTCCGATCTAGAATGTAGACTTTCTTAAACCATATCACATGTGTTCCAACACTCATTTGGTTTACAAGACCTCATTCTATCCGATCTTCCGATTGAGGTATCAATTTATTTACTAGTGATTCGATTACTAGGTGCTGCTTGATTTCTCTGGTTTACTTGAGTTTGTTGAAGTTCTATTGATTGAGGATATTTTGCACTACATGTGAGTACATAGTTCCCCTATTTTACTGTTTTCAATTGTTTTGAGGTGATTCATATGTATCAAAATGATTTTCGATATTATAACGATGATTTCAAAAACGATTAAGATGGTTTATACCAAACTAATAACGATTTCGATAATGTGAACGAACTTGTTGGTTGTAGTTACATAACGAATGACATTCATTAGCATTGATCAAGCCGACTAGTATTAGGTTATGGTACCATAGGATCTGACAAATCCCGTTATCGTACTGCACCCATGGTTATGTGTGGGTTAGGTGGGTAACAACTGAATCTGATTATTAACTTACCCTTTGGTGGTTTGTTAATGCGAGAAGCGAGATAGTCGAGTCATGAAGCTTTGAATGTTATTAGCGAAACGACCATAAATAGTTTTCACAATTAAAACGAGGATGATTTAAACGATTTAAACGAGTTAACGATTTGGAAACGATTTGAACAAGTTAAACGAATTGGATAAACGATTGGTTTTTGGTTAAGTGTTTAAATAACGGGACGGGTGCAATGTGGTGAAAGCATGGTAGATACGCCGCTGGTACTTCTTATATATAAGTGTTTTCATCATATTACATACCGAGGCGTTATTTAGTTCACTTGGGTAAACGATTTTGAAACGATGTCACACAACGATGTTTTCTAAAAGATATAAACCGTATGAGTTTTATTAACGAGTTTTTACGAGATGTTTTACAAATTGGTTTTCTAAAGCAAATGTTTTTGGGTTAAGAATCATGGCTACGAGATTTTATAAACTATAACCAACTTGATTTGAGTTGGTTAGCTATGTTGCAATACACTTTTCAAAACGAGGTTTGTATTTTGACTCTTGTTGTCTAATAAAGTACTGCAATATGTAAACGAAGCCATGATTCCGATAATCTTATAAAACCTATGTACTCACCAACATTTCTTTGCTGACTTTGTTTTTACATATGTTTCAGGTGTTGTTGCTTGATTGATTTCTAGGATGCATGCGTCACATAGGATCTGGACGAGGCCTTAGTGACATAATAATAATGATAGACGATATGTACTTGTTTGTTCTATGTTAAGACAATGTTAATGTTTAATATTATCAATAAAACGAAATTCTTTTGTATCCATGGTTGTGAAACGATAATTCTGTTACAACACTCCCCGACGTTCCCGCCACGTTTTGTTGTTTTACGTGGTCAGGGTGTGACATTCATCTCATAATCATTAGATCATTTCACATAAATGCATCATTCTATCTTTATTTACATATGACAAAATTTTAGTGTATTCACTTACATATGCATACATACATACACGACATACACACATATACACATGCATAAACTTCCAAAACCTCACTTTTTAACACATCTACTTCAAATCATTAAAACCTTTTTAAGAACATTCTTTTGATCACACATGCATTTCACTTTACAAAAATCTCATCAAACAAGAATCTATCAATAGTCAAAACTCAACATATATTTACATATATACATACATACGGCTACATATATACATACAAGTTCATTCATTTTTTTTTTCTTTAAAAACCCTTTTGTTTTAGTTTTCAAGTTAGTGTTTAAGTCTAAGAACAAGAGAAACTCCCATCATTATTTTAGATCATCAAGAATCAAAACAAGATTTGTAAAATGAACTTTATACCTTCAAGATTTTAGATGGGTTTTTGAGAATAGATGATGAGATGGAGGTTGTTCTTGCTTGAAATCACTTCCAAACACCTTTTTTAGCTTGAAATCATCTTGAAAGAACCTTGAATCTTCATGAAAATAGTTTGGAATTTTTGAATGTATGTGATGGAAGGGTGTTCGGCCGTGAGGTTTCAAGAGGGGAAGAGAGAGAGTTGTTTGATCTTGTTTTGAAGAAGGTGGAGTGTGTGTAAGAGTTCTAATGATTATGTACAAGACATAAGGTCCACATGTCATGTTTTCACAATTCCAAGAAGTGGTGGCACCACCCTTGGCCTCCAACTCTCCTTCTCTCTCTTATATACACATAATTTACATATACATACATATATATGTAGATTAGTGATAAAACAGGTATTTTACTGGATACCGGGTATTTTATCTAGCGTTTTAATCCCGTTTTAGCGCGTTTTAAATTATTTTTAGCGCTCTATAAAAATAAACTCACCAAAATATTACTGGACAATATTTTGTTTGCCTGGACTGGCGACGTTGTCGGTATTTGGCAGTATGCGCGCTGTGTTGCGCGGTACACGTTTAAAAATCGCAAAAATAGGAATTTAAGCGTTTTTATTTATTTTTGTCATTCTATAAGAATAAACTTATCAAATTATTGCTAAAATGATTTTCAGTTGTCTTGACGGGCTGCGTTGACAGTATTTTGTCAGTATACGTGCTGCATCACGCGGTACGCTCTTAAATTCGAAAATAGAGTTTCCTAGCGTTTTAATTCATGTTTCCTCATGTATAGGATTAAAATTATTATTTTAATCATAACAGACTATTTTTAGGATTTTAACACTGTCCGGGTGGTTACCGATGTTCGTCTGGCATTTTAACCATTACGCGATAAGCGTCTATCTTACCGTTGCCAACATAATTTTATCAAAGTTTAATTTTATCAATACACTAAATTTCACATATAAACACTATAATTAGTCAAATATAGTCTTGTTACCTATTCACAATACGTGCTATAATTGTACGGTACGTCCTGAAAAGCCGGGTGTCACAGTCTCCCCCTGTTTAGGAAATTTCGTCCCCGAAATTTTTACTTCACATTTTTGTTTTCGCACTAAATAAAAATAACAAAAAGAATCTATTGAATATAGTCTCATAGTCTCTGCGAGAAACTTGGATTCATCCGAAAAATCCTTGTAGATCTATATTACACACGTTCTCGATTCCTAAACTCTTATCTCAACACTCTCCACCCTTTCCAGGGTCCGACATTCGTAACCGTACATCAAGGACATTCAAATCAAGGTTTCATCAAGGCAGATGCATCTCATGGCGATATACTTGATCAAATGAATTCCTTGTCCATAAACTCTGAGAACTATCTCGTCATTTCCATTACTTCAGGCAGTGTTTATTCTGTATGAAGATTGTGCAATCAGGCGTAGCACCGTGAGTTAGATCGATACGAAGTTTGATCCATATCGTAGGGAAGATCCAGGTAAGTCTTTTTAGGAAGACCTCCGGATAGTTTCGTTTTGATAGAAATCTCTCCGACGTTCCTACATTCGGTTTCCGTATCCAACGCGTTCACTACAAACGCTGGATAACCCCTTTTTCAACAACTCAGCATCCTCACATTACTGACCGCTCCCGACTATCATCATTCAACATTTGACACTATCACTTCTCGCGCACAGCTTCAGCCTTTCCATTATCATCAGGACGAAGGATTCCAACTAGCTTCTCCGAACAACAGTCCTCATTTCTTCCTCTGAAAGTAAATTCATCCTTGCATTTTCGTCAAAGCTTCTTAATTCCACCGATACAAATCCAATCTCTAAAACTACAATCACCTTACTAAATGTTATAACCATGAACGACCTCGCTAGTTTCTATCAATTTACCAATTATTAATTCTATCAGACATTTTATACTTAGCTTACTTATAGGTGAACACAACAATGGTTCATAGTTTCTAGAACAAAACTCAGTCAGCTTTAGTATCATAAGTATGAACATAAATTGGCTTTTGATTCGAAACATACCGGTAACAGTAGCAGGGCTCTCGCTTGCCTTCCTGACACTTGTCCCAACGGAATTACTCTTAACATCCTGTCCATTCGAATTCGGACATTCTCTTTTGTAGTGTCCTTGTCCACCGCATGTAAAGCATCCTTCAAGCACAGCTACATCCAATGTACTCTTAGCGTAACACGGGGAAGTCACATGTCCGGTTCGGCTACATCTGGCGCACTTCTCTTGTCCATCGCCGTCCTTACCCTTTCCTGACTCTTGAGGGTTAGCTGCACTTGCTTTCTCCAACTTGCGTTTCTTCCTACTTCCAATTTCAGGAGTCTTCTTGGAGCTCTCGGGTTTGCGTTTCTTCAAATTTCGAATTTTAGGTTCAGATCGCTGAAATACTCGGATAACTGACTCATTCTGACAGCCTGATATCACGCATATCGAGGTCACGTCATTGCATAGAACACCAGTAAATGATCTTGGGCTACAACCCTGGATTGTTTTGTGTACGCTTCGGTGCACTTTTCATATAGTTATTAGAAATTAGGAATACGTTCCAATGAGATCATGACAAATGAACAATCAAAACTTTCCGATCATTATTTTACCTGAAGGAATACGCTTCGGAGTATTACAATCACGTTTCTGACCGTCATTTTGGTTAGCATCACGCTATTCCAAGGCAGTATTAACATGTTGAGTTATGAGTCGTGCCAACTCCTCTGGGGTGGCAGGTAGTCCAGTATCCGGTTTTGCTTTTGGCGGCATTTTCGTCGTTTTTATTATATACAACAATAATAATCACATAAGACGATAACCAAAATAAAATAATTCAATCATTAAATATTAGTGGACCAAACATAGCGCATGTATAATATCCACATATTAATGAGAACAATTTCTAAACCAAAAGTTAACTATCTGATATTATCATAGAAATTAACAACTTGTTTTTCGGTACATCATGTCTAATCATTGGTATGTCTACATCGACATCCATAACAAGTTTTTCACAAAATTTCTACCTAATATCACAAAATATAATCGGCACGCAGGCCCCCAAAAGAAAAGAAGATATCAAAAGAGTATCCAGACACAACAACCAAAACAAACAACCACCAACAAACATAAATAACATCTAACGCTTCATCCCTATGAAGTCTAGCATCCTCCTAACCAACTCCTCCAAATATACGATCCTCCAATGCATCTGATCCATCGCGCTGTCATCTAACTCCTTCAACTCATTGTACCAGTCGATTTGCCCCTCGAGGTCCTTCAGCTTTCCCTTGGTCGTTTCCAGCTCTTCACGCATGGCAGCGAACTGTCTGTCACAATGGCAACATCGATCCACCCAAATTCCTTTCTGCTTCTTAGGAGCAGATGCAGTCTCAGCTTGTGACATAGAAGCTACCTCTCCAGCAGGCCTAATTCTCTTTCTGCGGTGATAATACACTAATAGAGGCGTAGGAGATGCGCGTGTCTCAATAACAGGTAAAGGTGTCTCTGATAAAACAGGTGGAGGGACCTCAGGAACAGGCTTGATCACAGTAGCAGGTGGAGCAACAGATGGCTCTAATGGTAGAGCAGTAACAATAGTGGCATCCACTGCTAATGCAATACTGAAAGGTCCTCCAAACATAGGGACATCTCTGATCACGTCATCGATAACTGGTACTGTGCTAGATGATTGTCCTGTCTCATAGATCGAGAGAGGAGCGTCATCGTCGTCATCAATCCACCCGTTGCTCGTGAAAGCATATCAGGGGTCCACCTGACTAGCGAAAGCAGGGTCGACACGGAATGATGAAGCAAACTCAGCCATACCAACCATCTGTGGGGTCGTGATAGGTGCCTCTGGTAAAATAGATCTGGGTGAAGTCTCGAAATCTAGCTCGCTACTAGAGTCGTTGATCTCGATGACCTCGTGCTCGTGCGACATCTGTGACACATGTATAATCATACAAGTGAGTGTGTGATCAACATAAATAGTAACACATAAGGCTCAAATAAGCAGAAAATCACGTATGCACATAAAACACATAATGGTTTTCACACATGATAAAATATTTTCTATATCTATTTAGAAATCTTAGCTTCGAGAATTTTGGACTTTATATCTCAAAATTCTTCGGTTGAAGTCTAGTGTTTTTCACGAAAACACCTAGTTCACTAACAACCAATGGCTCTGATACCAACTTCTGTCACACCCCAAAAACGTCGCAGCGGAATATTTAACGTAGTGGAGACGGAAGTTGGTTCCCATTTATATCTTGTCGAGCGATGCACTTTATTGTTGGCCATATTAGTTTATTTTAAACATAAGTTGTTAAACATTACATTTTAAGTCATGACACAATCACATAGTTAAGATATCTTTGATCCTCGCGGATCTTATTACAAAAGTCCCAGAAAGTTTAAAAGATGTCCAACATATTTAAAAGAAACAACATGCACCATTCACCACAAGATACACCATGATTTCCCGAAGCCAATTTTAAGTACCTGTAGAACACGTTAAAATCAAGTGTCAACACAAAGGAAGGTGAGTTCACTTATTCGTTTACTAACAGATTTTATTTCAAGGAAAAATTTCTGACTAGGCGTTTATTAAAATCCATGGGCCTTCCATCTATGTAATTTTAGAAAGTCCATTTTACTCCTTTGATAAAATCCATGGGCCTTCCATCGAGTCATTACTCCGACAATTGTAATACTGCCCATGTTTTGTATATTAAATTATAGCGTGTATTCTCAGACTCGTATGTTAGCTAGACGATACGAACTATATATTAACCATGCAGGGATAACCAAAGCTAGACAATAAACAGAATTTAAATTCGTCGTTTGACATTGATTCGGGGCGACCGGTCACGACAGGGTTGTCAACCCGATAGATCTAGCAACAATTCATCACGTGCAATACTTAAATGATTAAACGACATCATGGACGCAGGGTTCTTTCTCTCCAAGAACAATATGATGTCTGCCTCACGTACAATATATATATCCTACTAATATGACAATTTAATACACGACGTTGTACGAATCCCCTGAAATCCCCGACGAAATGTAAGCCTATGTTGATACATACTCTCTTGAGACCAAGCAATATCCGTACCAACTCCACGGTCGTTTTTCCCCAACCACCGTGCATAATCCCGTTTCTACCCGAAACATATTTATTCTTCAAAACCATTTCATCCCGAAATACATATATAATTTCCCAAAAATCCATATATTTTCAAGGAAAATATATAATTTATATCAAAAGGTATGTTTTATTTCAAAAAAAACATTATTAAACCCTTTTATTGGCGTGTTCTACCCCTAAAATATATATATATATAAAGCAGTAAAAAGAGGGGTTTAGTGACACTCACCTTTGGGTGCGTATTTTAATACCACAATCCCAGAAATTGATTATATACGTCCTAATATGGGAACAATTCTAAATCAAAACAACATTTAATCACAAAAATCCTAAGTTTCTCAGTTTCTTAGAATTATCACATAACTTTGAGATTTTCTCGAAAAGTTATCATTTTTTATTATGTTGGCACGTTAATATATATATATATATATATATATATATATATATATATATATATATATATATATATATGAATCCATATATATGATTTTGCATTTTGAACAATTTTTATTGGTGTCCAATATTGTGTAATTCCCTTATGTTAACACTTGATTTTAAACGTGTTCTACAGGTACTTGAGTTCGGCTTCGAGAATCATGGCGTGTCTTGTGTTTGTTGATGCATGTTTTGTCACTTAAAAATGTTGGACTAACTTTTAAACTTTCTGGGACGAATGTAGTGAGATCCGTGAGGATCATAGACAACTTAATTATGTCATGGTAATGTCGTGTTTTGGAACTTATGCTTAAAATCTACGTTTTAACTAAGTTATTATGTCCAACAATGTAATCAGTGTCTATTGTAATGAGTGTTTGTATAGAACAGTGTTTAGAGTTTGTTAGGAGGTTAGATGTCACTTTCATGGTGACGTCAGCTAAAGATGCTCAGTGGTTTCGTCTGTACTATAAATAGAACAGTATTTTGTACTGTTCCATTAGGTCTTTCTTCACAAGTCATCTTGTATGAACAAATCACTGAGCTCAGGCTGAGGGGGAGTCTAGTGCATGCATGCAATTGTTTTGATTATTGTAATTTGATACAATCATTCGACTCAATGGAAAACATGTTTGCTTAAAGCTTTTCTTCCGTGATTGTGTTTATAAAGTTTGCTTGTTATTTCCGCTGCAATTACTACATCTCTTTTCTACCATTTTACATTAATTAATTCAAACAAACACAATCTAAAGAGACTCAGATCCTAACAGAATGCATCAGAAATCAGGATTGACAGAAATCTGGGAAGGGTAGATGTGAATCTATTCTCCCAGTGTTTGTTAATATTGATCTTCGGATCAGATAAAAAATTTCTGCCCTAAAATCAATGTTCATCCCTGTTATGAGACTGAACATGATTGTCAGAACATTGTTATCGATCTGGTATGTTCCCCCAATTTTTTATGATAGGCATTTGTTTAGAATCTCTATTAACACTTGCTAGAAGGCAGGTAATTGGTTTCTGTTGAATTCACTGATTTTGGAGATTCTTACCTTGTACCCCATCACAACATCAAGCTGTGCAAATATATCTTCTTTTGTTGGTGCTTCCTCATAATTTTGACTTATTCCAAGCATTCCCTTATCTTCTCCGGTGTGATTACAATGAAGATATCACCCCACAAATGTGTTGTCAGCTCGTTTGGAGTTGTTCGTTTGAGTGTCTTCACCACTTGTTGAATCAACTTTTTAGGTATATCTCTGGTCTTTGTTAGAGCTTGAGCAATAGGACATCTTGTCAGAAATTCAATCAAAATTTGACACTTCGTGCCGTATTGTTCTATGTTGGTGTTCATAGGTTCATTCTTGCTCTTCAATGGTAGGAATTCATCTTCAGTGATGAATTGAACAGAGTGTTCAACTGGTGGCATGTTGATGTTGATTGCAGCCATGGTGAATTGAGTTTTTGCTTTGAAAAGAGGTTTTAGGGTTCTTGAGTTGAGAATGAAAGTTGAAGATGGAATGCTCTTCCGTTGCAAGATGTATTTATAGTGTTTTGAGACAGAGATTTTTGAGTATTTATCGTGGGTTGTTTGTGTTTAAGGTGATTTATGACACCTTAACGATGTTTTAATCCGTTGAAGAAACAACCGTTTTTCAAAACTCTTGATATATCTCCTAAAATTTTAATACAAATCTTTTATTAAAAATCAGAGATTTCAAAGCTTTTAAAAGATAAACACAAACATCCAACTTGCACCTTTTCTTTCTGTGGGACCCTTTTTGTAGAAAGGTCCAATAAAACCCTTTTTGAGACAGATTTGATTCCCAATGAAACTCTTGTGATGATGTGTAGAGAAAAATCCTTAAACAAGAATTTGTGTGTTGTATTTTCTCTAAATTTCATCAGAACTTATAGGATTCAAGTTCTAGAGGTTGAATCAATGACCCCCCCCCCCCTTTTTTTTGAGATGAGAGGGAATAAGTAGAGTTTTGAAGATGTTACTTACATAACATTTCTGAACTTCACATCTTTGTTCTGATCTTCAAGGAGTGTTGTTGTGTACAAGATTTTCTCATTTCTTTAACATCACATTTGTTTCATTCTTTTTGAAGATAGATTAACCAGAAAACTTTTAATTTTGACAAAAAAAATTTATAAATCTTTTTCTATGTTGTCACAAGTTTTCTTTGAATCTGGTTTAAAGCATTGTTACCTTATATTTCTTCTCATTTTTCTGTTGATATATCGGTTTTTCTTGTTATTTTAAAACTTTTCTGATGTATTAACAGATTTTCTGATGATTTATCAGATTTTCTGGTGAATCATCAGATGATGTTTCATCAGAACCATCAGATTTCTTTAAACTTCATCAGATTTTTCTTGATTTTATCAGATATGCAATTTTACTTCCCCCTAGATCTATTGTGATGTTTTTTTAAGAAAACATAAAGAAAATATATATAATTTAAAAAAATTACAACGAAACAAAACTATTCATCATAGATACCCTTAACATACAAACAAAGGTAGGTTCTTTGTCCACTGTGATTAGGTGATGGAACAAGGGAGGGAACATTCATGTTTTCTTGTAAAACCACCTGGGCCCTTGGGTACCAGCTTCTTACTCCTCCGAAGTCCAGCTGGATATTTATCACCTTGGTCACAAAGCGAGGGTAGATCAGAAAAGGTTGACGGGTGTGCATGTTTGATTCCAAGTCTCTCATGAGAAACTTGGAAAAGTTGTACGGTTTCTCTTGTACAACTGCATGTACCACCTCCATCATCCTGTAGGATAGCTCGTTGAAGTGTCCTATCTTCTTTGGGAAGCAGGGACTAAGCTATGTCACCAAGTACTAGAATGGTTGAATGAAACAAGACTTGTTGATTTGCATCAAAACATTTGGTGTGCGATAACCCATATCCTTTAGAGTTTCTTCCAGTATTTCCCTCTTGAAGAAGGTGGTGTCTGGATCATCAGCCAGCTCGAGGCATCCCTGAGAGTTTCCTCCTTTAGAATGATTCTAAATGTTAGTGCAGTATGTCTATCGTCTCCGTCAATCAGAATCATAACAAGACACCGAAGAAATCTAGAGCTTTTATTGTAATATTTAGATAAAATGGGCAAGGTGACAATCTTGTAAATAAGGAGAAATCCTTATACCTTGTGCCTATAAATAGAATCCTTAGGGTTAGGATTTAGGACTTTTGAGACTTTTGCCATTTTGGAGCTTTAGAGATCTAGATCTAGAGAGAGAAAGGTGATTCGCGGTGATTGTACTCGTCATATCTTTCAATAAAATCACGTTAATTGTACGATCTTGTGTTCGGTCACGTTCGTGTACGGATTCCGCACGTCACACGTTCTTCGCAATCGTTTCGGAAGTGAAAACCGGTCCTTACAAGATAAAGACACGACGCGATGAGATTGACTGCGGCAATATCCTAGGGGGAGTCTGTTGGTGCATTTATATATATCGCCTCCGTCAATGCGAGTCGTAGCTGAAAAGGATTGAATCTAGCCTTTTAATGTAATATTTAGATAAAAAGGGCAAGGTGGCATTATTGTAAATAAAGGGAACTCTCCTTATATGCTTTGCCTATAAATAGGACCTTTAGGGTTAGAGTTGAAGACTTTTGGAGACTTTTGCTAGACTTTTGGCCATTTGAGATCTTGGAGCTAGAGCTTAGAGAGAGAAAGTCTTCGTAGGTGATTCACGGTGATTGTACTCATCATATCTTTCTATAGAATCACGTTAAATTGTACGTTCTTGTGTTCGGTCACGTTCGTGTACGGATTCCGCACGTCACACGTTCGGTTCGTAATCGTTACGGAGTTAAAACCGGTCCTAACAAGTGGTATCAGGTTGTCAAATTTTCTTTAAATGTTTTGAATTTTAGGGGGAGTAATAAAATTTCAGAAAATACAAAAAACATTTGAAATTTGAAAAAGTCAAAAACATGATAAAATTCAAAATGAGTTTTGTGTAAAAAGAGAAAATGATAGTACATCAGTAGACAATCACAGTACACTAAAGAAATGGAATGTTAAAATGTGATAAACGGTCTCACTGATGATGTGCCATTAGGTTTTTACACGCTTAGTAGATTGTTTTCGAGATATAAACCTAAATATCAAATTCTTACTCATCTCGTGGGGAACATCTCTCGGATATATGGGTAACCCCCGAAATCTTATTTGAGAGATTGCCTGATTCTGAGATACTAGGTTTTATACTGTTTGATATCTGGGGTACTATACCTGGTCTTTTGATATTGCGGAAGCAATGGCCTAGACCTCGTATAATACTTTATGCGCTTTAAAAGCTTAACCTCTGCATAAAAATTGAAAAATATCGAAAGATATGAATCAATTGCAGTTGAAGAAATGATTCCCTAAAGGGAACACACCTAAAGTCGAGCCTTCATCTCTTTGACTGAATGGAAGTTCATACCTGAGCTCTCAAGGTCTCGCACTCACCCAGATTACAGATATCAAATTGGTATACTCACCTTTAAGACTGAATCTAGGGAATTTTGATACGGGGGTATATTCTGAGGTGGGACACGCGAATAAGTTTAAGTCCTTAAAACATTAATCTCGTATCTCGAATCAGTTGAACTTTGTGTGAAAATTTAAGTGGATCAGTATACTGACAATCTAAGTGATTTTTTTAGAACATAAAGTGATTTAAAGCTCAACGGTGCTAGTGATTTGTCAAAACCTGATATGATCCTCTGACGCGAACTCAAACAAAAATATTGTCTGTAAATATTTCTTTACTGCTTTATATTTCAGAAAATTCCAAAAAGATTTTGATTTCTGCTTTATTTTCGACAACCGATGTCCGAGAGCTGAATTTCAAAATCTAAGTATGCTGATCGTGTTTCTGAAAATAAAAAAGTTCATTAATTTGAAACTTGAAGTTGTTACACAAAAATCAAAAACAGTTTGTGATATCTCCGAGGTCATTAATTTGGACTTGGATGATTAACAGTGAGGGATTTGGATGCTTAAATTGTTAAAATCTGTTGAATAGAGCCAGTTTCCGATCCTGTTCGCTGAAACTGCCAAATCTATGAAGTTTGTTGATAGGGGGAGAGAATCAAGTAATCCTGGATATATTCATATTATTATATTTTAGAGCCAGGATCTTGATTTAAAAGGTTTTAAAAGAGCCAGGTTACGATTCCTGGACAACTGAAAATGATTTCACTGCAAAAATATTCTAGCATATGTTGAGAGAGCCCGGTCATAAATCCTGGATATTCAAAACGTTTGTACTTATAAATGTTTGAGACTTGCAGATGTTGTACCAGACTACGATCCCGATAGCCGAGTCTTAGGGGGAGTCTGAAGACGAGCTCAACGCAAGGGGAAGCGTGCATTCAAGGAGCCAGGTAACTATCCTGGAAGAGCTTGTATCCGGAAAGCCAGGTGTCGATCCCAAAAGCACGAAAGCTTGACAAAAGGGGGAGCCTGAAGAGTCTACTGAAAGAGGGAGAAGCTGAAGCTGAAGATAGATCCACGGAGATTATGTTCGAGAAAGAGGGAGTCTAAGTTGCTGACTTTGTGATAAAGCTTCAAGAAGACTCAGAGAGAGAGACAGACACGACGCTACGAGATTGACTACGGCAATATCCAAGGGGGAGTCTGTTGGTGCATTTATGTCTATCGCCTACGTCAATGCGAGTCGTAGCTGAAAAGGATTGAATCTAGCCTTATATTGTAATATTAGATAGAAAAGGGCAAGGTGGCATTATTGTAAATAAGGGGAACTCTCCTTATATTCTTTGCCTATAAATAGGACCTTTAGGGTTAGAGTTAGAGACTTTTAGGGAGACTTTTGGCCATTTGAGATCTTGGAGCTTGAAGGCTAGAGAGAGAAAGTTTAGTGAGAGAAAGTCTTCATAGGTGATTTACGAGGTGCGAATATCAAGACATAGATTTAAAATGTCAGGAGGCGGTGAAGAATTTTACAATACGTTTTATAATGCATTCACTTCAGAATCTTACGAAAGAAGATCAGAAACAAGAGATCTTTCAAAAGAGATTTCGGACAGTTTGAAATACGACAATAGAAACCACCGAAATTAATGAGTGTTGAAGATTATAACTGGTGGAAAAATTGGTTTGAGGGTTGGGTAAAAGCTTTTGCACATGAAAGTTGGTTAAAATTAAAACTCGGATATAAAAAACCAACGAAAGAAGGAGGAGTTTTATTAACTGATGAAGAGTTCACAGAAAAAGAAATAAAACATGTTGTAGCTGAACACAGAATGATTACATTGTTATATCAATCAGTTAGAGAAGATATTATTTCACTACTTGAACATGAGAAAACGTCAAAAGGTTTGTGGGAGGCATTAGAGAGAAAATGTATCGGTAGTGAGGAGATTATTAAAAACAAACGTTCATTATTGAAAAAAGAATTTGATCTATTTGCTTGTATGAAAGGTGAAACTGTACCACAGATGATTGAAAGATTCTGTCACCTTAAACTTGAAATGGAGAGAACTGGTGTGACAAAAGATAATGAAGAGATCATTGATAGGTTGATAGAAGCTATTCCGAATGAAGACGATTGTTTACAAGATGTCATGATTCTCAAAAACAGCAATGATATGAGCAAGGTGACCCTGGACTGGCTGATTGAGAAGTTTGAGGGGCATGATTTAGAAATAAAGAAACAAAACAAAATAGGAAGCCAGCTGTATAAACAAAATGTCGATCTATACTACAGAGGAAACATGTTTGATCAAAAGTTAAAACTGTTGATGCATATTTTGTCTATCGCCTTCGTCAATCTGAACTGTAGTGAAGAATTGAAGAAACCGAGTCGTAAATGTCTAATATTTAGTGAAAAAGGCAAGGTGGCAAACTTGTAATTAATGAAGTTTCATTAAAGTTGCCTTGACCTATAAATAGGGAGTGTTAGTGTTATGTTTAAGACTTTTGCTCATTTGTGATTTTGGAGATCTAATTGTAGAGAGAGAAAGTCTAGAGAGAGAAAACTCTCTCAAGTGTTTGTACACGTGTATTTTCAATAGAATCAAGGTTCTAGTACGTTCTCGTGTGTTCGGTCACGCACGTTCACGGATTCCGCACGTCGAACGTGTCGTTACGCAATCGAACGGTGTCAAAACCGATCCTACAAGTGGTATCAGAGCTAGGAGCTCGATTGCTTGACCAAATACATAAATTCGTACCAGAATTCAGTGAATTCAGATCTGATTTTCGTCAATTTCTTCATATTCTACTACTTTTTCACGTTTTTGAAGGTTTTTCGTAAAATTGAACGTGTTTTACCGGTCCAAATCGGATGATTTTCTAGTATATTGTGCGAAAACACTTGTTTTAAAACCCTACCAAGTTTCAAATCAAAACTCCAAGCCGTTTAGGAGTAATTCGAGTTTTTGTGTTCGTTTTTTTTGTGTGAAACAGCGAGATTTCGCTTGAATTTAGTGAGTGTTTGAAGCGAACTAATTGATTTCGCTTGAAAAATAGAGATTGTTTGAAGCGAAACACAAGATTTCGCTTGAATTGACGTGACTGATATCACTTGAAAGATTCCGCTTGAAATCATTGATTGTTTGAAGCGAAATTGTTGTTTTTGCTTGAAAATTAGAACTGAAAGATTCCGCTTGAAACATTACATCATCATCATTTCGCTTCAATTGATAATTCACGTGATCATCAAAAGTGTTGTTAGGTTATGTGAGCATGTGAACTGATTAAATATTTCAAACCATTTAATACATCATCGAAAATTGAATTTGATAAGTATTTGTTGGATTCTTAACTGCATATACAGTTTGTCGGCCATTCATATTGGAAATATCAAAATTAACTTCAAGTATGTCCACGTGAAACAACTACAATTCATTAAATTGATTGTGCCGAGGTATTTGTGAGGTGATAAACAACAAAAAGTGTGCGGTCCAATCAGAAATCGAATCGCATTTAGGTTGTAGGCTTCATCACATATTAATTCATTAGTTTGTGGTCCAATCAAGTATTGTTTTTGTGGATTCTACGGTCAAAATTGTTGCCAGTCCATGTTGATCAGTTTGTTTTAGTCAGCCCATGTGACTTAAAGTGTAGGCCCAAGATTTGATTGTGTGATTTTGTGTTTTGTCTTCAGCCCAAGTTTACATAATCGACAAAAGACTATTCAGTCCAAACATTTAAGTTTACCGAAAAATGGATTCTGAAATTTATATTACACTGAAAAAATTTGATAATTTTGCAGGTATCAAAGGAGAGTCTACACAAGATTTGATTGAAAGGTATGTCAAGTTAGTTTTGGAGATGGGAAGGTTGAAGATAATCAAGACAAATGAGGAGTGGAACAACAAATTGGCAGACGCATTGCCATACGATGAGTGGAATACCTATTTGATGGGGCTAAAGAAGAATACAAATTTTGATTCTATAGACCTTAGTGTCTTCATCGAGAAGATTCAAGCTCAAGAATTAGAACTCCAAAAGATTAGAAAAACGAAATCTGAGAAAATTGATCAAGTGATAGAGAAGCTAGTTGATGAAATTTCAGCTTTGAAGGTTGAGAAGAAAGCTGATGATGAACAGATTCTGGAGTTGCGATTGAATTGTGAAAAGATGAAAGTTGAAAATGACAAACTGTTAAATGACATGAACAGTTTGACATTGGAAAACAAAGTTTTGAAAGAAAAAGAAAAAATTTTTGAAAATGAAAAATCAAAAATGGAAAAAGATTTTCAAAAACAAATCAAGATTTTGGAAGATGAGAGAGATATATTTGGTAAAGATAGTCTTGAAAAACAAATAGAAATCAATTCTCATCTTGCTAAAATCATTCAGCTTGAAAAAGAAGCTAAATGTGATCGGATTAAAATTGCTGAGTTGGAAAGTAAGTTGAAAGGTTTTGAGACTTCTGCACCTTATGTGTGTCCGGAACCGATCAATTCAGATTGTGATGAAAAATCTGATGATGAAAATGAAAAAATTGAGAAAAAATTCCAAGGAACTGTTCTGCAATCGACTGAAAAGGGTGAATGCTCTACGCAAAAACCTTTGAAGAAGAAAGTGGAACAGAAACAAAAAGTTAAAAAATCAGAAAATGTTCAAAACCAGATTAAAAACTCATCAGTTCAGTCATCCAATCGTTATAAAAAATCACAAAAAGTTAAAAATTTAAACTCACAAAAAGTTGGTGATATGTGGTGCAGGTTTGACCACAGTGCTTCAAAGCCAAATCCAGCTTTCAGTAGGAGTGATGATTACCACAAAGCCAGACAATGCTATGATCTGAGTATTTGGTGTGAAAGTGGTGAATGGTACGATAACAGAGTGTGTTACTCTTGTGGTATTCAAGGACACATTGCTGTTAACTGCCAGAATCAGTGGTTTGAGACGAGGAAATGCTATAACTGCCAAATCAAAGGACACATTGCAAGAGATTGCCCAATGAGATCAACTGAAAGATCGAGGGCTGCATCTCAGAAAAAGGTGATAGAATCAGTCAAAGTCAAAGAAAAGCCCAAGGAACTGAAAGTTTCAGAACAGAAAGTGAAAGAACAGAAAGTGAAACTTTCACAAGGGTAGAAAGACCGACTGAGAAAGAAAAGAAAGAAAGCAAAAGAGTATCTTGAAAGGATTTTGTCCTCGGATACAACAAGTAAAACAGAGAAGAGTTCTGATAAATTGTTTTGCTCTTCAAAGAATGACAAATCAAGCAAAATAAATTCATCAGATGCAAATCTGAGGACAGAATGGAGTGTGAAGAAAGGAAATGTTCCTGGCGATGAATCTGTTCCTTTGGAAACAAAGGAGCCACATGTCGGCGATGAATCTGGCTCTTCAAAGTCAGACAAGCCACATTCAGGCAATGATTCTGGTATGGTAAAACCAGAAGAGCCATGTGTTGAGGTAAAAATGGAGAATTCAGGTTTAACAATGGATGATGTAAACTATCCACCATTGTTGAACAAGAATTCTAAATCACCCAAGGACCGTCAGGTTTGGGTGAATCTGTTTAAATGAAAAACCTGACTTGCCGGAACTCCCAGGTTGGTAATTGGGGAGTAGGAATCGGCACATTTCTTGAGAAATTTCACTCTGGTGATTTTTCGCCTTACAAGTGGTTAATCAAGGACATTAAGTTGTACTTGATTTAACTATCTTACAAGTGGTAACTGTGTTTGTGATAAACCTACAAGAAGTTGAAATCAATGTGATGATTAAACCCCAAGTTTGTGAAACGACACACAAAACTAATTTTCCGGAAAAACCATTTTGATTAAAACAAACTTAAGTGTTTTGAAATCATAATGGGAAAATAGTTTGTTGTCAGGGGGAGTTCTGATTGTTTATGCCAAGTGGATGGCGAATTGAGGCAATTCTCATCAGTTTGTCACTTTACTTTGTACAGTTTATTGCTTTTATTTTCAAATTTTCCGGAAAATCAAAATTGAGACATATTTTGATTTTAGGGGGAGTAAAATTTTTAAAAAAATTAGAAAATTTGAAAAGTCAAAAACATTGAAAAGTTCAAAATGAGTTTTGTTGAGAACAAGAGGAAATGATAGTAAATCAGTGGACTATCACAGCATGCTAAAGAAATGGAAAGTTAAAATGTGATAAACGGTCTCACTATAGATGTGACGATAGGCTCAGCTAGACTAGTAGATTTGCGAGAACGATACAAACTTAAATGAAAAAGCCTAGGTTCTAGTGGGAAACATGGTTGAAAGCATAGTACTTAGTTTTGTCCTTCGTGATTGTGTACCTACTCAGTAATCGCTGAATGCCAAAAAGCATAAAACTGGTTAAGTTTGTGAACTTTCACAACTTTGCTGAAAAGTCGCTGTGATTGTGCATTTTATTTTGCAAAGATTTAAACTTGTTTTATTTCTTTATTTTGTTTAAGCATCGGACATCCTCTGCGTATACGTGAGTATCGACCTGGATGTTGTTGTCTAAACGTTCTGCTTTATTTTCTTTGGTGTTTCGTTTAAGCTTTGGACCTCCTCTGCGTATACGGGAGTATCGACCTGGTGGTTAAAGCCTAAACAACTTCAACTTGTTTTATTTTCTTATTTTGTTTAAACATTGGACTTTCTCTGCGTATACGGAAGTATCGACCTGATTGTTAATGTTTAAACATTCTGCTTTATTTTCGCACAAATCACAGTTGATAAAGTTTAAAGGCATTACTTGAGCTAGTGTATTGCATGATGAGGGGATATGCTGAGATCGTGGGGTCCATAAGAACTTAGTGCTATCTTAATATACCTTAACGTATCGGTAAGCATTTCGAAAGTTTTTAGATTGAGCTTAAGAGGACAACTATATCGTCAATCAAAGTGAATCGTTTAGAACTGAAAATGTTTAAAAGCTTAACGGTGCTTGTGATGTGTCTCAAAAACTGATATGATCCTCTTTCGCAAACTCACAAAAATATGATTGTACATATTTCATTTCTGCATTATATTTCTCTTATTTCAAAATCCAAAAAGATTTTAGTGTGTTTTAGCTTAAATTTTTGAAAAATCCAAAAAGATTTTTGACAACTGATGTTGAAAAGCTGATATTCAAAATCTCAAAGGCTAAACAAGATGAACAATTGGTTTGGTTAAGATGATGAGAAATTGGAAGATAATCCTCAAATGTTTAGATGATTCATTAATTTGAATCACAATATTGTGTGTTATATGATTGTCTTACAAGAGGTTGAGATGTGTAGGTTTTTGATTCTTTGGCTACGGAAAGCAAGGCGTCGATCCCAAAAGCACGGAAGCTTGACGAAAGGGGGAGCCAGAAAATACGGAAAGCCAGGTGTCGATCCCAAAAGCACGGAAGCTTGACGAAAGGGGGAGCCTGAAGAGACTACCG
Source organism: Helianthus tuberosus (assembly GCA_030545235.1). Classification (NCBI taxonomy): domain Eukaryota; kingdom Viridiplantae; phylum Streptophyta; class Magnoliopsida; order Asterales; family Asteraceae; genus Helianthus; species Helianthus tuberosus. The sequence goes on along the minus strand of CM060426.1, from coordinate 57,615,145 downwards.
AAAGGGGGAGCTGAAGCTGAAAACAGATCCACCGGGATTCTGTTCAAGCAAGAGGAAGTCTGTGTTTGCTGAAGTAAAGAAGAATCAAGAGAGAGAGAAAGACAAGTAGCTACAAGTTTGACTAAGGATTGACTTCGGCAATATCCAAGGGGGAGATTGTTGATGCATATTTTGTCTATCGCCTTCGTCAATCTGAACTGTAGTGAAGAATTGAAGAAACCGAGTCGTAAATGTCTAATATTTAGTGAAAAAGGCAAGGTGGCAAACTTGTAATTAATGAAGTTTCATTAAAGTTGCCTTGACCTATAAATAGGGAGTGTTAGTGTTATGTTTAAGACTTTTGCTCATTTGTGATTTTGGAGATCTAATTGTAGAGAGAGAAAGTCTAGAGAGAGAAAACTCTCTCAAGTGTTTGTACACGTGTATTTTCAATAGAATCAAGGTTCTAGTACGTTCTCGTGTGTTCGGTCACGCACGTTCACGGATTCCGCACGTCGAACGTGTCGTTACGCAATCGAACGGTGTCAAAACCGATCCTACAAAAACCAACATTTAGTTCTGAAAGCTCAAGGGATACACCTTAGCAAAGTTCTTCAAGAGATTCGGGTTATCATTCAATTGGTTCAAATTCATCAAATCCGAACATAGTCCATTGCAATATCGCCATAGATCTGAAAAACTCTCAAAGTCTAAATGCAGAAGCTGCCAAGCAACAAATGGTGTTCTTAGCATCTGTTCTGGAATCGTACGAAAGTCTGATCGCGGGAAAAATTGGAAACCCAAAAATGACAAAGGAAGATTATGATCAGATCGATCCAGAGGAGATGGAACTAATGGATATCAAATGGTGCATGGCTAGCGCAATGAGGAGAGCACAACGCTTCATGGAGATCGCTGGAAGATCGTCTTTGGGATCTACTGATTCAAAATTAGGATTTGATAAAGCAAAAGTTACCTGTTTTAAGTGCAAACAGAAAGGGCACTTCAAGAGAGAATGTATAAACAGGAAAACTGACGAACCTGCAAATCCATTCAGAGATGACTATTATCGGAAGGCAATTTATCATCAAAACAGCGGGTCATCAAAGATGAATCAAAAGAAAATTGATGAAGGTTCATCAAAGGAAAGATCAAGGGCGATGGTGGTTATTCAGGAAGACGAAGGTTGTGACTGGAGTCAGGTTCTTCCAGAAGAAGATTATGTTGGATTTGCATTTGTTGCCGAAGTGGATCAAGATAAAGTGTGGAAAAGAGACAGTGCGAGATATGAGATCAGTAAATTGAGTGCTCCATTCAAAGAAGCTCGGAGAGCCAAAAGTTGGAATGTTGAATTGGAATGTTACATGGATCCACATGGTAATCCAGTGGTTGATCCGTTAAAGGTGGATTTTGATGCAGTAGCAAATCTTTTTCCAGATCAGGACACTTATCATACAAGAAGGTTATCCGAAAAAGGTTATGAAGCTGATCTGATGAACAAAGTAAAAGAAATTTTTGAAGCAAGCCTACCAAAGGTGGTAGAAATGAAAAAGAGGAAAGAAGAAGAGCTGAAAAAGCTAATAGAGGAGGTGAAGAGGACGGCAGAGGATGCTGATGAGGATGAAGAGAAGAAGGAAGAGGACGGCAGAGTTGAAACAGAAGAATCACAAGTGCCGAATGAAACTGAGGTAAATGAATCTTCTGAATTATTAAATGTTGAAAATGTTGATAAAACTGAAAATAACTGTAGGAACTGCATAGAAATGTGCAAAGTCTGTACTGAAAAAGATGAAAAGATAAAAACAAAAGATATTGAAATAAATAAAATTGAAAAAGTTTTCAAAACAAAATGCAAAGAAATGCTTGAAAATGAAGAAATTTTGAAACAAAAGATTGAAAAGCTGACACTGAAATGTCAAGATTTTGAGAAGGAAAATGAAATTTTAAGACAAATGTGTACAGCAAAATGTGAAGGTTGTGTTGAAAAAGATAATAAGTTTCAAGATTTTCAAAAAGAGTATGATAATTTGAAATGGTCAAGTCAAAGAGTACAAGAAGCTTATGATACTTTGAAGAAAGAAGTCAAATGTTTTGATGAAAGATTGTCTGAAACCTTAACAACAAAGGAACTTTATGAGAAAAAGTTTAAAGAGAAGCAACTTGAATTAAACAAGTGTGTTGATGAAGTTGCTAATCTTAAACAAGTTCTGGTTGAAAAAGAAAAGATTGTTACAAAACTTCAAAGTTATCATAGTTCTTCGTACATTCTCGAACGCATTTTCAACATCACACCAGATGACAAAGATACTGACAAGAATAAAAAGGGTATTGGTTCATAATATCATCAGGTACCACCACCATTGAGAAATAACTATACTTTTTATGATGAGGAAAAGGTGGCAAAAGGTCTGAATATAGTTGACCAATTACCTGAAAGTATTGATGTGACTTACGCCAAATCTGATGAAGCTGATGATTCAGAGGTGGTAAGTAAGGTTGTTGAAAGAGTTTTGAAAGATGAGTCTATCAAAGGTAAGTCTGTATCACAGGATGAAAATGAGGGAAATTTTCATGATGGTTATCTCAAACATTCAAAATCTGAGAAAGTTGTGAATGATGATCCAAAAGGATTGGCTTATACCATGATTGGATTGGACAAATTATTCTCGGATAATGAGTTCCCGATTCAGAATGTGATTGCGGATAAAATTGACAAAGTGTTCAAACTGATAGAGATCGAAAAGTCAGAAATTTCAAAATTTGCTGGGAAGAGCAAGAGAACTTTTTATAACAAACCCGGTTACAAAAAGAAGAACATGAAGGCAGGGTTGGGTTATAAAAAGAAACAAAATCAAGATAAAAGGTTTGAAAAGAAAAATTTTCAAAAGAAAATGAATTTCCAATTTAGACGACAGTCTAATGAAGAGTTCTATGCTCAGAAAAAGCAACAACAACAGGCTAAAGATGTTTCAAGAAAAACTTGTTTTAAATGTGATCAAACTAGACATCTTGCACGAAAGTGTACAAACCTAAAGCCTGTTGATGTTGAAAAACAGAAATGTGAGGATGTGAAACAAAAATCAACCAGATTTGATTCAAAACAAACTTGGAGGTACAATACAAACAAGTTTGCTTCGAATTAAACTTAGAAACCAAAACAGACCAGGTTTGATTCAAGACAAACCTAGAATTGTCACACACCCAGATTCAGAACAACACAAAGTTGGCAAACATCGGTTGATATGACAAAACCAAACCAATTTTGGAAACCAAAAGTTATTGATCAAAATCAAAATAATCAAAACGAGTCACGATTTTACAAAAGAAATGCGTCAAAAGGACAAAACTGGGTGGTTAAGAAACAAGTGACTTTTGTGAATGACGAAAAAGTTAAAGTCAGAAATGAAAAAAAAAATGTACAAAAAGACAAAGATTTTCCAAAATTGAATGAAACTTATTGTGTTGAAATGCCTAAGGTCAAACAGACCTGGGCTAAATTGTTCAAGTAATTGAATTTTTGTGAATGTGCAGGTTCTCATGAAGTTTAATTGTCAAGAAAAAGAATTGATGAGCAGCCTGGCACAGGAGGAGAAGGTTGTTGAACCATGGTTTGGTTAAACAGGGAGTTTATCAGTTTTTATACATAAATAAACCATATTTCAAAAACCCTAAAAACTGAAAAATTAAAAAAAACAAAAAGTTTGAAAAATTCCAAAAAGATTGAAAAATTCCAAAAATATGTTGAGTGAATACGCCGAAACCCTCACGGCTGAACAAACATGATTACTTTCACAAGATTGAAAAACGGTTTTCAAACTGTCGAAAATCAATGGGTTGTAAATCATGGGGGTACGTTATATTTTTTTTTTTTGCAAAACAGAGCATGAAAAGCAGAAAATGGATGGCGAGACAAAGCTATCAGTATCGGTTTTTCAAATTTTCTTTAAATATTTTGAATTTTACGGGGAGTAAGAAAAATTTCAGAAAATCCAAAAACATTAGAAAATTTGGAAAAGCCAAAAACATGATAAAATTCAAAAATGAGTTTTTGTGTAAAAAGAGGAAATGATAGTACATCAGTAGACAATCACAGTACGCTAAAGAAATGGAAAGTCAAATGTGATAAACGGTCTCACTAATGATATGCCAGTAGGTTTTTACACGCTCAGTAGATTTTTTTCGAGATATAAACCTAAATATCAAATACTTGCTTATCTCGTTGGGAACATCTCTCGGATATATGGGTAACCCTCGAAATCTTGTTTGAGAGATTGCCTGATTATGAGATACTAGGTCTTTATACTATTTGATATCTAGGGTATTATACCTAGTCTTCTGATATTGCGGAAGCAATGGCCTAGACCTCGTATAATACTTTACGCGCTTTTAAAGCCTCCCCTCAGCATAAAAAATGATGAAACATTGAAAAATGCTAATCATGTGTTGTTGAAGAAAAGATCCCCAAACGGGACACACCTAAAGTCGAGCCATCATCTCTTTGTCTTAACGGAAGTTCTAACCTGAGCTTCCATGGCCTCGCACTAACCCAGAATACATATATCAGATTGGTATACTCACCTGTAAGACTGAATCTAGGGAATTTTGATACGGGAGTATATTCTGAGGTGGGACACGCGAATAAGTTTAAGTCCTTAAATCATTAATCTCGTATCTCGAATCAATTGAACTTTGTGTGAAAATTTAAGTGGACCAGTATACTAACAATCTAAGTGAATCGTTTAGAACTTAAAGTGTTAAAAGCTCAACGGTACTAGTGATTTGTCAAAAACTGATATGATCCCCTGACGCGAACTCAAACAAAAATATTGTCTGTAAATATGTATGTAAATATTTCTTTACTGCTTTATGTTTCAGAAAAATATAAAAATATTTTGATTCTACTTTATTTTCGACAACCGATGTCTGGGAAGCTGAGTTTCAAAAATCTAAGTATGCTGACCGTGTTTCTGAAAATAAACAAGTTCATTAATTTGAAACTTGAAAGTTTTATACAAAAATAAAAAACAGTTTGTGAAATCTCCAATGTCATTAATTTGGACTTGGATGATTAACTGTGAGGGAGTAGGATGCTTAAATTGTTAAAATTTGTTGAATAGAGCCTGTTTTTTATCATGGTCGCTGTAACTGCCAAATCTATAAAGCATTTTGATAGGGGGAGAGTATCAAGTAATCCTGGATATATTCATATTATTATATTTAGTGCCAGGATCTTGATTTAAAAAGTTTTAAAAGAGGCAGGTTACTATTCCTGGACAACTGTAAATGCTTTCACTGTAAAAATATTTTAGCATATATTGAAAGAGCCAGGTTTTCAATCCTGGACATTCAAAGGTTGTTACTTATAAATGTTTGAGTGTTGCAGATGCTATTCCAGATTACGATCCCGATAGCCGAGTCTAAGGGGGAGTCTGAAGACGAGCTCGACGCAAGGGGGAGCTTGTATCCGGAAAGCCAAGTGTCGACCCCAAAAGCACGGAAGCTTGACGAAAGGGGGAGCCTGAAGAAAAGGAGTCTAATCAAAAGGAGGAGCAACGGAAGCCAAAGACAGATCCACGGGGAGTCTGTTCGAGAAAGAGGGAGTCTGTGGTTGCTGATGACATCAAACCTTCAAAAAGAATCAGAGAGAGAAAGACAAGACGCTACGAGATTGAATGCGGCAATATCCAAGGGGGAGTCTGTTAGTGCAGTATGTCTATCGTCTCCGTCAATCAGAATCGTAGCAAGACACTGAAGAAATCTAGAGCTTTTATTGTAATATTTAGATAAAATGGGCAAGGTGGCAATCTTGTAAATAAGGAGAAATCCTTATACCTTGTGCCTATAAATAGAATCCTTAGGGTTAGGATTTAGGACTTTTGAAACTTTTTCCATTTTGGAGCTTTGGAGATCTAGATCTAGAGAGAGAAAGTCTAGAGAGAGAAAGGTGATTCGCAGTGATTGTACTCGTCATATCTTTCAATAGAATCACATTAATTGTACGATCTTGTGTTCGGTCAGGTTCGTGTACGGATTCCGCACGTCACACGTTCGGTTCGCAATCATTTCGAAAGTGAAAACCGGTCCTTACACTAAAACCCATCACCTTGCTTTCTATCCACATGCTGGTGCCTCTGAAGATGGTTTCAGCATTCCACCAAAACTCTTCAAGGAGTGCAGGGTAGATAGTGACGTGTGTAGATACAGCATGGCCCAAAGGACTTTGCTTTATCATGTTGTACACCGCCCGGCAGTCCTCCCATGCAGGACCTTCCAGTTTTGACCTGAGTCTAAGGTTGTGTTATGTGTGAATAGGGAGAGGAAAGTGCTTGGATTTCATTTCTTTTGCCATTTTTTTAAAGTAAAATTACTTAGAAAGTTTTGAAGTGAAGGTTGTTGTTGTAATGAAGAAAGTATTCAAGAGTTGTTAATATTTATAGATGAAAGTGATAGTTATGCCATAAATGGTATTAACAACTCAAGATTTTCTTTTTCCTTTTCTTACTCTTCATTTAAGATGATATCTAGTGCAGAGGATATATGGCAGAGTTTGAAGCCCCCATTTGTGAGTAAGCATTGAATAACTAGGCGGCTACTTTTATAGCCCCTAATCATTTTTATGCCTCCGTGTCTCTCTATACTTCTTATAAAGGATGACGTTGCATGCATTGGAAGTAGTAGAAAATTCAATTTTTTGCAAAAATTTTACCTGTGACGATTGATTATCCCTACGGTGGCTTTGAATTTATCTTAATGCAAGTTCCTTTCCCCCTTTTTGATTTTTTTTAATTTAAACAAAGAAAAAAAATTAAAAACAGATTATCTACAGTTATGTTTATACAAATATGAGATATGAATAAAGATGGTGAGTTTCATGAAATTCTCTTGATGATTCATCAGAGGTTTTGTAAAAATGTCAACAATTTGGTTTTTTGTTGGAACAAAGTACATCTGTATGTTACCTTTTTTAACATGATCTTTTATGAAGTGATATCTGACATCTTTGTGCTTGGTTCTAGAGTGATGAACTGGATTTTCTGTAATTGCAATTGCACTCTTTGAGTCACATAGAATGGGTATCTTTGTTAGATTTACTCCAAAATCCTTCAGCTGAGTTTGCATCCACAGCACATGTGAACAGCAACTTGCTGCTGCTACATATTCATATTCAGCTGTTCATGTTGCAACACAGTTTTATTTCTTACTTGCCCAACATACCAACTTATATCCCAAGATTTGACATGCACCAGATGTGCTCTTTCTGTCAATTTTGCATCCTGCATAATCTGCATCTGTGTATGCAATTAGTTCAAGATTTTTATCTTTAGGATACCAGTGACCAAGTTCTGATGTGCCTTTTAGATATTTAAAAACCCTTTTTACTGCTTTTAGGTGAGATTCTTTAGTATTGCATTGATATCTTGCCAGAAAACATGTAGCAAACATAATATTTGGTCTGCTTGCAGTTAAATATAATAATGATCCTGTCATCCCCCTATAGGTTTTAATATCCACACATTTTCCTTCTTTGTCAGAATCAAGTTTGTTCCCTGTTGCCATGGGAGTTTTTGAGATTGAGCAATTTTCAATTGAGTATTTGTTCAAAATTGTTTTCACATACTTAGATTGACTCAGAAATATTCCATCATTTCTTTGTTTGACTTGTAAAGCTAAGAAAAAAGTTAACTCACCCATCATGCTCATTTCAAAGTAGTTGGTCATCAATTTTTGAAACTTTTTGCAAAATTTTTCATTTGTTGATCCAAATATAATGTCATCAACATAAATTTGGACTAACAAAGTATGACCCTTGTGTGTTTTAAGAAAAAGAGTTGTGTCAATTGTACCTTTTGTGAAGCTAGAATTGAGTAAGATGTTTGAAAGTGTTTCATACCATGCTCTAGGAGCTTGCTTCAAACCATACAAGGATTTGTTTAATTTGTAAACATGATTTTGAAATTTAGGATCAACAAAAAGCCTTCAGGTTGATGCACATAAACTTCTTCCTCAATCTTACCATTTAGGAAGGCAGATTTCACATTCATTTGGTATACTTTGAAGTCTTTGGATGCAACATAACCAAGAAAGATTCTTACTGCTTCTAATCTGGCCACTGGTGCAAAGGTTTCATCATAGTCAATACCTTCTTGTTGACAATAACCTTTTACCACTAACCTTGCCTTATTCCTGGTTATTATGCCATTTTCATCTCATTTGTTTCTAAATACCCATTTTGAGCCTATGACAAATTTGTCATTTGGCTTTGGCACTAGATCCCATACCTTACTTTTTTCAAATTGATCAAGCTCTTCTTGCATTGCTTGAATCCAGTCTGAGTCATTAAGAGCTTCTTTGACAGACTTAGGTTCTATATTAGTTAAGAACCCAGCAAAAGCACACTCATGTGCTGTGGCAGATCTTGTTCTCATACCATCTTCTGGATTACCAATGATGTCAGAATGAACATGTCCTTTTATCCATCTCAACTTGTTGTGAAAAGTTGTTGGTTCTGATGGATCTGAAGTTTCCCCATGAACATTTGCCTCATTTGTGTGGAATGTATCAGAATTTTGATTATCAGGCATATTTTCATTGTTCTGATTCAAGGTTTCTGATACATTTTCCATTTGTTCTGTAGTGTTAGCACATGAATTATCTATAGATTTGTTTGTGAGAGATTGATCATGTCCTAGGAATTCTTCTGTTACTATTTCAAAAAGATGTTCATATTTTTCTTGCTTATCAGAAACGTTTATTTCCTTCATATATTCATCAGAAACTTCTGTTTCTGATGAATCATCAAAAGATACATATAAACTTTCCCTGATTATCCTTGTGTTTAGTATAAAAATTCTATATGCTTTTGAGGACAGTGAATAACCAAGAAAAATACCTTTTCTGCTTTTCTGTCAAATTTCTCAATACTTTCAAAATAATTGAAAACAAAACATCTACAACCAAACGTTTCTGATGAATCATCAAAAGATACATATAAACTTTCCCTGATTGTCCTTGTGTTTAGTATAAAAATTCTATATGCTTTTGAGGACAGTGAATAACCAAGAAAAATACCTTTTTCTGCTTTTCTGTCAAATTTCTCAATACTTTCAAAATCATTGAAAACAAAACATCTACAACCAAATGTGTGCAAAAATTTTACACTTGGAATTCTTCCATTTATAATGTTGTAGGGTGTTTTATTATGTATTTTGTTGATTATGGACCTGTTTTGGGTAAAACAAGCATTTGCTATTGCCTCTGCCCAAAAATGAGTGGGCAGTTTTGTATGAGCAAGCATTGTTCTGGCTGCTTCCACTAAGGTTCTATTCCTAGTTTCTACCACTTCATTCTGTTGAGGTGATCTTGGAGCAGAAAAATCATGAGAGATTCCTTTGCGTACAAGAAAACTTTCAACTTTTGAGTTCTTAAATTATGTTCCATTATCTGTTCTGATCCTTCTGACTGTCAGTTTTAACAGATTTTCAATTTTTCTGATAAAATTTATAATCAGATCAGGAGTTACACTTTTCTTTCTTAAAAACTCTACCCATGTGTATTTGGATAAAAATCATTTACAATGACAAGTATGTACTTCTTTCCAGAAAAGCTTTCAGTGCCTATGGGTCCACAAAGATCCATATTCAAAAGTTCTAAATTTTGTGTTATTGAAGATTCAGAAATTGTTTTGTGTGAGCTTCTTTTATATTTACGCATTTCACAAGCTTCACAAATTTTATCCTTCTTTGATGATATGAAAGGTAATCCTTTTACCAGTCCTTTGTTTGCTAATTTGCTTAAATTTTTAAAGTTTAAGTGGGCTAATCTTTTGTGCCACAGCCAACTACTTCCTTTGTTAATTTTAGAAAATAAACATAACTTTGGATGTTCATTTTCCTCTTTAAAATCAAAATAGTAGATTGACTGTCTTATTCTTTTTCCATTTAAATAGATCTTATTATCATCCATACCAATTAGCAAACATTTTTCTGGTAAAACAGTTACCTGAAAACCTTTGTCACAGAATTGACCACAACTCAGCAGATTGTACTTTAAGCCTTCTACATAGGCTACTTTTTCGATGCTCAAACATCCATACTTTATATTTCCATACCTCAAAATTCTCCCTTTAACACCATTCCCAAAATTAACCAATTTACCCAGTTTAGAAACAAAATTACTGAGCAAGCTCCTGTCTCCAGACATGTGCTTGGAGCTACCAAAATCGCAGTACAAGATCTGCTGCACATAATGGTCCTGAAATGGTAAGGTTAGAGGGTTTTTGGTACCCAGACTTGCTTGGGTAATTTTTCTGATAAAATTTTAATCAGATTTTCCTCTTTTGATGAACTTTCATCAGAATACCTGTTACATGCAAAGCCATGAACAGATTTTCAACTTTTGCTTGGAGGTGGGGTTGAACCAGCTTCAGTATGTCAACACACATACAAGTTTCTTTATCAGAATTTTCTGATTTCTTTTCTTGTGATGGAATGACTGGATAATTTTGAAACTTTGAGTGAACTATTTCTGGAATTTTTAAAGATTTTTGTTTGGATTCACTCCTTTTTGCTTTTAAGTTGAGTTTTGATGTTTCAAAAGAGTTCTCGGAACTTGTTGATCTGCATGATTCTGAATCAGATTCTGATGAAAATTTATCAGAAATCTGATGTGTTGCTTTCACAAAGGTGATAGGTTTAATTATATTTGTTTTTACATACCCTAAACCCTCACCTCTGTTCTTTGGTGTTTTTTCAATAAAGTTAATGAATTCCTTTGCTTGTTGAAAACCCTTTACATTTATTTCTTTATCATGAAATTTTTTGTATAAATCTTTCCTTTCTTTTTCATAAAATTCAATTTTTGCTCTGTGATCTAAGCTTTCTTCTATCAGTAATTGGTTTTCAATTATAACTCTATTCAGGGTTCTTTGCAACTCATCAGACTTTTTACTTTCTGATTTATGTTTATCTTGCAGACTTAAAAAATCTGACATGAGTGTGTTTAATTTTTGTTCAAGGTCAAGAATTTCTGTATTTACCTTATGTTTAGATGTTTCAGGTAGCTCACCAGATAGTGCCATGAGACAGAAATTTGCCATTTCTTCTTCTTCTTCATCAAAAGAGTCATCTGACAACCATGTACCTTGTTGTTGCTTCTTTGCTTCTTCCAGCTTCTTCTCATAGTATGCAACATCCTTCAGTTTCTTATATTTGCACTCTAATGCATAGTGACCCTTTTGTTTACATTTGTAACACAAAACTTCTGTTTTTCCTGTATCCCTTATTCATCCTTCCATCCTCCCTTTATCACTTTTCTGGTATCTTTGGCCAAAAGTTTTTGTGAGCAAAGCAATTGCTTCAGCAAAAGTAGAAAAATCTGACAATGTATAAGAATTTTCAATATTTTGGCAGTTTGAGGTTTGTGGATCATTGATGTGTATTCTTTATGAGTTTGAGATTAAAGCTAAAGATCCCCCTCTCTGGTTTGATTCTTCATATATCTCTTCTTCTTTGGGGACCAGAATGCTATATAAGTCATGAAGACTCATATTACCTAGTTCTAAGGTGGAAGACAAAGTCATGGTTAGACTTCTCCATTCTCTAGGCAAAGCATCCAGAAATTGTATATTCCTTTCATCATTTGATTTTACAATCCTAAATTTCTTTAACTCATTCAAAAGTTTTGCATATCTGTGATATGTTTCATATAGTTTTTTCATTTGGTAAACTTTTGAATCTCTCATAGAAGGAAACATAGTTTGTTCTTTTGTTTCTTTTCATCCTTTCCCCTCCTTCACAAAGATTTTCCATCTAATCCCATATCTCTTTAGCTGATGCATATGCATCAACTTGAGAGAATATGTCATTAGGAAGAGCCATTATTAAAAGTGATTTGGCCCTTTCATTTGCAGCCACCAGATCCTTGTCTTCTGGGCTCTAAAGACATTCACTTTTGGGAGCCAAGGATGCAGGGATTCCTGGTGATTGATCAGTTGCTGGAATAGCTGATATTTCAGTCGTTGGTACATGTGGACCCCTTTCAATGGATTGAAACAGAGCTTGGTCATGTCCATTAAGGAAGTTGACCATCCTAATTTCCCATTGTGGGTATTCTTCTCTGACCAAGGTCGGAGGTTTAGACATTGAACCAATGTTGAAAGCATTATTCCATGTTTGAAAGTTTGCCATATTTAAAGAAAAAGAAGATGAGCGATTGATCGTTTGAAAATGATTTATTCAATCAGCTCTGATACCAATTGTTGGTCCCAGTTGGACTTAAAAACTTCTTTTCACGTAATATGGCAAGTGATTTCAACAAATATGAAAATAGTGTGTGGAAGTAGAAATCAGACTTTCAAGAAACAAGACCTACAGAATTTTCAAGTTGATATCACTTTGAAACAAAATGGTTTACAAGGTGATTGTGAGTTTATTATCTATTACAAGCGAATACTTGTGTAATTCTGTGGTGAAAGGACAATGGACTTTTGTTGTATATATTGAATGCTTGCCTTAACTCACTGTCTTTTTCTTGATGAGCCTTCTATTTATAGAGAGCCCGGGTACATGAATAAACATTTGTTTATTCATGTATATGTCCTACAAAAAGTAGCTTCTTAACATATTCGTTGAATCTAATTATCAAGTTGCCTTTGTCATCATGAGATCCAATAATGTCAAGTTGCTTCGGTTATTGTGGCAGGGTAGAACTCATTTTAGACAAGTGGGGTTTCATCAGAATTTTTTATAACCACTTCATCAGAAATTCTGGTGACCAAATCATCAGAAAGTCTGATGCTCAGATTTGCTAGAAACTGATGATATTTCATCATAAATATCATCAGATCCATCAGAATGGCCTATTCTGATAATCTTCTTTAGTTCTTGATCAGCTTCTGATTCTTTGAAGTAGATGTTGTTCTTTTCTATTGTCCTATCTAGTTTCTTCTAGTTATTTGATCCTCAGGACTTTAACTTCTTCATAGATCAAGCTGAATTGGCTATTCTTCAATACTTACAAATAAAGTTTCCTAACAGATATTGCAATATATTTTATCAACTTTACAAGTTGATATAAGTAAAACAAAACATTATTGCCATGAACCTTGTTGCAATATATTTTGTAAAACCGAGTAATAAATCGTGTTGAAAGAAAACTTTGTATGGTTTATATCTTTAAATGAAAACCATTGCGTGACATTGTTCAAAAACCAATCGTCCTTGTAATAAACCAATCGTCCATTGTACGTGTCATCAATCAATCGTCTGTGTCATGAATAAATTGTCTATGTTTTAATTGTGAAAACTTTTGGTCTTTCTTTAATGAATACAATCAAACCTATGTGACTCGACTATACCACCCATGGGGTATCTTTAATAGACCCTGAAAGGTCTCTTTAACAAGACTAACAAATCAACAAATGATTTGTTAATCAGAAACAGGTTCTGTCGTTCCCCAAACAACCCACCAAATCCAGTGAATAGTCTAGTAACGGGATTGTCAGTCCTATGGTACCATAACATACTACTGCTCAGCTTAATCAAATCTAATGAATGTCATTCGTGTTATAGATAACGCACCAACAAGTTCGTTCACATTATTGAAATCGTCATGCTTTATATAAACCATAAACTTTGTTTTTGAAAACTTGAAAAGTATTTTGGCACATATGAATCAACCCAAAACAATTAAAAGCATAAACGAGGGGAACTATGTACTCACTTGGGATTGCAAAGTATCCTTGAATCAAGTGAAATATCAAAGCTTCGAACGTGTCCTAATGTAATGGATACTATGTTAGAGTAATGGTACATAATCGGGGGAATTGGATAGAATGAGGTCTTGTAAACAAAATGAGTGTTGGAACTCATATGGGATGGTTTAACAAAGTCTACATTCTAATTTGGAATGAATCCTAAGTGCTTTTGACCCGTTATGACCCGTTAAGGTACTTTACGCTACTTTAACGTGTCATTTGCATAATTACGCGTTCAGATGGTTAAATATGAGCCATGATAAGTCTTATATGCCCAAACATGTTTGAAAATGTCATAATATCGGTTTACATGTCAAAAAGTTGGTTATATATATGCTTAAAATGAGTTTATGCGCAAAAAGGGCATTTTGGTCATTTTTAAAGGGCATATAAATGACTTATCATAATCCTAACCAAACAACGTGACCATAAGGTATAACCTCATGAGGTTTTTCCCTATACTTCTATGGTCACATATATGTGTTTGGTCGGATTCTAAGATCGACCAAACGGGTCGGATTTGAAAGCCAAAGCGGTGGTCAAATCGCTCGACTTACAACCCTAAATAAGCATTAAACTAGAAGTGACGAGTTAGACATGTCAAAACATGTCTAAATAAGTTATAAAACTGATTTGGTATCAAAACTTAGTGTTTTGATACCCGAAAATAGTTCTGTCGTAAAATGCACAAAAATGTGCATTTTGACCAAAACTTTGACTCGTCACTTCGACTAGTAAACGTGGTAATCAGTATGTATAATCGCAAGGGATTATAACCTTCGTGATTATGATCACGTTGCAAAGTTCAATTGAACTTTGACTTGACCAATTCTTGGTCAAAACCGAAAGTTAAACAGTAAGTCAAATTGTTTGACTTTTAGCTTAAAATAGCTAAAAGAATTAAAATAGACTAGGATGAGAACTTACTTGTGTTGATGAACACTTAAGATTCTCAGGTAGGAGGCCCCCAAGGATGGAAGCAAGCTCCAAGTTAGTGGGAGAGATGAAAAGAATGGAATAAGCAAAGATTGAATGAAAGGGCATGGCTATTTATAGTAATTCTTGGAGTGTAGTATCATGACATGTGTCAAGAGTGTTCTCCAAGGATTTACATGATTAATACAAGTGTATGGATCAGAATTCAAGCTTGTTCATCCCACATACATGGCCATCAAGGATCAAAACCATCAACCAAACAATGTACATTAGCTGTTTACTGTTTAAAAAAATATTCTGTCTAGACATGCTACTCGCGTTGCGCGACATGAATAGCCCCAGGCTGTCGCGTGACGCCACCCTTTATGGCTGAAGTTTTAGTTTTTGGCAAAAATGGTCCCTGCACATGATTTTAGGTGTTTTGACGCGTTTAACCCCCGTTAACCCAAGATTCAGGCTTTATAAGGACGCTAAAGCATAAGAGACTTGAATCATGCCCGAATTTGTCATCGATGTCGGTTTGTTCAGTTGAACGGTCACGTTTTTAGCTTAAATACGACGAACGCTTTAACGAACGCAAAAACGACCGAAATTACGCAACGAATGATATTTTTGCATTCTTGTCATTAAAATACAAGATTTTAATGATTACAAAAATTTTTGGGTGTGCGTACGTGTTCCGTATTAAGAAATACATGAATCAGCAGACTTTCACAGTTTGTCGCAAATAGTCCCTTAGATCGAATAAGCATGTTTTTGCCAAACCGAACCCATCAAAACTTATTTCTAAGTTATGTAAAGGTATTTAGGGTATGCTTAGCTTATTTGATTATTCCAGAGTGTACGTTGTGTTAAACTGACTACGTTTGCGTAACAGTTTACGTATAACTATAGAAAAGCTTTGAGGGGTCGAAGTTGTACATGGAATGAAATGTGTGAATATCACATGTAATTATAAAGATCCCAAGAATGAAACACAAGATTTCATTGGTTTCGAAATTGTTCGGAATTGTACAATGACTGTTAAGGCACAAATGTCATAGGTGAGGCCAAGAAAATTGCGATCCTCGGTGACTGAGGTAGGTGTAGGCCATTTAGTGATTGCTTCCACCTTAGCAGGATCCATTGAAATGCCTTCAGCGGAAACCACATGACCAAGGAAAGCTACTTGGTCTAACCAGAACTTGCACTTCGAAAATTTTGCATAAAGCTTCTTCTATCGTAATATCTCAAGTACGGTACGAATATGGCCCTCATGTTCTTCCTTGTTCTTAGAATAGATCAAAATAATGGCGACAAGCTCAAGGTCATGTGTCAGATAATTAACCTGTAGGATCGGTGAATCGATCAAACGAGACGTTCAGAAGAGTTCTCGATCAATACGAAAGGCGGAATCAGACGTATCGATGTTGTATCAGCTTGATTTGCACTTAGAATCCATTTAACTGACGATTAGACTGATTACACAATGTTTTACAGGCTGGAGACACTTCGGCAGAGCTTCGCTACCGGAATCCGAAGTTCTAAAATGAAAGACTCAAGACCACTATATATAGGCAGTCCACTTCGCATGAACCAGCTCAGTCCAGTTCGCACGAACTGGTCCAGTTCGCACGAACTGGCCACTTCGTGTGGAATGGCTGGTTCAGCTTTGTTTCCTATTTCTTTTGAACTACGTGTCCGGATCTATCAAACCTATTACAAGACTCGATACAAGATGAAGTCGACAGACATATGCACCAACAAAAGGATCGGTGAATCGATCAAACGAGACGTTCAGAAGAGTTCTCGATCAATACGAAAGGCGGAATCAGACGTATTGATGTTGTATCAGCTTGATTTGCACTTAGAATCAGTTTAACTGTCGATTAGATTGATTACACACCGTTTTACAGGCTGGAGACACTTCGGCAGAGCTTCGCTACCGGAATCAGAAGTTCTAAAATGAAAGACTCAAGACCACTATATCTAGGCAGTCCACTTCACATGAACCAGCTCAGTCCAGTTCACACGAACTGGTCCAGTTCGCACGAACTGGCCACTTCATGTGAATTAGCTGGTTCAGCTCTGTTTCCTGTTTCTTTCGAACTAGGTGTCATGATCTATCAAACCTATTACAAGACCCGATACAAGATGAAGTCGACAGACATATGCACCAACAAACACCCCATTGGATGTTGACGAGTCTTCGGTACGAGTCTTCAGTGTGACGAGTCTTCAGTCTTGATCAGTCTTCTCGCTCTCTCCAAAGTATCTTTCTCTGTAAGCATCCAAAATCTCACTCTTTCTCTCTATCAGAATCTCAACCTGACTCTATTCTCTCTCTTGATCAAATCTCTTGTTTCCTTACGCTCTTCAGCATTAGCAGCTGGTGTGTACAGCAAGATTCGAACCTGGCTCTAATGTCTTCAGACTCCCCTTTGCTAACAAACTCTCCCCTTTAAGTGCAGCTGGGATCGCAGTCTGGAATACCTCTCGTTCTAAGATCGTATCCTGGTTCAAACTCTGCTCAGGCATAGACAAGGGGATCTCGTTTTGCAGCTTTCACAGGTTCAGGACCGTTGCATGGCTCTTAGGAACCTGGTTCTAATCTGCATATCCTCAGGAGTCGAAACCTGGCTTTTCCAGAGCTTTTAACCTGCACAAACTTTACCCAAAAGTAAGATTTATATTTATAACAATTTTAATCTCTGCTGAACCACTTGTAATCATAACACACAAATTTGACCTTTGACAATTGTGAAATTTACTTTTGTAGAAATCATTTTTCTTTTCAAAACAAACTCTCCCAATCCTATTGTTCATCATGTTTAGCACTCGGAATTTTGAAAATCAGCCTTTCAACATCAGTTGTCGAAAACAAGATGAAATAAAATCTTTTTGATTTTTCAAAATTTTATGCTAAAACACACTAATGAAAAGCAGTAACGAAATATTTACAGACAATATTTTTGCGAGTTTGTGTAAGAGGATCATATCCGTTTTTGACAAATCACTAGCACCGTTGAGCTTTAAACACTTTAAGATCTAAACGATTCACTTAGATTGTCAGTATACTGATCCACTTAAATTTTCACACAAAGTTCAATTGTTTCGAGATACGAGAATAATGTCTTAAGAACTTAAACTTATTCGCGTGTCCCACCTCAGAATATACTCCCGTATCCAGACTCCTATATTCAGTCTTACAGGTGAATGTACACTAATGATATCTGTAAGGGGTAATGCGAGACCATGAGAGCTCAGGCTATTGCTTCCGCAAAATCAAAGAGATGATGGCTCGACTTTCGGTGTGTTCCCTTTAGAGAATCTTTTCTTCAACAGCACATGATTAGCATTTTTCAATGTGTCATCATTTTTTATGCTGAGGGTGGGCTTTATGATTAAAGCTGTGTAAAGTATTATACGAGGACTAGGCTATTGCTCCCGCAAAATCAGAAGTCCTGGTATAATACCCCAGATATCATCACGCACAAAGACCTAGTATGTCAGAAATAGAAAGCCCTTCAAACAAGATTTCAGGGGTTACCTATATATCCGAGAGATGTTCCCCACGAAATAAGTAAGTATGATATTTAGGTTTATATCTCGAACACAATCTACTAAGCGTGTAAAAATCTACTGGCATATCATCAGTGAGATCGTTTATCACATTTTTAACTTTCCAATTCTTTAGCGTACTGTGATTGTCTACTGATTTACTATCATTTCCTCTTTTTTCACAAAAAAATTCGTTTTTAATTTTAACGATGTTTTTGGTTTTTAGATTTTATCATGTTTTTGGATTTTTCAAATTTTCAAAATTTCTCAATTTTTTACTCCCCCTAAAATCAAAATTATGTTTCAAATTTTGATTTTCCGGGAAAATTTGAAAATAAACTCAATAAACTATACAAAGTAAAATGACAAACTGATGTGAATTGCTTCAATTCGCCATCCACTTGGCATAAACAAACAGAACTCCCCCTGACGACAAACTATTTTCCCATTATGATTTCAAAACACTTAAGTTTGTTTTAATCAAATGGTTTTTCCGGAAAATTAGTTTTGTTTGTCATTTCACAAACATGGGGATAAACTCATCATTTTGTTTCTTCAAACACTTTGTATGAAAGTCAAATCAAGTTCAACTTAATGACCTTGATTAACCACTTGTGAATGAAACCCCTTTTTCTTCTAACCACTTGTAAAAATCTAACACTTGTAGGTTTTTCATACAAACATTTTTCAAGAAATATGACACTTGTAGGTTTTTATCAACACTCCCACTTGTAAGACTTTGACAGCATTACCACTTGTAAGACTAAATTTCACAGATGTGAATTTCTCAAGAAAGATGCCAATTCCTACTCCCCAATTACCAACCTGGGAGTTCCAGCAAGTCAGGATTTTCAGTTAAAGAGATTCTCCCAAGCCTAACGGTCCTTGGGAGATTCCGAGTCATCATCACTCGGTTTCTTTCCTTTCTTCTTTTTATTCTTTTCATAGAATTCCTTTACCCCTTTGACCTTCCCGTCAACCATTTTTCCAAAAATATTTAGAACTCTAGGGTTAAAGGCTTTTTCCACATCAAATTCTTTCTTTTCAGAATAGAATTGATTCGAAATCTCTACTTTTCCAACTTTTCGTTTAAAATTTTCAGTCCGCAATGGTGGAAAGTTTGCGTCATCCAATGGCGGAACTGAATTTTCACTTTTTAGCTAAACTTGTGGCTCCTCTGACTTTGACGAGTTAGATTCATCGCCAGAAAGTGGCTCCTTTGCTTCCGAAGAAACAAATTCATCGCCAGATTTAACATCTGTTTTCTTAGCAACCGACATTTGGTTGTTAAGATTCACTTTTCTTTTGTAAAAACGTGTTGAACACTCACCAACCTCAAATTTTGAATTTTTAAACACTTTGAATTGTTCGGTTGGTGGTTCATTATCAACCATTTTTTTTCAATTTTTCAGAGACTCCCTGTTTTGTGTTGTTGGTCTTTGGACAATTCAATGCTATGTGCCCAACTTTTTGGCATTGATAACAGGTTCTAGTCTCCCTTTTCTGAGCAACATCATTCTTCATTCCAACTTGCTTCTTAGCAAGGAATTCTTTGTTCGATTGCTTCCAGAATGAGATATTTTCCTCTTCTTTAGAACTTGCTCCTGAAACAAATACAACTTTCGATTTAAAGTCTTTAACATATTTTTCATTTTCTTTTGGAATAAAACCTAATCCTTTCTTTTTGAAATTGCTGTTATGGTTTGGTTTCTTTCGATAACCCGAACCAGAACTGTAACCTTTTTTCTTGTTTAACCTTTGTTGAACTCTTGAGGTATAATTTTTAGGTTTTTCAGAAAGATTTACATCTTTTATTTTAGAAATATTAATTTCTGTTAATTTGAAAACCTTTTTAATCATTTCAGTTTTAACACCTCTTATTGGAAATTCTTCATCAGAATATAATTTGTTAGAATCATTCAAAGTATATGCTACTTTGAATGTTTCGTCATTCAAATTATTTTGTGACATTAGAAAATCTTTATTGTAAACCCGTTTGCCCTTTTCGACTGTTGGACTTGAAGTGTCAGACTTTGACTTTGACTCTGACTCCTCCGTTTCATCTTTATCTAACACCTAATCGACCACCTTCTTTATTAACTCAGACTCATTATCAGTGTCAGACGATGTGAATGTGACATCAATATTATCTGGCAATCCATCTGAAGGTTCAGATTCCCACTTTAAATTTGTTGCCTTTTTAACTCTTTCTGAATTAGGATTTCTTGGAGAATATCCATTTTCAAGCGGAGGTGGACACTTTGTATAATCGGTACTATGTTTCTTACCAGTATCTATTACTTCAGGTTTCTCCTCTTCAAACACTTTCATGCCTTCTACTGTAGGGTAAATCCTGTCAATCACGTAAGAAGCACTTGAATAACTTTTCAATAACCTGTTTACCCTCTCAGTTTCTATCCACTGAGTTTCCAATTTTTGTTCAAGTTCAGCACATTTCTCAATGTAATTATTGATGATTTTCTGCTTCGTCATGAATGCTCCTTTGAGTGTTTTCATAGCTATTCCTTGTTCACTGCTTGACTTGTTATACTGATTCATCGCTTTGTTTAAAACATCATATGATTCTTTCAGTCTGTTCATGTTATGAATCAATTTGTTGTTGTGCCTTTTCACAGTATCACAATTCTCACACTTCTCAGGCATCTTTTCAGTATCAGCTTCCTTCTCAACCTTGACAGCTGGAATTTCTTTAACCTGCTTCTTTATCACTCGAACATTTTCATCATCACTGTCATCTTTTTCTTTAATAGTTGCTGCCTTGTGATTCCTCTTTTTCGCAGCTTGTCTTTCTTTGCCCTCTTCCATTTTACCTGCAAAATACAAATTATCATCATCACTATCAGGTGAAAAGTTTCTTTTATAATATTCAAGTTTTCAAATTTCTTCACTATCATCATCACTCTCTTTATCTGATGAGTGATCAAAGATTGGTGCTTTTCTTGAAGCCCTTTTTGTTGAAACTGATTCTTCTTCTTTCTTTGTAGGACTGAATTGCTGAGATTCGTAATAAGCATACACCATTTCTTCTTCAGCAGTTGATTCTTCAAAAATTTGAGCAATAAATGCTTTCATATATGAAGGTCTGTTAGGATCATAATTATCCCAATTAAAACCTTCTGGAAGTCTTTCATCATCTTGATCTATCAAACCATAACAAGCTATCTTTGATGGTTCTTCGATCTTCTTAGCATGTGCAGTTTGTGACGATTGTTGTTGATGCGGAGCAACTTGATGATAAATTGCTTTTCGATGATAATCATTGTTGCCGAATGGATTTTGAGCTCCACTTGCTTCGCGATTTGTGCATTCTCGCTTAAAATGCCATTTTTCCCTCCAACGAAAACAAGTAACTTTAGATTTATCAAAACCTAAAGGTGAAGTTCCAGCATCACGGAAATCATCTCTTCCAGTGATCTGTTTAAACTTCTCAGCTCTTCTCAACACACTAGCCATACAACACTTTATATCCATTAATTCCGTTTCCTCAGCATCAATCTGATCGTAATCCTCTTTTGTCAACATAGGATTTCCGATCTTTCCCGCAACCAAACTTTCATATGATTCTAACACGGTCACTAACAAAGACATATGACCTTTGGCAACCTCTTCTGAGAAATTCTGACCATTCTCAAGATTTAATGCAATGTTGCATTGTAATACTTGGCCATTCTTGGATGCTGAAAAATTTTGATCGAATGATGGATATGAAGAGAATCCAGTTTTGTTTGATCCTTGAGATGACCCTCCAGAAGAACTTTTTGCGTTAAATGCAGTTTCAATCTTTGGTGCAATGTTGGTCTTATCACTCATACCTCCTTTTTAATACAGACCAATGTCTTGTTCACCATTAAAGTCCTTCGTTTTCGCCATCTGTGACATCTGTGTATTTTAACCCTTGTACTGTTCCAAACAACTTTGTATTTAATAAAATATGGTGTTTTAATTTCAATATTTTGTGACATTAGTACGTTTTCAATCATTGTTCAATTCCGAACTCTCAAACCTGTTCTGGAAATGAAACCATAAACCGTTACGTAAACATAATTAGTTTAACGTGACGTACACTCCAGAACTGTGACATAAGCCAAACATACCCTAAATACGCTTTTACATAACTTAGAAATAAGTTTTGAAGGATTCGGAATGGCAAAAACATGTTTATTCGAACTTTAGAACTATTTACGGCAAAACTGCGAAACGAACGTTGGTGACCGCCCGGATAATATTTAAATCCTAAAAATATTCTGTTATGATTACAATTTTATTTTTAATCATGTTCGTGTTGAAAAATAAATTAAACACTTAAAAACGTTATTTTTCAAGATTAAGCGTGTACCGCATGTTACTGCGTAACACAGTGCTTATACTGCGAAACGCAGACAAAGCAGCCAGTCTCGGCAACTGAAATTTATTTCAGTAATATTTTGGCGAGTTTATTTTTATAGAATAATAAAAATAATTTAGAACGCCATAAACCGGGATTTAAACGCTAGATAAAATACCCGGTATCCAGTTAAATACCCGTTTTTAACCTACATATATCATTTATGTGTATTTTTGTGCATATATATATATATATATATATGTGTGTGTATATCGTGTATGTATGTATGTAACAAGTGCCCACATTTTTCTCCTTCCACTTGACAAGTGTTGGTACATGAAATCTCTAGTAAATCTTCCAATTCTTATTTATATCTTCCATATCCCCCCAAGATCATAAACAAATCAAACAAGATCACTCAATCTTCCTATCTCTCTCTCTTCCCCAACCGTAACCCCCACCTTCATCACCATTATCATCTCTTCAACCTTGTTCTTAAAGAGCAAACCCCATTTCAAGCAAACTTCAAGTTGGTGTGAAGATCCAAAGGAGTTTCCAAGGTGCTTTCAAGTGATTTCAAGCTCCATATCATCAAAATCCCATCCAAAAACTTACTTGAATCTTGAAGGTATAAAGTTTATGTTTAAATCATACTCTTGATTCTTGGTTGTTCTTGATGATTTGAAGTTTCTCTTGAATCTTGGAATTTTTCACAAACTTGAAATCTAAAAAGAAATGGGTCTTGATACAAAATAAAAATGGCGGTGTATGTGTGTGTATATAACCGTACATATATATATGTGTGTATGAGCTTTGAAGTTTGAATTCTTGATAAATACTTGTTTAAGTTGTTGCTTGTTCTTGAATGATAGTTAAAATGCAAATGTTTGTTGATTTGTGCATGATATGATAAATGTTCAAATACATCAGCAAATAAACATGAATAAGTTGCATAATGGATGCATTTAGATTCATATAAATGATGATGATATGATAGTGTGCTTTAGGCACTTGTACATGAGAATACATGCTGATTAAAAGCTCAAGAAATGATAAAAAAATGATTGTATGACGAAAAAGTTTTAGAACAGATTATAAAAACTAAAAATAACATTATTTGGTATATTATAATGGCATGAAACTTTGTCATAGGTTTGATAGCTTTGCATGTTGTACATATAGCTTAGAAAGTGGTAAAATATGTGAAATTTGCATGATTTATGTGCTTTATTTGAGACCTGAACTATCATGAGTATAACCACTATTTTATTCAGTAAATAACATGGGGTATGTTAAAATATCAAGTCGTTTCGATTTGGGATGGTTAGGGTAACGTTTGATGCAAAACTATGCGGTAAAACGGTTAAAAATCGGCTTTTCGAAGGATTTTTATAAAACTGTTTTAGATCAGTAAGGAAACTGATATTTTTTATATAAAAATAAGTATTTTAACTTATATTAAGTTTACTTGGTGTTTGGTTAGTCATACGTGACTTCCGCCGCCCAAAAATGTTACCGAATCGCTAAAATAAGTGTTTTTCGACATACACTATAATGGGTTGTTCATGGGTAAATTTTATTTGTTACAATGTGTTATGTGTTTCCTAATATGTGTATGATGACATAATAATACTTGACAAGATTATGTGTATTACGCTATTATTAGTATGTTACACTTGAGTATATATATTACGACGCGCAAATCGTAGATATATTGCTTATAACATGATGAGGGTCCCCAATAAAATCGTTCAAGTCGCAAAGTTTTTAAAATATATATGAACTCATATATATATATATATATATATAAATACACCAATATAATAAAAAATAATAACTTTTCGAGAAGATCTCAAAGTTATGTGAAAATTCTAAGTATCGGAGAAACTTATGTATTTTTGTGGGTTTTTTTATTATTAAATCGTTCTTATTTAATTTAGTACGAATAAACAAATTGAGGGATTGTGTTAACATATAAAAAGGCACCCAAAGGTGAGTAGATAGTCCCCTCTTTTACGTTTTCAAATGTTTTGGGGGGATTCATATGTGTCTATTCATTATTTTCATGATTTCGACTATATGATTTCACATGCATAAGTACTATCTTTTGACGAATTGAACTATTATCTATGGTTTAAACGACTGATTTCCAAGGTTTGTTAGATCTAATTTTTCATTTATACTGTTATTTATACATTCATTAACAATGATCAAGCCGATTGGTAGTACGGATATAGCGCTATAGGACTTGACACCCCTATAGTCTCTAAAGTGTAGTTTGATGCACTAAGGTTTGAATGTATTTCTAAATCGCAATTTATGTTATATTCCAATATACTACCAACGTGATACTGTTTTGCCAAAGCATAATTTGATATGCTATTGTTTACTAAAATATAATTTGATATATTACAAAACCACGATATTAGGTATGTTCCGACATACTACCAACGTGATATTATTTTCCAAAGTATAATTTGATATACTATGTGCAAATCCAACATATATTTTGTTATTTACTAAAACATAGATGATATGTTATTTACAAAACCAAAGTATACTTATGATATACTACCAGAAACTATTATTTTAACAACTAAAGTATATTTGATATACTATTTGTTTAACTGTTTTGAAACTAAAATATATTTTAATATATTACTTATCCGACTTTCTTAAAACCAATGTATATTTTTATATATGCTACAAACTCATTTTTAGTTGGTTACTCATTTCATTATTGCATTATTCTTTTATATCATCTGATTTCTTATCACTTTTTGTATGAAATATAAAAGAAAATATTTTGAGGCTCATGACTACTTTTGTTAAACATTTCTTTAAACATTCAAAGTCATGAATCCTCAACACAAAACCTATGTTACTCACAGGCATTTTTATGCTGACGTATTTACTTTCACGTATGTTTCAGGTTTTATTTCGTGACGACTGTTGACTGCTTTACATAGGATGGACATGGGCCTTAGTAATTATAAAAACATGAATGGCAATTGTACTGTTTATTGATCAAATTCCAAGACAGTGTAACTTATTATGTAATAAAACAATATTCCAAATTCCATGTTTTGTGAAACAATGATTCTGTTACGACACCCCCCGACATTTCCGCCACGATTTGTTGTTTTACGTGGTCGGGGTGTGACAGAAGAGTTGGTATCAGAGCTCATGGTTATAGGGAATTAGGTTATTAGTAAAATTTTGACCTAGACTATAACCTTCCTAGGACCCTAACACAAGTTACCTTGTGTTTAGATCTTAAAACAATATAATCACCTATCCTTAGGTGATTACCAAACAAGTACACAAATCTCAATTCCATTTGAAAATCGATCATCTATCCTTAGATGATTAGTTTTAGGCTTTACGCCTTTAAAGTTTTCAAATCTCGTCAAAGTTTGAGTCTTAATAATGTGAACACGTGCAATCCGGAAGGGTGGGTGCCTGTAGCCTGAGTTTTTTGTCTAAGGCTAGAGTGTTCATACAAATCCACATAATCGGACCAGTCACTCTTACCTGGGAACTCTTGGGGTGAGTGTCCACTTATAGGCTAAAGCATGTCTTCATTATGCATTATGTAGACCTATTTACTTTGATTAGTCACTGTGTTGTTTGTTTGTTTTAAGTAACAAACAAATGACCACCTTCCTTCGTTTTGTCGATGTTTTCAATACTCCTTTTGATTGTTCTATGTCAAAGTCACACATTTCCCTGTGTTCCTTTTCTTTTAGATGCCTCCTCGATGTGATCAAACTCAAGACACCGCAATGGCAGCCTTGATCTCTCAGCAAATCGCTGCTGTACTCCCGAACCTAGTTACCCAGTTAAACCAAGCAAACAACAACAACAATGCACCTGTTTCGTGCAACTTTAAGACATTCAACTCTGCTAAACGTTTGAAGTCTTCTGGGACTCAAGGAGCAACCGCGCTCCTGCAATGGTTTGAAAGTTTGGAGAGCACATTCAGGCATGTGCAATGTCCGAATGAGTGTAAGGTTGAGTTTGCATCCAGTGTGTTTAAGAAGCGTGCTCTTACATGGTGGAACGGGGTGATGCGTGATAGGGGTGCCGATGTGGCACTAGATCAAACTTGGGAGGAGCTTCAAGCTCTAATTATGAAGGAGTTCTGTCCTCGTCATGAGCTTAGAGCGTTGGAAAGAGAATTCGACGATTTGAAGCAAGACAGTGGTGAACATCGAGCCTACACTGATCGTTATGAGGAGCTGAGCCTGTTATGTCCTGCTATGGTTACGCCTGTGGAGAAGGCGATTGAAAAGTACATTGATGGTCTTCCTGACCTAGTTCAGGATATTGTTACTGGTAGCAACCCTACTACCGTCAGACAGGCCATTGAATTGTCTGCTACCCTGACTGAATCCCAGATCAGGAAAGGTAAGCTTTTTTCAAAAAGGCGACCCGAAACCATCTGACAAATCTGAACAGGAAGAACTAAAGGATAGACAGGCCGAGATATCCAAGAAGAAGAAGCGCAAGGCTTCACAAAACTGCGCAATAACTGCTCAAAACAACCACGTTGCAACAAATCAGCCAGCACAACCTCGTACAAGGAAAACTATGTTGGTACCGCACCTTTGTGCAACAAATGCAACCGTCATCATTTGGAGCAAGTGCAGTGTCACAAATGTACCCACTACGGGCGATTGGGACATTTGGTCAATACCTGCCGTTATGCTAACCAAGCTGCTGCAAATCCTGTTGCTGCTCAAGCACAGTTCCCACCTGGGTCGTGTTATAACTGTGGTGACCTTACTCACTGCCGAAACAATTGCCCAAGAATTGTTAATGCAAATCCAGCGCGTGGACGAGTGTTCAACATAAACGAGGCAAACGTGAACGACAATGCAGTAGTGAACAACTAGTCTTTTGTATTTCTTTGTTTGTTATCATTTGACGTTTGGAACAAATCAGCTGTTATATATAAATAAAATTTGTTGTTTCAATTATATCTTACGAAACTGTTACGTTTGTGTGTGTGGTTGATACAACCTTACGATGCCGACACCAAGGAACCGTGTTCCTTACAAAACAAACTACTCGTGTGATTATTTCATTTTATGATCACTCGTGATCTCCCCAAAAATCCTAAGTACTCGTTTCTTTTAAGAAACAAAGTACAAAGTACAAGTTACAAATTCTTAAACAGATACTTGAAATACCATTTCAAATCTTTGATTCGATATCTAAAGGTACTTTCATGAGTCCTTAAGTGGATTCATTGCGTGCTCTAATACGAATGTTACGATAAGACCAAGACAAAGCCAAATCCTTATAAGATCTTCCTATCTTCATAGTTAGATTCTTGGGGATGTTTTGAGTACCAATGGAAGTCCTCGATTGGATTTCTGGCGTACTTTAAATGCATTAATTCAAGTTAATGAACGAGCTAATAACTAAGTTAACAACTATGCGATTATGTGATTATGTGTGATTCTAAAGCTCGCTATCTAAGTCCTAGTAAAATCTTCCGTATTTTCATATGTTGGATTCTCAGAAGGATACTCAAAGTACTATCTTAAATTCCTTAAGGGGCTTTTCTATGCAAATAGTAAGAACCTTGGATTCCAAAGTGCTATTTCAAAACGATTATTTGATTCAATAAAAAGACTCATTAGTGGTCTATTTAAAGAGATTGTACGACGGTCTACTTAAGAAGATCATGTGTTGATCAGGTTAAGAAGATCGTTCGTTGATCTAGTTAAAAAGATCCTTTGATGGTCTAGTCAAGTCACTTCATGTTTATTCGATTGATCTTTCCCCTACGCATTATGAAATGAACTGTACGGACTGTGCAAGAAATTACGTAATTATGGATGCATACATAATAATGGAATTCAGTGCACAGAAACCACAGCAAGTTTTATCATCTGTTAAGACCTATAGTGATGGGAATAACGAAACGGGAACAATGTAGAGAGGAGCATGGTGGATATGCCGCTGGTACTTCCTATACATAAGTGTTCCTTATTACATTGCGAACATAGCGTTATTTAAGTTACTAGAAGTCCAGGACCTTGACCAATGTTATTTTATCTTACATTCTCCGACTTCAATTTCGAGCACACACAAGTTTCCTATGATAAGTATTCATAAGAAACATTCTTCCGTTCATAGTTCGACACTCCATGTTTTGTTACTACAAGGACTTCACTTTGACGGTTGACAATTTCGCTAAGAATCCAATCATGGCCCAGAGTTTTACTTAGGGTTTGAGGAATTCATTCAAAAGCGAAACCGTCACAGTTGTCTTCACAAGTTTCCTCTAATTAAATTTCGGGACGAAATATCCAAAAGTAGGGGAGACTGTGACATCTGTGTATTTTAACCCTTGTACTATTCCAAACAACTTTGTATTTAATAAAATATGGTGTTTTAATTTCAATATTTTGTGACATTAGTACGTTTTCAATCATTGTTCAATTCCGAACTCTCAAACCTGTTCTGGAAATGAAACCGTAAACCGTTACGTAAACATAATAAGTTTAACGCGATGTACACTCCGGAACTGTGACATAAGCCAAACATACCCTAAATACCCTTTTACATAACTTAGAAACTGTAACACCTGTGCCTCCACGGCCATCAAACAAATACCAAACCAATGAAATATTATATTTCATACTTGGGATTTGTAAAAATATGTGTATCATTTGCACATATCAATTCTCGTTCAATTTCAAGCTTTAAATCACTTTCTGGAGGGTTATACGCGCTCTGATGAGTAGATATAACCAGTTTAATCCAACGAACACTCCGGAATAGTGAAATAGGCTTAACATACCTTAAACAACCTTTACATAACTTAACAATAAGTTTTGAAGGCTTTGGTATGGCAAAATCAAGTTAAATCGCTTACAGGGACTAAAATTGACAAACTGCGAAAGTATGCCAATTTGAACTGTAACAAACATTCCGGAACATGACCATAAGTTAAACATACCACAAATATCCTTTACATAGCTTAGAAATAGGCTTTGAGGTGTTCGGTATGCTAAAATAAACTTTTGTGTCATTCAGGGACTAAAAGTGTCAAAAAGTGCACAAGTTTGCATTTTCTCGCATAACTTACGTTCTGAATACATCCGGACATCCAAAAATTTATGTGAGCATGACTATATTATATTTTAGTGTTCGCCATAAGAAAAATCCATTCGTCGCGTCATTTGGATCGTTTTTCGCGCTTATGCGTATTCCGTCGTAATTAACCGAACATCGCAACCGTACGGTTAAACGAACCGACATCCGAGATATTTTTGAGCACATTTTAAGTTCCCTATACTTTAACTTCTATTTAGAGCTTTGAAATGAGGTTAACGGGCCTTAAACGTGTCAAAAATGGCCTTATTACACAACAGGGACCAAAACTGTAATTCTGCCAAAATAAGCTTACGGACCTCAACATCCATAACCTTACGGTCCGTAAGGCAACTCCCAGACCAGATTCAATGTTTTTAACAGCAGGTCCCAGCTGTTCGATTCTCAACCACAAGTTCTCAATCGTCTAGTCAGCGGATAAGAACCATTTTAAGCCACCATAAGGTTCCGACAAGTGTACGGATGAGATTAAGGCACGATATTCGACAAACGATCCTAACGGTGGACCATTTACTATAAATACCCATCCATCCCCAACTTCATTTCTCACTAGAATCTTGATTTGAGAGCTCTAAGTTGAAACCATTGTTTCATACCTGAGTTCTTGGATCGAGATTAGCATTCGGGGACCCTTCGTAAGTATTCTTTCGTTCTTTTCCTTATTTTATTGCTTTTAGAGTCCGAAAGTCAAACTTTGTTTGACTTTCAGCGTTGACCAGCTTATGGTCAATGCGAAGTTCGTAGGAACTTCGCAACGTGAGTGTAATCACGTTGGTCATAGTCCCTTGGGACTATGCCCACTGATTACCACGTTGTCTAGGGTCGTAGGGTAGGCGATCTAATAAATCGCCTATACCTTCGAACCCGACCCAGTTTGGTCGATCATTAGGATCCGACCAAATACATTAGGTGACCATAGTAGGTAGGGAATAACCTTCTGAGGTTATACCCTATGGTCACATCGTTTAAGTAGTTTTATGATAGGTAGTTTATATGCCTTAGGTAAATTACCAGAATACCCTTTTCATGTATAATTGGTAATTAAGCATATGTAACCTAAACTTTTGTCACATAACTGATTATGTAACATGTGTAGGCATATAACACTTGTCGTAGAACTAGTTAGGCGGTCCGAACACGTTTCACGCGAACGACGCGTTAAAGTAGCATAAGCTACCTAAACGGGTCGTAATGGGTCGTAAACAATTAGGTTAAGTTTCAGTTAGTATGTAGGCTTTGTTAAACCATATGACACGAGTCTCTATACTCGTTTGGTTTACGAACCCGCATTCTATCCGATCTTCCGATTTAGGTCCGGTTTATTAATGTAGTTACCTATATTAGGTGCCGTTTGATTTCCGTGATCTCTAGCATTGTTTGGTTGTCACTCAAGGACTACTGAGCATTCTCAAGTGAGTACATAGACCCCTCTTTTACTGTTTTCCAAACTGTTTTGGGGTGGAACACATGTGCCTACTTGTTACTTTCCTGCTTTCCTGTTTTCACATCATATACCGACTATGTTTGTTAGTACATTATAGTACATGATTTCATTACTTTTCTGCTATGTATGTTGACTGATAACATGCTAAGCACATTGATTTACATGACTTTTCTGCTTTGTATGATAACTTAGCATACTTAGTACATCATTTTACATTGCATCTCTGTTGCATATGTTCCAGTAACATATGGACACATTGTTTTACAGCTCTACCTTGTATGTTTACTCTAGCATACTAGGTACATTATCTTCATCTCATGCTTACATTATGGTATGACATTTGGTTTGTTTAACGGGTCTATATAACATTCATTAACATTTGCTACGCCGCTCGGTAGTAGGTAGTGGTACCATAGGACTTGACAAATCCCGTTCCGGACATCCCAGGGAAAGGGGATGAAAGGAATGACCGAATCCGAATACATATTCTTTTGATAACTCACTTTTACATAGTTATCCGGCTGTCTCAAGGCTTGAATGTTTGCGTTTAACATACTGCATAAGTGTTTGTATCAGTAAAGCATGCATTATTCTACAAAACATAACTTTGATTTAAACCAAGTTTTACTTCAATACTTTGTTTTGTACATTTTTACTTATGGTTTAAGTAGTCTTAATTTTACTTACCATACATATCATTTTGGTTATACATTACTTGACTACTTTTAAATTATAAACATTTGACATGGATATTTGACATAGACATTTGACATGGATATTTGACATAGACATTTGACATGGATATTTGACATAGACATTTTGACATGATTTACATCTTGACATGAACACTTTGATAGTTTGGTTTGGTTTGATTAAGTGATTAAGTAACGATGCGTGTGTAATATGATACAAGCATGGTGGATACGCCGCTGGTACTTCCTATATATAAGTGTTTGTATGGTATTACATGTCGTAACGTTATTTGATTCATTTCAGTTTGAGACATAGAACATTTCATACAAATAACATACTTTTCACAAGACATTGATTTATAAACAACTTATCTTATACAAACACATTTTACTTGGTTATTCATTTAACCTTACATTTATTTATACTTATCATCTGATCTTATCGTTTTTCAAATGATTTAAAAGACAAAGCAAATAACAAGGTTCATGACTAAACATTTTTCTCAAACATAAGTCATGAATCTTATTTTCACAAAACCTATGTATCTCACAGGCATTTTTATGCTGACGTACCTATTTTCACATGTGTTTTTCAGGAGCTGTTGCATAAGATGATCAAGATACACATAGGCAGACTTGGGCTTTAGTGACAATAAAAGATGCAAGACTAGTTAATTATGTTGTAATTCCTTGTTTGTTAAGACATTGTAACACTTTTAATCAATAAAACGAAACTTTAATATCCATGGTTGTGAAACATTAATTCTGTTACAACACTCCCATATGTTTCCGCCACGTTTTGTATGTTCTACGTGGTTGGGGTGTGACAGAAAAGATGGTATCAGAGCCAATGGTTATAGGGAATTAGGTTATTAGTAATGCTTTGACCTAGTCTATAACCTTCTTAGGACCCTAACGCGAGTTTACTTGCGTTTAGTCATAAAACAATACCGTCACCTATCCTTAGGCGACGACCACAACAAGAACATAAATTTCAAAACCGCTTTGAAAACAAATCATCTGTTCTAGGATGATTGATTACTAGGTTTTGAACCCTCTATTGTAAGGTTTTGAACTCTCTATTATATGGTTTTGAACCTCTTTGAAATTTCAAAATCTCGTCAAGGTTTTGGGTTTTAAATAATGTGAACACGTGCAAACTGGAAGGGTGAATGCCTGTATTCTGGGTTTTCTGTCTAGGCAAGCACTTCGTATACATCTCATCAGACGCGAGACCAGTTGTGCTTACCTGGGAATTCTTGGGATGAGTGTTCACTTATAGGCGAGCATGTCTTCGCGATACATTATTTTTGACCCATTTACTTTGATCAGTCACCGTCTCATTTGTTTGCCTTAGGTAACAAACAAATGATCGCAATCTTCATGCGTTATCATTCTGTTTTGATTGTCCAATAATCTTTCACCTGTTTCTCCCTACGCCTTTCTTTTTCTTCAAGAATGTCTCTTCATCACAATGACGCTCAGATATCTGAGCAAGCAGCCAAATTCGCTCAGCGAATAGGCGAAGTAGTCCTGAAGACTGTTGAATTAGCTACTGCCATGTATCATCTCCAGGATGAAGCCACTCAAGAGTCACCAAGACAGGCAGGACCTAGTCAGGCGACAACACCATCAGCCAATAAACCAATAGAGGAATCAAAGACCATGGATGAACGATCCCCTAAGAAGTCAAAGAAGCGAAAGGCTTCTCAGAACTTTGCCGTGGTCGCTCACAATGGTCAAGCCTTCCCCAACCAACCAGCTCAACCCCCTGCTAGGAAGCCATACAATGGAACTGCACCCTTGTGCAACCAATGTAACCTTCATCATCACCCTAATGTGAAGTGCCGCAAATGTCAGATTTGTGGACTTATAGGTCATACAGCAAGGGTTTGCCCAACTGCAGCTGTACCAAATCAAGCTGGCGACACTCCTGCTCAAGCTCGTTTCTCACGAGGGCCTTGCTATAACTATGGCGAGATGGGCCATTTCCTAAGGGATTGCCCAAAGCTTGCTAATGCAAATTTGACCCACGGATAAGCAGTTGGCTGAGTAGAAGATGTTGCTGTCTTATGCTTTTGTTTCTTTCGTTTTCTAGTAATGTGAAACAATATGTCTTGTTCATAAATAAAAGTTGTTGTTCACAATTCTGATATACAAGTATAGTTACATGTATGTATGGAATTTTCCTATGATACCTGCATTAAGGAACTATGTTCCTTACCAACTACTCTTGTGATTCTCTCTTTCAAATGATCGCTCATGATTCCCTCGAACATTTTAAGTACTCGTTTCATTCTAAGAAACAAAGTACAGAAAATAAAGTGACATTATGAGTGATCATGCTTCTGCACATCTGTGCCTTTAAATCCTTGGTTAGATAACTAAGGATATTTTCAAATCTCATACCCATTACGTTTTGATTTTTCAACATATACAGTACAAGTATTTCAAAAACAATCTTCATGATCTCAAACATTACGTATAGTTTGAAAACAATTTTTCTAAATACATTATCTATGTCATTTCAAAAACATTGGCCATGTTATCAAAACCAACCTTCCTAATTTCAAAATATTTCATATAGTCTGAAGACAATATTAACATAATACATTTTCTTATCAAGTGCATGATTTCGAAAAGCATCATTCATGTCTTTCAAAAACCTTATACATAATTTCAAAATTCATCTCGCATGATTTTAAAACATTTTTGTAAATATATCTATCTAATACACCTACTTTATTTCAAAAGTATTATATATAAGGTTTCAAAAACGTTAAACACCTTTTTCTTAAAAGAACCCCATGCATAGTTTTCAAAAATATTTTCCTCATACATTGACTTAACCTTCAAAATCCTGCTTCATATGTCGCCTTGGCATATCTAGCATCTCAATTTCATAAGCATTTTTACTTCATGTTTTGACATAAGCACGTCCAGTGCAAGGTATCAAAACATCTTCAACTTCTAAAATCCATAAGGGATCTTTTTATCTTCACAATTAGATCCTTGTGGATGATCATCATTCAAATCAGAGTCCTTAATTGGATTCCTTATTTACCTAAATTCGAACATTTCGGTTCCTTATAATCGAAATCGAATTTTTTCTTTTAAAGATCTTTCTATCTTTATAGTTAGATTCTTGATAATGTTTAAAGTACCAAATGAAATCCACGAGATGGATTCCTAGTGTGCTTTAAATACATGTACTCTGTTAGCAGAACAAACTTCTAGTTAAACAATTTTGTGGTTATGTGACTATGTGTTTATTCATCTCATGTTTTCTTTTATGCATTTTTGTGTTTTTAATACTCTGGATATTCGTTATCCAAATCCTCACAGGATCTTTCATATCTTCATATGAGGGATTCGTAGCAGGATATTCAAAAGGTACTACCTTAAATCCTTAATGGGCTTCTATGTAATAGTTAAGACCGTTGGATTATATAGTACTACTCCATGATTCATAAGAGACCCTTTAGTGGTCTAGTCAAAAAGATTGATTCACAATTTGGTAAAAAAAAATGATGACATCTAGTGATGTAGCTGAACAGACTCCTTGATAGTCTATTTAAATCATTTATTGATTTAGTCTAAAGGACTGTATGGCGGTCTAAGTCACGCTCATCACATGATTTTTCATTTGGTTTTACCCTACACATTATAAAATAGACTGTGTGAACTGTGCAAGGAATTCTCTAATTATGTATGCGCACATAATTATGAAATTTAGTGCACAGAAATCCAGTAAGATTTATTATGTGAAAAAAACCGATAGCGACAACAATAACAAAATGAGGACGATGTAATGGAGGTACGGTGGACGCGCCAATGATGCTTTATATACTTGTATATATAGGTATCCCTCTTACGTTGCAATCATGATGATTATTAAAGTTACTAGAAGTTCAGAAATCTAGCCAATATTGTTCGATCTTTTCAACTTCATGTTTTAAACTCTTACAAGTTTCCTCTAAATAAATTTCGGGACGAAATTTCCTAAAGTATGGGAGACTGTAACACCTGTGCCTCCACGGCCATCAAACAAATACCAAACCAATGAAATATTATATTTCATACTTGGGATTTGTAAAAATATGTGTATCATTTGCACATATCAATTCTCGTTCAATTTCAAGTTTTAAATCGCTTTCTGGAGGGTTATACGCGCTCTGATGAGTAGATATAACCAGTTTAATCCAACGAACACTCCGGAATAGTGAAATAGGCTTAACATACCTTAAACAACCTTTACATAACTTAACAATAAGTTTTGAAGGCTTTGGTATGGCAAAATCAAGTTAAATCGCTTACAGGGACTAAAATTGACAAACTGCGAAAGTATGCCAATTTGAACTGTAACAAACATTCCGGAACATGACCATAAGTTAAACATACCACAAATATCCTTTACATAGCTTAGAAATAGGCTTTGAGGTGTTCGGTATGCTAAAATAAACTTTTGTGTCATTCAGGGACTAAAAGTGTCAAAAAGTGCACAAGTTTGCATTTTCGCGCATAACTTACGTTCTGAATACATCCGGACATCCAAAAATTTATGTGAGCATGACTATATTATATTTTAGTGTTCGCCATAAGAAAAATCCATTCGTCGCGTCATTTGGATCGTTTTTCGCGCTTATGCGTATTCCGTCGTAATTAACCGAACATCGCAACCGTACGGTTAAACGAACCGACATCCGAGATATTTTTGAGCACATTTTAAGTTCCCTATACTTTAACTTCATTTTAGAGCTTTAAAATGAGGTTAACGGGCCTTAAACGTGTCAAAAATGGCCTTATTACACAACAGGGACCAAAACTGTAATTCTGCCAAAATAAGCTTACGGACCTCAACATCCATAACCTTACGGTCCGTAAGGCAACTCCCAGACCAGATTCAATGTTTTTAACAGCAGGTCCCAGCTGTTCGATTCTCAACCACAAGTTCTCAATCGTCTAGTCAGCGGATAAGAACCATTTTAAGCCACCATAAGGTTCCGACAAGTGTACGGATGAGATTAAGGCACGATATTCGACAAACGATCCTAACGGTGGACCATTTACTATAAATACCCATCCATCCCCAACTTCATTTCTCACTAGAATCTTGATTTGAGAGCTCTAAGTTGAAACCATTGTTTCATACCTGAGTTCTTGGATCGAGATTAGCATTCGGGGACCCTTCGTAAGTATTCTTTCGTTCTTTTCCTTATTTTATTGCTTTTAGAGTCCGAAAGTCAAACTTTGTTTGACTTTCAGCGTTGACCAGCTTATGGTCAATGCGAAGTTCGTAGGAACTTCGCAACGTGAGTGTAATCACGTTGGTCATAGTCCCTTGGGACTATGCCCACTGATTACCACGTTGTCTAGGGTCGTAGGGTAGGCGATCTAATAAATCGCCTATACCTTCGAACCCGACCCAGTTTGGTCGATCATTAGGATCCGACCAAATACATTAGGTGACCATAGTAGGTAGGGAATAACCTTCTGAGGTTATACCCTATGGTCACATCGTTTAAGTAGTTGTATGATAGGTAGTTTATATGCCTTAGGTAAATTACCAGAATACCCTTTTCATGTATAATTGGTAATTAAGCATATGTAACCTAAACTTTTGTCACATAACTGATTATGTAACATGTGTAGGCATATAACACTTGTCGTAGAACTAGTTAGGCGGTCCGAACACGTTTCACGCGAACGACGCGTTAAAGTAGCATAAGCTACCTAAACGGGTCGTAATGGGTCGTAAACAATTAGGTTAAGTTTCAGTTAGTATGTAGGCTTTGTTAAACCATATGACACGAGTCTCTATACTCGTTTGGTTTACGAACCCGCATTCTATCCGATCTTCCGATTTAGGTCCGGTTTATTAATGTAGTTACCTATATTAGGTGCCGTTTGATTTCCGTGATCTCTAGCATTGTTTGGTTGTCACTCAAGGACTACTGAGCATTCTCAAGTGAGTACATAGACCCCTCTTTTACTGTTTTCCAAACTGTTTTGGGGTGGAACACATGTGCCTACTTGTTACTTTCCTGCTTTCCTGTTTTCACATCATATACCGACTATGTTTGTTAGTACATTATAGTACATGATTTCATTACTTTTCTGCTATGTATGTTGACTGATAACATGCTAAGCACATTGATTTACATGACTTTTCTGCTTTGTATGATAACTTAGCATACTTAGTACATCATTTTACATTGCATCTCTGTTGCATATGTTCCAGTAACATATGGACACATTGTTTTACAGCTCTACCTTGTATGTTTACTCTAGCATACTAGGTACATTATCTTCATCTCATGCTTACATTTTGGTATGACATTTGGTTTGTTTAACGGGTCTATATAACATTCATTAACATTTGCTACGCCGCTCGGTAGTAGGTAGTGGTACCATAGGACTTGACAAATCCCGTTCCGGACATCCCAGGGAAAGGGGATGAAAGGAATGACCGAATCTGAATACATATTCTTTTGATAACTCACTTTTACATAGTTATCCGGCTGTCTCAAGGCTTGAATGTTTGCGTTTAACATACTGCATAAGTGTTTGTATCAGTAAAGCATGCATTATTCTACAAAACATAACTTTGATTTAAACCAAGTTTTACTTCAATACTTTGTTTTGTACATTTTTACTTATGGTTTAAGTAGTCTTAATTTTACTTACCATACATATCATTTTGGTTATACATTACTTGACTACTTTTAAATTATAAACATTTGACATGGATATTTGACATAGACATTTGACATGGATATTTGACATAGACATTTGACATGGATATTTGACATAGACATTTTGACATGATTTACATCTTGACATGAACACTTTGATAGTTTGGTTTGGTTTGATTAAGTGATTAAGTAACGATGCGTGTGTAATATGATACAAGCATGGTGGATACGCCGCTGGTACTTCCTATATATAAGTGTTTGTATGGTATTACATGTCGTAACGTTATTTGATTCATTTCAGTTTGAGACATAGAACATTTCATACAAATAACATACTTTTCACAAGACATTGATTTATAAACAACTTATCTTATACAAACACATTTTACTTGGTTATTCATTTAACCTTACATTTATTTATACTTATCATCTGATCTTATCGTTTTTCAAATGATTTAAAAGACAAAGCAAATAACAAGGTTCATGACTAAACATTTTTCTCAAACATAAGTCATGAATCTTATTTTCACAAAACCTATGTATCTCACAGGCATTTTTATGCTGACGTACCTATTTTCACATGTGTTTTTCAGGAGCTGTTGCATAAGATGATCAAGATACACATAGGCAGACTTGGGCTTTAGTGACAATAAAAGATGCAAGACTAGTTAATTATGTTGTAATTCCTTGTTTGTTAAGACATTGTAACACTTTTAATCAATAAAACGAAACTTTAATATCCATGGTTGTGAAACATTAATTCTGTTACAACACTCCCCGATGTTTCCGCCACGTTTTGTATGTTCTACGTGGTCGGGGTGTGACAGAAATAAGTTTCGAAGGATTCGGTATGGAAAAAACATGTTTATTCGAACTTTAGAACTATTTACGGCAAAACTGCGAAACGAACGTTGGTGACCGCCCGGATAATATCTAAATCCGAAAAATATTCTGTTATGATTACAATTTTATTTTTAATCATGTTCGTGTTGAAAAATAAATTAAAACACTTAAAAACATTATTTTTCAAGATTAAGCGCGTACCGCATGTTACTGCGTAACACAGTGCTTATACTGCGAAACGCAGACGACGCAGCCAGTCTCGGCAACTGAAATTTATTTCAGTAATATTTTGGCGAGTTTATTTTAATAGAATAATAAAAATAATTTAGAACGCCAAAAACCGGGATTTAAACGCTAGATAAAATACCCGGTATCCAGTTAAACACCCGTTTTAACCTACATATATCATTTATGTGTATTTTTGTGCATATATATATATGTATATCGTGTATGTATGTATGTAACAAGTGCCCACACTTTTCTCCTTCCACTTGACAAGTGTTGTTACATGAAATCTCTAGTAAATCTTCCAAATCTTATTTATATCTTCCATATCCCCCCAAGATCATAAACAAATCAAACAAGATCACTCAATCTTCCTCTCTCTCTCTCTCTCTCTCTTCCCCAACTGTAACCCGCACCATCATCACCATTATCATCTCTTCAACCTTGTTCTTGAAGATCAAACCCCATTTCAAGCAAACTTCAAGTTGGTGTGAAGATCCAAATGAGTTTCCAAGGTGCTTTCAAGTGATTTCAAGCTCCATATCATCAAAATCCCATCCAAAAACTTACTTGAATCTTGAAGGTATAAAGTTTATGTTTAAATCATACTCTTGATTCTTGGTTGTTCTTGATGATTTGAAGTTTCTCTTGAATCTTGGAATTTTTCAAAAACTTGAAATCTAAAAAGAAATGGGTCTTGATACAAAATAAAAATGGTGGTGTATGTGTGTTTATATAACCGTACATATATATATATATATATATATATATATATATATATATATATATATATATGTGTGTGTGTATGAGCTTTGAAGTTTGAATTCTTGATAAATACTTGTTTAAGTTGTTGCTTGTTCTTGAATGATAGTTAAAATGCAAGTGTTTGTTGATTTGTGCATGATATGATAAATGTTCAAATACATCAGCAAATAAACATGAATAAGTTGCATAATGGATGTAATTTAGATTCATATAAATGATGATGATATGATAGTGTGATTTTGGCACTTGTACATGAGAATACATGTTGATTTAAAGCTCAAGAAATGATAAAAAAATGGGTGTATGACAAAAATGTTTTAGAACAGATTATAAACACTAAAAATAACATTATTTGGTATATTATAATGGCATGAAACTTTGTTATAGGTTTGATAGCTTTGCATGTTGTACATATAGCTTAGAAAATGGTACAATATGTGAAATTTGCATGATTTATGTGCTTTATTTGAGACCTGCACTATCATGAGTATAACCAATATTTTATTCAATAAATAACATTGGTTATGTTAAAATATCAAGTCGTTTCGATTTGGGATGGTTAGGGTAACGTTTGATGCAAAACTATGCGGTAAAACGGTTAAAATCGGCTTTTCGAAGGATTTTTATAAAACTGTTTTAGATCAGTAAGTAAACCGATATTTTTGATATAAAAATATGTATTTTAACTTATATTAAGTTTACTTGGTGTTTGGTTAGTCATACGTGACTTCCGACGCCCAAAAATGTTACCGAATCGCTAAAATAAGTGTTTTTCGACATACACTATAATGGGTTGTTCATGGGTAAATTTTATGTGTTACAATGTGTTATGTGTTTCATAATATGTGTATGATGACATAATAATACTTGACATGATTAAGTGTATTACGCTATTATTAGTATGTTACACTTGAGTATATATATTACGACGCGCAAATCGTAGATATATTGCTTATAACATGATGAGGGTCCCCAATAAAATCGTTCAAGTCGCAAAGTTTTTAAAATATATATGAACTCATATAAATATATAAATACACCAATATAATAAAAAATAATAACTTTTCGAGAAGATCTCAAAGTTATGTGAAAATTCTAAGTATCGGAGAAACTTATGTATTTTTGTGGGTTTTTGATTATTAAATCGTTCTTATTTAATTTAGGACGAATAAACAAATTAAGGGATTGTGTTAACATATTAAAACGCACCCAAAGGTGAGTACATAGTCCCCTCTTTTACATTTTCAAATGTTTTTGGGTGATTCATATGTGTCTATTCATTATTTTCATGATTTCGACTATATGATTTCACATGCATAAGTACTATCTTTTGACGAATTGAACTATTATCTATGGTTTAAACGACTGATTTCCAAGGTTTGTTAGAACTAATTTTTCATTTATACTGTTATTTATACATTCATTAACAATGATCAAGCCGATTGGTAGTACGATATAGCGCTATAGGACTAGACACCCCATTCCTGGTGTATGGAATGTCAGAAACCGAATTTTATCCAAATAGAATTTGTCTTCGTGGTATTTCTATAGTCTCTAAAGTGTAGTTTCATGCACTAAGGTTTGAATGTATTGCTAAATCACGATTTATGGTATATTCCGATATACTACCAACGTGATACTGTTTTGCCAAAGCATAATTTGATATGCTATTGTTTACTAAAATATAATTTGATATATTACCAAACCACAATATTAGGTATGTTCCGACATACTACCAACGTGATATTATTTACCAAAGTATAATTTGATATACTATGTGCAAATCCAACATATATTTTGTTATTTACTAAAACATAGATGATATGTTATTTACAAAACCAAAGTATACTTATGATATACTACCGGAAACTATTATTTTAACAACTAAAGTATATTTGATATACTATCTGTTTAACTGTTTTGAAACTAAAATATATTTTAATATATTACTTATCCGACTTTCTTAAAACCAAGGTATATTTTTATATATGCTACAAACTCATTTATAGTTGGTTACTCATTTCATTATTGCATTATTCTTTTATATCATCTAATTTCTTATCACTTTTTGTATGAAATATAAAAGAAAATATTTTAAGGCTCATGACTACTTTTGTTAAACATTTCTTTAAACATTCAAAGTCATGAATCCTCTACACAAAACCTATGTTACTCACAGGCATTTTTATGCTGACGTATTTACTTTCACGTATGTTTCAGGTTTTATTTCATGACGACTGTTGACTGCTTTACATAGGATGGACATGGGCCTTAGTAATTATAAAAACATGAACGGCAATTGTACTGTTTATTGATCAAATTCCAAGACAATGTAACTTATTATGTAATAAAACAATATTCCAAATTCCATGTGTTGTGAAACAATGATTCTGTTACGACACTCCCCGACGTTTCCGCCACGATTTGTTGTTTTACGTGGTCGGGGTGTGACACCATCTTCCGTTGTTCCATCTCTTGAACTTCGAGTTTTTCAATAAACTTGCTCAACGATAGATTTGCAAATTCATCACTATTCTTCAACATCATAAGATACGTGCCCCAAACATCTTGTGGCAATGCATCGGCCAATTTTTCAACCCATTCTTCTCTATCTTTCTTGATATCCAATCGTTTCATGTTAACCACCAAATTGCAATATCTTTCTATAATTTGCTTGGTGTTTTCAGTTTTTAATCCACGAAATAGATCAAATTCTTTTTTCAAAAGCGATTTTTTGTTCTTGATCATGTCTTGATTTCCAACAAACTTCGTTTTTATTGCTTTCCACATTGAGTGTGCACTTCCGTTATGTTGCAATAAAATCAAGATGTCTTCCTTAATGGCTTGTTGCAATATACTGATCATCATCTTTTCACTTTTGTATTTCATTTTCTCATCATCGGTTAGATCTTTAATAGCAACAATCTCTCCGTCATCATCAATAGGTCTAACATATCGTAGTTCAACACATACCCACGCATCTATGTGATTCGCTTGAACCCAATTTTCAAAACGTTCCTCCCAACTATTATACTCCTCGATATTCATGAGCTTAGGCGGTTTTTGCATGGTGCCCATTCCATTCTCTAAGTTTACATTCTGTGCCATAGTGATCGGGGTAGCAAATGCGTTATAAAATTCAGAATCCATGTTTCGGTATTGAGATTTCACAATGACACAAAGTTCAAACAATCTAGAGTCACTTCGTGCGAACTGGTTTTCAAACGACTTGGCCACTTTCAAACACTCCGTATGAATTGAACTGGTGCGAACTGATAGTCTGACAGATCAAATCGTGCGAACTGGGAGTTCACTTCATGCGAACTGGAACAATTCAACTCGTGCGACCTGATCAACTATTCAAACGACCTGACTATAACTCAACCCGTGCGAACTGAGTTCAATCCGTGCGACCTGGATACTTTCACACGACCTGGTTCAATTACAAGCTACCTTGACCCACTTCGCGCGACCTGGATCAATTTTCACATGACCTAGACACTTTGG
Organism: Helianthus tuberosus; assembly: GCA_030545235.1. Lineage (NCBI taxonomy): Eukaryota > Viridiplantae > Streptophyta > Magnoliopsida > Asterales > Asteraceae > Helianthus > Helianthus tuberosus. Next base: position 57,571,290 of record CM060426.1, on the reverse strand, counting down.
TGCGATCTTAGTCACTTCGCACGATCTGAGTTCGAACAATCAGACATGTTTTCGGTTGTATTTTGTCAAAATTGATCACATTTTAGGTTGAATTTAGGTCTGATTTTTTCAAGGATTGTTTAAAACAGTGTTTCGCGTGTTATATCACAAAATCAGTCCATTTTATCCGTAAAATCTTGGTTAATTTTGAGAAAACGTGAAGAAAGTAAGTAGAAAATTTCCGGTGAAAACAAGCTGAAATTGTAAGAACTCTTCCTCCTGAGCTCTGATACCACTTGTAGGATCGGTGAATCGATCAAACGAGATGTTCAGAAGAGTTCTCGATCAATATGAAAGGCGGAATCAGACGTATCGATGTTGTATCAGCTTGATTTGCACTTAGAATCAGTTTAACTGTCGATTAGATTGATTACACAATGTTTTACAGGCTGGAGACACTTCGGCAGAGCTTCGCTACCAGAATCAGAAGTTCTAAAATGAAAGACTCAAGACCACTATATATAGGCAGTCCACTTCGCATGAACTAGCTTAGTCCAGTTCGCACGAACTGGTCCAGTTTGCACGAACTGGCCACTTCGTGTGAATTGGCTGGATCAGCTCTGTTTCCTGTTTCTTTCGAACTACGTGTCCTGATCTATCAAACCTATTACAAGACTCAATACAAGATGAAGTCGACTGACATATGCACCAACATAACCTCATACGGCTTCAACTAGCGTGAGGCATAAGCAATGACTTTATTGTGTTGCATTAAAACACATCCGAGTCCCTTCTTCGAAGCATCTCTATAAATCTAATATCCACCTGTACCTGATGGAAGTGTAAGAATTGGGGCAGACACCAACCTTTTCTTTAACTCCTGAAAACTTTTGTCTCTATCATCATTCTAAGCGTACTTAACCCTTTTTCTTAGAAGTTGGGTTAGAGGTAAAGCGATGGTTGAAAATGCATCGACAAATCTGTGATAATATCCGGCGAGGCCAAAAAAACTGCAAACCTCGGTAACTGAGGTAGGACATTTAGTGATTGCTTCCACCTTAGTAAGATCCATTGAAATGCCTTCAGCAGAAACCACATGACCAAGGAAAGCTACTTGGTCTGACCAAAACTCGCACTTCGAAAATCTATCGAGTACGGTACGAAGATGGCCCTCATGTTCTTCCTTGCTCTTAGAATAGACCAAAATATTGTCGATGAAGACTATGACGAATTTATCGAGAAACTCGTGAAAGACTCAATTCATTAGGTCCATGAAAACAGCTGGAGCGTTGGTTAACCTGAATGGCATAACCAAAAACTTTATAATGACCATACCGAGTATGGAAAGCTGGTTTAGGAATGTATGAATCTTTGATCTTCAGCTGGTGATACCCAGACCTTAGATCAATCTTAGAAAAACATTTAGCACCCTGAAGTTGATAAAACAGATCAACGATATGAGGTAGCGGAAATCGATTCCGAATGGTGATTTTGTTCAACTCTCGATATTCAATACAAAGTCACATAGAACCATCCTTCTTTTTGACGTACAAAACCGGTACGCCCCAAGGCGAGACGCTTGGGCGAATAAAACCAAGTTCCAGCAATTCTTGCAACTGCTCTTTGAGCTCCTTGAGCTCTAGAGGTGCCATGTGATATGGTGCTTTAGAAATCGGCTCGACACCAGGAATAATTCAATAGTGAACTCCACCTCGCGATCCGGTGGGAGTCTAGGAAACTCTTCAGGAAAGACATCAGGAAACTCACAGATGATTGGATAATCGGAGATGTTAGGCTCATTCGACGACGTAGCTTTTACCGATGCTAGGAATGCTACACACCCGTGTGAAAGAAAGTTTTGGGCCTTAAATGCAGAGCTTATTTTCAATGGCTTACGAGGCTAAGTCCCATGATAAATGAGTTCAGGACGCTGAGGATTTCCAAAAAGAATGTGGCGAGTCTGACATTCAATCGAGACGTTATGCCAAGAAAGCCAGTCCTTGCAAAGAATAACATCGAAGTCATTCATCTGAATGTGATATAAATTTGCGGCACGGATAATGGACTCAATTTTGATAGGACAATCTTGATAAATGTCACACCCCGACCACGTAAAACAACAAAGCGTGGCGGAAAAGTCGGGGAGTGTTGTAACAGAATCATTGTTTCATAACACATGGAAATTGAAATATTGTTTTATTGATTAAAAGAGTTACAATGTCTTGACAATCAAAGAAATATAACATAAATAACTAGTCTTGCATCTTTTATTGTCACTAAGGCCCAAGTCTGCCTAAGTGTATCTTGATAAATCCTATGCATCATATCCTGAAACACATGTGAAAATAGGTACGTCAGCATAAAAATGCCTGTGAGATACATAGGTTTTGTGAAAATAGAATTCATGACTTATGTTTAAGAAAATGTTTAGTCATGAACCTTGTAATTTGCTTTGTCTTGTAAATCATTTGAAAAGTGATAAAATCAGATGATATGTATAAATAAGAGAATAAAGTATGGTTAAATAAATAACCAAGTAAAATGAGTTTGTATAAGATACGTTGTTTTGTAAAACAATGTCTTGTGAAAAGTATGTTATTTGTATAAAATGTTATATGTCTAAATTGAAATGATTCAAATAACGCTACGATATGTAATACCATACAAGCACTTATATATAGGAAGTACCAGCGGCGTATCCACCATGCTTGTATCATATTACACACGCCTCGTTACTTAAATCACTTACTCAAACTAAACCACCAAAGTAAACTGTTTATGTAAAATTAAATGTCAAAATGTTTGTGTGAAAACCATGTCTAATGTCTATGTCTAATGTAAATCATGAATTGTGTATATTAATGTCTAAATGTTTATGTCTAATGTAAATCATGAACTTTGTATATCAATGTCAAAATGTTTATGTATGGTAAGTGAAATATATCAACTAAACCATATGTAAATTGCACAAAAACAAGGTATTGAAGTAAAACATGGTTTAAATCAAAGTAATGTTTTGTGTAATAAATGCATGCTATACTGATATAAACATCTATGCGGTATTGTGAAAATGCATACATCCAAGCCTTGTGACTGTGGTGATAGACCCCTAAACGAATTTAAAGGTCTATCTGTGTTATGTTTATCGAATTCGGTCATTCCTTCCACCCAAACAAACCTAGGGTTCAGGAACGGGAGTTGTCAAGTCCTATGGTACCATTACCTACTAACGAGCGGCGTAGCTAATGTTAATGAATGTACATTGTCTCATTTGAACAAACCAAATGACATACCAAAATGTAAGCATGTGATGAATAACAAATGTACTAAGTACGCACACAATGGGCATACATAGCATAAAATGTAATGTAAAACAATGTACTAAGTACGCACACAATGGGTATAGATAGCATAAAATGTAATGTAAAACAATGTACTAAGTACGCACACAATGGGCATACATAGCATAAAATGTAATGTAAAACAATGTAGTAAGTACGCACACAATGGGCATACATAGCATAAAACACAATGAAATCATGTACTATAAATGTACTAATGAACATAGCAAGTATATGATGTGAAAACAGGAAAGCATGAAAGTAACAAGTAGGCACATGTGTTTCACCCCAAAACAGTTTGGAAAACAGTAAAAGAGGGGTCTATGTACTCACTTGAGATTGCTCAATAGACTTCAGATATCCACCAAGCAAGGCTAGAAGGTCACGAATATCAAACGGTACCTAATATAGGTATCTACATTAATAAACGGACCTAAATCGGAGGGACGGATAGAATGAGGGCTCGTAAACCAAATGAGTATGGGAACTCATGTAATATGGTTTAACAAAGCCTACATACTACAATGAAACCTAACCTAAGTGCTTACCCATTACGACCCGTTTAGGTAGCTTATGCTACTTTAACGCGTCGTTCGCGTAAAACGCGTTCGGACTGCCTAACTTGTCCTATGACAAGTAAAATATGCCTTAACATGTCTAATATTGTTGCCCAATCAGTTTAGATGTCAAAAGTTATGTTACATATGCTTAAAATGAATTTTGTCGTAAAAAAGGGCATTTTGGTAATTTACCTAAGGCATATAAACTACCTATCAAACAGCTACTTAAACGAAGCGACCATAAGGTATAACCTCGGAAGGTTATTCCCTATATACTACGGTCACCTAATGTGTTTGGTCGGATCCTAATGATCGACCAAACGGGTCGGGTTCGAAAGTATAAGCGATTGTTTAGATCGCTTACCTTACGACCCTATATAAGCACTTAAATTAAAAGTGACGAGCTAAGCATGTTAAAACATGCTTACATAAGTTTAGAAAACAGGTTTGGTATCAAAACAAACGGTTTTGATACCCAAGAGTAGTTTGGTTACAAAATACGCGTAAATGCGCATTTTGGCCGAAACTACGACTCGTCACTGAGCCTAGATAACGTGGTAATCAGTAGGTATAGTCTCTAGGGACTATAACCATCGTGATTACGCTCACGTTATGAAGTTCAAATGAACTTCGCATTGACCATAAACTGGTCAACGTAGAAAGTCAAACAAAGTTTGACTTTTAACGCTAAACGAATAAAGAGAACGAAGGAACACTTACAAAGGGTCCCCGCTAGTAAATCTTGATCGAATAGCTCAGGTATGAAGTAATGGCTTCAACTTAGAGCTTTTAGATCAGATTTTTGTGGGTTTTTGCAAGTGATGGGGTTGGGTATTTATAGGATTTTCCATATAGAATATTCCTAGCATATTCCAAGCATATTCCAAGCATATTCCTAGCATATTCCAAGCATATTCCTAGCATATTCCTAGCATATTCCAAGCATATTCCTAGCATATTCCTAGCATATTCCAAGCATATTCCTGGCATATTCCTTAGCATATACCTTAGCATATTCCTGGCATATGGCTAAAACGGGTATTTAACTTGGTACCGGGTATTTTATCTAGCGTTTAAATCCCGGTTTATGGCGTTCTAAATTATTTTTATTACTCTATAAAAATAAACTCGCCAAGATATTATTGAAATAAATTTCAGTTGCCAGGACTGGCTGCGTTGTCTGTGTTTTGCAGTAGAAGCACTGTGTTGCGCAGAAACACACGGTACGCGCTTAAACTTTGAAAAATACCGTTTTTAGGCGTTTTTATTTATTTTTCAACACGGACCTGATTAAAATAAGATTTTAATCATAACAGAATATTTGTGGGATTTAAATATTATCCGGTCGGTCACCAACGTTCGTTTGGTCGTACGATCGCGATGTTCGGTTAATTACGACGGAATGCGCATAAGCGCGAAAAACGACCCAAATTGCGTGACGAATGGATTTTTGACAAGCCAAAAACTAAAGCATAATATTCTAATGCTTACATAAATTTTTGGATGTCCGGATGTATTCAGAACGTAAGTTATGCGCGAAAGTGCAAACTTGTGCACTTTTTGACGCTTTTAGTCCCTGAATGACCCAAAAGTTTATTTTAGCACACCGAACCCCTCAAAGCCTATTTATAAGCTATGTAAAGGATATTTATGGTATGTTTAACTTATGGCCATGATCCGGAATGTCTGTTACAGTTCAAATTGGCATACTTTCGTAGTTTGTCAACTTTAGTCCCTGTAAGCGATTTAACTCGATTTTGCCATACCAAAGCCTTCAAAACATATTTCTAAGTTATGTAAAGGTTATTTGTGGTATGTTAAGCCTATTTCACTATTCCAAAGTGTTCGTTGCATTAAATGGGTTATATTTACGCATCAGTGCGCGTATAACCTTCCCGAAAGCGATTTAAAGCTTGAAATCGAACAAGAATTGATATGTGCAAAGGATACACATATTTATACAAATCCCAAGTATGAAATACCATATTTCATTGATACAGTATTTGTTTGATGGTCGCAGTGTCCCAGGTGTCACAGTCTCCCCTACTTTAGGAAATTTCGTCCCGAAATTTAATTTTAGGAGAAACTTGTGAGGACAACGGTGATGTTTTCGCTTTGAATGAATCCCTTGAACCCTAAGTAAAACTCTGGGCCATGATAGGGTTCTTAGCGAAATTGTTAATCCCTCAAAGTGATGTCCTTGTAGTAGCAAAACATGGAGTTTCAAACTATGGATAGGAGAACGTTTCCCATGAAGACTTATCATAGGAAACTTGAATTCAGGATTGGGAAGTAATGACATCGGTCAAGGTCCAAGACTTCTCTCGTATCATTATTCTTGTCACTATCGGTCTTAACACATGACAAAACTTTATGTGGTTTTCTGTGCACTGAATTCCATAATTATGTAGGCCTCCATAATTACGTAATTCCTTGCACAGTCCGCACAGTTCATTTCAAAATGCGTAGGGGAAAATCAAACGAATAATCCTGTGGTGATTTAACTAGAGTACTATAGTCTCTTTAACTAGATCACCAAAGGATCTATTAACTAGATCAACGGACAATCTCTTGAACTAGACCACCAGAGGGCCTCTTTAACTATATCAACACATGATATCTTTAACTAGATTGACGAATCAATCTCTTTAACTAGACCAACGAATGATCTCTTTAACTACATCAACGGAGGATGTGTTTAACTAGATTGACGAATCAATCTCTTTAACTAAACTACCCAAGAGGAATATTTAACTACATCAACGGAGGATGTCTTTAACTAGATTGACGAATCAATCTCTTTAACTAAACTATTCAAGAGGAATCTTTAACTACATCAACGAAGGATGTCTTCAACTATAACTTTGAAGCCCATCAAGGATTTAAGGTAGTACATTTGGATATCCTACTATGAATCCCTCATACGAAGATATGGAAGATTCTACGAGGATTTGGATAACATAAACTTGGATTACACCAAAAAAAACATAAAAAGGAACACATAAGCACATAATCACATAGTTGTTTAACTTGGTTATTAATTTGTTATTAACTTGTTATCGATTGAAAATGGATATGGAAACCAGTCGATGGACTTCAATGTCCTCTGGGATCTATCCGAAAAGATAGGAAGATCTCCCAAAATTCGATTTTGTTTTCAAAGGAACGTAATATTCGAATTAAGGAACACAACAATTTTAGGATTTACGAAAATACCCTTAGGTACCCTATTAAGGATTTATAGTGGTACTTTGGGTATTCGTCCAGTGTTGTAACTTGCGCCTTGTACTTCATTTCCTTGGAAGAAACGGGTACTTAGGAATTTCGTGGAAAACTCAAGAGATCATAAAATAGAAAAAATTATTTGGGGGTAGTTTGCTTTTCAAGGAATACGATTCCTTGATTGGCGGTATTGCAGGGGATATGTTGTTTATACATACAACCTCATAAATACATTGCAATGTAAATAAAAGATTTATTTATAAACAATGATAACAACTGTTTCATGGTCCTTGACAACAAAAGAAAATAATACATAAGACGTGATTATTTCTAAACGGTGTTGTCTTCTAGTCGGTCAGATGCTCATCCCTGTGCTGGATTTGCGTTAGCAAGCTTTGGGTAATTTCTTCGGAAATGGCCCATCTCGCCACAGTTGAAGCAAGGACCTGGTGGAAAATGAGCTTGAGCAGGATTTACTTGAGGTTGGTTTGGACCACCTTGGTTTGGGGTAAATCGACAAGCATTTGCCAGGTGACCGAGTCGCCCACATGAAGCACATAAACGACACTGTAGGTGAGCTAAGTGGTGTGCATTACATTTGTTGCATATCGGTGCAGTACCGGCATAAGGTTTCCTTGCAGGAGGTTGAGTTGGTTGGTTGCGGGTGTTTTAGTTGGGTTGAGCAGTAATCGCACAATTCTGCGAAGCCTTACACTTCTTAGAAGGTTTGGTTTTGCTTTCCTTGGTTTCCTCCTGAACATTAGCTGCTTGTTTCTTGTTGCCTTTCCGAAAAAGTTTGCCCTTTCTGATATGAGATTCGGTTAGGGTAGCAGATAATTCAATGGCCTGTCTAACTGTGGTAGGATTACTACCAGTAACAATGTCCTGAATTGAGTCAGGGAGACCATCAATGTATTTTTCGATCGCCTTATCCGAAGGCGTAACCATGGTAGGACACAACAGGCTCAGCTCCTCATATCGATCAGTGTATGCTAGATGTTCACCGCTGTCTTGCTTAAGATCGTCGAATTCCCTTTCCAAGGCTCTGATCTCGTGACGAGGACAGAATTCCTTCATCATCAATGCTCGAAGTTCTTCCCATGTTTGAGCCAGTGCCACTTCGGCACCCCTATATCTCATCACACCGTTCCACCACGTCAAAGCTCGTTTCTCAAAGACACTAGATGCGAAATCTACCTTTCGCTCATTTGGGCATTGAACATGCCTGAAGGTGCTCTCTAGACTCTCGAACCATTGCAAAAGTGCAGTCGCTCCTTGAGACCCAGAAAACTTTGATGGCTTAACCGAGTTGAACGTCTTGAAGTTGCAGGGGGCATTATTGTTGTTGAGGGCTTGGTTACATTGAGCAACGATGTTCGGGATTGCAGCAGTCATTTGCTGTGTAATGACAGCTGCCAGCTCCTCAATAGATACCTGATTTTCGCGTCGTGGAGGCATTCTAAAAGGGGAAACAAGAGAGAAAACAAATGAAATGGCATTGGGTAAGAATAGGATGTTACAATTACCAACCAAAATCATGGGTGATGGTCATTTGTTTGAACCACGAAGAAAACAAACAACACAAAGGCTGAGTCAAAGCAAATAGATCCTCATAATGTATCGCGAAGACATGCTCGCCTATAAGTGGACACTCACCCCAAGAGTTCCCAGGTAAGAGTGACTGGTCCGATTATGTGGATTTGTACGAACACTCTAGCCTTAGACAGAAAACCCAGGGTACAGGCATTCACTCTTCCAGTTTGCACGTGTTCACACTATTTAGGACCCAAAACTTTGACGAGAGTTTTGAAAATTCAAAGGGGTTCAAAAACCTTATAACAGAGGGTTCAAAACCTAGTAATCAATCATCCTAGAACGGATGATTAGTTTTCAAAATGGTTTTGAAATTTATGTTCTTGTTGTGGTCGTCGCCTAAGGATAGGTGACGGTATTGTTTTATTACTAAACGCAAGTAAACTCGCGTTAGGGTCCTAGGAAGGTTATAGACTAGGTCAAAGCATTACTAATAACCTAATTCCCTATAACCATGAGCTCTGATACCAACTTTTCTGTCACACCCCGGCCACGTAAAACAACAAAGCGTGGCGGAAACGTCGGGGAGTGTTGTAACAGAATCATTGTTTCATAACACATGGAAATTGAAATATTGTTTTATTGATTAAAAGAGTTACAATGTCTTGACAATCAAAGAAATATAACATAAATAACTAGTCTTGCATCTTTTATTGTCACTAAGGCCCAAGTCCGCCTAAGTGTATCTTGATAAATCCTATGCATCATATCCTGAAACACATGTGAAAATAGGTACGTCAGCATAAAAATGCCTGTGAGATACATAGGTTTTGTGAAAATAGAATTCATGACTTATGTTTAAGAAAATGTTTAGTCATGAACCTTGTAATTTGCTTTGTCTTGTAAATCATTTGAAAAGTGATAAAATCAGATGATATGTATAAATAAGAGAATAAAGTATGGTTAAATAAATAACCAAGTAAAATGAGTTTGTATAAGATAAGTTGTTTTGTAAAACAATGTCTTGTGAAAAGTATGTTATTTGTATAAAATGTTATATGTCTAAATTGAAATGATTCAAATAACGCTACGATATGTAATACCATACAAGCACTTATATATAGGAAGTACCAGCGGCGTATCCACCATGCTTGTATCATATTACACACGCCTCGTTACTTAAATCACTTACTCAAACCAAACCACCAAAGTAAACTGTTTATGTAAAATCAAATGTCAAAATGTTTGTGTGAAAACCATGTCTAATGTCTATGTCTAATGTAAATCATGAATTGTGTATATTAATGTCTAAATGTTTATGTCTAATGTAAATCATGAACTTTGTATATCAATGTCAAAATGTTTATGTATGGTAAGTGAAATATATCAACTAAACCATATGTAAAATGCAAAAAAACAAGGTATTGAAGTAAAACATGGTTTAAATCAAAGTTATGTTTTGTGTAATAAATGCATGCTATACTGATATAAACATCTATGCGGTATTGTGAAAATGCATACATCCAAGCCTTGTGACTGTGGTGATAGACCCCAAAACGAATTTAAAGGTTTATCTGTGTTATGTTTATCGAATTCGGTCATTCCTTCCACCCAAACAAACCTAGGGTTCAGGAACGGGAGTTGTCAAGTCCTCTGGTACCATTACCTACTAACGAGCGGCGTAGCTAATGTTAATGAATGTACATTGTCTCATTTGAACAAACCAAATGTCATACCAAAATGTGAGCATGTGATGAATAACAAATGTACTAAATACGCACACAATGGGCATACATAGCATAAAATGTAATGTAAAACAATGTACTAAGTACGCACACAATGGGCATACATAGCATAAAATGTAATGTAAAACAATGTACTAAGTACGCACATAATGGGCATACATAGCATAAAACAAAATGAAATCATGTACTATAAATATACTAATGAACATAGCAAGTATATGATGTGAAAACAGGAAAGCATGAAAGTAACAAGTAGGCACATGTGTTTCACCCCAAAACAGTTTGGAAAACAGTAAAAGAGGGGTCTATGTACTCACTTGAGATTGCTCAATAGACTTCAGATATCCACCAAGTAAGGCTAGAAGGTCACGAATATCAAACGGTACCTAATATAGGTATCTACATTAATAAACGGACCTAAATCGGAGGATCGGATAGAATGAGGGATCGTAAACCAAATGAGTATGGGAACTCATGTAATATGGTTTAACAAAGCCTACATACTACAATAAAACGTAACCTAAGTGCTTACGACCCATTACGACCCGTTTAGGTAGCTTATGCTACTTTAACGCGTCGTTCGCGTAAAACGCGTTCGGACTGCCTAACTAGTCCTATGACAAGTAAAATATGCCTTAACATGTCTAATATTGTTGCCCAATCATTTTAGATCTCAAAAGTTATGTTACATATGCTTAAAATGAATTTTGGCGTAAAAAGGGCATTTTGGTAATTTACCTAAGGCATATAAACTACCTATCATACAACTACTTAAACGAAGCGACCATAAGGTATAACCTCGGAAGGTTATTCCCTATATACTACGGTCACCTAATGTGTTTGGTCGGATCATAATGATCGACCAAACGAGTCGGGTTCGAAAGTATAAGCGATTGTTTAGATCGCTTACCTTACGACCCTATATAAGCACTTAAACTAAAAGTGACGAGCTAAGCATGTTAAAACATGCTTACCTAAGTTTAGAAAACAGGTTTGGTTACAAAATACGCGTAAATGCGCATTTTGGCCGAAACTACGACTCGTCACTGAGCCTAGATAACGTGGTAATCAGTAGGTATAGTCTCTAGGGACTATAACCATCGTGATTACGCTCACGTTATGAAGTTCAAATGAACTTCGCATTGACCATAAACTTGTCAACGCAGAAAGTCAAACAAAGTTTGACTTTTAACGCTAAACGAATAAAGAGAACGAAGGAACACTTACAAAGGGTCCCCGCTAGTAAATCTTGATCGAATAGCTCATGTATGAAGTAATGGCTTCAACTTAGAGCTTTTAGATCAGATTTTTGTGGGTTTTTGCAAGTGATGGGGTTGGGTATTTATAGGATTTTCCATATAGAATATTCCTAGCATATTCCAAGCATATTCCTAGCATATTTCAAGCATATTCCTAGCATATTCCTAGCATATTCCAAGCATATTCCTAGCATATTCCTAGCATATTCCAAGCATATTCCTGGCATATTCTTTAGCATATACCTTAGCATATTCCTGGCATATGGCTAAAACGGGTATTTAACTGGGTACCGGGTATTTTATCTAGCGTTTAAATCCCGGTTTATGGCGTTCTAAATTATTTTTATTACTCTATAAAAATAAACGCGCCAAGATATTACTGAAATAAATTTCAGTTGCCAGGACTGGCTGCGTTGTCTGCGTTTTGCAGTAGAAGCACTGTGTTGCGCAGAAACACACGGTACGCGCTTAAACTTTGAAAAATAACGTTTTTAGGCGTTTTAATTTATTTTTCAACACGGACCTGATTAAAATAAGATTTTAATCATAACAGAATATTTGTGGGATTTAAATATTATCCGGTCGGTCACCAACGTTCGTTTGGTCGTACGATCGCGATGTTCGGTTAATTACGACGGAATGCGCATAAGCGCGAAAAACGACCCAAATTGCGTGACGAATGGATTTTTGACAAGCCAAACACTAAATCATAATATTATAATGATTACATAAATTTTTGGTTGTCCGGATGTATTCAGAACGTAAGTTATGCGCGAAAGTGCAAACTTGTGCACTTTTTGACGCTTTTAGTCCCTGAATGACCCAAAAGTTTATTTAAGCACACCGAACCCCTCAAACCCTATTTCTAAGCTATGTAAAGGATATTTATGGTATGTTTAACTTATGGCCATGATCCGGAATGTCTGTTAGAGTTCAAATTGGCATACTTTCGCAGTTTGTCAACTTTAGTCCCTGTAAGCGATTTAACTCGATTTTGCCATACCAAAGCCTTCAAAACATATTTCTAAGTTATGTAAAGGTTATTTAAGGTATGTTAAGCCTATTTCACTATTCCGGAGTGTTCGTTGCATTAAACGGGTTATATTTACGCATCAGTGCGCGTATAACCTTCCAGAAAGCGATTTAAAGCTTGAAATCGAACAAGAATTGATATGTGCAAAGGATACACGTATTTATACAAATCCCAAGTATGAAATACAATATTTCATTGATACAGTATTTGTTTGATGGTCGCAGTGAACCAGGTGTCACAATAAACATGAGAGATGAAAGTAACATTTCTTAAGGGAGTATATATTGTAACACCCCAATCGCGTAATATACAACAACACGCGGCGGAAAACATTGGGGAGTCACGTTACAAATTGTTTCATAACACATGGCTCATAAATTTTTGTTTTATTAAGTTAAATTTTTACATTGTTTAATGCACAACAATTGTCTTGTAGGTTTTAAAGTCACCAAGGCCCAAGTCTGCCCTATGTGAATCATGCTCATAGACAAACGTAAACACCTGAAACACATGTGAAAATAGGTACATCAGCATAAAAATGCCTGTGAGTTACATAGGTTTTGTTGTTGAGGATTCATGGCCTTGATTTTGTTAAAATAAATGTTTAACTCAAAAGTAGCCGTGAACCGTTGTAAAAATGTTTTCTTTTGTAAAACCATATGAAAATCGATGTGAAAATCAAATGATTTAAAAGAAATAATGCATGGTTAAATAAATAACCAAATGATGTATTTGTATAAAAAGTATCATGTTCTTGTTCAAAATGTTTTATATGTAAAAACAATGCCTTGTGAAAAATGTGTCATGTCTCTATATAAAATGTATCATGTTTCTGTCTTTGTCGAAGTGGTTTAAATAACGCTACGTTATGTAATATCATAAAAGCACTTATATATAGGAAGTACCAGCGGCGTATCCACCATGCTTTTATCATATTACACACGCCTCGTTATTTAAATCACTTATCAATAATCATCAAAAATGTATTGTTTAAACCAATGTCAGAATGTTTATGTGTAAACAATTTTCAATGTCAAATGTAAACCATGTTTTGTATAATCAAAGGTAGTGCATGGCAAGTAAAAAGTATCTACTCAAACCATATGTATAATGTCAATGTGTAACCAAATGTCATATATGGTGAATAAAAAGTATTTACTCAATCCCATATGTAAAATGTTCAAAACAGTGTCTTTGAATAAACCTAAGTTTAAATAAAAAGTTATGTTTTGCAGAAACTAATGCTTTATGGTTATAAACATTTATATGGTTTGTTAACGAATACATTCAAGCCTAGATGTCTGTCAGATAAACCCTTATAAAGGCAAAGGTTTATCAATGTTTATCGGGTTCTGTCATTCCGCAGATGGATACTTCCAAACACACTAGGAAGCGGGAATGAGGTTATCAAACCTATGGTAGACTATATATACTTCCGGTCGGCGGGATAATGTTAATGAATGTATCATTGTTCCGTTAAACATACCAAATGTCATAACCAATGTAAGCACGTTATGTAGAAACTATGTACTAAGTATGCTAAGTAAACATACGTAGCAGGAAATGTTCATGAAATCAATGTGCTAGCTTGCTCAGTAAACACACATAGCAAAACAAAATGGGAATTCATGTACTATATGTGTACTAGGTGAACATAGCATGTATATATCATAAAAGCAATGAAAGCATGAAAGTAACACGTAAGCACAAGTGTTTCACCCCAAAACATTTGAAAGCGGTAAAAGAGGGGAGTATGTACTCACTTGGGATTTCTTATTAGTCTTGAGAATAAGACCAACTAAAGCTTCAAGGATCACGGAAATCAAACGGCACCTATTATAGGTAACTATATTATTAATCGGATCCTAAATCGGGAGATAGGATAGAATGTGGTTCTTTAAATCAAATGAGTATTTGAACTCATATGGCATGATTTAATGGACCTAACATTCTGATTTGGAAGTCTACCTAAGTGCTTTTGACCCGTTTCGACCCGTTACGGTAGTTTAAGCTACTATAACGTGTCGTTTGCATAAAACTAAGGTTGGATGGTTATCTATGTCCTATGTCAAGTCTTACATGCCCAATTATGCCTAAATATGTTACTAAATCTGATTATATGTCAAAAACTTGATCTCATATGCAAAATATGTATTTATGCTTCAAAAGGGCATTTTGGTCATTTTCTATGGGCATATAATCTACTTAACAAATAACTAACCAACCTATGTGATCATAAGGTATAACCTCAGTAGGTTATTCCCTATGCAACTATGATCACTAAATAAGCTTGGTCGGATCCTAATGATCGACCAAACGGGTCGGGTTTGAAAGTCTAAGCGGTTGTTTAGACCGCTTAACTTACGATCCTAAACAAGCACTAAACTAGTAGTGACAAGTTAAACATGTTAAATTATGTTTAACTAACTTAGAAAACTGATTTGGTATCAAAACAAAGGGTTTTGATAACTAAAAATAGTTCTGTCGCAAAATGCACGTAAATACGCATTTTGACCGAAACTTTGACTCGTCACTACACCTAGTCAACGTGGTAATCAGTAGGTATAATCACTACGGATTATAACCATCATGATTACAATCACGTTGCAAAGTTCAATTAAACTTTGACTTGACCAATTGATGGTCAAAACCGAAAGTCAAACTGTTGGTCAAACTATTTGACTTTCAGCTCTAATGGCTGAAAAATAACTACTAAGCCATGAAAGAACACTTACAAGGTGTTCAAAGGCTAGAAGGAAGGTATTAGAACTCAGGTAGGTGGCTCCTTAGCAAGAATTCCTCCACTTAGAGTTCAAATATGAGAAATGAGCAATGAACAAGGAAGAGATGAGGGGTATTTATAGTTGTGTTAATGCTCTAAGATCATTACAAGTGGATTGTGTGATCACCAAGCAAGAAATCTGGACCATACAAGTGTTTAGGGACAGCTAGCATGACTTGGAGAAGTGCTAACTTGGTCATCACACAAAGAAATTGAAAGAAAGGCCCCTGAATTATCAAACCCATGCTGAAAATGAAGTTTCTGTCCAGATCAGGTGGTGGCGCGGCCCCACAGCATAGCCCCTAGGCTGTGGCGTGACGCGAAGGTGTGGGCTGCAACTTTCAGAAGTTGGTAGAAACAGCCCCTTCACACTCTAACTTGCATTTTTGACGTATTTAACCTCCGTTAATCCATTTTCAAGGCTCTACAAGGTCGTCAAAGTATAGGGGACCTGAAATATGCTCGGAAATATCACAGATGTCGGTTCGTTTGGTCGTACGGTCACGTTGTTCGGTTAATTACGACGAAACTCGAACGGACGCGAAAACGATCCAAATTAAGCGACGAATGCTATTTTTGCATTCCGATCACTAAAATAAAATATTTTAGTGACTACAAAAAGTTTTGGATGTCCGGATGTGGTCAGAACGTAAGATATGCGCGTAAATGCAAACTTACGCCATTTTTGACGCTTTTAGTCCCTGTATGATCAAATAAGCGTATTTTCGCATACCGAACCACTCAAAGCTTATTTATAAGATATGTTAAGGTTATTTATGGTATGTTTAGCTTATGATCAAGTTCCGAAATGTACGTTGCCATACGAAACGGCAGACTTTTGCAGTTTGACGCAAATAGTCCCTGTGAGCGAATAAACTTGATTTTGCCATACCAAACCCTTTAAAACTTATTTCAAAGTTATGTAAAGGTTATTTAAGGTATGTTAAGCTTATGTTGCTATTCCGGAGTGTTTGTCGCACTAAACTGATTATGTTTACGCATCAGTTTGCGAATAACTTTCCAGAAAGCGTTTAAGGGTTTGAATTTGAACAAGGATTGATATGTGCAAATATCATAGATAACTACACAATCCAATAAAAAACACAAGGTTTTATTGTTTATGGAATTGTTCGGGATTGGTTGGTGATAACTGTAGGCACAGTTATCACATATATCAGTAAAGGGTACTCTAAAGTAGTAGGCATAGTCATCAAGTGCTTAGAAAATAAGAGAGATACCACAGAATGTGTTGCACCAGTATCAAACAAGGCATAGTGTCACACCCCGACCGCGTAAAACAACAAGCGGCAGCGGAAACGTCGGGGAGTCGAGCAACAGAATTATTGTTTCACAACCATGGTAATTAAAGTTTTGTTTTATTTATTAACAAAGTGGATTACATTGTCTTAAAACAAAGAAACAAGGAGTACATAATAAAGTTAAACTATTCTAGCTTCATTTTATGTCACTAAGGTACAGGTCCGCCTAAGTGTATCTTGATCATTCCTATGCATCAGCTCCTGAAAACACATGTGAAAATAGGTACGTCAACATAAAAATGCCTGTGAGATACATAGGTTTATTGATTTAGGATTCATGACTTGTATTTGAAACAAATGTTTAACAAAAGTTAGTCATGAATCTTATTAAAAGTATTTTCTTTTATAAATCATACGAAAAATCGATAAGGACTTAAGATGTTATAAAAGAAAGATGTGTGGTTAAATAAATAACCAGGTAAAATGAATTTGTATAAGATATATTGTTTGTAAAACAATGTTTTGTAAAGTTATGTTCTTTGTGTAAAAATGTAATTTGTCTAAATTGAAATGGTTTAAATAACGCTACGACATGTAATATCATAAAAGCATTTATATATAGGAAGTACCAGCGGCGTATCCACCATGCTTTTATCATATTACACACGCCTCGTTATTTAAATCACTTACCCAAACAAACCACCAAAATGTCTTGTTTAAACAAATGTCAAAATGTTTATTTGTAAACAATGTCTATTGTCAAATGTAAATCATGTAATGTGTAATCAATTGTTATGTATGGCAAGTGAAATGTGTCAACTAAAACCATATGTAAAATGCACAAAACAATGTATTGATATAAATCATAGTTTAAATCAAAAGTTATGTTTTGTAAAATAAATGTATGCTTTACTAATACAAACATCTATGCGGTAATGTTAAAACGCATACATTCAAGCCTTGCGACTGTGGAGACAAACCCTTAAACAAATTAAAGGTTTATCAAAATTTATGAATATCGGATTCAGTCATTTCCTACTTCCAAACAAACCTAGGATGCCAGAAATGAGAGTTGTCAATTCCTATGGTACCACTACTTACTACCGGGCTGCATGGCCAATGTTAATGAACGTACTTTTGTCCCGTTAAACAAACCAAATGTCATACCAAATGTAAGCATGTTATGTGAAAACAATGTACTAAGTATGCAAAAATGAACATACATAGCATGAATATGATGTAAATCAATGTGTACGATGCTGAAATGAACAAATGTGTTTATGAAATCAGTGTACTAGCATGTTAAATATACATAGCAAAAACATGGATGAAATCATGTACTATACATGTATTATATGAACATAGCAAGCGTATGATATAAAAACATGAAAAGCACGAAAGTAACAAGTAGGCACATGTGTTTCACCCCAAAATGTTTGAAAATAGTAAAAGAGGGGACTATGTACTCACTTGAGAATGCTTAGAAGTCTTTGAATAACAACCAAGCAATGCTAGAGGATCACGGAATCAATCGGCACCTAATATAGGTAACTATGTTAATAAACCGGACCTAAATCGGAGGATCGGATAAAATTAGGTTTCGTAAACCAAATGAGTATTAGAACTTACGTGATATGGTTTAACAAAGCCTACATTCTAAATCGAAACCTATCCTAAGTGCTTACGACCCATTACGACTCTTTAGGTAGCTTATGCTACTTTAACGCGTCGTTCGCGTAAAACGTGTTCGGACTGCCTAACTAGTCCTTTGACAAGTATTATATGCCTTAACATGTCTAATAATGTTGCTTAATCAGTTTAGATGTCGAAATTTAAGTTGCATATACTTAGAATGAATTTTTACGCAAAAAGGGCATTTTGGTCATTTTCCTAAGGCATATAAACTACCTATCATACAACTAACTAAACGTAGTGACCATAAGGTATAACCTCGGAAGGTTATTCCCTATACAACTATGGTCACAAAAATGTGTTTGGTCGGATCCTAATGATTGACCAAACGGGTCGGGTTCGAAATTCTAAGTGGTTGCTTAGACCGCTTATCTTTACGACCCTATATAAGCACTAAACTAAAAGTGACGAGTTAAACATGTTAAAACATGTTTAACGAAGTTAGAAAACAAGTTTGATATCAAAACAAAGGGTTTTGATACTCATGAATAGTTTGGTTGCAAAATACGCATAAACGCGTATTTTGACCGAAACTATGACTCGTCACTATGCCTAAATAACGTGGTAATCAGTAGGTATAGTCACAAAGGACTATGACCATCGTGATTACGCTCACGTTGCGAAGTTCAAACGAACTTCGTGTTGACCATTGACTGGTCAATGTAGAAAGTCAAACATTGTTTGACTTTCATGCTTAAAAACGCATAAAAGCATGAAAGAAGCTTACAAGAGGTCCAAGCAATGAAGATAGAATAAGAAAACCAGAAGATTAGGACCTTCAACCAGAAGGGATAGTCCCAGTTTCTCCAGAAATGAGAAAAATTCTAATTTGTGCAAGTGTGAAGTGAAATGGGGGTGGGTTTATATAGGATTTCCAAAACCGTTAGGACCGTTTCTCGATTTTTAGGCTTCAGTTTTGGCCCTCCATGTGTACCCACTGTTTTACAATACCAGGGGAGTCCAAAACCAGCTCAAAGTATTGCAAGAATTGCATAAAAACCCATGAAAATCAACCGAGTTGCTGAAAATTGTTCTGCTGAAAAAAGGCGCTCTCGCGCCATGCGCCAGGAGCACTTCAGTCTGGCGCGTGGCATGAGGGAGCCTGTTTTTGCCAAAGTTTCATTTTTGGCAGAACAGGTCCCTACATGCTATAAAGTTGATTTTTGACACGTTTAAGCCCCGTTAACCCATTTTCAAGGCTCAATAATGATGCCAAAGTATAGGGGACATGAAATATGCTTGAAAATATCTCGGATGTCGGTTCGTTTGGTCGTACGGTCACGATATTCGGTTAATTATGAAGAAACACGAACGGACGCGAAAAACGATCCAAATTACATGACGAATGGAATTTTAGCATGCCAATCACTAAAATAAAATATTTTAATGATTACAAAATTTTTTTGGATGTTCGGATATGTTCAGAACGTAAGATATGCACGTAAACGCAAACTTATGCACTTTTTGACGCTTTTAGTCCCTAATTGACCAATAAGTTTATTTTAGCAAACCGAATCCCTCAAAGCCTATTTCTAAGCTATGTAAAGGATATTTAGGGTATGTTTAGCTTATGATCAAGTTTCAGAATGTTTGTTACTATACGAATCGGCATAGTTTCGCAGTTTGACGCAAATAGTCCCTGTAAGCGAATAAACTTGGTTTTGCCATACCAAACCCTTTAAAACTTATTTCTAAGTTATGTAAAGGTTATTTAAGGTATGTTATGCATATATTGATGTTCCAGAGTGTTTTTCGCATTAAACTGATTACGTTTACGCATCAGTTTGCGTATAACTTTATAGAAAGCGATACAGAGTTTGAAATTGAACAAAAATGAAAACGTGCAAAATATCAAACATAAATAAACAAACATTGGGGCCAAATAACATTGTTTTATTGATAATTGAACAATTTAGAGTTTGTACAATGATTACAAGCACAGATGTCACAGTCTCCCCTACTTGAGGAAATTTCGTCCCGAAATTTATTTAGAGGAAACTTGTGAGAAAAGATGCGGATATTTCGCCTTTATTTGATCTTAGCGAACTTTGACAAGTGGAATGCGCTTGCGTTTGAGCCACTTGACTTCACGTTCCACGATTTCCACAGGTTTCTCAACAAAATGCATCGTGTCATCAACACGAATTTCATCAAGCGGTATGTGGAGGTTCTCATCAGCTTGACACTTTTTGAGATTGGACACGTGGAAGGTCGGATGAACATTTCCAAGTTCAGGAGGTAACTCAAGTCTGTAGGATACCTTTCCGATTCTTTTGACGATCTTAAATGGTCCAACATATCTAGGTGTAAGTTTTCCTGTCTTTCCAAATCTGATCACACCTTTCCAAGGTGAAACCTTAAGTAGAACGCGATCACCGACTTGAAATTCCAAGGGCTTGCGTCGTCGATCCGCGTAACTCTTTTGACAGCTTCGAGCTGTCTGAAGGTTATCACAAACTTTCTTAACCTTATCCGTTATCTCTAGAATAAGCTCGGGTCCAGTAAGCTGAGCCTTACTGATCTCATTCCAGCAGACTGGTGAACGACATTTTCGCCCATAGAGAGCTTCGAAAGGAGCCATGTTGATGCTGGAGTGATAACTATTGTTGTAGGAGAATTCAATCAACGGAAGATACAAATCCCAACTACCACCAAAATTGATCACACAAGCTCTAAGCATATCCTCCAGTGTTTGGATTGTTCTTTCAGATTGACCATCAGATTGCGGATGATATGCTGTGCTCAAATTAAGTTGGGTTCCCATAGCAGATTGCATGGTTCTCCAAAAACAAGACGAGAATCAAGCATCTCTATCAGAAATAGTGTTCAAAGGAATGCCATGACGAGATACAATTTCATCCACATAGATTTTAGCCAGCTTATCGGCAGATAGATCCTCACGGATCGACAAGAAATGTGCTGATTTGGTTAGACGATCAACAACTACCCAAATAGCATCATGACCTCTTTTAGTGCGCGGAAGTTTGGTAATAAGATCCATTGCAATGTTTTCCCATTTCCAAACTGGAATCTCTGGTTGCTCCAATAATCCAGAGGGTTGTTGACGTTCAGCCTTAACCTTAAGATAAGTAAGGCATTTAGACACTTATAAGGCAATGTCTTTCTTCATACTGGGCCACCAAAACTGGGTTCGAAGATCCTTATAGATTTTGTCTGCACCAGGATGAATAGAATAACGAGACTTATGAGCTTCATCCATAAGCAAAGTGCGAAGATTATCTTGACTTGGGACCCGCAAACGGTCAATGAAATAATACAATCCATTGTCTTTCAGCTTGAGATTAGGCTTAATATGAAATGGTAATTCCTTACCCATCAACTCTTGTGAAACACAAGTATGTTGAGCCTGAGAAATACGGGATTGAATATCAGATCAAACTTGAACACAATGAAGCTTGACATGCTCTTTACGACTCAATGCATCAGCCACGACATTCGTCTTACCAGGATGGTAGCGAATTTCACAGTCATAGTCGTTTAGAAGTTTAACCCATCGTCGTTGCCTCATGTTAAGTTCTTTCTGATTGAAGATATGCTGAAGACTTTTGTGGTCAGTGAAAACCACACATTTTGTACCATAAAAATAGTGTCTCCAGATTTTGAGAGCGAATACAACTGCACCTAACTCAAGATCATGAGTCGTGTACTTATTCTCGTGAACCTTTGTAGGATCGGATTGCGACCTAAACGAGTCGTTCGGAAGAGTTCTAGTCCGTTTCAAAGGCGGAAACAGAGAAACGAACGAGTAAACAGCTTGATATTCACTTTAATCTTCTTGTATATTGATATTACAACCTTTACAATCAGAAGGATAACCGGCAGCACCTCGGTACACTTGGCTAAAAACTGTTCGAACTGTTACAACTGAAATGACACGATGCATATTTATAAGGAACATGATTTCGCTTGAAGCTCTCAAGCGAAATCTACATATTAATCTTGAAGCGAAATCATTCATGAAATCCATGCAATTTGTCTTGAAGCGATCTTGTCTTGAAGCGAAATATAACAATCTGATGTAAACTTCATGCATTTCACTTTTGTCCTTTTGTGTGGATGATGCAATCAATGATGTCACTAGTGTGATGTCATCATCAAGGATGATGACATCATGCTTGATTATATCCGCACCGAACCCGCACCGAACTGAGACTTGATACAAGACGAAGACGACAGATGTGTGCACCAACAGACTCCCCCTCAGATGTTGACGAGTCTTAAGTGTCGAGTCTTCACAATCTTCAGTCTTTATCAGTCTTTGAGCTTTCTTCAGGATCTCTATCTGGCTCTATCCTATCTCCAATTCTCTCTCCCTCTAACAGACTCCCCCTCAAAACATGCTGGGATCGTAGTCTGACTTTTACAGTATCAGAATCCTCAGGTATCGGAACCTGGCACTCTATCTGCTATCCTGCACATCCTCTACCCAAAAATAAGATTCACAAGAATAAAATATTTAACAATTTGTCAAATATCATGTACCAACACTGATCCTTCTTCAATCAATATATAATCAAACATTAACAATGATCATTTAACAAATTTTTTTATCTCTGAAAAAAAACTTTTCAATTAAAATCACCCAAACCTATTCGTCATGTTTAGCACTCGGAATTTTGAAATTCAACTCTTCAACATCAGTTGTCTAAAATCTTTTTGAATTTTGAAAATTTATGCTAAAACACACCGAAAATCTTTTTGGAATTTTTGATATAACTGGAATAAAATGCAGTAAAGAAAATATTTACAGACACTATTTTTGTGAGTTTGTGTAAGAGGATCATATCAGTTTTTGAGACCAATCACCAACACCGTTAAGCTTTAAACATTTTAAGTTCTAAACAATTCACCTAGATTGTCAGTATACTTGTCCACTTAAATTTTCACACAAAGTTCAACTGCTTCGAGATACGAATTAGTGTTTTAGGACTTAAACATCTACATGTGTCCCACCTCAGTATATACTCCCGTATCCAGACCCCAGTATTCAGTCTTACAGGTGAGTATACCTAGATGATATCTGTAAGGGGAATAAATTATGCAACCGTGATAGCTCAGGTCAGAACTTCCGTTCAGCAGAGAGCCTAGTTGACTTTTAGGTGTGTCCCCTTTAGAGGATCTTTTGTATTACAACAGCCATGATTAGCATTTTTCAATGTTTCATCATTTTTTTAGCTGAGGGCGATGCTATATTTCAAGCAAGCAGAAAGTATTCTCCGGGGACTAGGCCATTGCTTCCGCAAAATCAGAAGTCCCGGGATAATACCCCAGATATCACTGAGTATAAAGACCTAGTATCTCAGAATACGGGACCCTTCAAACAAGATTTCAGGGGTTACCTATATATCCTGGAGGTGTTCCCCACGTAGACGCAAGTAAATTTAGGTTTATATCTCTTCACAATCTACTAAATGTGCAAAAACCTACTCACACATCCACAGTGAGATCGTTTATCACATTTTTTACTTTACATTTCTTTAGCATGCTGTGACAGTCCACTGATGTACTATCATTTCCTCTTTTATACAACAAAACTCTTTTTTGAATTTTATCATGTTTTTTACTTTTTCAAATTTTCAAATGTTTTTGGATTTTCTGAAATTTTTACTCCCCCTAAAATGCAAACACATTTTAGGAAATTTGAACACAAACTGTACAATAAAATGACAACTGATATCAAATCACTTCAAATCGCCATCCACTTGGCATAAACAATCAGAACTCCCCCTCACAACAAACTATTTTCCCATTGTGATTTCAAAACACTTAAGTTTGTTTTAATCAAATGGTTTTTCCGGAAAATTAGTTTAGTTGATTTTCAAATCATTTGTAGATTAGGGGTTTGTTTCATCACATTGTTTCTCAATCATTTGTAGAAAATCAAGTACAACTTAATGTCCCTGATTTACCACTTGTAAGTCGAAATCACTTTCGTGAATTTCTCAAGAAATGTGCCGATTCCTGCTCCACTTAAACCAACCTGGGAGCTCCGGCAAGTCCGGTTTTTACTCAAACATTACGTCCACCCAAGCTTCACCAGCCTTGGGTGACTTTGGTGGCAAACATCTATCCCACCAACATTTTGATTTATAAAATTCTTGTGCACCTTTTACCTTCCTATCAACCATCTTACCGAAAATATGTTTGACTTTCCCGTTGAAAGCCTTCTCAACATCAAATTCTCCCTTATCAGCAAAGAATTGATTTGAGATCTCTACCTTCCCAACTTTCGACTTCCAATTTTCCTTTGACAATGAAGGAAAATTTTCATCGTTCACCTCAGGAACGGAATTCACAATCTTTTTCTCAACAATTGACTCCTCTGATTTTATGGAATCAGATTCATTGTCAGAACTTCTTTCAGATTTTACAATCCATTTTTGTTTGGTTAAATCAACACTTCTTTTGTAAAACCGTTTTGAAGTTTCACCAACTTCCAAAGTCGATTTATCAACATTTTTCTTTTTCATTTCAGAGTTAGAAGAAACTCCCTGTTCTTTGTAGTTGGTCTTGGGGCAATTCCAAGCTATGTGTCCAACTTCCTGGCATTTAAAACAAGTTCTTCGATCAACTCTTTGAGCAAACTTTCTCACATTCTTCTTCACTTCAGCAAGAAACTCTTGATTGGATTGTTTCCAGAATGGTTTCTTCTGCTCATCTTCACAACTTCCACCTGCAACAAATTTTGTTTTAGGTTTATAAGTTTTCTGATTTTGATAATTTTCAGGAGGAATAAATCCTAAACCTTTCTTTTTGAGATTACCGTTGTAGTTTGGTTTCTTTCGATAACCATAACCAGAACTATAACCTTTTTTCTTGTTCAATCTCTGTTGAACTCTTGAAGTGTATTTTTTAGGTTTTTCATCAAGATTTAAATCTTTTAAATCAGAAATATTAATTTCTGTTAATTTGAAAACCTGTTTGATCATTTCAGATTTTACACTTCTGATTGGAAATTCCTCATCAGAATATAATTTGTCTGAATCATTCAAAGTATAAGCCACTTTGATTGATCCGTCATTCAAATTAGATTTTGATAACAGGAATTCTCTATTGTAAACCCTATTAACCGGTGAACTCGGACTCTTTTCTGACGAACTCTGACTTTCAGACTTAGACTCCGGTTTTGACTCCTCATCCGTATCCAACACCTGATCGACAACTTTCTTTACTAACTCAGACTCATGATCAGTGTCAGACGCTGTGAATGTAACATCAATATTGTTTGGTAATTCATCAATGATTTCAGACTTTAACTTGATGTTGACTGCCTTTTTTAGATGCTGTTCATTTGGATTCCTGGGAGAATAAGTTTCATGGATCGGAGGCGGACATCTGTTATACTTGACACTTGGTTTCTTACCAGTATCAGTATCTTCAATCTTTTTGTCCATGAACGCTTCTAGACCTGCAACAGTAGGATAAACATGATCAATCAAATAATCACAAGTAGTATAGCTTAGCAACAATCGTTTAATCCTTTCACTCTCAATCTTCTCAATTTCCACTTCTTTCTTTAGCTTTGCACAATCTTCGATGTACTCATTGATGACTTTCTGCTTTGTCATTAATGTTGCACTCATTTTATCCATTGCTTTTTCGGTTTCTGTATTCGTCTTCTTCAGACTATCAACTGTCCTGTTCAGTACATCGTACGACTCCTTCACATACTTCACATCAGACAGTAAATCTTCTTTAATCTTCTCTAAATCAGCAATCTTCGTATCTTTTTCTTCACAAGCTTTGCAAGACTCTGAACACTTCACACATGGTTTTTCAACTTCAACCAATTTTTCAACTATCTTTTCAACCTCGACAGTCTTTTCAACTTCAACAAGTTTCTCAATTTCAACAATTTTTTCTACTTCAACAATTTTTTCAACTTCGACCAGTTTTTCAACTTCAACTATTTTTTCAATTTCAACAAGTTTTTCCACCACTTTCTCCACTTCAACGATTTTCTCAATTACTTTCTCAGTCACTGGTTCAACATTTGCTTCTCCAGCTTCTGTCTTTGTCTTTTCATCAGCTTGCATTTTTGTTGCTTCCAGCTCTTTCCTCAATCTTGCCATCTTCTTCTGATACAGCATCTCCATTTTATCTGCAAAAAACAAATTAAAACTAGTAGGATCAATGCCTTTTCTGGCTCTGTTGAGATGTTCTTCCTCATCATCAGTATCTACATCACTTCCAAGATCTGGAAAAATCGGTATTCTTTTCTGATTAACCTCATCTTCACCTAGAATTCGAGCAACAAAGCCTGATTCTGATGGAATGTATTTATCCCAACTAAATCCCTCGGCAACTTTTTCGTCATCTTGATGAATAATTAAAGCTTTCTTCTTTCCATCATCAGTAGCATGAGCATGTACAATTTGAGGTTGTTGAGTAGTCTGATGGAAGATTGATTTCTGATAATAATTGTTTCTATCTTGATTCCCGGTAGTTTCTTTACTTTTGCACTCTCGTTTAAAATGACCTTTTCCTTTACAACGGAAACAGGTAACCTTTGATTTATCAAATCCCAATGGAGAGGTAGCCATTCCTCGAAATTCATCCCTACCAGTAATCTCTTGAAACTTCTCAGCTCTCCTCCAAGCATTTGCTAAGCACCATTTGATATCCATCACTTCAAGTTCTTCAGCATCAATTTGGTCGTAATCTTCTTTGGTAAGCATCGGATTCCCAATCTTCCCACCGATCAAACTTTCGTAAGATTCTAACATAGTAACCAGTGATGCCATGTGTTGCTTGGCAACTTCCGGAGACAGATTCTGACCATTTTGAATGTTTAAAGTAACATTGCACTGAAGATTTGTTGAGTTTTGTTGTTGAGGACTTGATGTTGTAAAGTTTGGATCAAAACTTGAGAACGAAGGTGAAGATCCACCACTCTGTGTCACACTACTACCCTTTGTTCCAGATGAACTGTCAGCTTTGATACCAATTGTAGGATCGGATTGCGACCTAAACGAGTCGTTCGGAAGAGTTCTAGTCCGTTTCAAAGGCGGAAACAGAGAAACGAACGAGTAAACAGCTTGATATTCACTTTAATCTTCTTGTATATTGATATTACAACCTTTACAATCAGAAGGATAACCGGCAGCACCTCGGTACACTTGGCTAAAAACTGTTCGAACTGTTACAACTGAAATGACACGATGCATATTTATAAGGAACATGATTTCGCTTGAAGCTCTCAAGCGAAATCTACATATTAATCTTGAAGCGAAATCATTCATGAAATCCATGCAATTTGTCTTGAAGCGATCTTGTCTTGAAGCGAAATATAACAATCTGATGTAAACTTCATGCATTTCACTTTTGTCCTTTTGTGTGGATGATGCAATCAATGATGTCACTAGTGTGATGTCATCATCAAGGATGATGACATCATGCTTGATTATATCCGCACCGAACCCGCACCGAACTGAGACTTGATACAAGACGAAGACGACAGATGTGTGCACTGGATCTTTGGGCTCGGGCTAGGGGTAGTCTCAAACTTGTTCCCTCGGTAATACAAACTGACATCTTGTTTGGCATTTGGATTTGTCATGATAGCTGTTTTCTGAATATCCAACTCATGCTCTTCAATCCTTTGAATAAACTGAGCCAAATTCATATTTTCAGACTTTCTTGTATGTTTTAAGATCAGCAAATACGTTCCCCATTTCTGTTGTGGTAATGCTTCAGCAAGTTTATCAACCCACTCATCATCCTCTTTCTCAATGTTAAATCTTTTCATTTCTAAGACTAGATGACAATATCTATCAATGGTATGCTTTGTAGTTTCATGATCGAAGGCTGAAAACATATCAAATGATTTTTTTAGTAAAGCCTTTCTGTTCTTGATCATATATGCGCTTCCTTGGAATTTCTGAATCAATGCTTCCCAAATTGATTTAGCTGTACCATTATGTTGGAGCAAAACAAATATATCTTCTTTTATTGCTTGCTGAAGAATACTGATCATCATTTTCTCACTTGTGAATTTTAATTTGTCAATCTCTGAGTAGTCCTCAAATGCTTTTTCCATCCCACGGTCATTCTTTGGTTTCTCATAGTCTTTCAACAATGAACACCATGCATCAAACTTGTAAGCTTGTACCCAGTTCTCAAATCTATTCTGCCATCCTTTAAATTCTTCAATGTACATAAGCTTTGGTGGTTTTTGATGCGTTCCCGTTTCATTTTCACTATATAAATTTTCAGCAGCAGTAACCGGAGCGACTGGTGTGGCAAACGCGTTGTAGAAATCCTCTTCCATGTCTTCGGCAAACGCCTTGCAAGTACCTTTACAATCGAAAGAGAAACCGGCAGCACTTCGGTACACTTGGCAAAAATCTGTTACAAATGACAAGTCAACTAACCTATATATACTTATCATGATTTCGCTTGAAGCAAACATGAATGCTTCAAGCGACACCTCTCAAGCGAAATTGACATAATTGTCTTGAAGCGAAATTCCCATGCAAACATAATCTGATATCATGCAATTCTGATTCCATGCAACTTTCAACTTCTATTTTGTCTTTAGTGCATGATGCAATCAATGATGTCACTAGTGTGATGTCATCATCAAGGATGATGACATCATGCTTGATTATATCCGCACCGAACCCGCACCGAACTGAGACTTGATACAAGACGAAGACGACAGATGTGTGCACCAACAACCTTCAACTGTCTCAATGCGTAAGCTATGACTTTGTTCCTTTGCATGAGAACACAGCCAAGACCTAATTTGGATGCATCACAGTATATGACAAAATCATCATTTCCCTCAGGCAAAGATAGAATAGGTGCATCACAGAGTTTCTATTTCAAGGTCCGAAAAGCTTCTTCATGTTTGGTTCCCCATTCAAAGGGTTTGTTCTTCTGAGTTAGAGCAGTTAGAGGAACTGCAATCTTCGAGAAGTTTTCAATGAAGCGGCAGTAGTAACCCGTGAGACCAAGAAATGAACGAACTTCAGTTGGAGTAGTAGGCGTATCCCAATCCTTAATCGCACTGATCTTGGAGGGATCTACATGAATACCTTGTTTGTTGACAATATGTCCCAAAAATTGAACTTCCTTAAGCCAAAATTCACACTTGGAGAATTTGGCAAAAAGTTGCTCTTTCTTCAGGAGTTCCAGAGTAAGACGAAGATGCTGCTCATGATCGACTCGAGTCTTAGAATAAATCAAGATGTCGTCGATGAAAACGATGATGAACTTGTCCAAATAAGGCTTACAAACCCTATTCATCAAGTCCATGAAAACAGCAGGAGCATTAGTCAAACCGAATGGCATAACTGTGAACTCATAATGCCCATATCTTATGCGGAAAGCAGTCTTGGGAATATCTTCCTCGAGCACTCGAAGTTGATGATACCCAGAACGTAGATCAATCTTTGAAAAGCAAGTAGCACCCTGTAACTGATCAAAGAGATCATCAATGCGAGGTAGGGGATATCGATTCTTGATGGTAAGCTTGTTAAGCTCACGATAATCGATGCACATCCTGAAAGATCCATCTTTCTTCTTGACAAAAAGAACGGGAGCACCCCAAGGTGAAAAGCTAGGATGAATAAAACCTTTGTCAGAAAGCTCTTGAAGCTGCTTAGATAATTCTTGCATCTCAGACGGTGTAAGACGATACAGAGATCGAGCGATAGGATTAGCACCAAGTACAAGGTCGATACGAAACTCGACTTGGCGTGCTGGGGGTAAACCAGGTAATTCTTCAGGTAACACTTTAGGATAATCCCTAATAACAGGGATATCTTGAATAGACTTACCTTTGCCCTTCTCTCCTACTACATGTGCCAAAAAGGCAATATAGTTCTTGCGTAGATACTTTCGAGCTTGAGTACAAGACATGAGTTTGAGACTACTAACAGGTTTCTCACCACGAACCTTTAGGATCTCACCTGACGAAAGTGGCACACGAACAATCTTCTCAAAACAAACTACTTCTGCGTGATACTTTTCTAACCAATCCATTCCTACTATAATGTCGAAACTTCCAAGTTGAATAGGCGTGAGGTCGATAGGAAAAAGATGGTCATTAAGGTTCAACTAGCAATTTCGAAGAACAGAATCAAGAACAATGGGTTCACCACTAGCAACTTCTACTGTCAAAGGCTTTCCTAGTTTCGTTCTAGACACGTGAAGCAAAGGATCGAATCATAAGGACACAAAACTCTTATCGGCACCTGAATCAAATAGGACAGATGCAGGCTGGTTGTTAACAAAGAACGTACTATTGACCACTTCGTTGTTTGCTCGCGCCTCATTTGCGTTCATGTTAAAGACTCGACCACGAGCCTGCGCCTGATTTGCATTGGCTAACCTCGGACACTGATTTCTGTAATGGGTCAGATCCCCACAATTGAAACACGAACCAGGAGGGTAGTGAGGTCATGCAGCCTGAGCCTGTTATTGAGCAGGTGGTTGAGCAGCTTGCTGAGCTGGGTTATGTGCGGCTTGATTTGGAGCAAAACGATAAACATCGACAAGATGACCTGATTTTCGACAGTTAGCACAGAAACGACAATGAACTTGCGGTTGATGGTGACTATTGCATCTGTTGCACAATTGCGCTTTACCAGCATATTGTTTCTTTGCCAGTGGTTGTGCGGGCTGGTTGGGAGCTTCCTGATTGGCTTGTGCAGTAACAACGAAGTTCTGGGAAGCCTTGCGCTTTCTTGACCTCTTCGTAGAACCAGCTTTCTTACCCTTCTTGTTCTCACCCTTATCAGACGACTGTTTCTTATCCTTGTCACCTTTCCTTTGAAGCTTACCCTTTCTGATTTGCGACTCAGTCAAGGTCGCAGCTAACTCGATTGCCTGACGAACGGTGGTAGGGTTGCTACCAGTGACGATGTCTTGCACGGGGTCAGGTAAACCATCGACATACCTCTCGATAGCTTTTTCGAGTGGGGTAACCAGTGACGATCCCTCATGACTCCGTTCCACCAAGTAAGAGCCCTATTTTGAAACACGCTAGTAGTAAACTCGACTTTGCGATTATCAGGACACTGAACATGATGAAAGGTACTCTCAATGCTCTCAAACCACTGTAGGAGCCCAGTTGCCCCTTCAGAACCACTAAACTTGAGCGGTTTACCCGAATTGAAACTTTTGAAGTTGCATGGAGCATTATTGTTGTTGTTGGCTTGGTTAACTTGAGCAACAATGTCTGGGAGTACAACAGCCATTTGTTGTGAAATGATTGTTGCCAGTTCGGCATTGGGTAACTGATTTTCGCGTCGAGGAGGCATTCTAAAAGAGGTAACATGAGAGAAAATGAGTGAGATGATTAGATGGAAAATGAAATGATACTAAAATTGACAAAAAGCATGGTTAGTGGTCATTTGTTCGTACCACAAAGCAAACAAACGACACACAGTGACTAATCAAAGTAAATGGGTCAAAAATTATGTACCGCGAAGACATGCTTTAGCCTATAAGTGGACACTCACCCCAAGAGTTCCCAGATAAGAGTGACTGGTCCGATTATGTGGATTTGTACGAACACTCTAGCCTAGATAGAAAACCCGAGATACAGGCATCCACACTTCCAGATTGCACGTGTTCACACTATTTAGACCCAAAACTTTGACGAGATTTTGAAAACTTAGAAGGCATTATGCCAAAAGAATCATTCAAGAATGGATGATTGAATTTTCAAAATCATTTTAGAAAATTGGAGGGTTCAAAACCTTATAATAAATCACCTAAGGATAGATGATTGATTTTCAAAAATTGTTTTGGAAAAATTGCGTTCTTGTTTTGGTAATCACCTAAAGATAGGTGACGTGCATGTTTTAAGATCTAAACACAAGATAACTTGTGTTAGGGCCCTAGAAAAGTTATAGTCTAGGTCAAAGCGTTACTAATAACCTAATTCCCTATAACCATTGGCTCTGATACAAACTCTTCTGTCATACCCCGACCGCGTAAAACAACAAACCGTGGCGGAAACGTCGGGGAGTCGAGCAACATAATTATTGTTTCACAACCATGGTAATTAAAGTTTTGTTTTATTTATTAACAAAGTGGATTACATTGTCTTAAAACAAAGAAACAAGGAGTACATAACAAAGTTAAACTATTCTAGCTTCATTTTTTGTCACTAAGGCACAGGTCCGCCTAAGTGTATCTTGATCATTCCTATGCATCTGCTCCTGAAAACACATGTGAAAATAGGTATGTCAGCATAAAAATGCATGTGAGATACATAGGTTTATTGATTTAGGATTCATGACTTGTATTTGAAAGAAATGTTTAACAAAAGTTAGTCATGAATCTTATTAAAAGTATTTTCTTTTATAAATCATACGAAAAGTCGATAAGGAAATAAGATGTTATAAAAGAAAGATGTGTGGTTAAATAAATAACCAAGTAAACTGAATTTGTATAAGATATGTTGTTTGTAAAACAATGTTTTGTAAAGTTATGTTCTTTGTGTAAAAATGTAATGTGTCTAAATTGAAATGGTTTAAATAACGCTACGACATGTAATATCATAAAAGCATTTATATATAGGAAGTACCAGCGTCGTATCCACCATGTTTTTATCATATTACACACGCCTCGTTATTTAAATCACTTACCCAAACAAATCACCAAAATGTCTTGTTTAAACAAATGTCAAAATGTTTATGTGTAAACAATGTCTATTGTCAAATGTAAATCATGTAATGTGTAATCAAATGTTATGTATGGCAAGTGAAATGTGTCAACTAAAACCATATGTAAAATGCACAAAACAATGTATTGATATAAATCATAATTTAAATCAAAAGTTATGTTTTGTAAAATAAATGCATGCTTTACTGATACGAACATCTATGCGGTAATGTTAAAACACATATATTCAAGCCTTGCGACTGTGGAGACAAACCCTTAAACAAATTAAAGGTTTATCAAAATTTATGAATATCAGATTCAGTCATTTCCTACTTCCAAATAAACCTAGGAAGCCAGAAATGGGAGTTGTCAATTCCTATGGTACCACTACTTACTACCGGGCGGCATGGCCAATGTTAATGAACGTACTTTTGTCCCGTTAAACAAACCAAATGTCATACCAAATGTAAGCATGTTATGTGAAAACAATGTACTAAGTATGCAAAAATGAACATACATAGCATGAATATGATGTAATTAATGTGTACGTATGCTGAAATGAACATATGAAACAAATGTGTTTATGAAATCAATGTACTAGCATGTTAAATATACATAGCAAAAACATGGATGAAATCATGTACTATACATGTACTATATGAACATAGCAATGATATGATATAAAAACATGAAAAGCACGAAAGTAACAAGTAGGCACATGTGTTTCACCCCCAAAATGTTTGAAAAAAGTAAAAGAGGGGACTATGTACTCACTTGAGAATGCTTAGAAGTCTTTGAATAACAACCAAGCAATGCTAGAGGATCACGGAATCAATCGGCACCTAATATAGATAACTATGTTAATAAACTGGATCTAAATCGGAGGATCAGCAATGAGGATAGAACATGAAAACGCACAAAAGCAGGAAAGAAGCTTACAAGAGGTCTAAGCAATGAAGATAGAACAAGAAAACCAGAAGATTAGGACCTTCAACCAGAAGGGATAGTCCCAATTTTTCCGGAAATGAGAAAAATTCTGATTTGTGCAAGTGTGAAGTGAAATGGGGGTGGGTTTATATAGGATTTCCAAAACCGTTAGGATCATTCCTCGATTTTTGAGCTTCAATCTTGGCCCTCCATGTGTACCAACTGTTTTACAATACTAGAGGAGTCCAAAACCAGCTCCAAGTATTGCAAAACATGCATAAAAACCCCTGAAAATCAACCTAGTTGCTGAAAATTGTTCTGCTGAAAAAGGGCGCTCTCGCGCCACGCGCCAGGAGCACTTCGGTCTGGCGCGTGGCATGAGGGAGCCTGTTTTTGCAAAAGTTTCTTTTTTGGCAGAACAGGTCCCTACATGCTATAAAGTTGATTTTTGACATGTTTAAGCCCCGTTAACCCATTTTCAAGGCTCAATAATGATGACAAAGTATAGGGGACATGAAATATGCTTGAAGATATCACGGATGTCGGTTCGTTTGGTCGTACGGTTACGATATTCGGTTAATTACGACGAAACATAAACGGACGCGAAAAACAATCCAAATTACATGACGAATGGAATTTTAGCATGCCAATCACTAAAATAAAATATTTTAATGATTACAAAAATTTGTGGATGTCCGGATATGTTCAGAACGTAAGATATACGCATAAATGCAAACTTATGCACTTTTTGAGGCTTTTAGTCCTTGATTGACCAATAAGTTTATTTTAGCATACCGAATCCATCAAAGCCTATTTCTAAGATATGTAAAGGATATTTAGGGTATGTTTAGCTTATGATCAAGTTTTGGAATGTTCGTTACTATACGAATCAGCATAGGTTTCGCAGTTTGATGCAAATAGTCCCTGTAAGCGAATAAACTTGGTTTTGCCATACCAAACCCTTTAAAACTTATTTCTAAGTTATGTAAAGGTTATTTAAGGTATGTTAAGCATATATTGATGTTCCGGAGTGTTTTTCTCATTAAACTGATTACGTTTACGCATCATTTTGCGTATAACTTTCCAGAAAGCGATACAGAGTTAAAAATCGAAACGTGCAAAATATCAAACATAAATAAACAAACATTGGGGCCAAATAACATTGTTTTATTGACAATTGAACAATTTAGAGTTTGTACAATGATTACAAGCACAAATGTCACACATAGATATCACGTTCACCAATGCGTAAATAACCGGAAACTGTACTTGGGGCATTTGCTGCATCATCAGCTGTCAGCACGAACACACGTCCTCCCACACCAAGTCTAGCATTACCCCTGGTATTGGCTTTAGGGGCAAGCTGAGGGCAAGCTTTAATCATGTGTCCTGCATCTCCACATTTGAAACAAAGGCCTTCAACTCGACGACAAATAACTTTGTGAGGTTTCCAGCAAGTGGCACAAGGAGGATCACGATTCGGATGTGGGTTATGCCGATTCAGTGGTTGTGCTCTAATGGAGGCCAGACTTTGTTGTGCTTGGTTTTGTGTGGGCTTATGATTTTGATTTTGATTTCCCTCGTTTCGTGACTTATTGTAATTCTTATCAGAACTATGTTACGGTCTTGGGGTGCCAAGGACTGATCGTTTCTAGCGTGAATAGAAGAGTGATCTTGATTATTTTCCCTTGGGCGTTTGCGGTTATCATTAAACGCCTTCTGACGATGCTTCTTATCATTATCCAAGTTCTTAATCGCGTCAAAAATCTCATTAATGTCATTGAAACGAAGATTCGGGATAAACTTCCTATCCAGGTCACATATAGCCTACTTGAAAGTGTTTGTCTGCTGCTCTATCATGCAAGTAGTGGGGAAAACTAACCAAGTGACAGAAACGGTTCTTAAATTCCATGATAGGCTCATCATTTCTCCTGCATGATGGATGAATACTCTCTCAGATATTCACTACGGTTAGCATCAGTGAAATACTGCCAACAAAACAATGTGCGAAACTCATCCATGAGAGTGTAGTTGCATAATTCTCTCCTCCACGTGTCACACCCCGACCGCGAATGTAGGATCGGTTTGCGACCCGAACGAGTCGTTCAGAAGAGATTTTATCAGTTTCAGAGGCGGAAACTAAGAAACCGATTGCGAAACAGCTTGCGTATCACTTTAACACTGATTATATTGATATACTATCGTTTACAATCAGTCCTCACACCAGCAGCACCTCGGTATGGAATTTCAGAAACCGTTACAAATGAAATGACATGCTAACCTATATATACTATTTAGATTTCGCTTGAAGCAAACATGAAGACTTCAAGCGAAACCTTCCAAGCGAAATCTCACATGAAAATACATTCAAGCGAAATCCTTATCAACTAACATTCTGTTTCAATTTCATGCATTATCACGTGATGTTTTCATGTGATGATGTCACCATTGTTGTCATCATTTGATATGATGACATCATGCTCGATCAAATCCGCAACAAACCCGAGACTCGATATTAAGACGAAGACGACAGATGAATGCACCAACAGACTCCCCCTCAGATGTTGACGAGTCTTAAATGTCGAGTATTCTCAGTCTTCAGTCTTTATCGGTCTTTTTCTTTATTAGCATATACCAGGATCTTCTCTTTGGCTCTAACCTCGTCAGACTCCCCCTCTCATCATGATGTGATCGCCGTCTGGAATTAGCTATCACCTTGAGATCAATCCCTGGCTTTATCTCTGATCAGCTCATTTTCTGCACACATTTTCTCACAAACACATAAGTTTTTACTTAAATCAATAAGAAAAACTTACTGGAAATAGTTACACCAAGTTCAAATTAATGACCCTGATTAACTAATCTCAATCTTTCTTTCTCAAAATAAATTCCTTCTTTTAAACTCACACTCCCAAACCAGTTCATCATGTTCAGCACTCGGAATTTTGAATATTAGCTCTTCAACATCAGTTGTCGAAAATCTTTTTGTATTTTTCAAAATTTATGCTAAAACACACTAAAAACTTTTTGGATTTTTTAATAGAATGAAATGCAGTAAAGAAATAGTTACACACAATATTTTTGTGAGTTCGTGCAAGAGGATCATATCAGTTTTTAAGACCAATCACCAACACCGTTAAGCTTGATTTCATTTTATGCTCTAAACGATTCACATTGATTGACGATATTGTTGTCCACTTAAACTCAAACTAAAAACTTTCGACATGCTTACCGATACGTTTAAGGTATATTAATTTTGCACTAAGTACTTATGGACCCCACGATCTCAGCATATCCCCTCATCATGCAATACACTGACCCAAGTAATGCCTTTAAACTTTTATCAACTGTGATTTGTGCGAAAATAAAGCAGAATGTTTAAACATTAACAATCAGGTCGATACTTCCGTATACGCAGAGAAAGTCCAATGTTTAAACAAAATAAGAAAAATAAAACAAGTTGAAGTTGTTTAGGCTTTAACCACCAGGTCGATACTCCCGTATACGCAGAGGTGATCCAAAGCTTAAACGAAACACCAAAGAAAATAAAGCAGAACGTTTAGGCAATAACATCCAGGTCGATACTCACGTATACGCAGAGGATGTCCGATGCTTAAACAAAATAAAGAAATAAAACAAGTTTAAATCTTTGCAAAATGAAATGCACAATCACATCGACTTTTTAGCAAAGTTGTGAAAGTTCACAAACTTAACCAGTTTTATGTCTTTCGACAATCAGCGATTACTGAGTAGGCACACAATCAAGAAGGACAAAACTAAGTACTATGCTTTCGACCATGTTTCCCACTAGAACTAGGCTTTTTCATTTATGTTTGTATCGTTATCGCAAATCTACTAGTCTAGCTGAGCCTATCGTCACATCTTTAGTGAGATCGCTTATCACATTTTATCTTTCCATTTCTTTAGCATGCTGTGATAGTCCAACTGATCTACTATCATTTCCTCTTTTTACAACAAAACTCATTTTGAATTTTTCATGTTTTTGACATTTTCAAATTTTCTAATTTTTTTAAAATTTTACTCCCCCTAAAATCAAAATATGTCTCAATTTTGATTTTCTGGGAAAATTTGAAAATAAGCTGTACAAACTTGACAACATGATGAGAATCACTTCAATTCTCCATTCACTTGGCTTGAATAATCAGAATTCCCACTGACAACAAAACATTTTCCCATAGTGATTTCAAAACACTTAAGTTTGTTTTAATCAAAATGGTTTTTTTGAAAATAAATTTTGTGTGTCTTTTCACAAATTCGGAGATCTTTCATCACTTTGTTTTCTTCAATCACTTGTAAAAACTAACATTTTTAAGATCAATCCACAAACATCACTTGTAGAAAATCAAGTACAACTTAATGTCCCTGATTTACCACTTTTAAATCGAAACATCACTTTCGTGAATTTCTTAAGAAATGTGCCGATTCCTGCTTCTCACTTACCAACCTGGAAGCTCCGGCAAGTCAGGTTTTTCATTTAAACAGATTCACCCAAGCCTGATGGTCCTTGGGTGATTTTGAATTCTTGTTCAACAATGGTGGAAAATTTGCATCATCCATTGTTAGACCAGAATTCTCAATTTTTACCTCAACAACTGGCTCTTCTGGTTTTACCATACCAGAATCATTGCCTGCACATGGCTTGTATGACTTTGACATGTCAGATTCATCACCTGAAGGTGGCTTGTCTGACTTTAACATGTCAGATTCATCGCCGACCATTTTCTTCTTTTTCTTTTCCTCTTTCGTCCTCAGATTTGTATCCGATGAATTCGTCTTGCTTGACTTTGCCATCGAGGAAGTCGATTCATCAGAACTCTTATTTTTACCAACAGATGAACCCGAGGACAAAATCTTCTCTAGATACTCTCTAGCCTTCTTTCTCTTCTTCCTCAGTCTGTCTTTTTGCCCCTGAGAAAGTTTCACTTTCGTTTCTTGAACTTTAGGTTCTTGAACCTTCTGTTCTTTGGACTTGACATTGACTGGTTTCTTCACCTGCTTCTGAGATTCAACCCTCGATCTTCTCATTGATCTCATTGAGCAATCTCTAGCAATATGACCTTTGATGTTGCAGTTAAAGCATCTCCTCGTCTCATAACTCCAACCTTGGCAGTTAACAGCAATGTGTCCTTGATAACCACATCGGTAACACACTCTGTTATCGTACCAATCACCATTTTCAGTCCAAATATTCAGATCATAGCACTGTTTGGCTTGGTGATAATCCTTGCTCCTCTTGTTTGCTGGGTTTGACTTTTGAGCACTGTGGTCCGACCTGCACCACTTATTGCCAACAATTTTAGAGTTTTCATTTTTCGATTTTTGTGATTTTTCATTACGATTGGATGATCGATCTGATGAGCTTTTATTATCTTTTTGTACATTTTTCAAAATTTTCTCTTTTTGTTTTTGTTCCACTTTCTTCTTCAAAGGTTTTTGCTTAGAGCATTCTCCCTTTTCAGTAGATTGCAAAACAGTTTTCTGAATTTTATCTTTTAATTTCAAAAACAATTTTTGTTTTTCAATTTTATCTTTTTCATTTTCATCATCAGATTTCTCATCACAATCCTCAACTTTGACATTGTCAAAGTTTGTGACATCGTCACTTATTGAAACTGAATTAACAGGTTTTGGACAAGGAATAGTTGAAGTATTCACAAACACCTTCAACTTTTGTTCCCATTCCTTGATTTTCTTTTGAGCACACTCAGCTTCCTTTTCAAGTCGAATAATCTTTTCAAGATGAGAATTGATTGCAATTTGTTTTTCAAGATTATTTTTACCAAACAAATCTCTCTCATCTTCTAAAATTTTTATTTGACTTTGAAAATCTTTCTCAATTTTTACTTTTTCATTTTCCAAATCGTATATTTGATTTTTCAAAACATTTTCTGATTTTTTAAGATTTTTGTTTTCTAATGACAAACTCTCTACATTCTTCAAGAGTTTGGCATTGTCTGTCTCAGATTTTTCACAGTTTAAGCATTTTCCAGGAATCTGTTTCTTTTCAGCTTTCGTCTTAACCTTCAAAGCTGAAATATTTTCAACCTGTTTCTTCTCCTCATGAACACTTTCATCCTTACTATCTTCTTCTGATGAATAATCAAAGATAGGTGCGTCTTCTGCAACCTCTTTCTTTATCTCTGGTTCAGGATTCACAGATACAGGTTTTACAGATTCTTCTTTCTCAATCTTGACCAATGGAACTTGTTCAATCTGCTCAGCTCTGATCTCTTCTTTAACAATGACTGCCTTTTGATTCTTTCTTTTTGCATCTTGTTTTTCTTTCAATTTTTCAATTTTATCGGCATAAAATAGTTTTCCACTACGTTGATCAGATGGAAGTTGTTATTTAAAATATTCAAGTTTCCGGATTTCCTCTTCATAATTGTCACTCTCTTTATCAGACGAATGATCAAAAACCAGAACCTTTTCAACTACTTCTTTTGCTGAGACAGTTTCTTCTTTTTGCTTTATTGGAAAATACTGCTAAGATTCATAATACATATATGCCAACACTTCTTCAAAATCCATGTTTCGGTATCGAAATTTCTCAAACAAACTGAATCAATTTCAAGCGACTTTGTGCGAATTAGATTGATGTAACTTGAATTTGGTGCAAACTAACCCAAAACTCTCAACACAAACTGACAAGGTTCAAATAAACTTGACCTTTAAATGATCAAACTTTGCGAATTGAATTTAAGTCCAAATGACCTGGTCCACCTGATTGTGAGCACTATACGACAAAAATTTTCAAATATACAAACTTCAATTATGATATCCCATGCAATTAATAAACGACATGTTCTTTAATACATCACATGCAAACAAACATCATTTATCCACGAGAAAATCAGATGTTTTCAAATAAAGTGGCCGACAAACTAAATGTGTTCAAAAATCTTATTTGACCTCTTAAACCAAAAACACATGCCAATGATTAAATCTTGAATGATTTAGATAGAATCATAAGCACAACTGTCAATGCCACATGATGTTGTCTATTTAATTCATGAACCAACTTTCTTTAAGATCTTACAACATTCTCATTGGACCTCAAATCCACTAAACCGGCAACTACAATTCACAACACATTCATTTTATCGAAACTCACAATTAGACAATTTTTATGACATATATTCACTGATCCACACAAACCTCACATGCAAACCGAATTAATGGACTTCGCAATCTGAACTACAATTTACGATAATCACATGCAAACTGATAACTTGTGATTTCAATTTCCGACTTACTGACAACTTTGATCAAAATGATTCACAATAATCGAGAACTTTCAATTAGTTCACACTACTCAAAGCACAACTTTGTTCACTTAATCAAACCGATGCAATCCTGACACAAGTCACATGATTTTGTTTAATGTTTTCACACAACACACGATGCACTTTCTCGTGAAAAACAAAAAAAAAACAGTTTAAGCGATAAGATTGACTGATGATAATCACGTGGTAGACACTATTAACTTCCAAGCGAGATTAACACTATGTTTCAAGCGAAATCTCAAAATTTTTTCAAGCAAAAACTA
Source organism: Helianthus tuberosus (assembly GCA_030545235.1). Lineage (NCBI taxonomy): Eukaryota > Viridiplantae > Streptophyta > Magnoliopsida > Asterales > Asteraceae > Helianthus > Helianthus tuberosus. The sequence goes on along the minus strand of CM060426.1, from coordinate 57,529,748 downwards.
CGTGATTTTCAAGCGCAATCTGCAAATTGTGAACTTTCAAGCGAAATTATCAGCTAATCTCAAGCGAAATCATGATGATGTCAGCAATCTTAGCCGATATTATTGCACATATTTTAGGGATTTATATTTATCAATATTATTGAATGATATTGTAATTATTATAGGATTGTAATTCCTAAATTAGAGATAGGGTTTATCATGTTCTATTCCCTATATAAAGGGACGTACGTTTTATGTATGAGATGATTCAGATTATCAATACCATGAACAATTTCATGGTATCAGAGTCACGTCACCGAAAATCGAGGTATGGTTCCCAATTTAAATTTATCTACTGCAAACACTAAACTAATGGTTGGTAATGGTCAATATTTGCCAATTGAGGGATCCGGTACCGGCTTCCTTCCCATTCACAACCGAACCTATATTTTACCTAATATCCTTTATAGCCCACAAATAATAAAGTCTCTTATCTCGGTTCGCCGTTTCACTCGTGATAACCATGTTTCCATAGAATTTGATCCATTTGGTTTTTCTTTGAAGGACCTCAAAACGGGACGCCTGCTTTCCCGCCACAATAGCACGGGAAATTTATATCCGGTCACACCACCAGTTCTCCCGCCACAAGCTTGTTTCATTGCACCTTCAGCTTTACCTTGGCATGATCGTCTTGGCCACCCAGGCAGTCATGTTTTAGACATTCTTACTAAGCATTTTGGTTTTTCATGTAATCACAATAAGAATTCTTATTTTTGTCATTCTTGTCATTTGTCGAACAGTAAAAGATTACCATTTTATGAATCAACTTCTTTTACTTTTGCACCCTTTGACATTATTCACTGTGATTTATGGACCTCACCAATAACTAGTAAAACCGGATATAAATATTACATGGTGTTAATTGACAATTTTTCCCACTTTGTTTGGGTCTACCCACTAAAATACAAATCCGAAACTTTTCCCACTTTTGCTAAATTCCATCGCCTTATTGCTACACAATTTAACCGAAACATCAAAACTTTTCAATGTGATATGGGCGGGGAATTTGACAATCATGCTTTTAAACAATTTGCTCAACAACATGGTCTCTTGTTTCGTTTCTCGTGCCCACAAACCTCCTCCCAAAACGGCAGGGCCGAACGAATGATTCGTCGACTTAATGACATCATCCGTTCTTTACTTATTCATGCCCATCTCCCGCCGATGTTTTGGGTGGAAGCTCTTCACACCGCAGTATACCTACACAACATCTTACCCACAAAGCGACTAAATTTCTTCACCCCAACCTTTGCCTTGTACCTTCGCCATCCAACATACGATCATCTTCGTGTATTTGGGTGTGCATGTTACCCGAACACATCTGCCACTCAACCGCACAAACTTCACCTGCGATCCATTCGTTGTATCTTTCTCGGTTACCCTCCAGACTTTCGCGGGTACCGGTGCTTTGATCCGACAACCGGGAAAGTACTCATATCTCGTCATGTCAATTTTGACGAGCATACCTTCCCTTATACCATACCTACATCACCCCCGTCGTATACCTTTTTGGACGACCCTCCTCCCGGCTTTACCTTTGCCCGACCCGCCACCACACCTCCTACCACCCACCGTCTACCTTACACACCGTCACCCTTCCCGTTTCATTACACCCGCCGCCCTAAACCATCTTCACAATCGACCACAACAGCCCAGCCCCAGACAGTTGTTCCGCCTGCCACCCATTCCCAGCCACCACCTGCTCCCGCTGCCGCCCCACAGCAGCCCGCCCCACCACCAAATACCCACCCCATGACCACCAGATCCAAAACCAAACATGCTCTCCTTTCCACTACCACCTCCCCGGTGCCTACATCTTACACTAAAGCATTCGCTGACCCTCATTGGTTAAAGGCCATGCAGACCGAGTTTAGTGCTTTGCAGGATAATGAGACTTGGGAGCTTGTACCTAGACCGGTTAACCGACCTGTCATACGTTGCATGTGGCTTTTCCGCCATAAGTTTAAATCTGATGGTTCATTGGAAAGATATAAGGCTCGCCTGGTCGTTAATGGGAAATCCCAGACAGTGGGAATTGATTGTGAGGATACTTTCAGTCCGGTGGTTAAACCAGCCACCATACGGACCGTTTTATCCATTGCGGTCTCGCGTTCTTGGCCTATCCATCAGTTGGACGTCAAGAATGCTTTCTTACATGGACATTTAAATGAAACTGTTTTTATGCATCAACCTCCGGGTTTTGTGGATAGACGTTTTCCTAACCATGTTTGCAGGTTGAAGAAGTCTTTGTACGGTTTGAAACAGGCTCCTAGGGCGTGGTATACTCGATTTGCCACATTTATTCTCTCTCATGGTTTTCGTGGAAGTATGTGTGATAATTCGTTATTTATATACACACAAGGCGCACATACGGCTTACTTGTTGCTTTATGTGGACGACATAGTGCTCACTGCCTCATCTGATACTCTGTTGAATGATATTATCGCAACTCTCTCTAGGGAGTTTGCTATGACTGATTTGGGCTCACTACATCACTTCTTGGGAATCAAAGTGACTCGTCATATGAATGGTATATTCTTAGATCAGAGTCAATATGCAAAGGATATAATTTTGAGGGCGTCTATGTCATCATGCAAACCGTGTACTACTCCGGTTGATTTGTCCTCTAAATTGAGTGCTACAGATGGCCCTCTTTTTCATGATCCTACATTATACCGGAGTCTGGCAGGGGCATTACAATATCTTACTTTCACTCGTCCCGACATCTCTTATGCTGTGCAACAAGTGTGCTTATTCATGCATGAACCACATGAGCCTCACTTTGCCTTTTTGAAACGTATCATTCGGTATTTGAAAGGTACTCTTGACTATGGTATTCGATTGGTCAAGTCACACTCGCATTCTCTTGTGGCTTATTCGGATGCAGATTGGGGTGGATGTCCCGACTCTCGTAGATCCACGAGTGGTTATTGTGTTTTCCTAGGAGATAACTTGATTTCATGGTCTTCAAAGCGTCAGCCGACTATTTCCCGCTCCAGTGCTGAAGCCGAATATCGAGGAGTGGCAAATGCAGTGGCAGAGGCAACTTGGATTCGGAATTTACTTTTAGAGTTGCATCTTCCGCTTCGACAGGCTTCGGTCGTCTATTGTGACAATGTATCAGCAGTTTACTTGTCTGATAATCCTGTTCAGCATCAGCGAACGAAGCACATCGAGATTGACATTCATTTTGTTCGCGAAAAAGTCCGTGTTGGTCATATTCGAGTTCTTCATGTTCCGACCTCTCTACAGTATGCTGATATCTTCACAAAAGGACTTCCTCGACAATTGTTTCAATCGTTTCGCTCCAGCTTGAGCGTTTGTCCTACGTCCGCTCAAACTGCGGGGGAGTCTTAGCCGATATTATTGCACATATTTTAGGGATTTATATTTATCAATATTATTGAATGATATTGTAATTATTATAGGATTGTAATTCCTAAATTAGAGATAGGGTTTATCATGTTCTATTCCCTATATAAAGGGACGTACGTTTTATGTATGAGATGATTCAGATTATCAATACCATGAACAATTTCAAGCAAAACGATCTGATTTTGGTCCGATTGAACAAGATTTAATCCGATTTTAATCCTGAAACTTTTCAGGATTCATTAATACATGATTACGCACAAGATATGTGAATATGAGCCGATTTTAACCGTAAAAATTTGTTCGATTTTGAAAGAAGATGTAGAAAATCAGAAAAAGTGACAAAAACGAGTTGTTTTGGCGAAATCTCTTCCTCCTGAGCTCTGATACCACTTGTAAGATCGGTTTGCGACCCGAACGAGTCGTTCAGAAGAGATTTTATCAGTTTCAGAGGCGGAAACTAAGAAACCGATTGCGAAACAGCTTGCGTATCACTTTAACACTGATTATATTGATATACTATCGTTTACAATCAGTCCTCACACCGGCAGCACCTCGGTATGGAATTTCAGAAACCGTTACAAATGAAATGACATGCTAACCTATATATACTATTTAGATTTCGCTTGAGCAAACATGAAGACTTCAAGCGAAACCTTCCAAGCGAAATCTCACATGAAAATACATTCAAGCGAAATCCTTATCAACTAACATTCTGTTTCAATTTCATGCATTATCACGTGATGTTTTCATGTGATGATGTCACCATTGTTGTCACCATTATGATGTCATCATTTGATATGATGACATCATGCTCGATCAAATCCGCAACAAACCCGAGACTCGATATTAAGACGAAGACGATAGATGAATGCACCAACAGCGAAAAACAACAAGTCGCGGCGGATGTCACACCCCAAAAACGTCGCAGCGGAAAATATAACGTAGTGGAGACGGAAGTTGGTGCCCATTTATATCTTGTCGATCGATGCATTTAATTGTTGGACATTTTAGTATGTTTTAAATGTAAGTTATTTAAACATTACGTTTTAAGACACGATACAACCATGACATAGTTAAGTTGTTTATGATCCTCATGGATCTTATTACATTGTCCCAGAATATTTAAAAGTCAATCCAACATTTTAAGTGATAAAACATGCATCAACAAGCACAAGATACACCATTATTCCCAAAGCCGAGCTCAAGTACCTGTAGAACACGTTAAAATCAAGTGTCAACACAAAGGAAGGTGAGTTCACTTATTCGTCTACTAGCAGATTTTATTCCAAGGAAAACTTTCTATTTAGGTGTTTATTTAAAAACATCCATTTAATTCTTAGAAAGTCCATTTTACTTTCTTCATAAAATCCATGGGCCTTCCGTCGGTTCATTACTCCGACAACAGTAATACTGCCCAGCTTTTGTATATTAAATTATTGCGTCAATTTTCAGACTCGTATGTTATCTAGACGATACGAACTATATATTAACCATGCAGGAATAATCAATGCTAGACAATAAACTGAATATTAATTCGTCGTTTGACATTGACACGGGGCGACCAGTCACGACGGGGTTGTCAACCCGATAGATCTACCAACAATTCATCGCGTGCAATACTTAAATGATTAAACGACATCATGGGCGCAGGGATCTTTCTCGAAGAACAATATGATGTCTGCCTCACGTACAATATATATATCCTACTAATATGACAATTTAATACACGATGTGTGTGACAACTCGAGTTTCCGACATTCTTTATTCGCATTTATTGCACGTTGACCGTCTAGATTATTGCTTACACGAATTATTTACCTGGTAATTGTGCACACTAAATTATAGTTAAGATGATAATCTTGATTTTTGAGTGATAAGGTGTAAGTACTTGACTGCATGATTAACTGTAAACTGTTTGAGACCTGAACAACTCGACGAAACATAATATCTGTTTCGCCATAACCACTCTCGACGAAACAGATTGTTTCGCCAACAACCCTCTCGACGAAACATGCTGTTTCGCCGAGCCCAGATCCACCGAAGCCCAGTTCGGGCCCAACACGTTATTTTGAGTCTTAAAACGTGAAACATCATCAGTTTCACACATTTTATCATAACAATCGAAACCCTAGAACACTCTCCCTTTCTGTGCGACGACAACAACCATCGTTCACCATCATCCCTAGCTCTCGAATCCTTGTTCCTTCATCTCGAATCGGTTAGTGTGTGTTTGTTAGTCGATTCTATGTTTCTGTATTGTATAGATTCTTGCTGGTGCATATGATTGATGTGTGTTACTGCTGTGATGAGTGTATGATGGTGATGATATAGATTTCGATGTGTATGATATGATGTAGTAGGATATATATTAATGATATGCGAAACTTGATACAATCGAATGCTCGGTTCTGAATGATTGTTTATATGGCCTGATTCTGATTACATTAGTATCTTGATAGGGAATTGATGTGATGTTGTTGTATGTTAGATTAATATGATATACAAAAGCTAGGGTTTATGCTAGACAATGATTCTTGGATGGTTGATTTTATGATGAATCGATATGCACGTTAACCTTCGTATGATTTCTGTTGTTGATGACGGCTGCTAGAATGATTAGGGTTTATGTGTTATTCGCATCTGCTGTAACTGATGTCTACGAAACAGACATCCGACGAAACAGGGCTCTCGGCGAAACAGAATGTGTTTCGCCAAGAGTCATCGACGAATTAGAATCCTGTTTCGCCAAGGGGCACCTCGACGAAATGAAATATGTTTCGCCAAGGATTGTTGACGAAACAGAATGTGTTTCGTCAACATGTGATTCGCCATTATATGTTTCGCCAACTTATGTGTTTCGCCATAATCTGTGTTTCGCCAACATGTGTGTTTCGCCGAATAGCTGATCTGTGCAGGAACCTGAGTTAATTCTGTTAAGTGTTAACTGGAATATTTAACTGCTGTTAAGTGTAGCCATCTTGTATATGATTGTGATTACGTGTTACATGTTTATACGTGCACAACTTGAATGCAAACTGATTTCACATACGTGCATACTTTAGGACGTGATTGATTACTTGCGAGCATACACTTAGCATACCGAGCAAACCAAGGTGAGTTCACACAGCCAAGGCATGGGATTCCCAGGATGGGAATGGGTTGGATTATTTATTCGTTCGGTTTATGGAACTTAGATATATGATTCCCGGTAGAGGAAGGATTATGAATAAGAACAAGACTAGACTGGTTATACTTATTTAAACGATCTTCGCACACACGCCAAGGGTCGGCCGCGATATTATGACAATCTTCGCACACATGCCTAGAAAGGGCCGCGAACTATATACTCTAATCTTCGCAAACATGCCAGGAAGGGCCGCGATACTACTATACCTAGTCTAGCAAACATGGGAAATCCCCACTATACTTCGCAAACATGCCTAGAGGGCCGCGATACGATACATACGATACATGATTACTAAATGAACATACGAACTACATTATGAACACTATAACTAAACAAACTCACTGTGAACTCGCTCAACTAGTTGTTGATCCTCTGTTACATGCCTTGCAGGTCCTTAGGTACTTATAGAGCTTGCACGGGAGGCACGGTCGTTGTGGGCACAGCTTGTGGATGTTATGAACAATATTTAAACAATTGAAATTGCTACTTATGATTGGGTTTATTTATGCTTCCGCTAAACACTGAATTTACACTTATGTTTTGAACACCTTTCATATTGGTTTGGTTGTTTTACATTTAATACTTACTATGTTCAATATGATTGGTGGCTTGATCCTGGTCATGTCACGCCTCCAAGCGGTGGTACTCCGCGTGTGGATTTTGGGGGTGTGACAGATTGGTATCAGAGCCATTGGTTATAGAGAACTCGGTTTTAATAAAGGAAAAACGATTTTGTTAAAACCAGACTATAACCAGAACAGTGCTCTCAACGATCCACAACGACGCTTCGCTCCACGTGCAAGGCTCAACATCCTAGGTACTACTATTCATGTTACCTTACCTACTTGCTAGAATTACATAGAACTTTGCTCGCGGTATGCCTAGATTTCAGAACTTACTATACGTTATTGCTTGAGAATACTTGTGTGCTCACTCTCTTCGCACTATTCGCGAACCTCTCACCCACATGTTCTCCCTGATGTCAAGATCATGTGTGGACGCGCTAACCTAACTCAAGCCCAGTTGGCGGCTTCGATCACTGAACAAGTCACTGCAGCACTCGCAGCTGCCCAGGCAGGAGGTGTAACCTGCCATCGCCACTTACTCTAGGATTTTTAGATCCTACTCTCGTAACTCAACACTTGTGCTTAATTTTGATTACTCTTACGCACACGACAAGTCAACACGCTCAGCCACCTGTATGCACATACAAGACTTTTATGGACTGTCGTCCTACTACTTTCAGCGACACTGAAGGAGCTGTTGGACTCCTCCATTAGTTCGAGGAACTCGAATCGGCCTTCGAAGGTGCGAATGACCTGAGGCTCGTTAGATGAAATATGCCACTGATGTTCTCGAAGGTACTGCGCAAACTTGGTGGAACGCGCAAGTTACGATGCTGGGGCTGGCGGCTGCTAATGCCACCTCATGGAATGATTTTAAGGAACCTATCAAACGTGAATACAGTAGTTATGATACCATCCACAAGTTGGAAGTGGAGTCCTTTAACATGAAGATGACGGGGTCAGAGATAGAAGCGTGCACAATAACGATCCAACAAACTGGCAATTTTGGTGTCCAACTATGGTGGATCCTCCCATAAAGAGCTTTGGGCTGTACCTCAAAGGCTTAGTACCAGGAATTCAAAACCATGTGAAGACGGCTAAACTTGCTACTATTCAAGATGTTACTCATCTTGCTCATCGTCTCACAGACCAGGCAGTGGGACAGAACAAGCTGCCTCAACGTATCAGCGATACTACTACCACTACTACTTCAACTACTTCTGCTACCCTCAGTGACAACGGATGAAAGTGGGATGGAACCTCTAGCAAGGGTTCGACTACGATTCCGTCCCAGGCACAGCAGTGAAAGGTCGATGACAACCAAAGTCCTAATCAGCAACATTTAGTATTCAAGGGCAGGGTGGATACAGGAGAAATCACCCTAAGCGCAAACGATGTAACCTGCACCACAGCGGGCAGGGCAAACGTAATCATTGTCAATAATGAAACAAGCTTGGTCATGGAACCAAAGATGGTAGAAACTTACGTCCTGCAAACCAGAACCAACAACAACGATCACAAGATCTATAGAATCAGCAGCAACAGCAGGGTAACAAGGGATGTTATCAGTGTGGTGCTGAAGGTCACTTCAAAAGACACTGCCCACAGTTGAACCAGAACCAGAATTTGAACCACAACCAAGGAAACAGGAACAATAATGGAGGCAACAATGGGGGTAATAACGACGGCAATGGTGCCAGGGGTCGAGCGTTCGTGATCGGTCAGAGTGATACTAGGAATGACCCCAACGTTGTGATGGTTCCGACATCGATATTGGTATGGATTGGCTACCTCAACATCGAGCAGAGACTCTTTGCAAAGAAAAGATCATCCGCACTTCCTCGTGCTGGTTAAGAATCTTTGGTGATTCATGGCGACAAACTCCTAGAGCAGCACCCATAGCTCGAGCGCCTTATCGTTTGGCTCCAACTGAATTGGAAGAATTGTCAAAGCAGCTACAAGAACTCTTGGAAAAGGGTTTTATACGTCCTAGCTCTTCGCCTTGGGGAGCTCCAGTGTTATTCGTAAAGAAGAAAGACGGTACGTTCAGGATGTGTATAGACTACCGTGAACTCAACAAGGTGACGATCAAGAATCGTTATCCTCTTCCGCGCATAGATGATTTATTCGACCAGCTGCAAGGGTCGAGCTACTACTCCAAGATAGACTTAAGGTCAGGTTATCACCAGCTGAGAGTCCGGGATGAGGACGTCTCCAAAACAGCGTTCAGAACACGCTACGGCCACTACGAGTTTATGGTCATGCCATTTGGGCTAACGAACGCGCCTGCCGTATTTATGGATCTTATGAACAGGGTGTGCAAACCCTATCTCGACAAGTTCGTCATTGTTTTCATCGACGACATCCTGATTTATTCGAAGAGTCAGGAGGAGCACGAGCATCATTTACGACTTATACTGGAACTTCTACGAACGGAACAGCTATACGCTAAGTTTTCAAAATGCGACTTCTGGCTTCGTGAAGTCCACTTTTTAGGCCACGTGGTAAACAAGGATGGGATTCATGTCGATCCATCCAAGGTAGATTCGATCAAGAACTGGCCTGCGCCTCGTACACCAACAGAAATACGCCAATTCTTGGGTTTGGCGGGTTATTATAGACGGTTCATCAAAGACTTCTCGAAGATTGCTCAGCCGCTTACGCTACTGACACAGAAGGGTATTGTTTATCGTTGGGGTAATGCACAGGAAACAGCGTTTCAACACTTAAAGGATAGACTCTGTAGCGCACCTATCCTCTCATTGCCTGAAGGCACGGACGATTTCGTAGTCTACTGCGACGCATCTATCCAAGGTCTTGGATGTGTATTGATGCAGAGGGATAAAGTTATTGCTTATGCTTCGCGCCAACTTAAGATTCACGAACGGAATTATACGACACACGACCTAGAGCTGGGAGCGGTTGTTTTTGCACTTAAGATATGGCGACACTACTTGTACGGTACCAAATGTGCAATCTACACTGATCACAGAAGCCTCGAACATATATTCAAACAGAAAGAGCTGAATATGCGACAGCGACGATGGGTTGAACTGTTAAACGACTACGAATGCTCAATCAGGTACCACCCAGGCAAAGCCAATGTTGTGGCTGACGCCCTCAGTCGAAAGGACACCGCGCCTAAGCGCGTGCGAGCTTTACAACTCACTATACAGTCTAGTCTTCCTTCACAGATACGAGATGCTCAGGTAGAAGCATTGAAACCAGAAAACGTCAGGGCTGAAGCTCTGCGCGGCTCAAGGCAACGGTTAGAACAAAAGGCAGACGGTGCCCATTATGTAACCGGACGCATCTGGGTCCCACTCTATGGAAATTTACGCGAGCATGTAATGGATGAAGCTCATAAGTCTCGCTACTCGGTACATCCAGGTTCGGTTAAAATGTACCACGATATTAAGACTACATACTGGTGGCCTAGCATGAAGGCCCACATAGCCACATACGTTAGCAAATGCTTGACTTGTGCGAGAGTCAAGGCAGAATATCAGAAACCGTCAGGACCACTCCAACAACCTGAGATACCACAATGGAAATGGGAGCAAATTTCCATGGATTTTGTTACTGGCCTACCTAGGTCTCAACGTGGGAATGATACTATTTGGGTGATCGTGGATCGACTCACAAAGTCTGCTCACTTCTTGGCTATCAAGGAAACGGATAAGTTCTCCACTCTAGCAGACGTATACCTTAAGGAAGTTGTCTCGAGGCACGGGGTGCCCACATCTATTATCTCTGATCGTGATGCACGTTTTACTTCAGAACTGTGGCAAGCAATGCACAAATCTTTTGGCTCTCGATTAGACATGAGCACAGCTTATCATCCTCAGACCGATGGGCAGTCTGAGCGCACTATTCAAACTTTAGAAGACATGCTTCGAGCGTGCGTAATTGACTTTGGCAATGGTTGGGAAAAACATCTGCCACTAGTGGAATTTTCGTACAACAACAGTTACCAGACCAGCATTAAAGCTGCTCCATTCGAGGCATTGTACGGGCGTAAATGCCGGTCACCTCTCTGTTGGGCAGAGGTGGGAGATAGTCAAATCACAGGTCCAGAAATGGTAGTTGATACTACTGAAAAGATTGCTCAAATACGACAACGCATGGCGGCAGCTCGTGACCGTCAGAAAGCATACGCTGATAAAGACAGGAAACTACTCGAATTCCAGGTTGGGGATCGAGCGCTACTTAAAGTTTCACCCTGGAAGGGTGTGGTTCGTTTTGGCAAACGAGGCAAGCTCAATCCGCGTTATGTCGGACCTTTCGAAGTTACAGAGAAAATAGGTAAAGTGGCCTACAGATTGAACTTACCAGCTGAACTCAGTGCAGTTCACAACGTCTTTCACGTGTCGAATCTGAAGAAGTGTCTGTCAGATGAGACCCACATAGTTCCTTTTAAGGAACTCACTATCGACGAGCGGTTGCAGTTCGTCGAGGAACCAGTTGAGATCACGGACCAGGATGTTAAGGTCCTCAAGAACACGAGAATCCCTCTTGTACGAGTTCGTTGGAACTCCCGTCGTGGCCCAGAGTATACCTGGGAACGCGAAGACCAAATGGAACTCAAATATCCCCAGTTGTTCGAAAACAATGCAACTACTACTGAGGCTGAAGCTACTACGGAATTTCGGAACGAAATTCCAACTCAACGGGGGAATGATGTGACACCCCAGGAAAACCAGTAAACGATAACTTACCTAGCTTCCTCAGTAACCGCATGCTAAATTTCGGGACGAAATTTCTTTCAAGTTGGGGATAATGTGACAACTCGAGTTTCCTGTGACAACTCGAGTTTCCGACTTTCATTTTCGCATTTAGTGCACGTTGACTTTGACTGTGTAGTTGTTTGACTTGTTTAACTTGTAACTGTGCACGTTATATTTTCTTTTATATATTTTTATGAACGCATTGTGGTTGCATGATTTTGTGTTTGGCTGTATAACATGAAACCTGTTGAAAACTTAAAACTGTTAACACATAAAAGGACTCGACGAAACAGACTGGACCCGACGAAATAGACTGTTTCGCCATAAGCATCTCGACGAAACAGGTGTTTCGCCGAAGCCTAGTTTCACCAAAGCCCATTAGGGCCCAGTTCACTTGTACGCATATAAAGTACACGGAACCGTCTTATTCGTCACACTTTAACAAAATAGAAACCCTAGAGCGCCCCTCTTCTGTGTGACGGCTGTTGGAACTCTCGAAGCCCCCCCTTAGCTTACTCATCGTTCTTCTCATCTCGGTTAGTGTGTATATACAAAACCGATTACTTGTTGTTGACCATAAAGTCTGTTTGTAGAATGCTTTTAAATTTGCGGCCCATGTGTTCGTTGTCAGGATGATAGTCTAAGAATCTTTTGCTACTTGTTTGTTTTTAAGTTGTTGTTTTGTAAAATAAAGAAACATCACATGTATATTGTCGGCTAAAATTGTTAAGGTTATGATTTGTGATATGGATTGTTTATTAAATCGAGATGGGTGGGAAATGGTGAACCGCCACTTTTATATGATGATTGTTTGGTAGTGTAGTTAATGGTTTTAAAAGGGTCCAATCGGTTGGGGTTATGGGAGGTCCAATCAGATGATGTTATTAGAGGTCCAATGAGTTTGGGCGGTGGTGCTAGATGTTGGTCACTAAGACATTTTGATTCTGTGTTGGTTCTGCAACATGTTCGACGAAACACACTTGGTGAAACAAAGGTGTTTCGCCGAGACCCCGATTGACGAAACAGAATATGTTTCGTCAACATGCTTTCTGTTGACTTGTGTTTCGCCGAAACCATTTTGACGAATCAGATAGGGCGAAACAGAATGTGTTTCGCCAATCTATGTTTCGCCGATTGAATAATCTGTTCGATCTCTTGGGTTAATTCTGTTAAACTTAACTGGGTTAGATAACTGCTGTTATGAATAAAGGCAATACTTGTAAGATTACAAATACGTGCAATGTGATACTCAGTGTTATTATTGCGATGTTCATGATGATGATGTTTACGTGCAAACAACTTGAATGCAAACTGATTATTTATACGTGCATACCTTAGGACGCGACTGATTAACCGTGAGCACATACTTAGCATACCGAGCGAAACAAGGTGAGTTCACACTTCTACCAAGGCATGGGATTCCCAGGGCTTGGGAATGAGATTTAAGGAATAAGGTTGAATAGATTCATGCGGACATTATTACTAGACTACCATACCATCGTCCTCGGTTGTGCAGGACCCATACGTAAAACCTACGTATACTTATGCTATTCGCTATCCTCGGTTGTGAAGGATACTCACGTAAAACCTACGTGAACCTATATTTACTACTGCCTCGGTTGTGTCAGGCACTTACGTAAAACCTACGTAAACCCACGCGTACCCCTAATCCTCGGTTGGGAAGGATACTTACGTAAAACCTACGTAACACTTGTACGAATTACTGTTCTCGGTTGTGAAGAACACATATGGTTACAAATAGTCTAGTGGTTATACAACACGGGAAGCCCCCACCAATAGAACTTACTACCGGCCAAGTAGAGCCACATGATACAAACAAACTTACTATTACGCATTACTTTCTGTGAACTCGCTCAACTAGTTGTTGACTCTCTGTTACATGCCTTGCAGGACCATAGGTACTATTGGAGCTTGCACGGGAGGCACAGTCGTTGTGGACATGGATCGTGAATGTGATGTTAACCACTATAACATTTTGTACTTAAACTTATATTGGGCTTTACTTTAAATGCTTCCGCTACACACTTGTTTATATTTGGTTTTGTAAACACCTATCGTATTGATGAATGACTTTTGATATGTATATACTTATGTTCAATATGATTGGTGGCTTGATCCTGGTCATGTCACGCCTCCAAGCGGTAGTACTCCGTGTGTGGATTTTGGGGGTGTGACAGATTGGTATCAGAGCCATTGGTTATAGAGAACTCGGTTTTAATAAGGGGAAAACATTTTTATTGAAACCAGACTATAACCAGAACAGTGCTCAGCGATCCACAACGACGCCTCGCTCCACGTGCAAGACTCATCACTATAGGTAATATGGTATATGTCTTATTGCCTACTTGCTAGAATCGCATAGAACTTTGCTCCGGGTATGCTTAGGTTAACTTAACACTATTGCATGAGAACATTGGTATGCTTACTCTCTTTTGTTATCGCACTACTCGCGAACCTCTCTCACTTATGTCATATTTACTATGAAGATCATGTCTGGACGTATCAACATGACGCAAGCCCAACTGACGGCTCTCATTAACGAAAGAATTGCTGAGGCACTTACAGCCGCACAAGCAGGAGGTATACCCTGCAGTTGTAACTCACACTAGGATCTTTAGATCCTACACTCCTAAACCAACTCCTGTGTTTTAATCTTGTACTGGATTCTTATATACAACAGGTCAGCACGCTCAGCCACCTGTTTGTACCTTCAAAACTTTCATGGACTGTCGTCCTACTACCTTTAGTGGCACGGAAGGAGCGGTTGGACTCCTCCATTGGTTTGAAAAGCTCGAGTCAGTATTCGAAATGTGTGAATGCCCTGAGGCTCGCAGGGTGAAGTACGCCACTGGTACACTAGAAGGCATTGCGCTGACTTGGTGGAATGCGCAAGTGCAGATGTTAGGGTTGGCTGTTGCTAACGCCACACCCTGGAATGATTTCAAGGATTTGATTAAAGAGGAATACTGTAGCCGTGATGATATTCATAAGCTGGAGGTAGAGTTTTACCATTTGAAAATGACGGGGTCAGAAATTGAAGCGTACACCAGAAGATCGAATGAGTTGGCTATTCTGTGTCCTACTATGGTGGACCCTCCTATTAAGCGTATCGAACTGTATCTCAATGGTCTGGTGCCGGAGATTCAAAGCCATGTAACCTCAGCGAATCTTGGCACTATTCAACAGATCGTCAAGCTAGCTCATCGCCTCACCGATCAGGCAGTGGAACAGAACAAACTGCCTAAACGTATCAGCGCTACTACTACTGCTACTGTTTCAGCAACTACTCCTGCTACCCCCAGTGATAACAAGAGAAAATGGGAGGGGGATTCCAGCAAAGGTTCAGCTTTAGTACAGTCTCAAGTTCAGCAGCGAAAGACTGACAACTATCAGAGCCCTAGTCAGCAATCTTCGGGCAGTCACAGGCAGGGTGGTTATCGAGGGAACCTCCCAAAGTGTAACAACTGTAACAGGCATCACAGTGGCCAGTGCAACAAGGGTCGTTGTCGGAGGTGCCTCAGGATGGGTCATGAGGCCAAGGATTGTAGGATCCCACGGCCTGTAACTCAGAATCAGCAGCAGCAGCAAACGCAACAGAACCAACAATAGGGTAACAAGGGATGTTTTCATTGTGGTGCTGAAGGTCACTTCAAAAGACACTGCCCTCAGTTAAACCGAAACCAGAACAACAACAACCAGGGAAATGGGAACAACAACAACAATAATCAGGGCACTGGGAGCAACAATGGGGGAAACAACAACAACAATGGTGCAAAGGGTCGTATGTTTGTGATTGGTCAGAGTGACGCAAGGAACGATCCTAATGTGGTTACGGGTAAGTTTCTTCTCGACGACTTTTATGTTACCGTATTATTTGATTCGGGTGCGGATACCAGTTATATGTCTCTGAACGTTAGTCAAATGCTTAAACGCGCACCAACACTTTTGAACACCAAACATGTCGTAGAGTTAGCTAACGGTAAAAGTCTAGAGGCCACACACATAGTTCAGGGTTGTAATCTTATCCTCGCTGGTCAGACTTTCTCTATCGATCTCATTCCTATAACTCTGAGTAGTTTCGACATTGTCATCGGTATGGATTGGTTATCCCAACAGCAAGCAGAAATCCTATGCAAGGAGAAGATCATTCGTATTCCTCGTTCTGGCAAGGAACCTCTCGAAGTTCAAGGCGACAAGAGTGGTGTCGTGAGTGGCATCATCTCCTTATTGAAGGCACAGAAGTGTTTACGAAAGGGCCACATAGCTATTTTAGCACTCGTTACTGATACATCGGCGACAGAGAAAAAGATTGGGGATATTCCTGTAGTACGCGACTTTCCTCAAGTGTTTCCTGAAGAGTTACCTGGGCTACCGCCTCATCGCCAGATCGAATTTCAGATCGAGCTAGCTCCGGGAGCAGCACCTATAGCCCGAGCACCTTATCGCTTAGCTCCAAATGAACTGGAAGAACTGTCTAAGCAATTGCAAGAACTCTTGGAAAAGGGTTTCATACGTCCTAGCTCTTCGCCCTGGGGAGCTCCAGTATTATTTGTAAAGAAGAAAGACGGTACCTTTCGTATGTGCATAGACTACCGCGAACTGAACAAGGTGACGGTGAAGAATCGCTATCCACTTCCACGTATCGACGACTTATTCGACCAGTTGCAAGGGTCGAGCTATTACTCAAAGATTGATCTAAGGTCAGGTTACCATCAACTGAGAGTCCGGGATGAGGACGTCTCCAAAACAGCATTCAGAACTCGCTACGGCCATTACGAGTTTTTGGTCATGCCATTCGGGCTAACGAACGCGCCTGCGGTTTTCATGGATCTTATGAACAGAGTGTGCAAACCTTATCTTGACAAGTTTGTTATTGTTTTCATCGACGACATCCTGATTTATTCGAAGAATCGGGAGGAACACGAGCAGCATTTACGACTTATTCTGGAACTCCTTCGAACGGAACAACTGTACGCTAAGTTTTCAAAATGCGACTTCTGGCTTCGTGAAGTCCACTTTCTAGGCCACGTGGTAAACACGGATGGGATTCATGTCGATCCATCCAAGATAGATTCGATTAAGAACTGGCCTGCACCTAGTACACCAACAGAAATACGCCAATTCTTGGGATTGGCGGGTTATTATAGACGGTTTATCAAAGACTTCTCAAAGATTGCACAGCCACTTACATTACTGACACAGAAAGGTATTGCTTACCGTTGGAGTGATACACAGGATACAGCGTTTCAGCACTTAAAGGATAGGCTCTGTAGCG
The DNA here is from genome assembly GCA_030545235.1 of Helianthus tuberosus. Taxonomy (NCBI): domain Eukaryota; kingdom Viridiplantae; phylum Streptophyta; class Magnoliopsida; order Asterales; family Asteraceae; genus Helianthus; species Helianthus tuberosus. The sequence goes on along the minus strand of CM060426.1, from coordinate 57,512,558 downwards.
CACCTATTCTCTCATTGCCTGAAGGCACGGACGATTTTGTAGTCTACTGCGACGCATCCATCCAAGGTCTTGGATGTGTGTTAATGCAACGGGATAAAGTTATTGCTTATGCTTCACGCCAACTTAAGATTCACGAACGGAATTACACTACGCACGATTTAGAGCTGGGAGCTGTTGTTTTTGCGCTCAAGATATGGCGACATTATCTGTATGGCACCAAGTGCACCATCTACACCGATCACAGGAGCCTCGAATATATTTTCAAGCAGAAAGATTTGAACATGCGACAACGTAGATGGGTCGAGTTACTGAACGATTACGAATGTGCTATAAAGTACCATCCAGGCAAGGCCAATGTGGTGGCCGACGCCCTCAGTCGAAAGGATACTATACCTAGGCGTGTACGAGCTTTGCAACTCACTATTCAGTCTAGTCTTCCTTCACTGATACGAGATGCTCAGGTAGAAGCATTGAAACCAGAAAACGTCAGGGCTGAAGCTCTACGCGGTTCAAGGCAACGGTTAGAACTAAGGGCAGACGGCGCCTACTATGTAACAGGACGCATCTGGGTCCCACTCTATGGTAGTTTACGCGAACTTGTAATGGATGAAGCTCATAAGTCTCGCTACTCAGTACATCCTGGTTCAGATAAGATGTACCACGACCTCAGAACTACATATTGGTGGCCTAGCATGAAGGCCCACATAGCAACTTACGTTAGCAAGTGTTTGACTTGTGCGAGAGTCAAAGCAGAATATCAGAAACCATCAGGCCCACTCCAACAACCTGAGATACCACAATGGAAATGGGAGCAAATTTCCATGGATTTTGTTACTGGCCTGCCTAGATCTCAACGTGGGAATGATACTATTTGGGTGATCGTTGATCGACTCACCAAGTCTGCTCACTTCTTGGCTATCAAGGAAACGGATAAGTTCTCCACTTTAGCAGACGTCTACCTTAAGGAAGTTGTCTCGAGGCACGGGGTGCCCACATCTATTATCTCTGATCGTGATGCACGTTTTACTTCAGAACTGTGGCAAGCAATGCACAAATCTTTTGGCTCTCGATTAGACATGAGCACAGCTTATCATCCTCAGACCGATGGGCAGTCTGAGCGCACTATTCAAACTCTAGAAGACATGCTTCGGGCGTGCGTAATTGACTTTGGCAAGGGCTGGGAAAAGCATCTGCCACTTGTGGAATTTTCATACAACAACAGTTACCACACCAGCATTAAAGCTGCTCCATTTGAGGCATTGTACGGGCGTAAATGCCGATCCCCTCTTTGTTGGGCAGAGGTGGGTGACAGTCAGATCACAGGTCCAGAAATGGTAGTTGATACTACTGAAAAGATTGCTCAAATACGACAACGCATGGCGGCAGCTCGTGACCGTCAGAAAGTATACGCTGATAAAGACAGGAAAATACTCGAATTCCAAGTTGGGGATCGAGCACTACTCAAAGTTTCACCTTGGAAGGGTGTTGTTCGTTTTGGCAAACGAGGCAAACTCAATCCACGATACGTTGGACCATTTGAAGTCATAGAAAAGATAGGCAAAGTGGCCTACAGATTGAACTTACCAGCTGAACTCAGTGCAGTTCACAACGTCTTTCATGTGTCGAATCTGAAGAAGTGGCAGTCAGATGAGACCTTCATAGTTCCTCTGAAGGAGCTCACTATCGACGAACGGTTGCATTTCGTCGAAGAACCAGTTGAAATCACGGACCGGGATGTTAAGGTCCTCAAGAACACTAGAATACCTCTTGTACGGGTTCGTTGGAACTCCCGTCGCGGCCCAGAGTTCACCTGGGAGCGCGAAGATCAAATGGAACTCAAATATCCCCAGTTGTTCGAAAACAATGCAACCACTACTGAGGTTGAAGCTACTACGGAATTTCGGAACGAAATTCCAACTCAACGGGGGAATGATGTGACACCCCAGGAAAACCAGTAAACGATACAACTTACTTAGCTTCCTCAGTAACCGTATGCTAAATTTCGGGACGAAATTTCTTTCAAGTTGGGGATAATGTGACAACTCGAGTTTCCGACTTTCATTTTCGCATTTAGTGCACGTTGACTTTGACTGTGTAGTTGTTTGACTTGTTTAACTTGTAACTGTGCACGTTATATTTTCTTTTATATATTTTTATGAACGCATTGTGGTTGCATGATTTTGTGTTTGGCTGTATAACATGAAACCTGTTGAAAACTTAAAACTGTTAACACATAAAAGGACTCGACGAAACAGACTGGACCCGACGAAATAGACTGTTTCGCCATAAGCATCTCGACGAAACAGGTGTTTCGCCGAAGCCTAGTTTCACCAAAGCCCATTAGGGCCCAGTTCACTTGTACGCATATAAAGTACACGGAACCGTCTTATTCGTCACACTTTAACAAAATAGAAACCCTAGAGCGCCCCTCTTCTGTGTGACGGCTGTTGGAACTCTCGAAGCCCCCCCTTAGCTTACTCATCGTTCTTCTCATCTCGGTTAGTGTGTATATACAAAACCGATTACTTGTTGTTGACCATAAAGTCTGTTTGTAGAATGCTTTTAAATTTGCGGCCCATGTGTTCGTTGTCAGGATGATAGTCTAAGAATCTTTTGCTACTTGTTTGTTTTTAAGTTGTTGTTTTGTAAAATAAAGAAACATCACATGTATATTGTCGGCTAAAATTGTTAAGGTTATGATTTGTGATATGGATTGTTTATTAAATCGAGATGGGTGGGAAATGGTGAACCGCCACTTTTATATGATGATTGTTTGGTAGTGTAGTTAATGGTTTTAAAAGGGTCCAATCGGTTGGGGTTATGGGAGGTCCAATCAGATGATGTTATTAGAGGTCCAATGAGTTTGGGCGGTGGTGCTAGATGTTGGTCACTAAGACATTTTGATTCTGTGTTGGTTCTGCAACATGTTCGACGAAACACACTTGGCGAAACAAAGGTGTTTCGCCGAGACCCCGATTGACGAAACAGAATATGTTTCGTCAACATGCTTTCTGTTGACTTGTGTTTCGCCGAAACCATTTTGACGAATCAGATAGGGCGAAACAGAATGTGTTTCGCCAATCTATGTTTCGCCGATTGAATAATCTGTTCGATCTCTTGGGTTAATTCTGTTAAACTTAACTGGGTTAGATAACTGCTGTTATGAATAAAGGCAATACTTGTAAGATTACAAATACGTGCAATGTGATACTCAGTGTTATTATTGCGATGTTCATGATGATGATGTTTACGTGCAAACAACTTGAATGCAAACTGATTATTTATACGTGCATACCTTAGGACGCGACTGATTAACCGTGAGCACATACTTAGCATACCGAGCGAAACAAGGTGAGTTCACACTTCTACCAAGGCATGGGATTCCCAGGGCTTGGGAATGAGATTTAAGGAATAAGGTTGAATAGATTCATGCGGACATTATTACTAGACTACCATACCATCGTCCTCGGTTGTGCAGGACCCATACGTAAAACCTACGTATACTTATGCTATTCGCTATCCTCGGTTGTGAAGGATACTCACGTAAAACCTACGTGAACCTATATTTACTACTGCCTCGGTTGTGTCAGGCACTTACGTAAAACCTACGTAAACCCACGCGTACCCCTAATCCTCGGTTGGGAAGGATACTTACGTAAAACCTACGTAACACTTGTACGAATTACTGTTCTCGGTTGTGAAGAACACATATGGTTACAAATAGTCTAGTGGTTATACAACACGGGAAGCCCCCACCAATAGAACTTACTACCGGCCAAGTAGAGCCACATGATACAAACAAACTTACTATTACGCATTACTTTCTGTGAACTCGCTCAACTAGTTGTTGACTCTCTGTTACATGCCTTGCAGGACCATAGGTACTATTGGAGCTTGCACGGGAGGCACAGTCGTTGTGGACATGGATCGTGAATGTGATGTTAACCACTATAACATTTTGTACTTAAACTTATATTGGGCTTTACTTTAAATGCTTCCGCTACACACTTGTTTATATTTGGTTTTGTAAACACCTATCGTATTGATGAATGACTTTTGATATATATATACTTATGTTCAATATGATTGGTGGCTTGATCCTGGTCATGTCACGCCTCCAAGCGGTAGTACTCCGTGTGTGGATTTTGGGGGTGTGACATTTCCGACATTCTTTATTCGCATTTATTGCACGTTGACCGTCTAGATTATTGCTTACACGAATTATTTACCTGGTAATTGTGCACACTAAATTATAGTTAAGATGATAATCTTGATTTTTGAGTGATAAGGTGTAAGTACTTGACTGCATGATTAACTGTAAACTGTTTGAGACCTGAACAACTCGACGAAACATAATATCTGTTTCGCCATAACCACTCTCGACGAAACAGATTGTTTCGCCAACAACCCTCTCGACGAAACAGGCTGTTTCGCCGAGCCCAGATCCACCGAAGCCCAGTTCGGGCCCAACACGTTATTTTGAGTCTTAAAACGTGAAACATCATCAGTTTCACACATTTTATCATAACAACCGAAACCCTAGAACACTCTCCCTTTCTGTGCGACGACAACAACCATCGTTCACCATCATCCCTAGCTCTCGAATCCTTGTTCCTTCATCTCGAATCGGTTAGTGTGTGTTTGTTAGTCGATTCTATGTTTCTGTATTGTATAGATTCTTGCTGGTGCATATGATTGATGTGTGTTACTGCTGTGATGAGTGTATGATGGTGATGATATAGATTTCGATGTGTATGATATGATGTAGTAGGATATATATTAATGATATGCGAAACTTGATACAATCGAATGCTCGGTTCTGAATGATTGTTTATATGGCCTGATTCTGATTACATTAGTATCTTGATAGGGAATTGATGTGATGTTGTTGTATGTTAGATTAATATGATATACAAAAGCTAGGGTTTATGCTAGACAATGATTCTTGGATGGTTGATTTTATGATGAATCGATATGCACGTTAACCTTCGTATGATTTCTGTTGTTGATGACGGCTGCTAGAATGATTAGGGTTTATGTGTTATTCGCATCTGCTGTAACTGATGTCTGCGAAACAGACATCCGACGAAACAGGGCTCTCGGCGAAACAGAATGTGTTTCGCCAAGAGTCATCGACGAATTAGAATCCTGTTTCGCCAAGGGGCACCTCGACGAAATGAAATATGTTTCGCCAAGGATTGTTGACGAAACAGAATGTGTTTCGTCAACATGTGATTCGCCATTATATGTTTCGCCAACTTATGTGTTTCGCCATAATCTGTGTTTCGCCAACATGTGTGTTTCGCCGAATAGCTGATCTGTGCAGGAACCTGAGTTAATTCTGTTAAGTGTTAACTGGAATATTTAACTGCTGTTAAGTGTAGCCATCTTGTATATGATTGTGATTACGTGTTACATGTTTATACGTGCACAACTTGAATGCAAACTGATTTCACATACGTGCATACTTTAGGACGTGATTGATTACTTGCGAGCATACACTTAGCATACCGAGCAAACCAAGGTGAGTTCACACAGCCAAGGCATGGGATTCCCAGGATGGGAATGGGTTGGATTATTTATTCGTTCGGTTTATGGAACTTAGATATATGATTCCCGGTAGAGGAAGGATTATGAATAAGAACAAGACTAGACTGGTTATACTTATTTAAACGATCTTCGCACACACGCCAAGGGTCGGCCGCGATATTATGACAATCTTCGCACACATGCCTAGAAAGGGCCGCGAACTATATACTCTAATCTTCACAAACATGCCAGGAAGGGCCGCGATACTACTATACCTAGTCTAGCAAACATGGGAAATCCCCACTATACTTCGCAAACATGCCTAGAGGGCCGCGATACGATACATACGATACATGATTACTAAATGAACATACGAACTACATTATGAACACTATAACTAAACAAACTCACTGTGAACTCGCTCAACTAGTTGTTGATCCTCTGTTACATGCCTTGCAGGTCCTTAGGTACTTATAGAGCTTGCACGGGAGGCACGGTCGTTGTGGGCACAGCTTGTGGATGTTATGAACAATATTTAAACAATTGAAATTGCTACTTATGATTGGGTTTATTTATGCTTCCGCTAAACACTGAATTTACACTTATGTTTTGAACACCTTTCATATTGGTTTGGTTGTTTTACATTTAATACTTACTATGTTCAATATGATTGGTGGCTTGATCCTGGTCAGTCACGCCTCCAAGCGGTGATACTCCGCAGGTGGATTTTGGGGGTGTGACAATGTGTACGAATCCCCTCAATCTCCATCATTCGAGACCCAGGCCGGCATCCGTACCCCAACTGTACGGTCTTGTATCACTTAAGAAATACCGTACATCCAATATTTATTCATCAAAAACATTTTGCTTCGAAACGTATAACTTATCAAATTTCATATATTTTCGCTGAAAATATATATTTTATAGTAAAAGGTATGTTTTATTTTGAAAACATTATTAAACCCTTTTAACAACGTGTTCCACCCCCAAAATATATACAAAACAGTAAAAAGAGGGGTTTAGTGACACTCACCTTTGGGTGCGTATTTTAATACCGCAATCCCAGAGATTGATTATATACGTCCTAATATGGGAACAATTCTAAATCAATATATATATTTAACACAAAAATCTTAAGTTTCTCGGTTTCTTAGAATTATCACATAACTTTGAGATTTTCTCGAAAAGTTGTCATTTTTGATTATGTTGTCACGTTAAAACATATATATATATATATGAGTCCATATACATTTATATATTTATTATGATTTTTGTGACTTGAACGGTTTTATTGGTGACCATTATTGTGTAAATCCGTTAACTCTCCTGTTTATACGCAATATATCTACGATTTGCGCGTCGTAATATATATATATATATATATATATACACACACACACAACGTTCAAAGAATTTAACACCGAATACACAAAATATTACTAACTTATCTATTTTGTCATTTTTAAAGCAAATATACATAAACCATCTCATATGTACCAAATTTCATTCTCGACAAACAAGTTACATGTTTAACGCAATTTTACCATTTCTACCGCACAAAACATACATGTAGACTTGCATAGTCTAATTTTCCCATTATCAATTTAACACTTAACATATTATCACATTTACATGTTTAAATCACTTAACACAGACTAGTGTATATTGAAAAGTGCGTATTTTAGCGATTCGGTAACGTTTTCGGGCGTCGGAAGTCACGTATGACCAACCAAACACAAAGTAAACTTAAAATTAGTTAAAATACTTATTTTTAAACTAAAAATATCAGTTTACTTACTGATTTAAATCAGTTTTATAAAAATCACTCGAAAAGCCGATTTTTGACCGTTTTAACGCATAGTTTTGCGTTAAACGTAACCATAACCATCCCAACTCGAAACGACTTAATATTTTATCACAATACATGTTATTTACTGATTAAAATAGTGGTTATAATCAGATTAGTGCAGTTTTTGTTTAACTCACATAAAACATGCGATTTCACGTATTTTACAACTCCTAATGCACCAAGTACAACATGCAAGGTTAGTAAACATTATCACAAGTTTACATATCATTTAAACACTTCAAAATCTTAGTAAACATTATCAAATCTTGTTCAAATCATCATCACATCATCATATCATCAAATGCATGTAACATGTTCTAACACATTCAAGAACTAAAGAACAAAAATCCATACATACCCATACATGCATGTATATACACGGCTATATACATATATCCAACTATGAATTTTCATCAATGTACTTAAATCACAAATCATTTTCATGTAGATCACCTTCAATCACACATGCATGAACCTTTTAAGTATCATTTCTTTCAAAACATGACTTATTAACAAAACACAAGTTCTAACACACACTCATACATACTTACGGCCACATGTATACATATACATACTTTTTTTTAAAAATCAACTTTTCACACATTTATCTCTGATCATAAGACTTTCATAAAGATCCTTTTGATCATGCATGCATTAATCTTACAATAATTACATCAATCAAGAACCAACAAAATAAAAACATAAATATTCACCCACATATACACAAACTTTCGGCCATACATACATATGTATACACTCATTTTTATTTCTTTCAAAAAAAACCCATTTGTTTTTAGTTTCAAGTTTGTGATAAATTTTACAAGATTCAAGAGAAACTTCCAACATTATCATCTCTAAAAATCAAGAACATGGTTTTAAAAACAAGTTTTATACCTTTTAAGTTTTTAGTGGGGTTTTAACAAGATTCTTGATGGTTAGAAGCTTGTTTCACCAAGAAAACACTTTTGGATACTCAAAACCCCTTGAAACCTTCTTGGATTGAACTTTAATCTTCATGAACAAGTGAAGAATTTCGAAATTATGGTGGTTATATGGGGATTTTCGGCTGAATTTAGGAGAGAGAGAGATGAAGTTTTGAAAATGGTTTTTGATTCTTAATTGTGAAGTCATGGGGGAACATAAAGAACACACATATGCATGCACCTCCAAATTGGCCAATGCATGGAAGAGAGAAGAGAGAGAGTGTGATCTTTGGCTGCCAACAACTCTCTTCTCTCTCATATATACGATACACACACACATATATATATATATATATACAATATAGATTAAAAACTGGTATTTTACTGGATACCGGGTATTTTATCTAGCGTTTTAATCCGGTTTTAGTGCGTTTTAAATTATTTCTAACACTCTGTAAAAATAAACGCACCAAATATTACTGAACAATATTTTGTTTGTCTGGTCCGGCTACGATGCCGGTATTTGGCAGTATGCGCGCTGTACTGCGCGGTACGCGCTTAAAATCGCAAAAATAGGGATTTATGCGTTTTTATTTATTTTTATCATTCTAAAGTGATAAACTCATCAAATTATTACTAAAATGATTATCAGTTGCCTTGACAGGCTGTGTTGACAGTATTTTGTCGGTATACGCGTTGCATCGCGCGGTACGCGCTTAAACTCGAAAAATTGAGTTTCTTAGCGTTTTAAATTAATTTTCCACACGGATATGATTAAAATAATTATTCTAATCATAACAGACTATTTTTAGGATTTTAACACTGATCGGGTGGTCACCGACGTACGTTTCGCATTTTAACCGTTACGCGATAAGGGTTTACCTTACCGTTGCCAACATAATTTTTATCAAAGTTTAAATTTACCAACTCATTAAATTTCACATATAAACATCATAATCAGTCAAATATGGCCTTTTATCTATTCACAACACGTGCTACAATTGTACGGCACAGCCTGAAAAGCCGGGTGTCACAGTCTCCCCCTGTTTAGGAAATTTCGTCTCCGAAATTTTTACTCTACAGGTTTTGGAGGGTTCAAAACCTTATAATAAATCACCTAAGGATAGATGATTGATTTTCAAAAATTGTTTTGGAAAAATTGCGTTCTTGTTTTGGTAATCACCTAAAGATAGGTGACGTGCATCTTTTAAGATCTAAACACAAGATAACTTGTGTTAGGGTCCTAGAAAAGTTATAGTCTAGGTCAAAGCGTTACTAATAACTTAATTCCCTATAACCATTGGCTCTGATACCAACTCTTCTGTCATACCCTGACCGCGTAAAACAACAAACCGTGGCGGAAACGTCGGGGAGTCGAGCAACATAATTATTGTTTCACAACCATGGTAATTAAAGTTTTGTTTTATTTATTAACAAAGTGGATTACATTGTCTTAAAACAAAGAAACAAGGAGTACATAACAAAGTTAAACTATTCTAGCTTCATTTTATGTCACTAAGGCACAGGTCCGCCTAAGTGTATCTTGATCATTCCTATGCATCAGCACCTGAAAACACATGTGAAAATAGGTATGTCAGCATAAAAATGCCTGTGAGATACATAGGTTTATTGATTTAGGATTCATGACTTGTATTTGAAAGAAATGTTTAACAAAAGTTAGTCATGAATCTTATTAAAAGTATTTTCTTTTATAAATCATACGAAAAGTCGATAAGGAATTAAGGATGTTATAAAAGAAAGATGTGTGGTTAAATAAATAAGCAAGTAAAACGAATTTGTATAAGATATGTTGTTTGTAAAACAATGTTTTGTAAAGTTATGTTCTTTGTTTAAAAATGTAATGTGTCTAAATTGAAATGGTTTAAATAACGCTACGACATGTAATATCATAAAAGCATTTATATATAGGAAGTACCAGTGACGTATCCACCATGCTTTTATCATATTACACATGCCTCGTTATTTAAATCACTTACCCAAACAAATCACCAAAATGCCTTGTTTAAACAAATGTCAAAATGTTTATGTGTAAACAATGTCTATTGTCAAATGTAAATCATGTAATGTGTAATCAAATGTTATGTATGGCAAGTGAAATGTGTCAACTAAAACCATATGTAAAATGCACAAAACAATGTATTGATATAAATCATAATATAAATCAAAATTTATGTTTTGTAAAATAAATGCATGCTTTACTGAAACAAACATCTATACGGTAAGGTTAAAACGCATACATTCAAGCCTTGCGACTGTGGAGACAAACCCTTAAACAAATTAAAGGTTTATCAAAATTTATGAATATCGGATTCAGTCATTTCCTAATTCCAAACAAACCTAGGAAGCCAGAAATGGGAGTTGTCAATTCCTATGGTACCACTACTTACTACCGGGCGGCATGGCCAATGTTAATGAACGTACTTTTGTCCCGTTAAACAAACCAAATGTCATACCAAATGTAAGCATGTTATATGAAAACAATGTACTAAGTATGCAAAAATGAACATACATAGCATGAATATGATGTAATCAATGTGTACGTATGTTGAAATGAACATATGAAACAAATGTGTTTATGAAATCAATGTACTAGCATGTTAAATATACATAGCAAAAACATGGATGAAATCATGTACTATACATGTACTATATGAACATAGAAAGGATATGATATAAAAAACATGAAAAGCACGAAAGTAACAAGTAGGCACATGTGTTTCACCCCCAAAATGTTTGAAAATAGTAAAAGAGGGGACTATGTACTCACTTGAGAATGCTTAGAAGTCTTTGAATAACAACCAAGCAATGCTAGAGGATAACGGAATCATTCGGCACCTAATATAGATAACTATGTTAATAAACCGGACTTAAATCGGAGGATCAGCAATGAAGATAGAACATGAAAACGCATAAAAGCATGAAAGCATGAAAGAAGCTTACAAGAGGTCTAAGCAATGAAGATAGAACAAGAAAACCAGAAGATTAGGACCTTCAACCAAAAGGGATAGTCCAAATTTGTCCAGAAATGAGAAAAATTCTGATTTGTGCAAGTGTGAAGTGAAATGGGGGTGGGTTTATATAGGATTTCAAAACATGACTTATTAACAAAACACAAGTTCTAACACACACTCATACATACTTACGGCCACATGTATACATATACATACTTTTTTTTTAAATCAACTTTTCACACATTTATCTCTAATCATAAGACTTTCATAAAGATCCTTTTGATCATGCATGCATTAATCTTCCAATAATCACACCAATCAAGAATCAACAAAATAAAAACATAAATATTCACCCACATATACACAAACTTTCGGCCATACATACATATGTATACACTCATTTTTATTTCTTTAAAAAAACCCATTTGTTTTTAGTTTCAAGTTTGTGTTAAATTTTACAAGATTCAAGAGAAACTTCCAACATTATCATCTCTAAAAACCAAGAACATGGTTTTAAAAACAAGTTTTATACCTTTTAAGTTTTTAGTGGGTTTTAACAAGATTCTTGATGGTTAGAAGCTTGTTTCACCAAGAAAACACTTTTGGATACTCAAAACACCTTGAAACCTTCTTGGATTGAACTTTAATCTTCATGAACAAGTGAAGAATTTCGAAATTATGGTGGTTATATGGGGATTTTCGGCTGAATTTAGGAGAGAGAGAGATGAAGTTTTGAAAATGGTTTTTGATTCTTAATTGTGAAGTCATGGGGGAACATAAAGAACACACATATGCATTCACCTCCAAATTGGCCAATGCATGGAAGAGAGAAGAGAGAGAGTGTGATCTTTGGCTGCCAACAACTCTCTTCTCTCTCATATATACGATACACACACACACATATATATATATATATACAATATAGATTAAAAACACGTATTTTACTGGATACCGGGTATTTTATCTAGCGTTTTAATCCCGTTTTAGTGCGTTTTAAATTCTTTCTAACACTCTATAAAAATAAACTCACCAAATATTACTGAACAGTATTTTGTTTGTCTGGTCCGGCTACGATGCCGGCATTTGGCAGTATGCGCGCTGTACTCCGCGGTACGCGCTTAAAATCGCAAAAATAGGGATTTATGCGTTTTTTTTTTTATTTTTATCATTCTAAAGTGATAAACTCATCAAATTATTACTAAAATGATTATCAGTTGCCTTGACAGGCTGTGTTGACAGTATTTTGTCGGTATACGCGTTGCATCGCGCGGTACGCGCTTAAACTCGAAAAATTGAGTTTCTTAGCGTTTTAAATTATTTTTCCACACGGATATGATTAAAATAATTATTCTAATCATAACAGACTATTTTTAGGATTTTAACACTGATCGGGTGGTCACCGACGTTCGTTTCGCATATTAACCGTTACGCGATAAGCGTTTACCTTACCGTTGCCAACATAATTTTTATCAAAGTTTAAATTTACCAACTCATGAAATTTCACATATAAACATCATAATCAGTCAAATATGGTCTTTTATCTATTCACAACACGTGCTACAATTGTACGGCACGGCCTGAAAAGCCGAGTGTCACAGTCTCGCCCTGTTTAGGAAACTTCGTCTGCGAAATTTTTACTCTACAGGTTTTGTTTTCGCACTAGATGAAAACAGTGAAAACAAGCTTGATGAATATGGTCTTGTAGTTTCTGCGAGAAACTTTGATTCTTACGAAGAATCTTCGTAGACCTATATTACATACATTCTAAATTCCTAATCTCACATCTCAACGCTCTCCACCCTTACCAAGGTCCAATAATTAAGAGCACTTAGTCAAGAAGATTAAGTTATAATCCCACCAATTTGGGTTCTACATACGTATATTTACATATACATTACCCCGTACCTAAGATAATCTGAGTTTACACCCGATTAATTCAACTCGAGATGGGCTCTCGAAAGAATCAAATCTCATAAACTCGTCTTCCTTCCTTTTGGTATTCATTTTAGATATTCACAAATTTCCAAATCAATAAATTCGCATACACATCCAGAATGTTGTAATTGCTTGTCCGGTTATTAGCGTAACTCTTATAGCTCTACGTACTGCTTCTACGGTGCTTCGATAAACTTCCGTTTCCAAACAAATCTCTATAAAGAACAAAATCAGTGTATTATCCATTATACACTTTCTCAACTGAACCCAAACAATGCATCATGTATACTACTCCATTCTGATGGTAGCTTGAGCCTATAAGCGACTGATCCAACTCAAGATGGGCTCTTGAAAGGACCAAGTCAATGTGGCTCAGCTTTTCTTCTCTCTGCTAAACCTAATAGCATCACTGCAGGATAACTCCTTTATCAGAACCAAATCTTCAATCTGGAATCGCAATAGTTCCTTCAATTGTCCATGCAAGGCTTCAGATGGAGCAATCCGAATACCAGCGTGTTAATTATAATTGTAAGATAACTCTGCCAAGGGCATGTGAGTATCTTAACTTCCTTCGTATTCCATCATACACGCTCCCAACTTTACCTTCAAAGGTTTGAAAAGCTTCCTCTTGCTTTTCTACCCAATCCATTCCCTTTTTCCTTTTGGGGTTATTAGTGTCGAAGACTACACTAATTTAGAGAAATTCTTAATAAATATCTGGTAGCATCTAGCTTGTTATATGGATCATCATACTCCCGACGGGGTCTTTGGCACTCCTCATTATTCACCAACTCCATAGTTAACTTCAAACGTTACTCATGGTTCTCCTTGGTTCGCACATAGGTAAGTATGTCGTCGATGAATATTATCACAAATTCATCCGATTAGGGTTTCCATACCATGTTCATGAGATCCATGAATATAAATGGCACATTAATTTAGTCAAAAGGCATGACTAATAACTCGTAATGGCCATATCATGTTTGAAAAGCAGTCCTCAGCATATCTTCGTCAGCAACCTTCAACTGATAATATCCCAATCGTAGATCGATCTTCGTGTAGCAGTTGGGTCCCTGTAGCTTGATCGAATAAATCGTCAATCCTCAGTAAAAGGGTACCGATTCTTGATAGTCAACTCGTTCAGTTTTCCGAAATCATCACACATCCTGAAAGATCCATCCTTCTTTCTCACAACAGAACAGATGCGCCTCAATGAGAAAAGCTTGATCGAATGAAACCCTTGTCTAGTAGCTCTTGGAAACTAACTCGACATTTTTATCATTCTCAAACGGTGCTTAATCTATAAGGAGATTGTGCAACTGGGTGCAGCACCGTGTGCTAGATCGATTCGAAATTCGATCTGTCTCGCAGGGGGGCAATCCAGATAAGTCTTTTTAGGAAAGCTTCTGGATAATTGCAAACAATAGGAATCTCTCCGGTATTCCTATATTCGGCTTTCGTATCCACCACGTTTAACTAAGAACGCAGGATAGCCCCTTTTGCAACCACCTGAGCATCCTTACAAACTGACAACTCTCGCCCAACAACACTCGACACTCGAAACTCGACACTCAACTCGGTCGGTCTTCGCGAACAACTACCACCTTTCTACCGTCATCAGGACGAGATATCTAAGCTAACTTCTTCAAGCAATAATCCCTGCTTCGTTCTTGGATAGTCAATCCATCCTCACATCTTCGTCAAAGCTCCCCAGCTCCACTGGAAATAAACCGACACTAGAACTACGATCACCTAACTAAATACTACAAGCGCAAACGACCTCACTAGTTTCCATCAACTTACCAATTGCTAGTTCTATCGGGCACTTTATACTCAGCTTACTTGTAGGTGAACACAAAAATGGTTCAAAGTTTCTCGAACAAAACTCAAGTCAGCTTTGATATTAAAAGTATGAACATAGATTAGCTTATGATTCGAAACATACCGGTAACAACAGTAAGATCGTCTCATGCCTTCCCCGCCTTTAGCTCGAACGCTCTACCCCTAGCATCATGACCCTTCATTTTCAGAAAATCTCTCTCGAAATGTCCTTGCTCACCACACTTGTAGCATCCCTCGAGTGTAACTCCATCCAACGTACTCTTAGCATAGCGCTCACGAGTCATATGTCCAGTCCGACCACATCTGGCTCACTTTCTCCACTCATCCTCGTGAGTCTTCTTCTCAAGACCACTCCTGCCATCCTTGGCATTACCCTTTCCCGACTCTCTAGGGTTAGCTACACATGCTTCTCAACAATATCCTTCCTCAAACTTTCTGACTTTCGCTTTCGTGAATCCCCAGTTCTCGGCTCGGAATGCGGAATTATTTGGATGGTCGATCCGCTGTGAGGGCCCGACATCACGCATACTGTTGCCACGCCATTGCATAGGGTACCAGTAAATGATCTTGGGTTACAACCCTGGATTGTTTTTTGCGTACATCTATGTACTGTTCACAAGGTTAATGAAAAATCAGATTTACGCTCCAATTATATCATAATACAAGAACTACTAAAACTTTTCGATCATTATGCTACCTGAAGGGTCTCCGATTCTGTGTACCACCAAAACCATGCCCATGAGTATCAGTCCACGTTCCTGGCCATTATTTTGGTTAGCAACGCGCTGTTCCATGACAGTATTAACGTGTTGGGCTATGAGTTGTGCCAACTCCTCTGGGGTAATAGGTAGTCCAGAACCCTGTCTCGCTTTTGGCGGCATTTCGTCGTTGCTATTATTTACAACAATAATAATTACATAAGACGATAACCAAAAATAATTCAATCATTAAATGGTAGTGGACCAAACATTATGCATGTATAATACCCACTTATTAATGAGAACAATTTTTAAACCAAAAGGAACCCATTCGATATTTATACTAGAAATTTACAAAGCTTGTTTTTAGTACTAAGACTAATCAAAATTTGGCATGTCTACATCAACACCCTTAACAATCCTATATGAAATTTCCTTCTAAATAGCTGAAAAGTTGGCATGCAAGCCATAAATAGGGTTCATTAAATGAGACATACAAAACAAACAACAGAAACAACCAACAACTAACGCTTCAATCCGTGGAAGTCCAACATCTTCCTAACAAGCTCTTCTAGCTCATCATAACAGTCCATCTGTTTCTCTAAGTCCTTGATCGTCTCCATGCCTCCGCGTAACGTGGCGAACTGACGATCACTGTGAGAGCGATTGACCCAAACCCCTTCTACTTCTTCAAAGTGGACGCTATCTCAGCTCTCGAAGTCGATGCGATTTCTCTAACGGATCGAGTCCTCTTCCTACGACGAGTGTATACTTAAAGAGGTGTAGCCAAAACACGTGACTCGAGTAACGGAACAAACGATTCTGTAATGACGGGTGAAAGAATCTCAAGTGTAGGCTCGACGATATCAATGAGCAGGTCTACTAATGGTTCTAAGCCGAGACATGACATATTGTAACCGTACAAAGTGAGTGTGTGATCAACGTGAATAGTAACACATAAGGCCTAAATAAACAGAAAATCATGTATGCACATAAACACATAAGGGTTTTCATATATGATAAAAAATTTCTATGTTTATTTAAAAATTCTTGGCTTCGAGAATTTTGGACTTTAAATCTCAAAATTCTTCGGTTAAAGTGTAGTGTTTTCCCCCGAAAACATCTAGTTCGCTAACAACCATTGGCTCTGATACCAACTTCTGTCACACCCCAAAAACGTCGCAGCGGAATATATAACGTAGTGGAGACGGAAGTTGTTGCCCATTTATATCTTGTCGATCGAGGCATTTAATTGTTGGACATTTTAGTATGTTTTAAATGTAAGTTATTTAAACATTACGTTTTAAGACACGATACAACCATGACATAGTTAAGTTGTTTATGATCCTCATGGATCTTATTACATTGTCCCAGAATATTTAAAAGTCAGTCCAACATTTTAAGTGATAAAACATGCATCAACAACCACAAGATACGCCATTATTCCCGAAGCCGAGCTCAAGTACCTGTAGAACACGTTAAAATCAAGTCTCAACACAAAAGAAGGTGAATTCACTTATTCGTTTACTAGCAGATTTTATTCCAAGGAAAACTTTCTGTTTAGGTGTTTATTTAAAAACATCCATTTAATTCTTAGAAAGTCCATTTTACTTTCTTCATAAAATCCATGGGCCTTCCGTCGGTTCATTACTCCGACAACAGTAATACTGCCCAGGTTTTGTATATTAAATTATTGCGTCAAATTTCAGACTCGTATGTTAGCTAGAGGATACGAATTATATATTAACCATGCAAGGATAATCAATGCTAGACAATAAACAGAATATTAATTCGTCGTTTGACATTGACACGGGGTGACCGATCATGACGGGGTTGTCAACCCGATAGATCTACCAACAATTCATCGCGTGCAATACTTAAATGATTAAACGACATCATGGGCGCAGGGTTCTTTCTCAAAGAACAATATGATGTCTGCCTCACGTACAATATATATATCCAACTAATATGACAATTTAATACACGATGTGTACAAATCCCCTGAATCTCCATCAATCGAGACCCAGGCCGGCATCCGTACCCCAACTGTACGGTCTTGTATCACTTAAGAAATACCGTACATCCAATATTTATTCATCAAAAACGTTTTACTTCGAAATGTATAACTTATCAAATTTCATATATTTTCAGCCAAAATATATACTTTATAGTAAAAGGTATGTTTTATTTCTAAAACATTATTAAACCCTTTTAACAACGTGTTCCACCCCCAAAATATATACAAAACAGTAAAAAGAGGGGTTTAGTGACACTCACCTTTGGGTGCGTATTTTAATACCGCAATCCCAGAGATTGATTATATACGTCCTAATATGAGAACAATTCTAAATCAATATATATATTTAACACAAAAATCCTAAATTTCTCCGTTTCTTAGAATTATCACATAACTTTGAGATTTTCTCGAAAAGTTGTCATTTTTTATTATGTTGGCACGTTAAAATATATATATATATATATATATATATATTAGTCCATATATATTTATATATTTATTATGATTTTTGCGACTTGAACGATTTTATTGGTGACCATTATTGTGTAAATCTGTTAACTCTCCTGTTTATACGCAATATATCTACGATTTGCGCGTCGTAATATATATATATACACAACGTTCATAGAATTTAACACCGAATACACAAAATATTACTAACTTATCTATTTTTTCATTTTTAAAGCAAATATACATAAAACATCTCATATGTACCAAATTTCATGCTCGGCAAACAAGTTACATGTTTAACGCAATTTTACCGTTTCTACCGCACAAAACGTACATGTATACATGCATAGTCTAATTTTCCCATTATAAATTTAACACTTAACATATTATCACATTTACATTTTTAAATCAGTTAACACATTTTATCACATAAGGTTCACCCAAAGTTTACCTATACTAGTGTATATTGAAAAGTGCGTATTTTAGCGATTCGGTAACGTTTTTGGGCGTCGGAAGTCACGTATGACCAACCAAACACCAAGTAAACTTAAAATTAGTTAAAATACTTATTTTTAAAATAAAAATATCAGTTTACTTACTGATTTAAATCAGTTTTATAAAAATCACTGGAAAAGCCGATTTTTAACCGTTTTAACGCATGGTTTTGCGTTAAACGTTACCAAAACCATCCCAACTTGACACGACTTGATATTTTAACACAATACATGTTATTTTCTGATTAAAATAGTGGTTATAATCAAATTAGTGCAGTTTTTGTATAAGTCACATAAAACATGCGATTTCATGTATTTTACAACTCCTAATGCACCAAGTACAACATGCAAGGTTAGTAAACATTATCACAAGTTTACATATCATTTAAACACTTCAAAATAATCTTATTTTAGTGTTTATATTCTGATCATAATTTATTTTTATCAAATCTTGTTCAAATCATCATCACATCATCATATCATCAAATGCATGTAACATGTTCTTACACATTCAAGAACTAAAGAACAAAAATCCATATATACCCATACATGCATGTATATAAACAGCTATATACATATATCCAACTATGAATTTTCATCAATGTACTTAAATCACAAATCATTTTCATGTAGATCACCTTCAATCACACATGCATGAACCTTTTAAGTATCATTTCTTTCAAAACATGACTTATTAACAAAACACAAGTTCTAACACACGCTCATACATACTTACGGCCACATGTATACATATACATAATTTTTTTTTAAATCAACTTTTCACACATTTATCTCTAATCATAAGACTTTCATAAAGATCCTTTTGATCATGCATGAATTAATCTTCCAATAATCACATCAATCAAGAATCAACAAAATAAAAACATAAATATTCACCCACATATACACAAACTTTCAGCCATACATACATATGTATACACTCATTTTTATTTCATTAAAAAAACCCATTTGTTTTTAGTTTCAAGTTTGTGATAAATTTACAAGATTCAAGAGAAACTTCCAACATTATCATCTCTAAAAATCAAGAACTTGGTTTTAAAAACAAGTTTTATACCTTTTAAGTTTTTAGTGGGTTTTAACAAGATTCTTGATGGTTAGAAGCTTGTTTCACCAAGAAAACATTTTTGGATACTCAAAACACCTTGAAACCTTCTTGGATTGAACTTTAATCTTCATGAATAAGTGAAGAATTTCGAAATTATGGAGGTGATATGGGGATTTTCAGCTGAATTTAGGAGAGAGGGAGATGAAACTTTGAAAATAGTTTTTGATTCTTAATTGTGAAGTCATGGGGGAACATAAAGAACACATATATGCACGCACCTCCAAATTGGCCAATGCATAGGCCTGTGCAATGGTTTAGAACCAGACCGAACCGAACCGGAACCGAACCAGAACCGTTAATTGCTAAATTTAAGAACCAGAACCGAACCGTATTATAACGGTTCTGGTTCGGTTCCGAACCGGTTAGACGGTTCTTGTGTAATCGGTTCTCGCGGGAACTGGTTGACAATTAAATCATAAAATTAACAATTCAATAAAAACGAATCAAACTATTTAAAACATTAACCAAGAGTTGCAACATTGAAAGTTCAAACCAACCAAAATAAAAGTAGCAAAGCAAGTGAGCAACAATAAAAAATTTCAAGCAATAAAAGAAACTCTAAATAAAACTATTACAACCATCGTGTTAACAATTAAAACAAACATCTTCAAACTTCATTCGATCTTCATCCTCTCAATCTTCCCATAAACATCTAAATGAAACCAATTGTTAACAATTAAAAAAATAAACGAATAATGCATCTACTATATTTGGTTCACGTGAATAGATTGATCAGGTATTTACCAAGCGATACACTATTTATATACACATTTACAATTTGATTATTTTTGTTCAATTTTTAATTTCACATACAGAAAACTTTATGTATCATAAAGCAAACATCTAGAAAGAAAATATATGCAATCATAAAAAAAGGTCATGTAGAATAGCGTACCTGTATTTACAGGGTGTTGATGGAGATGAACTTGTATGATAGCAATTAGGGTTAGGGTTGAGAGATGGAAAAGCAATAGAAGATGAAAGATGAGATCATGGAATGAATATAAGAGGAGGGAATAAGAATTAGAATGGTCGTATGATGTTGAAAAGCTCATTAATAAAATAGGGTTTTAAATATTTATAATCCCAATTGATTCTAGCGGTTCTTTAACCAGAACCGTGGTTTTAACCAGAATCGAACCGGGAACCGTTTTTACCCAAATTTAAGAACCGGAACCGGACCCTATATACAAAAATACGGTTTGGATCTAGCGGTTCTGGTTCGGTTCCCCGGTTCTAGCGGTTCTGAACCGTATAGTCATTTTTATATCATTAAAAAAAACCCATTTGTTTTTAGTTTCAAGTTTGTGATAAATTTTACAGGATTCAAGAGAAACTTCCAACATTATCATCTCTACAAACCAAGAACATGGTTTTAAAAACAAGTTTATACCTTTTAAGTTTTTAGTGGGTTTTAACAAGATTCTTGATGGTTAGAAGCTTGTTTCACCAAGAAAACATTTTTGGATACTCAAAACACCTTGAAACCTTCTTGGATTGAACTTTAATCTTCATGAACAAGTGAAGAATTTCGAAATTATGGAGGTGATATGGGGATTTTCGGCTAAATTTAGGAGAGAGAGATGAAGCTTTGAAAATGGTTTTTGATTCTTAATTGTGAAGTCATGGGGGAACATAAAGAACACACATATGCATGCACCTCCAAATTGGCCAATGCATGGAAGAGAGAAGAGAGAGAGTGTGATCTTTGGCTGCCAACAACTCTCTTCTCTCTCATATATACGATACACACACACACACACACACACACATATATATATATATATATACAATATAGATTAAAAACTGGTATTTTACTGGATACCGGGTATTTTATCTAGCGTTTTAATCCCGTTTTAGTGCGTTTTAAATTATTTCTAACACTCTATAAAAATAAACTCACCAAATATTACTGAACAATATTTTGTTTGTCTGGTCCGGCTACGATGCCGGTAATTGGCAGTATGCGCGCTGTACTGCGCGGTACGCGCTTAGAATCGCAAAAATAGGGATTTATGCGTTTTTATTTATTTTTATCATTCTAAAGTGATAAACTCATCAAATTATTACTAAAATGATTATCAGTTGCCTTGACAGGCTGTGTTGACAGTATTTTATCAGTATACGCGCCGCATCGCGCAGTACGCACTTAAACTCGAAAGATTGAGTTTCTTAGCATTTAAATTATTTTTCTACACGGATATGATTTAAATAATTATTCAAATCATAACAGACTATTTTTAGGATTTTAACACTGATCGGGTGGTCATCGACGTTCATTTCGCCTTTTAACTGTTACGCGATAAGCGTTTACCTTACCGTTGCCAACATAATTTTTATCAAATTTTAAATTTACCAACTCATTAAATTTCACATATAAACATCATAATCAGTCAAATATAGCCTTTTATCTATTCACAACACGTGCTACAATTGTACGGCATGGCCTGAAAAGCCGGGTGTCACAGCGGAAACGTCGGGGAGTGGAGTAACAGAATCATTGTTTCATAACACATGGAATTTAAAGTTTGATTTCATAAATTAAAGTGTTTACATTGACTAAGAATTTTACAGAAACATAACATAAATTAAACTGTCTTTCATAGTTTTAAGTCACTAAGGCCCAGGTCCGCCTAAGTGTGTCACGAACATCATCATGCAATAGCTCCTGAAACACATGTGAAAATAGGTACGTCAGCATAAAAATTCATGTGAGATACATAGGTTTTGTTGTTGTAGGATTCATGACTTGTAAGTAAAAAGAAGTGTTTAAACAAAAGGTAGTCATGAATCTTGTAAAACGTTTTCTTTTATAAAAATTATGAAAATCAGATGTTATAAAAGAATAATGCATGGTTAAATAAATAACCAAGTAAAAATGGGTTTCTATAAGATATGTCGTTCGTAAACAATGTATCATGTCTTTGTTTCTATCAAAGTGGTTTAGATAACGCTGCGATATGTAATATCATAAAAGCACTTATATATAGGAAGTACCAGCGGCGTATCCACCATGCTTTTATCGTATTACACATGCCTCGTTATTTAAATCACTTACCAAATAAACCACCAAAAATGACCTGTCAAACCAATGTCAGATAACAACTAAAGTCTTGTATGGTGAATAAAAGAATTTACTCAACCCCATAGGTTAAATGTTATGTATGGTGAATAAAAGAATTTACTCAACCCCATAGGTAAAATGTTATGTTCAATCAAATGCTATGCCAAATGTAAGCATGTTATGTGAAAACAATGAACCAAGTATGCTAAATGAACACACATAGCAAAGCATAAATGAAATCATGTACTATACGCGTACTAATGAATATAACAAGTATATGTCATGAAAATACGAATAGCACTAAAGTAACAAGTAGGCACATGTGTATCACCCCAAAATATTTGAAAACAGTAAAAGAGGGGACTATGTACTCACTTGATATTGCTTAGTAGTCTTTGAATAAGAACCAAGTAACGCTAGAAGGATCACGGAAATCAATCGGCACCTAATATAGGTAACTACGTTAATAAACCGGACCTAAATCAGAAGATCGGATAGAATGAGGTCTCGTAAACCAAATGAGTATTGGAACTCAAATGATATAGTTTAACAAAGCCTACATTCTAGATCGGAACCTCTCCTAAGTGCTTATGACCCGTTATGACCCGTTTAGTAGCTTACGCTACTTTAACGCGTCATTTGCGCAAAAGCGCAAACGAGTAGCCTAACTAGTCCAATGACAAGTATTATATACCCTAACATGTTTAAATAAGTTGGATAATCAGTTTAAGTGACAAAATTTAGGTTACATATGCTTAAATACAAATTATGCATAAAAAGGGCATTTTGCTCATTTTCCTAAGGCATATAAACTACCTATCAAACAACTAATTAAACTAAGTGGCCATAAGGTATAACCTCAGAAGGTTATTCCCTATACACCTATGGTCACAAAATATGTTTGGTCGGATCCTAATGATCGACCAAACGGGTCGGGTTCGAAAATCTAAGCGGTTGTTTAGATCGCTTATCTTACGACCCTATATAAGCACTAAACTAAAAGTGACGAGTTAAACATGTTAAAACATGTTTAACTAAGTTAGAAAACAAGTTTGATATCAAAACAAAGTGTTTTGATACCCAAAGATAGCTTCATTGCAAAATACACATAAACACGTATTTTGACCGAAACTATGACTCGTCACTACGCCTAATCAACGTGGTAATCAGTAGGTATAGTCACAAGGGACTATAACCATCGTGATTACGCTCAGGTTGCAAAGTTCAAACGAACTTTGTGTGACCAAAGACTTGTCAAAGCAGAAAGTCAAACACTGTTTGACTTTCATGCTTGAAATGCATAAAAAGCATGAAACAAGCTTACAAGAGGTCCAAAGCTTGAAGATAGACAAGAAAACTTAGAAGAAAGGTGCCTTCAACCAGAAGGGATAGCTCCTATGAGCAGAAACAAGAAGGAAAATCAGATTGTGCAAGTGAAAGTGAAAAAATTGGATGGGTATTTATAGATTTTCCACAACCGTTAAGATCATTCCTCTTAATTTGAGCTTTGATTTGGACCATACAAGTGTGGCACACTGTTTTGCATACCATGGGAGCCCAAAACTAGCCTAAAGTATTGAGAAATCCATGTCCAAACCCAGATAATTAGCTATTGTTTGCTAAAAACCAGTTTCTGCACATCTGGGGGTCTTTCGCGGGCTGCGAAGACAGGAGCAATGGGCTTCGCGCCCCTCCTAGGCTTCTGACCAGCAACTTTTGCAAATTGGCAGAACAGGCCCCTTCATGCATAAAAGTTGATTTTTGATGCGTTTAAGCCCCGTTAACGCATTTTCAAGGCTCAATAATGAACTTAAAGTATAGGGGGCATGAAATATGCTTGAAAACATCACGGATGTTGGTTCCTTTGGTCGTACGGCCTCGTTGTTCGGTTAATTACGACGTATACTCGAACGGACGCGAAAACGATCCAATTACGCGACGAGTGGTATTTTTGCATTCCAATCACTAAAATAAAATATTTTAATGATTACAAAATTTTTTTGGATGTCCGGGTATGTTCAGAACGTAAGATATGCGCGTAAATGCAAACTTGTGCACTTTTTGACGCTTTTAGTCCCTATTGATCAAATAAGTTTATTTTCGCATACCAAACCCATCAAAGCCTATTTCTAAGCTATGTAAAGGTTATTTAAGGTATGTTTAGCTTATGATCAAGTTCCGTAATGTTCGTTACTGTACGAATCGGCATAGTTTGGCAGTTTGACATAAATAGTCCCTGCGATCGAATAAACTTGTTTTCGACACACCAAACCCTCCAAAACTTATTTCTAAGTTATGTAAAGGTTATTTAAGGTATGTTAGCCTATATCACTATTCCGGAGTGTTGGTTGTGTTAATCTGATTACGTTTACGCATCAGTTCGCGTATAACTTTCAAGAAAGCGATTTAGAGCTCGAAATCGAACGAGAATTGATATGTGCAAAGGTCACTTGTATTTGTACAAATTCCAAGATTGAAACACAAGATTTCATTGGATTCGTACTTGTATGATAATTATAGAGGCACAGATGTCATAGTCTCCCCTACTTTAGGAAATTTCATCCCGAAATTTAATCTAGAGGAAACTTATGTGTGCTCGAAATTGAAGTCGGGGATTATAACATAAAAACAACATTGGTCAAGGTCCAGAACTTCTAGTAAATTAAATTACACATGAAAAAACTTGTTGTGGTTTCGGTGCACTGAATTCCATAATTACGTATGCATCCATAGTTACGTAATTCCTTGCATAGTCCGCACAGTTTATTTTATAATGTGTAGGGGAAGAAAATCAAATGAATAATCCTGTGGTGACTTGACTAGACTACCAAAGAGTCTCTTTAACTAGATCAACGAATGATCTCTTTAAACAGACCACCAAAAAGTCTCTTCAACTAGGTCACCAAAGGATCTTTTTAACTAGATCAACGAACGACCTCTTGAACTAGACCACCGGAGGGTCTCTTTAACTAAATTGACGAATGATATTTTTAACTAGACTGATGAATCAATCTCTTTAACTAGACCACCCAAGGGGTCTCTTTAACTATATCAACACATGATATCTTTAACTAGATCGACGAATTAATCTCTTTAACTAGACCACCCAAGAGGTCTCTTTAACCACATCAACGAGTGATGTCTTTAACTAGATCGACGAATCACTCTCTTTAACTAGACCACCCAAGAGGTCTCTTTAACTACATCAACGAGTGATGTCTTTAACTCGATTGACGAATCAACCTCTTTAACTAGACCACTCAAGGGGTCTCTTTAACATTGGAATGGTACTTTACAATCCAAGGGTCTTAACTATTACATAGAAGCCCATTAAGGATTTAAGATAGTACCTTTGGATAGTGAGTAATTTGATTCACACATAAACACATAATTGTCAGCTTGGTCATTAATTTGTTATCAACTTGTTATAAATTTTGTTTGTAAACTTGTTATTGATTTGAATATGTGTATTTAAAGTATGCCAGGAATCCAATCCTTGGACTTTGATTTTGCGCTTCGAATTTCCACAAAGATTTAACTATGAAGATAGGAAGATCCTATAAGGATTTTGGAGTTCGTGTAGCGAGAGATGTCTTGAAACCTTGTTCTAGATGTGCTTAAATCAAAACATGAAGTAAAATGCTTATGAAGTCAAGGTTCTAGATATGCCAAGGCGACATATGAAGCAGAATTTGGAGGTCGTGTATGTTAAGTCAACATACGAGCAGAATGTTCTTGAAAACTATGCATGGGGTTCTTTGGAAAATGTGTTTAATGCATTTGAAATCTTACGTAATGCTTTTGAAATCATGTGGTAGGTGTATTAGGTAAATATGTTTATAAAATGTTTTAAAACCATGTGAAAAGGTTTTGAAATCATGTATATGGTTTTTGAAAACATGGATAATGCTTTTGAAATTATACATTTGGTATATTAAATAAATATACTATGTTAAGTGTTTTTAAACCATATGAAAAGTTTTTGAAGGAGGTTTTAAAAACATATAATATGTATGTTGTTATGAAAACCAAATTCAAATGATATGTACATAGACATATCGCATAAGACTATTGAGGGATTTATGAGCAGTACCCTTAGGTATCCAAACAAGGATGTAAAGCAGTACTTTGAATATTCGTTCAGAGTTGTAACTTGTAACTTGTACTTTGTTTCTTAGAAGCAAACGAGTACTTGGGATTTTCGTGGAGATCGCGAATGATCACATAAATGAGAAAACTACAATAGTAGTTTGTTTTGCAAGGAACACGGTTCCTTGGCGTCGGTTATCGTAAGGGTATGTCACACATACGCACTATCATATCAGTCTTGTAAATAAAAGTGAAACAACAAATTTATTTATATAACAACTGAATTGTTTCAAACGTCAAAGATTACAACAAGGGAAAATACAAAAGTCTAATTATTTACTGCTGCATTGTCATTTGCGTTTGCCTCGTTTATGTTAAACACTCATCCACGCGCTGGATTTGCGTTAACATGTCTTGGGCAAGTGTTCCATTAGTGAGTAAGATCACCACAGTTATAGCAGGATCCAGGTGGAAAGCGAGCTTGAGCAGGGTTGACTTGAGGTTGGTTTGGACCACCCTGGTTTGGGTTAAATTGACAAGCATTTTCTAGGTGACCGAGTCACCCACATGATGCACACAGATGACACTGTAGGTGAGTTAGGTGGTATGCATTACATTTGTTGCATATCGGTACAATACTGGCATAAGGTTTTGTTGTAGGAGATTGAGCTGGTTGGTTGAGAGTGCTCTGGTTGGGTTGAGCAACAATCGCACAGTTCTGTGAAGCCTTACGCTTCTTAGAAGATTCGGTTTTTTTTTCCTTGTTTTCCTCTTGAGTATTAGCTGCTTGTTTCTTGTCGCCTATTCGGAGAAGTTTACCCTTTCTGATCTGAGATTCAGTCAGGGTAGCAGATAGTTCAATGGCCTGTCTGACGGTAGTAGGGTTGCTACCAGTAACGATATCCTGAACTGGGTCAGGGAGGCTATCAATGCACTTTTCGATCGACTTATCCAAAGGCGTAACCATGGTTGGACATAACAAGCTCAACTCTTCGTACCGGTCAGCATAAGCACGGTTTTCGCCGATGTCATGTTTAAGATCATCAAATTCCTTTTCTATTGCCTTGAGTTCATGACGAGGACAAAACTCCTTCATCATTAGAGCTCGAAGCTCTTCCCAGCTTTGTGTCATTGCCACATCGGCAAACCTATCCCTCATTATACCGTTCCACCATGTTAGAGCACGTTTCTCGAAAACACTGGACGCGAACTCAACCTTTCGCTCATTCGGACACTGAACATGTCTAAATGTGCTCTCTAGACTCTCGAACCATTGTAGGAGCGCAGTTGCTCCTTGGTACCTAGAAAACTTCAATGGTTTTGCCAAATTAAACATTTTGAAACTACACTAAGCATTGTTGTTATTGTTGTTCGCTTGATTAATCTGAGTTATTAGGTTCGGAAGCACAGCAGCGATCTGCTGAGTGATAATAGCTGCGAGCTCGGCGTTAAGGTTGTGCATCTCGTCGAGGAGGCATATTCTAAAAAGAACAAGGAAACATGAGAAACGAGTGAGATGATATCGGATAGTAAAAATTGGATGCTTAAAAGAATATCGATAAGACATAAGGATTGTGATCATTTGTTCGTTATTTAAAACAACAAACGACACGGTGATTAATCAAAGTAAATGGGTCATAATAATGTATCGTGAAGACATGCTTTAGCCTATAAGTGGACACTCACCCCAAGAGTTCCCAGGTAAGAATGACTGGTCCGATTATGTGGATTTGTACGAACACTCTAGCCTTAGACAGAAACTCGGGGTACAGGTATCCACCCTTCCAGATTGCACGTGTTCACATTATAACGACGCAAACTTTGATGAGATTTTGAAAACTTTGAAGGTTCAAAACCTTATAACAAATCATCCAAGAACATATGTTTGATTTTCAAAACGGATTTGTATTTTGTTTTCTTGTTGTGGTTGTCACCTAAAGATAGGTGACTGTGTTGTTTTAGAATCTAAACGCAAGTAAACTCGCGTTAGGGTCCAAGGAAGGTTATAGACAAGGTCAAAGCATTACTAATAACCTAATTCCCTATAACCATGGGCTCTGATACCAACTTTTCTATCACACCCCGACCGCGTAAAACAACAAGTCGCGGCGGAAATGTCGAGGAGTGGAGTAACAGAATCATTGTTTCATAACACATGGAATTTAAAGTTTGATTTCATAAATTAAAGTGTTTACATTGACTAAGAATTTTACAGAAACATAACAAAAATTAAACTGTCTTTCATAGTTTTAAGTCACTAAGGCCCAGGTCCGCCTAAGTGTGTCACGAACATCATCATGCAATAGCTCCTGAAACACATGTGAAAATAGGTACGTCAGCATAAAAATTCCTGTGAGATACATAGGTTTTGTTGTTGTAGGATTCATGACTTGTAAGTAAAAAGAAGTGTTTAAACAAAAGGTAGTCATGAATCTTGTAAAACGTTTTCTTTTATAAAAACTTATGAAAATCAGATGTTATAAAAGAATAATGCATGGTTAAATAAATAACCAAGTAAAAATGGGTTTGTATAAGATATGTCGTTTGGAAACAATGTATCATGTCTTTGATTCTGTCAAAGTGGTTTAGATAACGATGCGATATGTAATATCATAAAAGCAATTATATATAGGTAGTCCCAGCAGCGTATCCACCATGCTTTTATCATATTACACACGCCTCGTTATTTAAATCACTTACCAAATAAACCACCAAAAATGTCTTGTCAAACCTATGTCAGATAACAACTAAAGTCTTGTATGGTGAATAAAAGAATTTACTCAACCCCATAGGTAAAATGTTATGTATGGTGAGTAAAAGAAATTACTCAACCCCATAGGTACAATGTTATGTTCAATCAAATGCTATGCCAAATGTAAGCATGTTATGTGAAAACAATGAACCAAGTATGCTAAATGAACATACATAGCAAAGCATAAATGAAATTATGTACTATATGCGTACTATAACAAGTATATGTCATGAAAATACGAATAGCACTAAAGTAACAAGTAGGCACATGTGTATCACCATAAAATATTTGAAAACAGTAAAAGAGGGGACTATGTACTCACTTGATATTGCTTAGTAGTCTTTGAATAACAACCAAGTAACGCTAGAAAGATCACGGAAATCAATCGGCACATAATATAGGTAACTACGTTAATAAACCGGACCTAAATCGGAAGATCGGATAGAATGAGGTCTCGTAAACCAAATGGGTATTGGAACTCATATGATATAGTTTAACAAAGCCTACATTCTAGATCGGAACCTCTCCTAAGTGCTTATGACCCGTTATGACCCGTTTAGCTAGCTTACGCTACTTTAACGCGTCATTTGCTCAAAAGCGCAAACGAGTAGCCTAACTAGTCCTATGACAAGTATTATATGCCCTAACATGTTTAAATAAGTTGCATAATCAGTTTAAGTGACAAAATTAGGTTACATATGCTTAAATACAAATTATGCATAGAAAGGGCATTTTGGTCATTTTCCTAAGGCATATAAATTACCTATCTTACAACTAATTAAACTAAGTGACCATAAGGTATAACCTCGGAAGGTTATTCCCTATACAACTATGGTCAAAAAATATGTTTGGTCAGATCCTAATGATCGACCAAACGGGTCGGGTTCGAAAGTCTAAGCGGTTGTATAGACCGCTTATCTTACGACCCTATATAAGCACTAAACTAAAAGTGTCGAGTTAAACATGTTAAAACATGTTTAACTAAGTTAGAAAACAAGTTTGATATCAAAACAAAGTGTTTTGATACCCAAAGATAGCTTCGTTGCAAAATACGCATAAACACGTATTTTGACTGAAACTATGACTCGTCATTACAACTAATCAACGTGGTAATTAGTAGGTATAGTCACAAAGGACTATAACCATCGTGATTACGCTCACGTTGCAAAGTTCAAACAAACTTTGTGTGACCAAAGACTGGTCAAAGCAGAAAGTCAAACACTGTTTGACTTTCATGCTTGAAATGCATAAAAACCATGAAAAAAGCTTACAAGAGGTCCAAATCTTGAAGATAGATAAGAAAACTTAAAAGAAAGGAGCCTTCAAACAGAAGGGATAGCTCCTATGAGTAGAAATGAGAAGGAAAATCAGATTGTGCAAGTGAAAGTGAAGAAATTGGATGGGTATTTATAGATTTTCCACAACCGTTAAGATCGTTCCTCGTAATTTGAGCTTCGATCTGGACCATACAAGTGTGGCACACTGTTTTGCATACCATGGGAGCCCAAAACTAGCCTAAAGTATTGAGAAAACCATGTCCAAACCCAGATAATTAGCTGCTATTTGCTAAAAACCAGTTTCTGTGCATCTGGGGGTCTTTCGCGGGCCGCGAAGACAGGAGCAATGGGCTTCGGGCCCCTCCTAGGCTTCTGACCAGCAACTTTTGCAAATTGGCAGAACAGGCCCCTGCATGCATAAAAGTTGATTTTTGATGCGTTTAAGCCCCGTTAACCCATTTTCAAGGTTCAATAATGAACTTAAAGTATAGGGGGCATGAAATATGCTTGAAAACACCACGGATGTCGGTTGCTTTGGTCGTACGGCCTCGTTGTTTGGTTAATTACGACGAAAACTCGAACGGACGCGAAAACGATCCAAATTACACGATGAGTGGTATTTTTGCATTCCAATCACTAAAATAAAATATTTTAATGATTACAAAACTTTTTCGATGTCCGGGTATGTTCAGAACGTAAGATATGTGCGTAAATGCAAACTTGTGCACT
This sequence comes from Helianthus tuberosus, assembly GCA_030545235.1. NCBI lineage: Eukaryota > Viridiplantae > Streptophyta > Magnoliopsida > Asterales > Asteraceae > Helianthus > Helianthus tuberosus. The sequence continues at coordinate 57,480,812 of CM060426.1, read as the reverse complement.
TTTTAACGCTTTTAGTCCCTATTGATCAAATAATTTTATTTTCGCATACCAAACCCCTCAAAGCCTATTTCTAAGCTATGTAAAGGATATTGAAGGTATGTTTAGCTTATGATCAAGTTCTGGAATGTTCGTTATTGTACGAATCGGCATAGTTTCGTAGTTTGACACAAATAGTCCCTACGATCGAATAAACTTGTTTTCGACACACCAAACCCTCCAAAACTTATTTTTAAGTTATGTAAAGGTTATTTAAGGTATGTTAAGCCTATGTCACTGTTCCGGAGTGTTTGTCGCATTAAACTGATTACGTTTACGCATCAGTTCGAGTATAACTTTCCAGAAAGCGATTTTGAGCTCGAAATCGAACGAGAATTCATATGTGCAAAGGTCACTTGTATTTGTACAAACTCCAAGATTGAAACACAAGATTTCATTGGATTCGTACTTGAATGATGATTGCAGAGGCACTGATGTCACACCATGAGAATTTTTCAAAATCTTCCACCACCTATGGGCATCTTCCTCGAGTGTATAAGTAGCAAAAGCCTGACTTTGAACACATCATCAACGCCCAACACTTCAAACAATTTCTTGATATGTGCGATCAAGTTTTCTGCCTCAACTGGTGTAGTAGCAATACTAAATGATTTCGGCTTTTGTTTTTGGAAGTGTGCAAGCCATTCATGAATGCTAACAGGAGGGTTAACATTATTTCCGGGAGGTGGCCTGTTGTGGTTACATCCTGGTGGTGGTCCGTTATGGTTACCTCCTGGTGGTGGCTCGTTGTAATTTCCTCCATGATTCATTTATTGTAACTTCTTTAATAAGTTAGGAACTAAACCCGTAATAGCTGTATTTACGGCGTTAGCAACAAGAGCCTCAAGAGGAGTGTCGTCGAGGTATTAGTCCCACTACGACGAGTGTTCACACGTCTTTTAGGAGCCACCTGAAAAGAAGACTTTCAGATCAGCATTGAGATTTTACAATAAGCGGAAAAATGGCAAGGATGAATCTTAACCCATCGTCTACCCATTATCTCACGTGTTTTGTTATTAAGGTTTAAGTTTTCTACAGGAAAGAGCCTTGGCTCTGATACCTAACTGTAGGACCCCAACCTGGGGCAGGTCGGAGCATCACTATTACGAATATCATAACTAAAACACACCCACTTAATATAAGATAGGATTCAAGGTGACATACACGTGTCAAAATACCCTAAGTCTTAAGTTCATTTAAAAGTACATGATTTAACAAAATAAAGAGTCTTTAAATACTCTTGAACATCCATTAATCTCTCATTAATGATTCCCAATATTATCCATGTTTACCTGTAAACATGACAAGAAAAACACAGCAAAGAAACTATGGTTGAGCCAAAGAATTGCTCAGTAACGGAGAGGATGGATGAAAAGGAAGAAACACGGAACGATATTGAAATAACGAATCAAATATAGGTACAGAAAGTAAACTGAAGTAGATGTTGAACCAAATCAGAAACATGCATCTAAAGTATAATTGGCACATTAGCGGACGGATCAGATCATATCACAAACATATAAGATGCATATACTAATTAGGTGACCTTGAATGTCACAACAATAAGTTATGTAATAAGGAAGCACCCAGAGCCAAAAACAGACTGCTACACAGCTAGCTACTCCATGCACCTATGCCGTGGTGAGTGTGGCGTTCACCCATTACTCCATCTCCACACAACAAACTCAAACTCGGAACAATGATCGATCTATATGCCTCGAGGGGCCAAGGTGCTACATGAGCACAAACTAGAGACGCCGTAAACTTTTATTACGCACTGTGACGATAAGTGCCATGCCGTTGACGCCCAAACGGCAAGCTAGACGCTCGGGTGACAGAGTACAAAAACTAAGGCCATGTAAATAATTTACAAGCAACTGAAAATAATACTAACAAGAACATGCGACCATGAGTACAAGTCTGAGGTATGGCATGCTACATCATACTAATAATCATATAAACAATACTAGACTGATTCAGATAACATGTAACATATCAAACGGCTAACAGGAACACACAAAAATCGGTACTACAAAGTGATGGATATGATAAAAATACTATGATGTTAGAAATAGGAATCTGTGCCTTGGTTTAGCAAGCAAAGCACAAATCCACAAATTGAGTCGTCCTCAATAATTATGCAAACCTAAATCCCTTTCTTAAAGATTAGTTTTGTTATACTTTATTTAGATTAAGAGATCTTTCGTTCGATTTCCCGGCGACCACAAACTAGCCTACCCGTAACAATTAATCAATACACTCTTGGCTTAAAACTCGTGTACTTATTTTATATACCCCATTCTATATAATTAATCCATCATGTTCATAATAAGAAGTAAATAAATTAACACACATATATATTTAAGAACATAATATATAAACTTAATTTACTAATTTAATCTTAAAAGAATAATTTAATAAAGCCCTTAGATAAAATAATAAACAAAAAAATATGGATTTTAACTAGTAACAATAGTAATAGTTTTCAAAATACTAAACCATATCTATTAAATTCTAAAATATAAACATTCGGTGAAAGTATATTATATTTCTTTAAAACATGTTGGCTTGTAAATTAGGGCCTTATATTTGAAAACCACAAATATATCAAGAACTAGACCCACAGTTAAAGTAAATTTAAACAATTAAGATCCACACTAAAATAATGATCAACTAAAGTAAATATAAAAAGAACTAAAACTAGTTGAATACAATAAAATTCAACATATAACACACACAATATACAACTCACGTATACATCAGACCACACATAACTCTATACAAACACATTTCACACATACTAGACACACACACGCATATCACACTTGTACACACATGTTCTGATTGAATTCCCTTCTTTTAATTTTTTTATACACGCATGCATCCATTCATACACAAAGCCATACTTAAATCCACACACACGCCAAACCAAAACAATGTTCTGATTGAATTCCCTTCTTTTACTTTTTTATACACGCATGCATCCATTCATACACAAAGCCATACTTAAATCCACACACACGCCAAACCAAAACAAAGCAATCACTCCTTTCTTTCTCTTTGTTAATCTTGCCGGCATTCCAAGAGACAACCCAACCCGTCGTAACTAGTAAAAAAAACAAAACAAAAGATGAAATCTACTTCTCGGATCGGATCGGAAAAGAGTAAACCCAATGGCGGTGTGGGGAATGCGGTGGCTAGAACAATGGATGCCGAGACGCGGCGGTGTTCGAACTGCGGTAAAACCCATGGTGGCACAGGGTGGCAGGGTTAGTGGTTTTGCGATGTACTCGGAACCAGGGTGGCGGCTAATGTGCGGTGGTCCTCATGGTGGTGATTGAAGGTTATTGTGATTTGATTTTGGATAGGGTATATAGCAAGGTAGGACCCTTTAACATATTGTGTATGCATATATGAATGAAACTGAGAGTTGGTTTAACCCATACTTGTTCATAATGTCTAACCCATATCTGTTCATGATATTTTGGGCAAGAAAGTCAAAAGTTCAGTGTTTAAAACGTTGAATTTTCGTATGACAGAAGCCATGGAAGTATGGCTTGTTTGGTGGTTTATCATTATTATTATTATTGTTTTTTTTTTCTACGTCATGAACTTACAGTATAATGTGATTAGTATAGGTGATTCTAACATCACTATTATTTATAGAGTTTTGGATAAAATAAATAATTATGTTAGTAATTTATTTGGCTCGCTTGTTGCTATGTAGTAAATCTTTGTAACTAGATAGAGTATGAATATATAATATATTGTACATATATATGGTTTGTTACCATGCCTAGTAAGATAAATGAAATATAATATCAATATAAATTGATATGAATAAACGATATATATCTGACACTATTTTTTTTTATATTACTCGACCCAACTGTCTATTAGCTTATCAATTTAAAATATATTTACTTAATACAAATTATTATCTTAGGAATATTTCGGGTATTACAGAGCGTGTGTTGAATATTGTATAGATTAGTGTAAAAATGGGCTGGAACATGTGTGTTGAAGGCCTTTCGCACGAAAGAGTCTTTCGTGTGTAAGGACCCAATTGCCCATTCGCACGAAAGGATCCCATTTGTGCCCTTTCGTGCGAGAGGACCCAGTCGTCCCTTGTGTATTCGTGCGAATGGCACCATTCGTTCTAACTGTTTCGGAAGAATGGGCTTACCTATATATATGGGACTTGGGTTCTCTCATTTCCAAGTTTTGGAGTTCCAGAGATGAAGAATTTCGCTAGCTTGTAAAAGATGTAAACTCTTTCGGTATGAATGAAGCCTTCAACTTATAGCTAACTATTATGATTCTACTCCTTTCTTATCAATAATATTCTACCGAATCAGTTCTATCGGGGTCAAAACTCCTTCTAATCCTGCCTGATCCTGGACTCTCAATTGGTATCAGAGCTATGGTACCGATTCAATCGATCTAACAGTTGATTGAATCACCTACGTGTTACACCCCTACCACGTAAACAACAAACTGTGGCAGAAACGTCAGGGAGTCAAGTAACAGAATCATTGTTTCACAACACATGGATTTGAAGTTTCATTTTATTAAATTTTAATATGTTACATTGTCTTGGAATTTAAAAGTAAAACATAAAAAAATTGTCTATCATTGTTTTTATGTCACTAAGTCCTCGTCCGATCCTACGTGAAGCATGCATCATAATCATCAAACAACAACACCTGAAACATATGTGAAAAGAAAGTCAGTATAAAAATGTCGGCGAGTACATAGGTTTTGTGAGTGTGTCAAATTCATGGCTTGTATACATATTGCAATACCTCGTACGACTACTAGAGTCAATAATTGAAAACCTTTTTATCGAAAAGTGTTTGATATTGCAATATAATTAACCAACTAAAACAAGTTGGTTAAAGTTTATAAAACCTGGTTGCCATGAATCTTGACTAAAGCATTTGTTTTTGTAAACCAATTGAAAATCGTCTCGTAGGGAAACTTGTATGGTTTATATCATTTAGTAAACATCGTTGCGTGACATCATTTGAAATCCTTTGTCCAAGTGAACTAAATAACGCCACGAAATGTAATATGATAAAAGCACTTATATATAAGAAGTACCAGCGGCGTATCTACCATGCTTTTATCACATTACACCCGTCATGTTATCTAATCACTCAACATAAACCAATCGTTCAATTGTATGCGTTATCAATCATCTGTGTTTTCAATCGTTCAATTTGTCTGTGTTATAAAACCATTCCTTCAATCGTTCGTGTTATAAACCATCGTTCAATCGTCCGTGTTTTAATTGTGAAAAGTAACTTTTGGTCATTCTAATTGAATACATTCAAACCTATGTGACTTAACTATACCACCAAAGGGTATCTTTAAATCGACTAACAAACCACCAAAGGGTTTGTTAAAATAACAGATTCTGTCGTTACCCACATTGCCCATCAAATCCATGGGGATAGTCCGATAACGGGATTTATCAGATCCTATGGTACCATAACATACTATTGGTCGGCTCGGCCAAAGCTAATGAATGTCATTCGTGTTAGGAATCAACGCACCAACAAGTTCGTTCACATTATTGAAATCGTTGTGTTTAATATAAACCATAGTGTTTGTTTTTGAAAACTCGAAATCGTTTTAGCACATATGAATCACCCCAAAATAATTGAAAGCAGTAAAAGAGGGGATCTATGTACTCACTTGAAATTGGAAAGTATCCTCGATTAAGTGAACTAACAAAGCTCGGGAAATCAAGGAATCAAGTGGCAACTAGTATGGAATCACTATGTTAATAAATCGGGACCTAAATCGGGAGATCGGGTAGAATGAGGTCTTGTAAACCAAATGAGTGTTGGAACTCATATGATATGGTTTAACAAAGCCTACATTCTGATTTGAAATCAATCCTAAGTGCTTTTGACCCGTCATGACCCGTTAAGGTAGTTTACGCTACTTTAACGTGTCTTTTGCGCAAATGCGCATTCGGATGGTCTAACTAGTCCTATGATAAGTCTAATATGCCAAAACATGTTTAATAATGTTGCACAATCAGTTTAAGTATCAAAATTTTGGTTACATGTGCTTAAACATGTTAAAACATGTTTAACTAAGTTAGAAAACTGATTTGATATCAAAACAAAGTGTTTTGATACCCAAAAATAGTTCCGTCGCAAAATGCACATAATCGTGCATTTTGACCGAAACTTTGACTCGTCACTTTAACTAGTCAACGTGGTAATTAGTAGGTATATCACAAAGGACTATAACCATCGTGATTACGATCACGTTGCAAAGTTCCATTGAACTTTGTCTTGACCAATTCATGGTCAAAGCTGAAAGTCAAACACTGTTTGACTTTTAACTTGAAATAAATAAACAAGAGTAGGAAGAACACTTACAAGTATTCTTGGATCAAAAAATGATTAAGAATACTCAGTTTTGAAGCCTCCAACAAGTGGTAGCCTCCAAGTAGAGCAGATGTGAGAAAGAAGAATGAATGAGCAATGAGTTGAGCAAAGGAGGTGGGTATTTATACAAATCTTGGAGCTAGAAGATCATGACAAGTGGCTTGTGTATTGCCCAAGCAAGTGTAGGATTATTATAAGTGTTAGGCCAGAAATTGAAGGCTTGATGAACACACAAGAAGCCCACAAGATTGTATAAACAATGAGCAAAAACCAAGGCTGTTGCTGAATTGAAATAAACTTCCAGCGGAATCTCTCACGCCCAGCGACCCAAATAAGCTCATCTGTCTTGGCCAGCGAGCCAGTCTGCTGTCCAGAACTTTCATTTTTGGCAGAAATGGTCCCTGTAGCTCCGAAACTTGTTTTTCAACGCGTTTAACCCCCATTAACCCAATTTCAAGGCTTTATAAGGATTTTAAAGCATAGGGGACTTGGAATATGCTTGGAAATAACATGGTTGTCGGTTTGTTTGGTCGTACGATCGCGTTTTTCGGTTAATTATGACAAAACTCGAACGGACGCGAAAACGATCAAAATTAAGCGATGAATGGTATATTTGCATTCCCATCACTAAAATACAATATGTTAGTGATTACAAAAATTTTTGGATGTCCGGATATGGTCAGAACGTAAGATATGCACCCATATGCATAATTTCGCATTTTTGACGCTTTTAGTCCCTGTGAACAAATAAGCGTATTTTCGCATACCGAACCCCTCAAAACTTATTTCTAAGCTATGTAAAGGGTATTTAGGGTATGTTTAGCTTATGATCTTGTTCCGGAGTGTACGTTGCTATGCAAATCGGCAGACTTTTGCAGTTTGTCGCAAATAGTCCCTATGATCGAATAAACCTGTTTTTGCCATACCATACCCTTCAAAACTTATTTCTAAGTTATGTAAAGGTTACTTAAGGTATGTTAAGCTTATGTCACCATTTCGGAGTGTATTTCGCATTAAACTAAATACGTTTACATAACAGTTTGCGTTTAATTTTCTAGAAAGTGATTTAGAGCTCGAAATCGAACAAGAATTGAAACGTGAAATTGTCAAACATAAATAAACAAATATTGGGATCAAATCACCATGTTTCATTGATATTTGAAGTTGTTCTACATCATACAGTGTTACAGAAGCACAAATGTCACAGTCTCCCCAACTTTAGGATATTTCGTCCCAAAATTTTAGTTAGAGGAAACTTGTGAAAACAAAGGTGGATATTTCACCTTAATTTAGTCCTCACATTCCCAAGTAAACTCTGGGCCACGTTTGGATTCCCAGCGAACTTTGACTATTGGTATTCGTTTGTGCTTTAGTGTCTTGACTTCACGGTCCACTATCTCCACAGTTTTCTCGACAAAGTTCATTGTGTTATCAACTTGGATTTCGTGCTGGGGAATGTGGAGGTTAGTATCGAAAAAACACTTGGTTAAATTGGACACGTGGAATGTTGGGTGAATATTCCCAAGTTTAGGAGGTAGCTCAAGTCGGTAGGCAACCTTTTCGATTCTTTCAACAATCTTAAGTGTCCCAACGTATCGTGGTGCAAGTTTTCCTTTCTTTCCAAATCTCACCACTCCCTTCCAAGGGGATACCTTGAGTAGGACATGGTCTCCGACTAGAAATTCCAAGGGCTTGCATCGCATGTTTGCATAACTCTTTTGACGACTTCCAACTGTCAGAAGATTATCGTGAATTTTCTTGACTTTGTCTGTTGTTTCCAGAATGAGTTCAAGTCCAGTAAGTTGAGCTTCACCGACCTCATTCCAACAGACAGGTGAACGACATTTCGACCGTATAAAGCTTCGAAAGGCGCCATATTGATGCTAGCATGATGACTATTGTTGTAAGAGAACTCGATCAACGGTAGATGCGAATCCCAATTACCACCAAAGTCTATCACACATGCTCTAAGAATATCCTCCATTGTTTGTATCGTCCTCTCGTATTGTCCATCCGTTTGGGGATGATAGGCAGTGCTCATATTTAGTTGGGTTCCCATAGCAGATTGCATGGTCTTCCAAAAGTGAGATGAGAATCGAGCATCACAGTCAGATATGATATTCAAAGGAACACCATGTCGGGACAAAATCTCATCAACGTAAATCTTGGCGAGTTTATTTGTAGATAGATCCTCGCGAATCGGCAAAAAGTGTGCTGACTTTGTTAGACGATCAATGACTACCCAAATGGCATCATGACCTCTAGATGTGCGCGGTGACTTAGTGATGAGATCCATCACAATGTTCTCCCACTTCCATACTGGTATTTCTGGTTGTACAAGCAAATCGGATGGACGTTGATGTTCAGCCTTGACTTTGAGACAAGTTAGGCATTTTGACATATACAAGGCAACATCCTTCTTCATACCCAACCACCAATACTGAGTACAAAGATCCTTGTACATTTTTTCTACATCAGAATGGATTGAATAACGAGACTTATGAGCTTCGTCCATCACTAGAGTGTGAAGATTGTCTTGACTCAGAATCTACAAACGGTTCTTGAAGTAAAGTAACCCATTATCTTTTGTTTCGAGTTGAAGCTCAATATTTAATGGCAGATCATTTTTCAACAAGCCTTGGGTTACACATGTTTGTGGTGCTTGAAGGATAGGTGTTTGGATATCAGATAGAATTCGGACACAATGTAGCTTGACACGTTCCTTTCGACTTAGTGCATCGACTACGACATTCGCCTTACCAGGGTGGTAGCGAATCTCGCAGTGGTAATCGTTCAAAAGTTTAACCCAGCGTCTTTGTCTGATGTTTAGCTCCTTCTGATTGAAAATGTGTTGGAGACTTTTGTGGTCTGTGAAAACCACACACTTCGTGCCATAGAGGTAGTGTCTCCAGATTTTGAGAGCAAAAACCACAGCGCCTGACTCAAGATCATGAGTTGTGTAGTTCTTCTCGTGAATTTTCAATTGCCTTGACGTATAAGCTATGACTTTACTTTGTTGCATGAGAACACAACCAAGGCCTAGATTCGATGCGTCACAATAGACAACGAAATCATCGTTTCCATCAGGCAAGGATAAGACAGGAGCATCACAGAGTTTTCGTTTCAGTGTTTGGAAAGCTTCCTCTTGTTTGGGTCCCTACTCAAAAGGCTTATTTTTCTGAGTTCAAATAGTGAGAGGAACCGCGATCTTTGAGAAGTTTGCAATAAATCGACGATAGTAACTAGCAAGACCGAGGAATGAGCGAACTTCTATAGGTGTAGTGGGTGTGTTCCAATCCTTAATCGCAGCGATTTTCGAAGGATCCACATGAATACCTTGCTCGTTGACAATATGACCCAAAAACTGAACTTCTTTAAGCCAAAATTCACACTTTGAGAATTTGGCAAAGAGTTATTCCTTCTTCAGGAGTTCCATTGTCTGACAAAGGTGTTGTTGGTGCTCGGCTCGAGACTTTGAATAAATAAGAATATCGTCAATGAAAACAATGACAAACTTGTCTAAATAAGGTTTAGAAACCCTATTCATTAAGTCCATGAAGACGGCTGGAGTATTCGTCAAACCAAAAGGCATGACGGTGAACTCGTAATGACCATATCTCATGCAAAAAGCAGTTTTGGGAATATCTTCTTCGAGTACACGAAGCAGATGATACCCAGAACGCAAATCAATCTTGGAGAAACATGTAGCACCTTGCACCTGATTAAAGAGATCATCAATTCGTAAGGGATATCGATTCTTGATTGTGAGTTTATTGAGCTCACGATAATTGATACACATGTGGAAAGTCCATCTTTCTTTTTCATAAACAGGACTCGAGCGCCCCAAGGTGAATAACTCGGATGGATGAATCCTTTGTCAGATAACTCTTGTAGCTGTTTCGACAACTCTTGCATCTCAGATGGTGCAAGGCGGTAAGGTGCTTTCGCAATCGGGTTGGCATTATGTGACAACTCGAAATTTAGAACCTTTCGTTGTATGCTTAAACGTGTGACTAGTTAAACTTATGTGATTTAATGAATGATAAGTGAACCTTTATATGATTATGTGTTATGTTACATGTATGATTGTGTGTATGTATTCGAGTAGGTATATGAGCCGAAAGCCATGAACCCGACTCGAGACCATGTGGTCTCGAGTGAACTAGTATAACTTATGGGCCGGTTGGGCCGCACCTCATGTAACCCACACGAAACCTACTAGGACTAGTATATATGTCATACTCCTAGCAAACTAGTCCATTCTTTGGACAATCCACTCATACTCTCCAACACACACACTCTCCACTCTCTCACACTAAAACCCTAAACACTAAACATCACCTCTCCTCCTTCTTCTTGGATCAAATCGGTGACCACAAGGAGAACCGGCTAAGCTCCTCATCATCACTCGGACACTCACCTTCTTTACCAACTCGGCACCATCTCAAACCGGTTAGTGTTAATGATACGTGTTGAATAGTGATTCTTGTTATGTATTTCGGATGTTGATGATGATAATGTGTTTGCTTGCTAAAGATTCATGTATGATTAAGTGTTTGTTTGATTGATGAGCTCTTGTTTGAGTAAATGATACATGTTTAGTTACAACCCTTGTTATGAACATGACCTCTCTAATAAAGATATAGATTTTTGTATGATAGAAGAATAATGATAATCATCCGATTTTTATGTATGAGACTATGGAACAAATGTTTTGTTACAAGATAAGCTTGTTGTCTAGTTAGGATTGATGATGCTTGTCCGAAAATGCAAGAACTTATGAACAAATGTTGAATGAAGATATGAATATCCGAATATGTGTTGAATGTGTTTTGAATATTTGATGAACATGAAGAACTTGTTGAATATCATAAGAACATGGTTGAATATTTGAAATCTGATTTGTTTGATCCATTTTTAGTAAATTGCTAGACAAGAAACATGTTTAAGGATTTTGGTTGGATAGTACAAACTGCATGAAATCAGAATGTTAGTGGATAGTACACTGTTCCGAATCAGCTTATGTCCACTCGAAACCATCAGTTGCGACTCGAAACCAAGCACAACGAGTCGAAACCTCCCGGTTGCGACACAGATTGCGAGTCGCAAACACCCGGTTGCGACTCGAAACCACACTTAATCAGCACATGAACCGTATGACTCGAAACCCCGGTTGCGAGTCCAGTTGCGACTCGTAACCAAAACAGCATGAACCGAGACCGTAGTTGCGACTCAGGTTGCGAGTCGCAAACGCCTAGTTGCGACTCGAGACAATACGCGGATACACACTGTTGGACTTGTTTAATTATGGGCTTAGTGTTTGGGCCGGACCTTGGACTTTGTTTAATTCTGGGCATGTTACTGTTCGTGTTCGACTCGTATGCATTACTTGCTAACTGCCATGATTAACGTGTATGCCATACGTGCACTACTTGGATACGAACCTGATTGTATGATACAACTATGATAGGACGTGAGTAGCCTCAACGTTGCTTGTTTGACTTTTCTGTGTTTTCTACCGAGCAAACCAAGGTGAGTTCACACCCTCTACAAAGCATGGGATTCCCAGGGGTCGGGAATTGGGGTTAAGGAACTGGGTTCCTCGTCCTCCTTGGGTAGGACAGCAAAGGTTCAGGAATGTAATTCCTCGTCCTCACGGAAAGATAACTCGTACTAGACCAAAACTCTATCACGAAGTCCCTCCTTTTTATATCGACTTAATCGCCGGGCCAATGGCGAGCGGGTCATTAGTTAGATAGCGCTATTTAGGTCTGACAAACCTCACACCGTGCCGCAGAGGACGGGCGTGAACTAATGGATCTGGGGCACGTCAATGATGATAGACATTGACAGTTTCAGGGCACTTAAACATGACTACAGTCAGCAGTCGATATGGTAACGAGTCTAGTGTATACATGGGGTAGCCCCCACGGCCGAAATGCCAGATAACTAACACGGGGTAGCCCCCACGGCAGGATTGCCAGAGTAACTGGGAATAACCAAGTCACGTTTTTAACTATGGGGTAACCCCCACGGCAGGATGCCAGATAAAGGAGACTGTTTTCGAAACAACTTAAAACGAACACCCAACCGTGAACTCACTCAACTTGTTGTTGACTCGTTACTACATGCTTTGCAGGTCCTTAGGTTTCTTAGCTGGAGCTTGCATGGAGGAGGATCGTTGTGGGACATGGACGACTGTGTGCCATGTTAAACTATGAAACAATCAAACTTATGTTTTGATTTAAGACTTATGCTTCCGCTTGCAACTTAACTATGTTTTGGTTGAACACCAATTGTATTGGCTGGATTTTTATAACTACTTATATGCTTGTTCAATATGATTGGTGGCTGGATCCTGGTCAGTCACGCCTCCAAGCGGTAGTACTCCGCGGGTGGATTTTGGGGGTGTGACAGATTGGTATCAGAGCCATTGGTTATAGAGAACTTGGTTTTAATAAAGGGGAAAACGTTTTTGTTAAAACCAGACTATAACCTGTACAGTGCTCAACGGTCCACAACGATGCTTCACTCCACATGCAAGGCTCGACATTCTAGGTAATATGATCTGTGTATATATTGCCTACTTGTTAGCTACATGGTACATTGCTTATGGTATGCTTGGTTTGTATAACTACTGTTGCTTGAACACGTGCGTGCTTACTCTATCCTATCATCGCACTTTCGCGAACCCCACTCACTCACGTTCTTCTTGGTATGAAGATCATGTCTGGACGCGTTAACATGACACAAGCCCAGTTGACGGCTTTGATCAACGAACGAGTTGCCGCAGCACTTGCAGCTGCACACGCAGGAGGTATATCCTGCAGTCCGAACTCATTCTAGGATCTTTAGGATCCTACTCTCGTGAACCAACCTTTGTGTTAAACTCTGTCTTTTCTTTCACCTACGATAGGTCAGCACGTTCAGCCGCCCGTGTGCACTTTTAAGACTTTCATGGACTGCCGACCAACTACTTTTAGCGGCACTGAAGGAGCAGTAGGTCTCCTACACTGGTTTGAGAAACTAGAATCTGTCTTCGAAATGTGTGAATGCCCTGAGGCGCGCAGGGTGAAGTATGCTACTGGTACTCTCGAGGGTTTAGCCCTCACATGGTGGAACGCTCAAGTTCAGATGCTAGGGTTGGTTGCTGCCAACGCCACCCCATGGGAAACTTTTAAGGAAATGATCAAAGAGGAATACTGCAGTCGTGATGAGATTCACAAACTCGAGGTGGAGTTCTTCAACCTCAAGATGACGGGGTCGGAAATTGAAGCTTATGTGAAAAGGTCGAACGAACTGGCAATTCTGTGTCCTACCATGGTGGATCCTCCCATCAAACGCATCGAGCTATTTCTTCAGGGCTTAGTGCCGGAAATCCAAAGTCATGTGACTTCGGCGAACCTCGCCACCTATCAGCAAACTGTTCAGCTGGCTCACCGTCTCACGGATCAGGCGGTGGAGCAGAACAAGTTACCAAAACGCATAGGCGCTGCAACTACTTCTGGTACCTCTGGTGACAATAAACGAAAATGGGATGGAACTTCGAGTAAGGGTTCGACTTCAGTTCAGTCCCAGTCTCAGCAGAGAAAGACTGAGGACTACAAGAGCCCTAATCAGCAATCGTCTGGTGGTGGATACAAAGGAAATCATCCCAAATGCAATCGCTGCAGCCTGCACCACAGCGGACCATGCACCAGGGGCAACTGTCATCGGTGCAACAAGCCTGGTCACGCTGCAAAGGATTGCAGGAGCTTATACCCCGCCAACCAGAATCGTCAGCAAGCTCAACAGAACCAGCGCCAGCAGCAGCAGCAAGGTGATAACAAAGGGTGCTTTCAGTGTGGAGCTGAGGGCCACTTCAAGAGAGACTGTCCCCAACTGAACAGGAACCAGAACAACAACAACAACAATAACAACAATCAGGGGAATGGTAATAATGGGAACAACAACAACAATGGCGCCAGGGGGCGAATGTTTGTGATTGGACAAGGCGAAGCAAGGAATGACCCCAATGTTGTGGCGGGTAAGTTCCTTCTCGACGACTTTTATGTTTCAGTTTTATTTGATTCGGGTGCCGATACTAGCTACGTGTCACTAGAAGTTAGTCGAATGCTTAAGCGTATTCCAACACCTTTGAACAACAAGCACACCGTAGAGCTAGCAAATGGTAAGAGTTTAGAAGCCACACACGTAGTCAAGGGTTGTAAACTTATTCTCGCTGACCAGACCTTCTCTATCGACCTCATTCCTATTGTCTTGGGTAGTTTCGACGTTGTCATTGGGATGGATTGGTTATCCCAACACCGAGCAGAGATTCTTTGCAACGAAAAGGTTGTCCGTATTCCAGGCCCCGGTGGTGAACCTCTCATGATTCATGGCGACAAGAGGAGTGCTGTCGAGAACGTCATTTCTCTCCTTAAGGCCCAAAAGTACTTGCGAAAGGGCCACACTGCTATTTTGGCTCTTATTACTGACACCACAGAAAAAGAGAAGAAGATAGAAGATTTCCCAGTTGTACGCGATTATCCAGAGGTATTTCCTGAGGAACTACCTGGTCTTCCGCCTCATCGCCAAGTTGAGTTTCAGATCGAACTAGCTCCTGGAGCTGCGCCTATAGCTCGTGCACCTTATCGTTTAGCCCCATCAGAGTTGAAAGAACTCTCCACACAACTACAAGAGCTCCTGGATAAGGGTTTTATTCGTCCAAGCTCATCGCCCTGGGGAGCTCCAGTGCTATTCGTGAAGAAGAAAGACGGTACCTTCAGGATGTGCATCGACTACCGAGAACTCAACAAGGTGACGGTGAAGAATCGTTATCCTCTACCGCGGATCGACGACTTGTTCGACCAGCTGCAAGGGTCGAGCTACTATTCGAAGATCGATTTGAGATCGGGTTATCACCAGCTGAGAGTCCGGGAAGAGGACGTCTCCAAAACAGCTTTCAGAACTCGATACGGGCACTATGAGTTTTTGGTCATGCCTTTTGGGATGACGAACGCACCTGCGGTTTTCATGGACTTGATGAACCGAGTGTGCAAGCCTTACCTGGACAAGTTCGTTATAGTCTTCATCGACGACATCCTGATCTATTCCAAGAGTCAGGAAGAACACGAGCAGCATCTGCGCCTTATTCTGGAACTCCTTCGAACAGAACAACTTTATGCAAAGTTCTCGAAATGCGACTTCTGGCTTCGAGAAGTCCATTTCCTAGGCCACGTGGTGAACAAGGATGGGATTCATGTTGATCTATCCAAGGTAGACTCGATTAAGAACTGGCCTGCACCTCGTACACCAAAGGAAATTCGCCAATTCTTGGGTTTGGCGGGATACTACCGGAGATTCATAAAGGATTTTTCTAAGATTGCACAGCCTCTCACCTCACTAACGCAGAAGGGCGTTGTCTATCGCTAGGGAAACGCACAGGAGTTGGCATTTCAGCACCTAAAGGATAGACTTTGTAGCACACCTATCCTTTCCTTGCCGGAGGGCACAGACGATTTTGTAGTTTATTGTGACGCATCAATTCAAGGTCTTGGTTGCGTGTTGATGCAACGAGATAAAGTTATAGCCTACGCCTCACGTCAACTCAAGGTTCATGAAAAGAACTACACTACGCACGATTTAGAGCTGGGAGCTGTTGTTTTTGCACTTAAGTTATGGCGGCATTACTTGTATGGTACCAAGTGCGCCATCTACACCGACCACAGGAGCCTCGAGCACATCTTCAAGCAGAAGGAACTGAATATGCGACAACGACGATGGGTCGAGTTGCTAAGTGACTACGAGTGCGCAATCAGATATCACCCGGGCAAAGCCAATGTTGTGGCTGACGCCCTCAGTCGGAAGGACACCGCGCCTAAGCGCGTGCGAGCTTTACAACTCACAATCCATTCTAGTCTTCCCTCCCAGATACGAGCAGCTCAGATAGAAGCACTGAAACCGGAAAACGTCAGGGCTGAAGCCCTACGCGGGTCAAGGCAGCGATTAGAACAGAAGGAAGACGGTGCTTATTACGTAACGGGACGCGTTTGGGTCCCACTCTATGGCAACCTACGAGAGCTCGTGATGGATGAAGCACACAAGTCTCGCTACTCAGTACACCCCGGATCAGATAAGATGTATCATGATATCAAAACTACGTACTGGTGGCCTAGCATGAGGGCCCACATAGCGACCTACGTCAGCAAGTGTTTGACTTGTGCAAGAGTCAAGTCTTAATACCAGAAACCATCAGGCCTACTCCAACAACCGGAGATACCACAATGGAAATGGGAGCAAATTTCCATGGATTTTGTTACTGGCCTACCTAGATCCCAGCGCGGGAATGATACTATTTGGGTGATCGTGGATCGACTCACAAAATCTGCACACTTCCTGGCCATCAAGGAAACAGATAAGTTCTCCACTCTTGCAGAAATATACATCAAGGAAATCGTTTCGAGGCACGGGGTGCCCACCTCTATCATCTCGGATCGAGATGCACGGTTTACTTCAGAGCTGTGGCAAGCAATGCACAAATCATTCGGCTCACGATTAGACATGAGCACAGCGTACCATCCTCAGACGGACGGGCAGTCCGAGCGCACTATTCAAACCTTAGAAGACATGCTTCGTGCATGTGTAATCGACTTTGGCAACCGCTGGGAAAAGCATCTGCCACTTGTGGAATTCTCGTACAACAACAGCTACCACACCAGCATTGGAGCTGCTCCGTTTGAGGCATTGTACGGACGTAAATGCCGGTCCCCTCTTTGCTGGGCAGAGGTGGGAGATAGTCAGATCACTGGTCCAGAATATGTGGTAGATACAACCGAGCAGATCGCTCAGATACGAAAACGCATGACAGCCGCTCGTGAACGTCAGAAAGTTTACGCCGACATGGGCAGGAAACCACTTGAGCTCCAGGTTGGGGAGCGGGTACTACTCAAAGTTTCACCCTGGAAGGGTGTGGTTCGTTTTGGTAAACGCGGTAAACTTAACCCACGATACGTTGGACCTTTCGAGGTCATTGAGAAAATAGGCAGGGTGGCCTACAGACTAAACTTACCAGCGGAACTCGGTGCAGTTCACAACGTTTTTCACGTGTCGAATCTGAAGAAGTGTCCATCAGATGAGACCCACGTAGTTCCTTTGAAGGAACTCACTATCGACGAGCAGTTACGATTCGTCGAGGAACCAGTCGAGATCACGGACCGGGATGTTAAGGTCCTCAAGAGCACTAGGATACCTCTCGTTCGAGTTCGTTGGAACTCACGTCGCGGTCCAGAGTTCACCTGGGAGCGCGAAGATCAGATGAAACAAAAGTATCCCCAACTGTTCGCAAACAGTACACCCACTACTGAGGCTGAAGCTACGGAATTTCGGGACGAAATTCCAGATCAACGGGGGGTGGATGTGACACCCCAGGAAAACCAGGAAAACCAAACAACTTAACTAGCTTCCTCAGTGAGTGCCTACCAAATTTCGGGACGAAATTTCTTTCAACTTGGGGATGATGTGACAACTCGAAATTTAGAACCTTTCGTTGTATGCTTAAACGTGTGACTAGTTAAACTTATGTGATTTAATGAATGATAAGTGAACCTTTATATGATTATGTGTTATGTTACATGTATGATTGTGTGTATGTATTCGAGTAGGTATATGAGCCGAAAGCCATGAACCCGACTCGAGACCATGTGGTCTCGAGTGAACTAGTATAACTTATGGGCCGGTTGGGCCGCACCTCATGTAACCCACACGAAACCTACTAGGACTAGTATATATGTCATACTCCTAGCAAACTAGTCCATTCTTTGGACAATCCACTCATACTCTCCAACACACACACTCTCCACTCTCTCACACTAAAACCCTAAACACTAAACATCACCTCTCCTCCTTCTTCTTGGATCAAATCGGTGACCACAAGGAGAACCGGCTAAGCTCCTCATCATCACTCGGACACTCACCTTCTTTACCAACTCGGCACCATCTCAAACCGGTTAGTGTTAATGATACGTGTTGAATAGTGATTCTTGTTATGTATTTCGGATGTTGATGATGATAATGTGTTTGCTTGCTAAAGATTCATGTATGATTAAGTGTTTGTTTGATTGATGAGCTCTTGTTTGAGTAAATGATACATGTTTAGTTACAACCCTTGTTATGAACATGACCTCTCTAATAAAGATATAGATTTTTGTATGATAGAAGAATAATGATAATCATCCGATTTTTATGTATGAGACTATGGAACAAATGTTTTGTTACAAGATAAGCTTGTTGTCTAGTTAGGATTGATGATGCTTGTCCGAAAATGCAAGAACTTATGAACAAATGTTGAATGAAGATATGAATATCCGAATATGTGTTGAATGTGTTTTGAATATTTGATGAACATGAAGAACTTGTTGAATATCATAAGAACATGGTTGAATATTTGAAATCTGATTTGTTTGATCCATTTTTAGTAAATTGCTAGACAAGAAACATGTTTAAGGATTTTGGTTGGATAGTACAAACTGCATGAAATCAGAATGTTAGTGGATAGTACACTGTTCCGAATCAGCTTATGTCCACTCGAAACCATCAGTTGCGACTCGAAACCAAGCACAACGAGTCGAAACCTCCCGGTTGCGACACAGATTGCGAGTCGCAAACACCCGGTTGCGACTCGAAACCACACTTAATCAGCACATGAACCGTATGACTCGAAACCCCGGTTGCGAGTCCAGTTGCGACTCGTAACCAAAACAGCATGAACCGAGACCGTAGTTGCGACTCAGGTTGCGAGTCGCAAACGCCTAGTTGCGACTCGAGACAATACGCGGATACACACTGTTGGACTTGTTTAATTATGGGCTTAGTGTTTGGGCCGGACCTTGGACTTTGTTTAATTCTGGGCATGTTACTGTTCGTGTTCGACTCGTATGCATTACTTGCTAACTGCCATGATTAACGTGTATGCCATACGTGCACTACTTGGATACGAACCTGATTGTATGATACAACTATGATAGGACGTGAGTAGCCTCAACGTTGCTTGTTTGACTTTTCTGTGTTTTCTACCGAGCAAACCAAGGTGAGTTCACACCCTCTACAAAGCATGGGATTCCCAGGGGTCGGGAATTGGGGTTAAGGAACTGGGTTCCTCGTCCTCCTTGGGTAGGACAGCAAAGGTTCAGGAATGTAATTCCTCGTCCTCACGGACAGATAACTCGTACTAGACCAAAACTCTATCACGAAGTCCCTCCTTTTTATATCGACTTAATCGCCGGGCCAATGGCGAGCGGGTCATTAGTTAGATAGCGCTATTTAGGTCTGACAAACCTCACACCGTGCCGCAGAGGACGGGCGTGAACTAATGGATCTGGGGCACGTCAATGATGATAGACATTGACAGTTTCAGGGCACTTAAACATGACTACAGTCAGCAGTCGATATGGTAACGAGTCTAGTGTATACATGGGGTAGCCCCCACGGCCGAAATGCCAGATAACTAACACGGGGTAGCCCCCATGGCAGGATTGCCAGAGTAACCGGGAATAACCAAGTCACGTTTTTAACTATGGGGTAACCCCCACGGCAGGATGCCAGATAAAGGAGACTGTTTTCGAAACAACTTAAAACGAACACCCAACCGTGAACTCACTCAACTTGTTGTTGACTCGTTACTACATGCTTTGCAGGTCCTTAGGTTTCTTAGCTGGAGCTTGCATGGAGGAGGATCGTTGTGGGACATGGACGACTGTGTGCCATGTTAAACTATGAAACAATCAAACTTATGTTTTGAATTAAGACTTATGCTTCCGCTTGCAACTTAACTATGTTTTGGTTGAACACCAATTGTATTGGCTGGATTTTTATAACTACTTATATGCTTGTTCAATATGATTGGTGGCTGGATCCTGGTCAGTCACGCCTCCAAGCGGTAGTACTCCGCGGGTGGATTTTGGGGGTGTGACACATTAGGTACAAGATCAATATGAAATTCGACTTGACGAGCTGGAGGTAAACCAGGCAGTTCATCAGGAAACACCTTAGGATAATCTCGAACAATTAGAATATCTTGAATACACTTGCTCTTGCCTTTCTCCTCTACGACATGTGCCAGAAAGGCCACGTAACCTTTTCGTAAGTATTTTTGGGCTTTAGTACATGACATAAGTCTCAAATCACCCGAGGGTTTTTCGCCATGAACCTCTAAGACTTCACCAGATGAAAGAGGTATACGAACTATCTTGTCGAAACAAATCACCTCAGCATGGTGTTTAGTTAACCAATCCATTCCTACGATAATATCAAAACTTTCTAGTCGCATTGGTGTGAGGTCAATAGAAAAAAAAAGGTGGTTATCAAGGTTCAATTGGCAATCACGAATGACAGAATCGAGTACAAGTGGTTCACCAGTAGCAATTTCGACCAATAATGGCTTTCCTAGTTTAGTTATAGGCATCGCAAGTAAAGGCTCAAAGGCTAACGATACAAAGCTTCTATCGGCACCAGAATCGAAAAGAACAAATGCAGGGTGATGGTTAACAAGGAACGTACCATTAACGACTTCGTTATCAGCACGGGCCTCGTTAGCGTTCAGGTTGTAAGCTTGTCCACGAGCGGGATTGGTATTTGCATTTGCATTTGCATTCGCAAGCTTCGGAATTTTTTTTTACAGTGACCCATTTCACCACAATTATAGCATGAACCAGGTGGGAATGGAGGTCTACCAGTGTTTCCTTGAACTTGTGCTGGGTTCTGTGCAGCTTGGTTTGGAACGGATCGAAAAATATAGGCCGTGTGGCCAAGTCTCCCACCAGAGGTACACTGTCGACAAACAAGCTGTGCCGAATGATGACCATTGCATCGATTACAATATGGTGCAGTACCAGCATATGGCTTCCTCATAAGAGGCTGTGCCGTTTGGTTATGAGTTTTCGGGTTAGGTTGTGCGGTAATAGCAAAGTTTTGGGAAGCCTTGCGCTTCCTCGAATTTTTTGACGACTCAGCTTTCTTCTTGTCTTTCCCTTTGTCTTGAGTGGTTTTGGCTGACTGTTACTTATCACCCTTCCGAAACAGTTTACCCTTTCTGACTTGGGACTCAGTTAAGGTTGCAGCCAACTCAATGGCCTGACGAACAGTGGTAGGGTTGCTACCAGTAACTATGTCTTGCACAGGGTCAGGCAAACCATCGATATTATAACAACTCTCCCAAAATACTTATAACATCCCTATACGTCCTAAAATACACCTCGTATACGTAAAACGACCCTGAAATACCTTAATTTTTACAAAAATCAAATAAAACAAAAATCAGGGGGTTCTCGCGGGGCGCGACAGCCTGGCTAACAGGCCGCACCATGAGTTACCATGTGGCAGCATCGTGTCGAACCTACACTTGTGACTGGTCAAGGCTAAGGCCTACTCGACCTAGCTCGCGGGCCGCGAAAGCCCTGTCCTCATCTGTCGCGGTGAACAGCTTCAGTTGCAAACCGTTCAATTCTCAAAACTCTCTCTCAAATTTCTGAATATTAGAATTAATCACCGGGTATTATACCCCCTAATTAGTGAAGCTCTGCCTCGTTGTATGTATTATAACCGCCGGTTACGTATTAGATACACTTCCCGATTGATCTAGTGCTCCGTAACGCATGTCGAGGCTCTGCCAGACTTAGTCGTTGGAGTTCTGTCTCGGGGAGGGTATAACTAATGTAAATATTGGGTTATTATACTAACGTGTGTGCATTATTTAATTTATTAGATTATGACCAGGAAATCACAAGGAATTACCTAAATTAGCAATGTGAGTTAATCCTTCTTTTTGTAAACCCTTTTTGTGAGTAATCATTTCTTTTTGTAAACTGTTTTTACAAAACCTCAATTATTTTACATGATAATTAACAGTGATTGAGTATTTGTAATTCTACAATTATCGTCGGTATGTTGGGGTTTTGTATACAAAATTTGTTACTACACTGTGAGTAGTAACAATTCCACAAGTCAGGATTGACTGTGCTGTGGGTGGTAATTAAAGTAGATGTAAACAAATGTAATTGCTGGATTACCCTCAATACCGTACAATGATAAAACCTATTTTGATTAAACTGGGATTCACTCACCAGTATTTCCCACTGGCAAATGTTTTTAAAACGCGTTTCAGGTAACAAAATGTGAAAGCCAAAATAGATGCCAGCTGGAGAGCACTGAAGGCTGGAAAAGTGGCTATAAAAGTTACCTAAATAAAGATGAAGTTTTATTTCAATAAATTAGGGTTTATCCCTATAAACATATTATGAATGGAAACTTGGGTTTTACCCATGTGTTTAATATTTAGAAAATGAGGTGTTTTACTCTGAAAAAATATTTTCTAACTACGGTCCTGATGTAAATTCCGCTGCCAAATTAAATAAACACTGATACCACCGAATGTACGAAGCTCGCGGCTGCCCGCCTCCCGAGGCAAGGGGTCGGGGGTTGCAACAAGAGGTGGTATCAGAGCTACAACCACTAATTTCAGCCACAGAAATGTTCTTCTGACATTGAAATTGTCAATTCTGTTAGGAAATAATCTATGAGACTATGTGCATACGTGTATATTATTGTTTTGTGTTATTTGACAGTATAAGTGATCAAGGACCATCGGACGCTTATCGTCAATTGTCTAGTTCTCCTAGAGATGAAGAAACTTCCTCCCAGCCTACTCCTTCAGGGTACTCAGCTGACACCGAAGAGGGGATATTCATCTTTGAAGCGTAATCCGCAGAACCATTCCCTACCAGAAAGAGAGGATGGTTCAGTCGGGGAGCCCATGAGCGTAGGAAAAGAATGAAGAAATTAAAGCAACAGAGGGCTTTAGCTGCAGCAAATAGTGAGATGAACGCCCAGACCCAAGACATAATCAATAGGCGATTGGCCAACTTTCACATATTAGCTACCACTGCTGCAGACCCAAACCTAAAACAAATCATTGCACCACAGCCACTACCACTGTTTCCCAATCAGCCTATGGAAATAGAACCCAACCAAGAAGAACTAGTACCCATACCAGCTTTTAACCCGGATGAGATACCCAGAGTTCCAGCACCCAATCCCTTAGCCTATGATCCGTGGAATGACGACCATAGGGATTACCGAGAACTCTACCCACAAGAGGAACCCGTGCCAAACCCTGTAGCACCATACCCAAACCTTGACCCTGTAGATCCATATTGGGATGATGACTAATATTTTCGGGAAATCCTAGAAAACCCGTACCCATATGGAGACCCTTCACCACCGTACCCTGAACCAATACCCGCACCGCCACCACCCATGAATACCGAAAACGTGTAGGAACTCCACACTTTTGGTGACGAGTTAGTTGATGAAGGAGAGAGGATCAGGCAAATAGGGGAAAAGCTCGTTTAGAAGTATGACGAGCGAAACATGCAATACTGGATGAACCCCTAAGAAATAATAGTAATAATATATATATATATATATATATATATATATATATATATATATATATATATATATATATATATAAACGCGAGTAGTTTAAAAAAATAGATAAACTAATACTTACTGATGCATAGCTAGTAGTATGTTTTAAATTCCAGTTATAGTTATAGTAGATGCTTATATATAAAATAGAGTAAATGTCACATTGATCGACGGTTTTGACCAATGTGTTTGTTTGTGCAATTGTTGGCATTAAGTCTTATTCTGTGATATTAATACCTGATAATTGTTTGTGAATCCAGATGGACAACGAAGAAAATAAGGAAAACCATAATAATGATAACCAAATAAATAACAGTGCCATTCGACACATAGTAACCCAAGGAATTAGAGATGCTATGCCATATATCTTCCAAACTGTTAAAGAAGCGGAAAATAATAAAAGTAATAATGGAAGTAAACGATCACATACTGAACCCAGTCACAGCGTAAACAATGGACCGTTACTTTAATTGCCTATTCCAAAAAGAATAAGTACCATGTCTCGTGGTTGTTCTTACAAAGAATTCTGGTCTTGCAAACCAATAGAATTCTCTGGCAATGAAGGAGCCATTGCAGCTCTACGCTAGATAGAAAAGACAGAGGCTGTCTTAAAAATAAGCAAGTGTGTAGAGGAAGACAAAATCATGTTTGCTTCCAATCTTTTTAAGAATACAGCCTTAGAATGGTGGAATATTATTCTCCAGTCTATGGGAAGTGACAAAGTCTATAATATGCCATGGACTGAGTTTAAAAACATGGTCGAAAGGAAATTTTGTCCTCCCAATGAAAAAGAACAAATTGTTAATAAGTTCTTAAACCTTAGAATGACTGGAGTAGACTGTAAGGGTTACACTACCATATTCTTCGAATATGCTAGAATAGTGTCAACTCTAGCCTCACCAGAACTAGTATTAATCTCCCGTTACCTCTGGGGATTAATCAATGAGATTAGACATGTATTCAAGGCAGCTAGACCACAAACCATAGAAGAAGCTGTAGAACTAGCAAATACCTTGACCGATGAATTGGTACGTATGCAAGAAGAGAACCAGAGGAAGAACCTAGTCCAGAAACTTACCCAGGAATTTCGCTACGGTAATTCCAACCGTGGGAAGAATGTAGGTTCTACTTCTGCACCTTACTGCAAGTCCTACAAGAAGAAGCAATCGGGAAAATGTTCTACCTACTGCAACTTCTGCAAGATACCTGGACACAAGGAAGAAGATTGCAGGAAGAAACCCAGTAATGGAGTGTGCTTCAATTGTGGAGAAAAGGGGTATATTAAACCGAATTGTCTGAAACTAGCTCCAGCCATGAACAACAAGACTACTAAGAATGCTAGAGCTTTTGTTCTGACAGCAGAAGAAGCCAAGATGATTTTGGATGTGATTGCTGGTACATTTTTAGTTAATGATGTTTTTGCTAAAGTATTATTTGACTCTTGTACAAACCAAAGTTTTATTTATACTTCATTTGGCAAAATTCTTAATCAAACATTAACTAAACTCTAACAAGAATTTCTAGTAGAGACGGCTAATGGAGAATCCATTAAGATCACTGAAATCTTGCAGGGAGCAAGAATAGAAATTCTAAACCATAAGTTTATTGCTAACCTTTACCCAATGAACCTAGCCGGGTTTGATATTGTCTTAGGAATGGATTGGTTAGTAACCAATAAAGCCAGTATTTTATGTGATCAAAAGTCAATACAAGTAAATTCACCAAAAGGTGAAAAGATCACAATTAAAGGAGATAAGCCAACTAGATCTACGAAATTCATCTCTGTGAAGAAAACCGCAAGTTATGCCAAAAAAGGGTCATTAGTGTATATGATTTCCATAATCATTAACACTAAAGGAAAAGAATTGAAAGATATTCTCCTAGTATCTCAATTCTTAAATTTTTTTCCTGAAGAGCTACCCGGACTACCGCCAGATAGGGAAGTTGAATTCAGAATTCACTTACAACCAGGGACAGCTCAGATTGCCAAAGCACCCTACCGTTTGGCACCAGCAGAAATGCAAGAATTGAAGAAATAGTTGGACGAACTTCTGGAGAAAGGTTTCATACAACCAAGTTCATCACCATGGGGAGCACCAATCGTGTTTGTCAAGAAGAAGGACGGATCAATGCGTATGTGCATTGATTATCGAGAATTGAATAAAGTCACGATTAAGAATCGGTACCCATTACTGAGAATCGATGATCTGTTTGATCAACTGCAAGGAGCTCGATTCTTTTCTAAGATCGATTTACGCTCAGGATATCATCAACTGAAAGTACAGGAAGAGGACATTCCTAAAACTTCCTTTAGAACAAGGTATGGTCATTATGAATTTACAGTCATGCCATTTGGTCTAACCAATGCCCCAGCCGCATTTATGGACATGATGAACAGGATATGTAAACCACATCTAGATAAATTCGTAATTGTCTTTATAGATGATATTCTCATTTACTCTAAGAGTAAAGAGGAACAAGCAGCGCATCTGCATACACTTCTTACATTATTAAGAAAGGAAAAGCTTTATGCTAAATTTTCAAAATGTAAATTTTGGTTACAAGAAGTACAATTTCTTAGACATTTAGTTAATCATGAAGGAATCCATGTGGATCCCACAAAGATCGAGGCGATTACTAAACGGAAAATCCCTGAATCACCAACGAAGGTTAGAAGTTTTCTTGGACTGACAGGTTATTATAGACGATTTATCTGAGATTTCTCTAGAATAGCCATTCCTTTAACAAAACTGACATGTAAATCAATTAAGTTTGAATGAGGACCAAAACAGGAAGAAGCCTTTAGAATCCTTAAACAAAGATTAACTAACGCACCCATACTAGCGTTACCAGAAGGAACTGAAGACTTTGTAGTCTATTGTGACGCTTCTAAGTTAGGTTATGGATGTGTGTTAATGCAACGTCAAAAGGTTATAGCCTATGCCTCTAGACAACTTAAGAACCATGAAGAGAATTATACAACCCATGATTTAGAATTAGGAGCCATAATTTTTGCCCTTAAAATTTGTAGACATTATCTTTACAGTAGTAAGTTTACCATTTTCACCGATCATAAGAGTTTAAGATATGTTTTCAGGCAAAAAGAGTTAAATATGAGACAAAGACGCTGGGTGGAAATTCTTAGCGATTATGATTGTAGTATCCAGTACCATGCAGGAAAGGCTAATGTAGTAGCTGATGCTTTAAGTCGAAAGTATCACGATAAGCCTAGAAAAGTACGTTCTCTCAAATTAAATCTGCAGATAGATTTAAATGATCAAATTAGAGCAATACAAGAATAGGTAATCAAGGACGATATCGAGAAATTAAAAGGAATGATTAAGGAATTAGAACAAGGAACAGATGGAATTTAGAGATTCCATAAGAAAAGAATTTGGATACCTAAACAAGGAAACCTATGCCACCAAATCCTAGAAGAAGCCCATAAGTCTAAGTATACGATACATCCCGGTAGTGATATGATGTATCAAGACTTAAGAAAAAAAATTTGGTGGATAGGAATGAAAAAGGATATAGCAGCATATGTTGCCAAGTGTTTAACCTATTCACATGTAAAAGATGAACATCAGAAACCCTCAGATTTATTGCAGCAATTGGAAATGCCTGTATGGAAATGGGAATTGATAACAATGGATTTCGTTACCAAATTACCCAAGACTAGAAAAGGTAATGATACAATCTGAGTGATTGTAGACAGATTAACCAAGTCTGCACATTTCTTACCGATGAAGGAAACTTTTAGTATGGAACAATTAGCTAAGCTATATGTAAATGAAATAGTTTCATTACATGGAATTCCTTTATCTATTGTATCTGATAGAGATAGCCGTTTTACTTCTCATTTTTGAACTAGTTTCCAAAAAGCAACGGGAACCAAGTTAAATCTAAGCACAGCTTATCATCCTCAAACGGATGGACCAAGGGAAAGGACAATTCAGACAATGGAATATATGCTTAGAGCTTATGTAATTGATTTCGGAGGAAATTGGGACGATCATTTACCATTAATAGAATTTTCCTATAATAACACCTATCATACCAGTATCAATGCTGCACCATTTGAAGCACTTTATGGAAGAAAGTGCCGGACACCCGTCTGTTAAGCAGAAATTGGAGAAAAGCAATTATCTGAACCAGAGATAGTACAAGAAACAACGTACAAGATTATTCAAGTCAAGGAGAGACTAAAAGCAGTACGCGATCGACAAAAGAGTTATGCTGATAACAGGCGAAAACCGTTGGAATTTCAAGTAGGAGACAAAGTGTTATTAAAAGTTTCGCCATGGAAAGGAATAGTCAGATTCATCAAAAGGGGAAAGCTAAGCCCCAGGTATGTTGGACCTTTTGAGATTATTAAAAGAATAGGACCTATAGCTTATCAGCTACAACTGCAAGAGGAAATGACAGGAATACATGATCTATTTTATGTATGTAATCTCAAAAAGTGCTTAGCAGATGAATCATTAGTGGTACCTCTTAAGGATATAGAGGTAAGTGAGAAACTTAAATTCGTAGAGAAGCCTCTACAGATTGAAGATAGAAAGATCAAGAACCTCAAGCACAAGAGATTGGTTCTAATTAAAGTAAAATGGGATTCCAAGAGAGGACCAGGGTACACTTGGGAGCTTGAATCAGAGATGCAGAGGAAATATCCACACCCGTTCCAGTAGACCTCAAGGACGAGTTCTAAAACAAGGTGGGGAGGATATAATATCTCTCCCAAAATACTTATAACATCCCTATACGTCCTAAAATACACCCCGTATACGTAAAACGACCCCGAAATACCTTAATTTTTACAAAAATCAAATAAAAAAATTAGGGGGTTCTCGCGGGGCGCGACAACCACCCTTGAGTTTGTCGCGGGGGGCGATAGCCACCCTTGAGTTCGTCGCGGGGGGCGACAGCCTGGCTACCAAGCTGCACCATGAGCTGCCACATGGCAGCATCGTGTTGAACCTACATTTATGACTGGTCAAGGCTAAGGCCTACTCGACCTAGCTCACGGGCCATGAAAGCCCTGTCCTCATCTTTCGCGGGGCGCGAGAAAAGGGTCGAACAGCCCTATAAATAGAGGTGAACGGCTTCAGTTGCAAACCGTTCAATTCTCAAAACTCTCTCTCAAATTTCTAATATTAGAATTAATCACTAGGTATTATACCCCCTAATTAGCGAAGCTCTACCTCGTTGTAAGTATTATAACCCCCGGTTATGTATTAGATACGCTGCCCGATTGATCTAGTGCTCCGTAACGCATGTCGAGGCTCTGCCTGACTTAGTCGTTGGAGTTCTGTCTCGGGGAGGGTATAACTAATGTAAATATTGGGTTATTATACTAACGCGTGTGCATTGTTTAATTTATTAGATTATAACCAGGAAATCACAAGGAATTACCTAAATTAGCAATGTGAGTTAATCCTTCTTTTTGTAAACCCTTTTTGTGAGTAATCCTTTCTTTATGTAAACTGTTTTTACAAAACCTCAATTATTTTACATGATAATTAACAGTGATTGAGTATTTGTAATTCTACAATTATCGTCGGTATGTTGGGGTTTTATATACAAAATTTGTTACTACACTATGAGTAGTAACAATTCCACAAATCAGGATTGACAATGCCGTGGGTGGTAATTAAAGTAGATGTAAACAAATGTAATTGCTGGATTGCCCTCAATACTATACAATGATAAATCCTGTTTTGATTAAACTGGGATTCACTCACCAGTATTTCCCACAGTTAAATGTTTTTAAAACGTGTTTCAGTTAACAAAATGTGAAAGCCAAAATAGAAGCCAGCTGGAGAGCACTGAAGGCTTGAAAAAGTGGCTATAAAAGTTACCTAAATAAAGAAGAAGTTTTATTTCAATAAATTAGGGTTTATCCCTATAAACAGATTATGAATGGAAACTTGGGTTTTACCCATGTGTTTAATATTTATAAAATGAGGTGTTTTACTCTGCTAAAATATTTCCTAACTACGGTCCTGATCTAAATTCTGCTGCCAAATTAAATAAACACCGATACCACCGAATGTACGAAGCTCGTGGCCGCCCGCCTCCCGGGGCAGGGGGTCGGGGGTTGCGACAGATATACCTCTCAATAGCTTTATCCAGCGGGGTAACCATAGCGGGACAAAGCAAACTCAACTCCTCATAAGGATCCGTGTAAGCACGGTGTTCTCCCCCATCTTGTTTAGATCATCGAATTTCCTTTCCAACGCCTTTAGTTCGTGACGGGGACAAAACTCTTTCATCATGAGAGCCTGAAGCTCTTCCCAAGTTTGTGCAATCGCCACATCGGAACCCATGTCTCTCATCACGCCATTCCACCATGTTAAAGCTCGTTTCTCAAAAACACTGGATGCAAACTCAACCTTTTGCTCATTGGAACATTTTAACATTTCGAAATGTGCTTTTCCAGACTCTCGAACCATTGTAGGAGCCCAATAGCTCCTTCAGACCCATAAAACTTTAGTGGTTTAGCCGAATTGAACGTTTTGTAGCTGCACTAAGCATTGTTATTGTTGTTATTGTTATTTGCTTGATTTATCTGAGTAATAAGGTTCGGAATCACAGCAGCAATTTTTGAGCGACTAAGGCTGCGATTGCAGCATCCTGAGTTAGATCGCGTCTAGGAGGCATTCTAAAAAGAACAAGGAAACATGAGAAACGAGTGAGATTGACATTTGGATAAACAAAAGTGGTATTGAAAATATCGACGAAA
This sequence comes from Helianthus tuberosus, assembly GCA_030545235.1. Taxonomy (NCBI): domain Eukaryota; kingdom Viridiplantae; phylum Streptophyta; class Magnoliopsida; order Asterales; family Asteraceae; genus Helianthus; species Helianthus tuberosus. Next base: position 57,450,161 of record CM060426.1, on the reverse strand, counting down.
CATAAGGAAGGTGATCATTTGTTCGTTACCTCGAACAAACAAACGACACACAGTGACTAATAACAGTAAATGGGTCTTTATAATGTATCACGAAGACATGCTTTAGCCTATAAGTGGACACTCATCCCAAGATTTCCTAGGTAAGAGTGACTGGTCCGATACTGCGGATTTGTACGAACACTCTAGCCTTAGACAGAAAACTCGGGATACAAGCACCCGCCCTTCCAGATTGCACATGTTCACATTATTAAAGCCCAAACTTTGACGAGATTTTGAAAACAGCAAAGGCTTAAAAAGATTGATGATTCATTTTAGGCTTTATGCCTTCAGTTATGTTTCGTTTTTGGTAATCACCTAAGGATAGGTGACGATATTGTTTTAAGATCTAAACACAAGATAACTTGTGTTAGGGCCCTAGAAAGGTTATAGTCTAGGTCAAAGCATTACTAATAACCTAATTCCCTATAACCATGAGCTCTGATACCAACTCTTCTGTCACACCCCGACCGCGTAAAATAACAAATCGCGACGGAAACATCGGGGAGTCGAGTAACAGAATCATTGTTTCACAACACATGGATTTGAAGTTTCATTTTATTAAATTTTAATATGTTACATTGTCTTGGAATTTAAAAGTAAAACATAAACAAATTGTCTATCATTGTTTTTATGCCACTAAGGCCTCGTCCGTTCCGATGTGAAACATGCATCATAATCATCAAACAACAGCACTTGAAACATTTGTGAAAGAAAGTCAACATAAAAATGTTGGCGAGAACATAGGTTTTGTGAGTGTGTCAAATTCATGGCTTGTATACATATTGCAATACCTCGTATGACTACTAGAGTCGATAATTGAAAACATTTTTATCGAAAAGTGTTTGATATTGCAATATAATTAACCAACTAAAACAAGTTGTTTAAAGTTTATAAAACCTCGTTGCCATGAATCTTGACCAAAGCATTTGTTTTTGTAAACCAATTGAAAATCGTCTTGTAGGAAAACTTGTATGGTTTATATCATTTAGTAAACATCGTTGCGTGACATCATTTGAAATCATTTGTCCAAGTGAACTAAATAATGCCATAGAATGTAATATGATAGAAGCACTTATATATATGAAGTACCAGCGGCGTATCTACCATGCTTTTATCACATTACACCCGTCCCATTATCTAAACAGTCACCATAAACCAATCGTTCAATTGTACGTGTTATCAATCGTCCGTGTTTTCAATCATTCAATTCGTCCGTGTTATAAAAGCACTCATCAATCGTTCGTGTTATAAACCATCATTCCTCTTTGTTTTAATTGTGAAAGCTAACTTTTGGTCGTTCTATTTAAATACTTTCAAACCTGTGTGACTCGACTATACCACCAAAGGGTATCTTTAAATCGACTAACAAACCACCAAAGGGTTTGTTAAAATAACAGATTCTGTCGTTATCCACATTACCCACCAAATCGATGGGGATAGTCCAATAACGGGATTTGTCAGATCCTATGGTACCATAACATACTACTCGTCGGCTCGGCCAAAGCTAATGAATGTCATTCATGTTATGAATCAATGCACCAACAAGTTCGTTCACATTATTGAAATCATTGTGTTTAATATAAACCATACTGTTTGTTTTTGAAAACTCAAAATTGTTTTAGCGTATATGAATCACCCCAAAATAATTTAAAGCAGTAAAATAGGGGAACTATGTACTCACTTGAGATTGCAAAGTATCCTCGATTAATTGAAATAACAAAGCTCGGGAAATCAAGGAATCATGTGGCACCTAATATGGAATCACTATGTTAATAAATCGGGACCTAAATCGGGAGATTGGGTAGAATGGGGTCTTGTAAAGCAATTGAGTGTTGGAACTCATATGATATGGTTTAACAAAGCCTACATTCTGATTTGAAATTAATCCTAAGTGCTTTTGACCCGTCATGACCCGTTAAGGTAGTTTACGCTACTTTAACATGTCATTTGCGCAAATGCGCATTCGGATGGTCTAACTAGTCCTATGATAAGTCTTATATACCTAAACATGTTTAATAATGTTGTAAAATCAGTTTAAGTGTCAAATTTTTGGTTACGTATGCTTAAATTGAAATTATGCGCAAAAAGGGCATTTTGGTCATTTTCCTAAGGCATATAAACTACCTATCATACAACTAATCAAATGAAGTAACCATAAGGTATAACCTTGGAAGGTTATTCCGTATACAACTATGGTCACAATATATGTTTGGTCGGATCCTAATGATCGACCAAACGGGTCGGGTCCGAAAGTCTAAGCGGTTGTTGAGACCGCTTGACTTACGACCCTAAACAAGCACTAAACTAGAAGTGATGAGTTAAACATGTTAAAACATGTTTAACTAAGTTAGAAAACTGATTTGATATCAAAACAAAGTGTTTTGATACCTGAAAATAGTTCCGTCGCAAAATGCACATAATCGTGCATTTTAACCGAAACTTTGACTCGTCACTTCGACTAGTCAACGTGGTAATCAGTAGGTATAGTCACAAATGTCACACCCCCAAAATCCACACGCGGAGTATCACCGCTTGGAGGCGTGACTGACCAGGATCAAGCCACCAATCATATTGAACAAGCATACACGTAAACATAATTCAACCAAACAATATGAAAGGTGTTCAAAACCCAAAGCATAGTTAAGTGTTTAGCGGAAGCATTATTGTAAAACCCATAGCAAGTATTAAGTATGAAATAAGATAATGTTTATAGCATGGCACACACTGCCATGTCCCACAACGACTGTTCCTCCCTGTGCAAGCTCCATGAGTACCTAATGACCTGCAAGGCATGTAGCAACGAATCAACAACAAAGTTGAGCGAGTTCACAGTTGGTTGTTTGGTTATAGTATTCAGTTCATAAATCGTATGTTCGTTTTGTAAACCATGTATTGTATTAATCCTTATCGCGGCCAATCCAGGCATATGTGCGATGATTAGTGGGGGCTTCCCATGTATTCCAAGACCACGCGTATCGACTGCTACGAAAATGTAAGAGGTGCCCTAAGTCAATGTCTATCAGCATTGACCCTTTGCCCATAGTCCATTAGTACACGCCCGTCCGACTGGCACGGTGTGAGGTTTGTTAAACCTAATAGCGCTATTAACTAATGACCCGCTCGCCATAGGCCTCGACGATTAAGTCGATAATTGAGGGACTTCCTTTGATAGAGGTGATGGTCTTATGATCGTGTACGTAGGCTTTACGTACGTGCCCTTCATTCCGAGGACAGTAGTAAGTATAACTGTACGTAGGTTTTACGCACGTGCCCTTCAACCGAGGACAGTAGTAATTAGTGTAATAGTAATAGTTGTACGAGTAGTTATTCAATCCCATTCCCAACCCTTGGGAATCCCATGCCTTGGCTAGTGTGAACTCACCTTGGTTTGCTCGGTATGCTAATTATGTGCTCACAAGTTATCAATCAAGTCGTATATTAAGCACGTATACTTGATCTGTTCAAGTTCGTAAAGTTTCGCATGCAATCAATGCCACAAAGTGTGCTTGGCAGTTAACATCATGTATCACGTAAGCAGTACATCAGTATCATACAATTCATGCTTTACATCAAGGGCTTTCACAGTTTGTTTTGACTTAGCTATTCATTAACAGTCTTGGTACACTTAACCGTGTTAACAGTGTTAACTAGGATCAATGGACTAACATGCATAGTTGGGTTAACACACTTGTCACAGTCAGTGTGGCATAACAGGGTTAAATTAAACTTAACAGAATTAACAAGCTTAACAGGGTTGACGTATATAACAAAGTTACACATTTAACAGAGTTCACATCTAGCCGAACAGATAAACTAACCGTGTTACATGCTTAACTTAACAGTGTTGACAATCATCACGTGTTTAACGAGATCATACATCAAACCGTAAACCCTTGGACGCAAATACATCCTGGACGAAATCACCATCCGGGCGAAATCTCCTTCGGTTTTCGTTGATCACTGGGTGTGACGAAAACATAAAGGGTTTTCGTCTTACCCTTGTGTTTTCGTGGTCCCGGTGATTTCGTCTAGGCAATGTAATAGTTACGCCAAATCATCTGGTAATCCTAATCGTGATTCTACCGGTTACCGGATCGAACTTCAACAACAGTTACGTGAACATCACAGAACCCTAATCACCCTAATAGCCGTTACACACTATCACCGATCATCATCATACGGCAAATCATACAGTCACACAGAATCATCGATATCACTTATTATACCAATCATAACATAAACATGTGTTAACCTTAGACAATCTAGCATATATGTTGGCCATTACATGAGAGCATATTCACAGATTCATCATATACCCTAGCTTACTTCAACCAACAAAACATCATGTCACTGACAATATTAATAGAATACCTATGCACCTCTAATTATCTATTCAACAACATACAAAAATCAAATCATTAATGCATGTGAAACAACAGCAAGGTTGGTCGGCCATTTTTATTTGAGTGGCCCAATCATATAAAGGGTCCAATTAACATTTCATAACCTACTGTTGTGTGGTCCCATGGTAGTTTAAATCTATTCAATTGATGTCAGCCATTTATTTAGTTGATTTGATCAATTCAAATCGGTTTACATGCGTCACGTGAAAGGGCATTGAATAGTGTGTACACACATGTAGTTATAAAAGAGATCCACATGTAGTTACAAAAGAGATTCGGTCCAATCACAATTAAAATAACATAATCAATATTCAATCGACATCCTCTAACATCAGTATTCAATCAAACGTAACATCAGTATTCAATCAAACGTAACATACAGACATGAAATCATGCATAATTCTAACAACAGTGCAACTAACCGGGATGATAGACCACAAGATTGATTGAAGGGAAAAGGTTGAAGTCTTGCAGTTGCCGTCGCACAAAGATGAGGGAAGAGAAGTGGTTAGGGTTTTCAGATTAATCTCTAGCGTAAGGTTATTAACAAAACCTTATAGTTGTACGCTACTGGGCCAAAGCCCGTTTCCGTTTTCGCCGGCCCAATACCTAACGAAAACACTTGGGTGTTTTCGACTAGGGGAAAGGTGATTTCGAGTGGACTGCTTGGCATAGAATTCATGCTTTATTAATTATACACATCATATCATTTACACAAAATATATAAATTACACACACACTTATGTAATGCACACCAAACATATAACATATCCATCACAAAATGATTTAACATCTAACAAACGTGTCCAGTTGTGAGACAAAAGTCGTGTAAACAAACAACTTAAACAATTACGTGCAATTAATGCGAAGATGGAACCTTGGAAACTCGAGTTGTCGCATTATCCCCAACTTGAAAGAAATTTCTTCCCGAAATTTAGCACGTGGTTACTGAGGAAGCTAGTTGTGTTGTGAAGTTTACTGGTTTTCCTGGGGTGTCACATCATCCCCCCGTTGATTTGGAATTTCGTCCTGAAATTCTGTAGTAGCTTCAGCCTCAGTTGTGGTTGCACTGTTTCCGAATAACTGGGGATACTTGAGTTTCATTTGATCTTCTCGTTCCCAGGTGAACTCTAGGCCACGACGGGAGTTCCAACGAACTCGCACAACAGGTATTCTTGTGTGCTTGAGGACCTTAACGTCCCGGTCCGTGATTTCAACTGGTTCCTGGACAAATCGCAACTGATCGTCGATAGTGAGCTCCTTCAGAGGAACTATGAGGGTCTCATCTGACAGACACTTCTTCAGATTCGACACGTGGAAAACGTTGTGAACTGCATGCACTGAGTTCTATTGGTAGGTTCAGTTTGTAGGCCACCCTGCCTATTTTCTCTATGATATCGAATGGTCCAACGTATCGTGGGTTAAGTTTGCCTCGTTTGCCAAAACGAACCACACCCTTCCAGGGTGAAACTTTGAGTAGCGCTCGATCCCCAACCTGGAACTCGAGTGGTTTCCTGCCCTTATCGGCGTAGCTTTTCTGACGGTCACGAGCGGCCGCCATTCGTTGTCGTATTTCTGCAATCTTTTCTGTTGTGTCTACCACAAGTTCTGGGCCAGTGCTCTGACTATCCCCCACCTCTGCCCAACAAAGAGGTGACCGGCATTTACGCCCGTACAATGCCTCGAACGGAGCAGCTTTAATGCTGGTGTGGTAGCTGTTATTGTACGAAAATTCCATAAGTGGCAGATGCTTTTCCCAGCCGTTGCCAGAGTCAATTACACATACCCTAAGCATGTCTTCGAGGGTCTGGATGGTGCGTTCAGACTGCCCATCCGTTTGCGGGTGATAAGCTGTGCTCATATCTAAACGTGAGCCAAAGGACTTGTGCATTGCTTGCCACAGTTCTGAATTAAAACGTGCATCTCGATCCGAGATAATAGAGGTGGGCACTCCGTGCCTCGAGACAACTTCCTTAAGATATACGTCTGCTAGAGTGGAGAACTTATCCATATCCTTGATAGCCAAGAAGTGAGCAGACTTTGTGAGTCGATCCACGATCACCCAAATAGTATCGTTACCACGTTGAGATCTAGGTAGGCCAGTAACAAAATCCATGGAATTTTGCTCCCATTTCCATTGTGGTATTTCTGGTTGTTGGAGTAGGCCTGAAGGTTTCTGATATTCCGTCTTGACTCTCGCACAAGTCAAGCACTTGCTAACGTACGTGCTATGTGAGCTTTCATGCTAGGCCACCAATACGTAGTTTTGATATCGTGGTACATCTTATCCGAACCAGGATGTACCGAGTAGCGAGACTTGTGTGCCTCATCCATCACAAGCTCTCGTAGGTTGCCATAAAGTGGGACCCATATGCGTCCTGTGACGTAGTAAGCACCGTCTTCCTTCTGTTCTAAGCGTTGCCTTGAGCCGCGTAGGGCTTCAGCCGTGACGTTTTCTGGTTTCAATGCTTCTACCTGAGCATCTCGTATCTAAGAAGGGAGACTAGACTGTATAATAAGTTGTAAGGCTCATACGCGCTTGGGCGCAATGTCCTTTCGACTGAGGGCGTCAGCCACAACATTGGCTTTGCCCGGGTGGTACCTGATCGAGCATTCGTAGTCATTCAGTAGCTCGACCCATCGTCGTTGTCGCATATTCAGTTCCTTCTGTTTGAAGATATGCTCGAGACTCCTATGATCTATGTAGATGGCGCACTTGGTACCATAAAGGTAGTGTCTCCATATCTTAAGTGCAAAAACAACAGCTCCCAGCTCTAGATCGTGTATAGTGTAGTTCCTTCCATGAAATTTGAGTTGACGTGAGGCGTAGGCTATAACCTTATCCCGTTGCATCAATACACAACCCAGACCCTGAATGGAGGCGTCGCAGTAAACTACAAAGTCGTCTGTACCCTCTGGCAATGAAAGGATAGGTGCACTGCAAAGTCTATCCTGTAGGTGTTGAAACGCTAATTCCTGTTCATTACCCCAACGATAGATAACACCTTTCTGAGTTAGCGAAGTGAGTGGTTGTGCAATCTTGGAGAAATCCTTGATAAACCTTCTGTAGTAACCTGCCAAGCCCAAGAATTGGCGGATTTCGGTTGGTGTACGAGGTGCAGGCCAGTTCTTAATTGAATCAACCTTGGATGGATCAACATGAATCCCATCCTTGTTTACCACACGGCCTAAGAAATGGACTTCACGAAGCCAGAAGTCACATTTTTAAACTTGGCGTACAGCTGTTCTGTTCGAAAGAGTTCCAGAAAGAGTCGTAAATGTTTCTCGTGTTCCTCCTGACTCTTAGAATAGATCAGGATGTCGTCGATGAATACAATAACGAACTCGTCTAGGTACGGCTTGCATACGCGATTCATCAAGTCCATGAAGGCCGCAGGTGCGTTTGACAGCCCAAAAGGCATGACCAAAAACTCATAATGTCCATAACGGGTTCTAAAGGCTGTTTTAGAGACGTCCTCTTCTCGGACTCTCAGCTGGTGATATCCTGATCTCAAATCAATCTTTGAATAGTAGCTCGACCCTTGCAGCTGGTCGAACAAGTCGTCAATGCGTGGAAGAGGATAGCGATTCTTCACAGTCACCTTGTTCAGTTCACGGTAGTCGATGCACATTCTGAACGTACCGTCTTTCTTCTTTACAAACAAGACTGGAGCTCCCCAGGGCGATGAGCTAGGACGAATAAAACCCTTATCCAAGAGTTCTTGTAGTTGCGTAGAGAGTTCTTCCAACTCTGATGGGGCTAAGCGATAAGGTGCGCGAGCTATGGGCACTGCTCCAGGAGCTAATTCGATTTGAAACTCGACCTGGCGATGAGGCGGAAGGCCAGGTAAATCTTCAGGAAACACTTGAGGAAAGCCGCGTACAGCTGGAATATCCTCAATCTTCTTCTCTTTCGTTGATGCGTCAGTAACAAGTGCTAAGATAGCGGTGTGACCCTTTCTGGGCCTTGAGAAAAGAAATGATGCCCACCACAGCACCACTCTCGTCGCCTTGAATTTTGAGAGGTTCCTTGCCAAATCAGGGAATACGAACAATCTTCTCTTTGCATAAAATCTCTGCTTACTGTTGGGATAATCAAACTACCCAAGACTATAGGAGTGAGGTTGATGGAGAATGTCTGACCAGCTAAGACGAGGTTACAACCCTTGACTACCAGAAGATTGCTGACCAGGGCTCTGATATTCATCAATCTTTCGCTGCCGTGCCTGGGACTGAACTGAAGTTGAACCATTTCCAGAGGTCCCATCCCATTTTCGTTTGTTGTCACTGGGAGTAGCAGAAGTAGTAGTAGTGGTAGTAGCACTGATACGTTTAGGCAGCTTGTTCTGTTCCACTGCCTGGTCTGTGAGACGATGAGCAATACGAGTAACATCCTGGATAGTAGCAAGATTAGCGGCAGTCACATGACTTTGGATCTATGGTACTAGGCCTTTGAGGAACAATTCGATACGTTTGGTGGGAGAATCCACCGTAGTTGGACATAACACTGCCAGTTCATTGGATCGTTTCGTGTACGCTTCTATCTCTGACCCCGTCACTTCAGGTTAAAGAGCTCCACTTCCAGCTTGTGGATGTCACCACGACTACAGTATTCACGTTTGATCAGTTCCTTAAAATCATTCCATGGGGTGGCATTAGCATCCGCTAGCCCCAGCATCTGAACTTGCGCGTTCCACCAAGTTAGCGCAGTGCCTTCGAGAGTACCGGTGGCGTACTTCACCCTGCGAGCCTCAGGGCATTCACATCTCTAAGACAGACTCGATCTTTTCAAACCAACGGAGGAGTCCAACAGCTCCTTTAGTGCCACTGAAAGTACTAGGATGACAATCCATGAACGTCTTGAATGTGCATACAGGCGGCTGAGCGTTCTGACCTTGTTGCGCGAGGAAGAAAAGACAGGGTTGTGCGCGAGAGTTGGGTCATGAGAGTAGGATCTAACATCCTAGGATAGGTTCGGAATAGCAGGTTATACCTCCTACCTGAGCGGCTGCGAGTACTGTCGTAACTTGTTCGTTGATAAGAGCCGTCAGCCGGCTTGAGTTAGGTTCTCACGTTCCCTCATGATCTTCACGTCGAAGGAAACACAAGTAGGAAAGGTGTCGCGAATGTGTGTAAGTGTGGAGTGACAGAGGGAAACAAGCACACATGTGTTTTCAAGAAATAGTTGTTATGTTTATCTAAGCATACCATGAGCAAAGTTCTATGTAGTCTAGCAAGTAGGCAATGTAAACATAAACCATATCACCTAGAATGTCGAGCCTTGCACGTGGAGTGAAGCGTCGTTGTGGATCGTAGAGCACTGTACAGGTTATAGTCTGGTTTTAACAAAAACGTTTTCCCTTATTAAAACCAAGTTCACTATAACCAATGGCTCTGATACCAATCTGTCACACCCCCAAAACCCACACACGGAGTATCACCGCTTGGAGGCGTGACTGACCAGGATCAAGCCACCAATCATATTGAACAAGCATATACGTAAACATAATTCAACCAAACAATATGAAAGGTGTTCAAAACCCAAAGCATAGTTAAGTGTTTAGCGGAAGCATTATTGTAAAACCCATAGCAAGTATTAAGTATGAAATAAGATAATGTTTATAGCATGGCACACACTGCCATGTCCCACAACGACTGTTCCTACCTGTGCAAGCTCCATGAGTACCTAATGACCTGCAAGGCATGTAGCAACTAATCAACAACAAAGTTGAGCGAGTTCACAGTTGGTTCTTTGGTTATAGTATTCAGTTCATAAATCGTATGTTCGTTTTGTAAACCATGTATTGTATTAATCCTTATCGCGGCCAATCCAGGCATATGTGCAATGATTAGTGGGGGCTTCCCATGTATTCCAAGACCACGCGTATCGACTGCTACGAAAATGTAAGAGGTGCCCAAAGTCAATGTCTATCAGCATTGACCCTTTGCCCATAGTCCATTAGTACACGCCCGTCCGACTGGCACGGTGTGAGGTTTGTTAAACCTAATAGCGCTATTAACTAATGACCCGCTCTCCATAGGCCTCGGCGATTAAGTCGATAATTGAGGGACTTCCTTTGATAGAGGTGATGGTCTTATAATCGTGTACGTAGGCTTTACGTACGTGCCCTTCATTCCGAGGACAGTAGTAAGTATAACTGTACGTAGATTTTACGCACGTGCCCTTCAACCGAGGACAGTAGTAATTAGTGTAATAGTAATAGTTGTACGAGTAGTTATTCAATCCCATTCCCAACCCTTGGGAATCCCATGCCTTGGCTAGTGTGAACTCACCTTGGTTTGCTCGGTATGCTAATTATGTGCTCACAAGTTATCAATCAAGTCCTATATTAAGCACGTATACTTGATCAGTTCAAGTTTGTAAAGTTTCGCATGCAATCAATGCCACAAAGTGTGCTTGGCAGTTAACATCATGTATCACGTAAGCAGTACATCAGTATCATACAATTCATGCTTTACATCAAGGGCTTTCACAGTTTGTTTTGACTTAGATATTCATTAACAGTCTTGGTACACTTAACCGTGTTAACAGTGTTAACTAGGATCAATGGACTAACATGCATAGTTGGGTTAACACACTTGTCATAGTCAGTGTGGCATAACAGGGTTAAATTAAACTTAACGGAATTAACAAGCTTAACAGGGTTGACGTATATAACAAAGTTACACATTTAACAGAGTTCACATCTAGCCGAACAGATAAACTAACCGTGTTACATGCTTAACTTAACAGTGTTGACAATCATCACGTGTTTAACGAGATCATACATCAAACCGTAAACCCTTGGACGCAAATACATCCTGGACGAAATCACCATCCGGGCGAAATCTCCTTCGGTTTTCGTTGATCACTGGGTATGACGAAAACATAAAGGGTTTTCGTCTTACCCTTGTGTTTTCGTGGTCCCGGTGATTTCGTCTAGGCAATGTAATAGTTACGCCAAATCATCTGGTAATCCTAATCGTGATTCTACCGGTTACCGGATCGAACATCAACAACAGTTACGTGAACATCACAGAACCCTAATCACCCTAATAGCCGTTACACACTATCACCGATCATCATCATACGGCAAATCATACAGTCACACAGAATCATCGATACCACTTATTATACCAATCATAACATAAACATGTGTTAACCTTAGACAATCTAGCATATATGTTGGCCATTACATGAGAGCATATTCACAGATTCATCCTATACCCTAGCTTACTTCAACCAACAAAACATCATGTCACTGAAAATATTAATAGAATACCTATGCACCTCTAATTGTCTATTCAACAACATACAAAAATCAAATCATTAATGCATGTGAAACAACAGCAAGGTTGGTCGGCCATTTTTATTTGAGTGGCCCAATCATATAAAAGGTCCAATTAACATTTCATAACCTACTGTTGTGTGGTCCCATGGTAGTTTAAATCTATTCAATTGATGTCAGCCATTTATTTAGTTGATTTGATCAATTCAAATCGGTTTACATGCATCACGTGAAAGGGCATTGAATAGTGTGTACACACATGTAGTTATAAAAGAGATCCACATGTAGTTACAAAAGAGATTCGGTCCAATCACAATTAAAATAACATAATCAATATTCAATCGACATCCTCTAACATCAGTATTCAATCAAACGTAACATCAGTATTCAATCAAACGTAACATACAGACATGAAATCATGCATAATTCTAACAACAGTGCAACTAACCGGGACGATAGACCACAAGATTGATTGAAGGGAAAAGGTTGAAGTCTTGCAGTTGCCGTCGCACAAAGATGAGGGAAGAGAAGTGGTTAGGGTTTTCAGATTAATCTCTAGCGTAAGGTTATTAACAAAACCTTATAGTTGTACGCTACTGGGCCAAAGCCCGTTTCCGTTTTCGCCGGCCCAATACCTAACGAAAACACTTGGGTATTTTCGGCTAGGGGAAAGGTGATTTCGAGTGGACTGATTGGCATAGAATTCATGCTTTATTAATTATACACATCATATCATTTACACAAAATATATAAATTACACACACACTTATGTAATGCACACCAAACATATAACATATCCATCAAAACGATTTAACATCTAACAAACGTGTACAGTTGTGAGACAAAAGTCGTGTAAACAAACAACTTAAACAATTACGTGCAATTAATGCAAAGATGGAACCTTGGAAACTCGAGTTGTCACATTATCCCCAACTTGAAAGAAATTTCGTCCCAAAATTTAGCACGTGGTTACTGAGGAAGCTAGTTGTGTTGTGTAGTTTACTGGTTTTCCTGGGGTGTCACATCATCCCCCCGTTGATTTGGAATTTCGTCCCGAAATTCTGAAGTAGCTTCAGCCTCAGTTGTGGTTGCACTGTTTCCGAATAACTGGGGATACTTGAGTTTCATTTGATCTTCTCGTTCCCAGGTGAACTCTAGGCCACGACGGGAGTTCCAACGAACTCGCACAACAGGTATTCTTGTGTGCTTGAGGACCTTAACGTCCCGGTCCGTGATTTCAACTGGTTCCTCGACAAATCGCAACTGATCGTCGATAGTGAGCTCCTTCAGAGGAACTATGAGGGTCTCATCGGACAGACACTTCTTCAGATTCGACACGTGGAAAACGTTGTGAACTGCATGCACTGAGTTCTGTTGGTAGGTTCAGTTTGTAGGCCACCCTGCCTATTTTCTCTATGATATCGAATGGTCCAACGTATCGTGGGTTAAGTTTGCCTCGTTTGCCAAAACGAACCACACCCTTCCAGGGTGAAACTTTGAGTAGCGCTCGATCCCCAACCTGGAACTCGAGTGGTTTCCTGCCCTTATCGGCGTAGCTTTTCTGACGGTCATGAGCGGCCGCCATTCGTTGTCGTATTTCTGCAATCCTTTCTGTTGTGTCTACCACAAGTTCTGGGCCAGTGCTCTGACTATCCCCCACCTCTGCCCAACAAAGAGGTGACCGGCATTTACGCCCGTACAATGCCTCGAACGGAGCAGCTTTAATGCTGGTGTGGTAGCTGTTATTGTACGAAAATTCCACAAGTGGCAGATGCTTTTCCCAGCCGTTGCCAGAGTCAATTACACATACCCTAAGCATGTCTTCGAGGGTCTGGATGGTGCGTTCAGACTGCCCATCCGTTTGCGGGTGGTAAGCTATGCTCATATCTAAACGTGAGCCAAAGGACTTGTGCATTGCTTGCCACAGTTCTGAATTAAAACGTGCATCTCGATCCGAGATAATAGAGGTGGGCACTCCGTGCCTCGAGACAACTTCCTTAAGATATACGTCTGCTAGAGTGGAGAACTTATCCGTATCCTTGATAGCCAAGAAGTGAGCAGACTTTGTGAGTCGATCCACGATCACCCAAATAGTATCGTTACCACGTTGAGATCTAGGCAGGCCAGTAACAAAATCCATGGAATTTTGCTCCCAATTCCCATTTCAATTCATGGTCAAAGCCAAAAGTCAAACACGGTTTGACTTTTAGATTGAAATAAATAAACAAGACTAGGAAGAATACTTACAAGTGTTCTTGGCTGAAAAAGATGACTAAGAATGCTCAGTTATGAAGCCGCCAACAAGTGGTAGCCTCGAAGTAGAGTAGATGTGAGAAAGAAGAATGAATGAGCAATGAGTTGAGCGAAGGAGGTGGGTATATATACAAATCTTGGAGCTACGAGATCATGACAAGTGGCTTGTGTATTGCCCAAGCAGATTATTACAAGTGTTAGGCCAGAAATTGAAGGCTTGATGAACACACAAAAAGCCCACAAGATTGTATAAACAATAAGCAAAAAACAAGGTTGTTGCTGAATTCAAATAAACTGCCAGCAGAGTCCCTCATGCCCAGCGACCCAGATAAGCTCATCTGTCGCGGCCAGCGAGCCAGTCTGCTGTCCAGAACTTTCATTTTTGGCGGAAATGGTCCCTGTGGCTCCAAAACTTGTTTTTCGACGCGTTTAACCCCCGTTAACCCAATTTCAAGGATTTATAAGGATGTTAAAGCATAGGGGACTTGGAATATGCTTGGAAATAACATGGATGTCAGTTTGTTTGGTCGTACGATCGCGTTTTTCGGTTAATTACGACAAAACTCAAAGGACGCGAAAACGATCCAAATTACGCGACGAATGTTATTTTTTCATTCCCATCACTAAAATACAATATGTTAGTGATTACAAAAATTTTATGATGTCCAGATATGGTCAGAGCGTAAGATATGCACGCATATGCATACTTTCATAGTTTTGACGCTTTTAGTCCCTGTGATCAAATAACTGTATTTTCGCATACCGAACCCCTTGAAACTTATTTATAAGCTATGTAATGGGTATTTAGGGTATGTATAGCTTATGATCTTGTTCCGGAGTGTACGTTGCTATGCGAAGCGGCAGATTTTTGCAATTTGTCGCAAATAGTCCCTATGATCGAATAAACCTGTTTTTGCCATACCAAACCCTTCAAAACTTATTTCTAAGTTATGTAAAGGTTATTTAAGGTATGTTAAGCTTATTTCACTATTCCAGAGTGTATGTCGTGTTAAACTGATTACGTTTACGTAACAGTTTGCGTTTAACTTTCTAGAACGTGATTAAGAGCTCGAAATCGAACAAGAATTGAAACGTGAAATTGTCAAGCATAAATAAACAAATATTGGGATCAAAACAAAATGTTTCATTGATATTTGAAATTGTTCTACATCGTACAGTGTTTACAGAAGCACAAATGTCACACTACACTCATTAATTTTGGATTTTTAGGAGGTTTTAGATGTAAGACATCAAATTGAATGTCAATTCACGGATGGATTTTGAAATTGAAGACATCATTACATTCATAATTGATTTTTGCACATATCTATGAAGTATAATCATAAATTCACAGAAATAACGATTTTGGATTGAAAAATGTGATTAGGAATTTTTGAGAGAAAGCATAGTCCCTGTCTCACGAATGGATAAACACCTTTCGCATGAAAGGATAGTCCCTTTCGCACGAAAGGACCAATCACTTTTGCACGAAAGGATCAAATGCCTAAGAAATGTATGTTTGATCGCAATGATAAGATGAGTGTCCAGAAACAATTTGGTGATTGAAAGTTTTTTCTAGATTTTAACGACCATTACAGGTAGTTCGGGGACATCATTCGGAGCTTCAGAGAACAGATTTGATGATGCGATCACATATTATTGAAGATAGTGGGGTAGTGATGATAACTATGCAGAATGATTATCATCTAGGTTATCTGACTATTAATGGGCCTTAACGAAAAATCCGCATTGATGAAAAACTGACCTATGTGGGCCCAAATCACACATTTTCGGCATAAGTCGAGTTTTTCAGAGAATAGAGAGGACTCAATTGCCTATTTTGAGGAATTCAGTGATAAAGATTAGAGATGTCAGAATTTGCAAAAATGAGGGGGAATAAAAATTTCATAGAATATATTGAAATTCCAACATTTTTGAAATTCGTGACATGCAACAGTATTCGGGTGGTTTCGACTTCAGATTGTCCGGGAATACATAGGATCTTGATTTGTTAGTTCGTGATCATAGGAAGTTCAGACTCTACAGATCAGGGTCAGATTGACGTCTTAGGGTTTGAGTCCCGGTCTTCGTCAAGCTGGTCAACAGGATTAGCGTCAGAAGAAGAGTTCTTTTCTGGACTAACCGCTAGGGAATGATGATGTTTGTTGATTAAGTTACTGTGGGAACTAACAGAGAAGACTACACATCTGTTATCGTGACTGAAGAGAAAGAATGTGAATCTGATCGTGAAAGAATGTTTCTGAGACTTGAATGAGTCACCAGATGATTTGTTATCCGATGAAGATTTTCTGATTGTGGAGATTACCGTTTACACTGATCAATCATTCAGGAGTATTGTAACACCCCAATCGCGTAATACAACAACACGCGGCAGAAATATCGGGGAGTCACGTTACAAATTACTCACAACTACTGGTACTAAAATTGTTTCAATATTATTAACATTGTTTTACAAACAAAGAATACATGTAATTGTCTTTTGATTTAGAAGTCTAAGGCCCGAATGCAGTCCTATGTGTTGCATACTTGAATAGTTGAAAACCTTAAACATATGTGAAAATAAAGTCAGCATAAAAATGCCCGCGAATACATAGATTTTGTTAGCCAAATAAATGGCAAAACATTTGGTATTGCAATACTTTGGCAACTACGAGAGTTGTTGATAGAAAATAAATCTTGAAGCCAGAGGATGGCAAAAATGTTGGTGCATACGTCTGTCGACTTCGTCTTGTATCGAGTCTTGCATTTGTTCATGGCACGAAGATCGAGAAAACAAGACAAATAGTTAATTTCACTTAAAGGTTTCATGGCAAGTTCAAACGAAATCACATTGGTTAATCTTGCTTGAAGCTGATTCCGCTTGAGATGTCTAATTCCGTTTGAATGTAATTCCGCTTGAGGCATGTTCAAGCGGAATCATCTGCCCTATATATAGTTGTGATCTGATTTCGTTTGAGTCATTCTTGTATGTGTATTTTCCGACGGCGAAGCTCTGTCAAATTGTCTTCAGAACTGTAATAGTATCAGAATCAATATACAAGACAGTTTTAGTGAATATCTTGCTGAATTCAACTCATCGTGTCTGTTTCCACCTTTCATTTTGAGTAGAACGCCTCTGATCGACTCGTCTCGGGTCCGACAACGATCCTACATGTGGTATTAGAGCTCAGGATGAGGAGTTCTGTATATTTCAGCTTGATTTCATTGTGTTTTCTTACTTCTACACCTTCTTTTCTAAATTGAACAAGTTTTAACGGTTAAAATGGCCTGAATTTTTCACAATATAAGCGAAATACTGTTTTAACAAACCCTTGAGAAAATCAAATCAAAATTCAAAGAAAAATTGACAAAAATGGACCAAATAGTTAATTCCGTTTGAACGAGTACCCTAATTCCGCTTGAAAATTTGAAAGGGAATCAGAGATTCCGCTTGAAAACCTATTTCCATTTGGTGATTCCGCTTCAAATTGGTAATTCCGCTTGAAAGTTTCAAGCGAAATTCGTTATTCTGTTTCAAGTTGTTATTCCGCTTGAAATTTCAAACGAAATCAGTGATTCCATTTGAAATAGGTTATTTCGTTTGAAACACTTAATTCCGTTTGAAGTTTGTGTGTGCAGGTTAATCTCGCTTGATAGGGTAATCTCTCTTGGAGTGATTCCGTTTGAAGAATCTAATTTCGTTTGAAAATGTCTGATGAAGAATTTTGTGACAACTCTGTTCAGTAATCGATGTACGATGTAAAACAATGATGTTTATTAATGAAACAATGTTCTTTGGTGTTATTATATATGTTTTGGTGTTTCTATGTGTGTAATTGTGTTTGGTGATTTTACAATTTGATTCGATTCCGATTACAAGCTTTAAATCGCGTTCTGGAAGGTTATACGCAAACTGATGCGTAAATGCAGTCAGTATAACGCGACAAACATTCCAGAATAGTGACATAGGCTTAACATACCTTAAATAACCTCCAAGTAACTTAGAAATAAGTTTTGGATGGTTTGGTGTGTTGAAATCAACTTTGTTCGATCGCAGGGACTATTTGTGTCAAACTGCGAAACTATGTCGATTTTTATAGTAACGAACATTCCATAACTTGATCATAAGTTAAACATACCCTAAATAACCTTTACATATCTTAGAAATAGGCTTTGAGGGGTTCGGTGTGCTAAAATAAACTTTATGCTCATTCAGGGACTAAAAGCGTCAAAAAGTGCACAAGTTTGCATTTTCGCGCATATCTTACGTTCTGAATAAATCTGGACCTCCAAAAATTTATGTAAGCATTAAAATATTTTATTTTAGTGTTTGGCATAAGAAAATTCCATTCGCCGCTTAATTTGGATCGTTTTTGCGTTCGTTACGACTTCAGTCGTAATTAACCGAACAACGCAACCGTACGGCCAAACGAACCGGCATCCGAGATAATTTTGAACATGTTTCATGTTCCCTATGCTTTAACATCCTTGTGAAGCTTAAAAATGGGCTTGACGGGTGTTAGAAGTGCCAAAACATGACCATACGAGCACAGGGACCAAAACTGCCAAAACTGAAACTTGCTGGTCTGCAGGGTCCTTACGGACCGTATGGTTCTGGGTCTTACGGTCCGTAAGCATGTCCCAGATGATCAGAAGCTTCTTTCCAGCCTGTTTCCAGCTGTTACACTCACAAAACCCAATTGCACTTGCCTCTTCCTGATAATGGGGGGCCATTTTGGTGTACCATGGAATTACAACAAGTGTAGGGGTGAGATTGAAGCACGATTTTCGATAAACGATCTTAACGGCTCTCTGAAAACTATAAATACCCAACCCCCACTCCTTGCAAACCCACATTTGATCTGAGTTTTTCTCTAAGTGGTTGTGATTACTCACTTCCTACCTGAGATTACTTGGAATCAAATCTTGCGGGGACCCTTTGTAAGTGTTCTTTCGTTCTTTTCATTCGTTTTAGCGTTAAAGTCAAACTTCGTTTGACTTTCTGCATTGACCAGTTTATGGTCAATGTGAAGTTCGTTTGACTTTCTGCATTGACCAGTTTATGGTCACGATGGTTATAGTCCCTAGTGACTATACCTACTGATTACCACGTTATCTAGGCTCAGTGACGAGTCGAAGTTTCGGCCAAAATGCGCATTTACGCGTATTTTGTAACCAAACTACTTTAGGATATCAAAACCGTCTGTTTTGATATCAAAACATGTTTTCTAACTTAGTTAAGCATGTTTTAACATGCTTAGCTCGTCACTTTTAGTTTTGTGCTTGTCTAGGGTCGTAAAGGTAAGCGATCTAAACAATCGCTTATACTTTCGAACCCGACCCGTTTGGTCGATCATTAGGATCTGACCAAACACATTAGGTGACCATAGTAGCATAGGGAATAACCTTCCAAGGTTATACCTTATGGTCACCTAGTTTAGATAGTTGTATGATAAGTAGTTTATATGCCTTAGGTAAATGACCAAAATGCCCTTTCATGCATAAATGGTAATTAAGCTTATGTAACCTAAACTTTTGTCACATAACTGATTATACAACATGATTAGACTTGTATAGGCATATAATACTTGTCATAGGACTAGTTAGACGTCTCGAACGCGCTTTGCGCGCACGACGCGTTAAAGTAGCGTAAGCTACCTTAATGGGTCGCGATGGGTCGAAAGCACTTAGGCTAGGTTTCATTTAGGATGTAGGCTTTGTTAAACCATGTCACATGAGTTCCAACACTCATTTGGTTTACAAGACCTCATTCTGTCCGATCTTCCGATTTAGGCGTCTATTGTTTGACTAGTGATTCAATTACTAGGTGCTACGTGATTTCTCTGGTTTACTCGAGTTTGTTGAAGTACTATTGATTGAGGATACCTTGCACTACATGTGAGTACATAGTTCCCCTATTTTACTGTTTTCAATTGTTTTGGGGTGATTCATATGTACAAAATGTTTTCAAGGTTTAAACGATGATTTCAAAAACGAATAGAACGATTTATACTAAACTAATAACGATTTCGATAATGTGAACGAACTTGCTGGTTGTAGTTACATAACGAGTGACATTCATTAATTTTGGCCGAAGCGACCAGTATTAGGTTATGGTACCATAGGATCTGACAAATCCCGTTATTTCACTATACCCATGGTTATGTGTGGGTATTGTGGGTAACGACTGAATCTGATGATTGTTAACTTACCCTTTGGAGGTTTGTTAATGCAAGAACGATTTGAACGATGAACGAGTCACAAAGGTTTGAATGTTATTAGCGAGGCGACCAAATATAAGTTTCACAATTAAAACAATAACGATTTGAACGATTGAACGATTTGAACGATTGAACGATTGAACGATTTGAACGATTAAACGAGTAAACGATTTGGAAACGATGTTAAACAATTTGGGGTAAACATGGTAGATACGCCGCTGGTACTTCTTATATATGGTACTTCTTATATATAAGTGTTTTCAACATATTACATGCCGTGGCGTTATTTAGTTCACTTGGGTAAACGATAGTGAAACGATGTCACACAACGATGTTTTTGAAACAATATACGAGTTTTATTTACAAGTTATTACGAGATGTTTTACAATTTGCCTTACTAAAACAAATGTTTTTGGGTTAAGAATCATGGCTACAAGGATTTCTAAGCCATAACCATCTTGATTTGAGTTGGTTAATTTCGTTGCAATATAATACTCTTTTCAAAACAAGGTTTTTAATAAAGTATTGCAACATTTAAAATAGCCATGAATCCGACACTCCTATAAAACCTATGTACTCGCCAGCATTTCTTTGCTGACTTTGTTTTCACATATGTTTCAGGGATTGATTCTTGATGATGATTACTAGGATGCATGAGTCACATAGGATCTGGACGAGGCCTTAGTGACATAATAACAACATTAGTCGATATGTAACTTGTTTGCTCTATGTTAAGACAATGTTAATGTTTAATATTCAATAAAATGAAACACTTTTGTATCCATGGTTAGGAAACGATAATTCTGTTGCAACACGCCCCGACGTTTTCTGCCGCGCTTGTTGTTTTACGCGGTCGGGGTGTGACAAATTTTATAACGCGTTTGCCACATCTCCGACTACTCCGGCTACCATTGCTCATAACATGAACTTAGAAAACGAAACTGGAACTTTGCAAAAACCTCCAAAACTTATGGGAATTGAAGAGTACCATGGCTGGAAAAATCATTTTGAGAATTGGGTTCAGGCAAACCATCTAAGTGTTTGGGAAAGCATTGAAACAAAATATGTTAGACCACAGACTGCTTTGAATGTTGATAAAATCATTTCAGAATTCACAGACAATGAGAGAGACAGTTATAAAGGGGAAAAAAATGATGATTAGTCTTCTACAACAAGCTGTCAAAGAAGACATCCTTATTTTGCTTCAGCATGATGGTAGTGCATTTTCGATTTGGGAGGCACTTGAGAAGAAGTTTGAAGGAATTACAGAAATGCTCAAGAGTAAAGCATCTCTGCTGAAAAAAGAGTTTGAGTTGTTTACAAGTATGCCAGGGGAGACTACAAAGACTCTTATTGAGAGATATTGTCATCTTGTGCGTACCATGTCTCAGTTGAAAATTACTAAAACTCCAGCAGAATGGGTTGAAAAGTTAGCTGACACATTACCGCAGAAAGAATGGGGTACTTATCTCATGATATTAAAGAATTCTGGAGAATTTAGCAGATTGTCAATTGGACAGTTTATTGAAAAGCTTGAGGCACAGGATCTTGAACAACAAAAGATTGCCAGAATGAACAGCTCAAACAATCAACAAGACATCAAATTGTACTATAAAGGAAATATTCAAACTGTTGAAGCAAGTCCTAAGATCCAAACCGCTTTTAGTGCAGGAAATTCATCTGGATCAGTCAGTCAAAGTTCAATCAACACTAGTGGATTTTCAAATGTCAATCCTCCAAGTGTTCAAAGTTTAAATGTTGGTAATGAACATATGATTCAGTGCAATGTTGCTTTGTGTAACAGCCCAGCGTAACCGCACCATGATATTGTCCGCTTTAGCGGCCAGCACGCCCCCGGCGTCCGCCCCTCACGGTTTTCAAAACGCGTCATGATGGTGAAGGTATCCAGCTCCTTATAAGGAAGCCTTTGTTCCCCTTCACAACCGATGTGGGATGTCACAATCCACCCCCCTTAAGGGGTCCAGCGTCCTCGCAGGACCTGGCACCACCGGTCCGGCTCTGGCTCTGATACCATCTGTAACAATCCAGCGTAACCGCACCATCATAGTTCCTCTCAAGGAACTCACTATCGACGACCAGCTGCGATTCGTCGAGGAACCAGTAGAGATTACTAATCGAGATGTTAAGATTCTCAAGCGTACCAGGATACCTCTTGTTCGAGTTCGTTGGGATTCCCGTCGTGGCCCAGAGTACACCTCGGAACGAGAAGACCAAATGAAACTCAAGTACCCCCAACTGTTTAAAAAAAGTGCAACCACTACTGAGGCTGAAGCTACTGCAGAATTTCGGGACAAAATTCCAAACCAACGGGGGAATGATGTGACACCCCAGGAAAACCAGGAAACCAACGCAACATAACTAGCTTCCTCAGTAACCACAAGCTAAATTTCGGGACGAAATTTTCTTAACAGGGGGAGAATGTGACAACCCTCATAATTCCATGTATCCGTACAATTTATTAAATGTTAATTAAAGTGCTTTATGACTGTGTGGAATTACTCAACTGCTTTCTTGTTACTGCGTCATACCTACATGTGCTTGTTAACATACTAGTATTGTGCAGAAAATTGATTAATGGTCCTGAATGTTTTCCTAAGTGTTAGGAATTAAAAATGTTACAAAAAGATATATATAGGACACTAAACGGGATAACTTAGCACTTTAACGGAACGGTATCAAACCGAACATAAACTAACTTAGTAATAAAGTATGGTTAAAAGATGAAGAAATCATGATATTCATAAGATGTGATGCTTGTTGGTTGTTGTTACTCATGTAGTTGATATGGATCATCATATGATCTTGCTAGATCATGATTGAAAACATGATCTAGCAAGATGAGAAAGTTAGAAATGTGTAGGATGATGGAATCATCCACACATAAACTATGAACATGAATAAATAAATGTTTTCTTGTAAAAATAAAGATCAAAGTAGGTTACAATCTTGTAGATCTAAAGATCCATGAGTGGTTTCTCAAAAGAACCAAGTGAAAAATATAAGTTTCATTAAATATTGGACCTTACAAAAACTAATCACATTTTTGGTGGATAAACAAGTGTAGAAACACTTGTGTAACTAGAAACTTTCATAAAGAAATATTTTTAGAAAATATGGTGGAAGTTGTAAACACTTAAGTCTTTAAAAATAAAGTTTTTAAAGAACTAATCACATTTTAAAAGGTAACAAGGCCTACTAAGTATGCTAGTAAGTTACTACATATTTTTATAAATTTTCAAGTTCATAAGTTTATAGTTTATGCTTGTTCTTGACAAGTTTGGTAAATAGATATTGTATGTTGATGATTGAGAATTGTTTGAATGAATTTTTGAAAAGAAAATGATATGCTAGTAAGCATGGACACCTCCATTTACAAAGGAAACTCTGGCGAAATTTTCTAAAAATCCCAACACTTAGAAGATATTTTTCTAAAACAAGCGTTATGAGTGTATTTTATAACTTGCTTTTCGAATGTAAACTTCGCCATAATTTTTGTAACAAAACACCAAGTATCGGAGGTTGACTTTCATAAATAAAATTTGATACATCCCACATCGGTTGTGAAGGGGAACAAAGGCTTCCTTATAAGGAGCTGGATACCTTCACCATCATGACGCGTTTTGAAAACCGTGAGGGGCGGACGCCGGGGGCGTGCTGGCCGCTAAAGCGGACAATATCATGGTGCGGTTACGCTGGGCTATTACACTTTGCATCTTCAAAATTGTCAGAATTTTTCTAATGAAGTTGTTAAAAGTCATATGGCATTACTGGTTATTGATTTGGAATCTTATGAAGGATTGATTGCTGGAAGAATTGGTAATCCTATGCTAACAAAGGAAGATTACGATCAGATCGATGCAGAAGAATTGGAGCTCATGGACATCAAATGGTGTCTAGCTAATGTCTTGAGAAGAGCTAAAAAGTTCAAAATGATTATAGGAAGAAATGACTTTTTGGATGCTCATGTTTCAGCTTTGGGTTTTCAACAATGATATCCAAACAAAAAGAGATCAATTACTACATCGAAGAGTGTCACACCCCAACCGATGGCAGAAACATCGGGATGAGACGAAGTGTGTATAGATTGCAAGAGACTTCATAACACTATGTGACAATATTTAATTGAATTCAAATTTCATTGCAAGTGCTAAATTGTCATACAACATTTAAAATAGAAATAACAACATTGTTCAAATTTCAACATAACATCAAAAGATAAATAAATTAAAGGTGTGTATCTAGTCCACCCTACACTTGTTTCATCATTCATCCATACTTCATTAATCAACCTGCAACATGTATTAAAATAGAGTTTCAATGCAAAAGCAAAGGCGAGTATACAAGTTTAACTACATAGCATAATAGAATAAAAACTCAAGTCTAACATGATTCATAATATGTGATTACTAGTATGCAATTTTGGCGTACAATATAATCAAACCCGAGAATACAACGCATAAAAGAGCCTAATCCCAAAAGTTTAGCAGGGTGGTAGTGTTTAACTTAACAATACCCAAAAGTATAACGGGCGGGGCGTTAATCCTATAGCGCTATAATTGTTAAGGTGGGCGAGCAAAGTTAATGAGCATATAACGTTCCAAAGCGTTCACATAGCATACGAGAATAACAAGTAAATCACAATAGTTTCATGTTTAATCATGGATGGAGTGAGTGTAATTGAGTTTAAAAGTTGTTTGCATAGATATACATGTTGTATCCCAAAGTGTAAAGGGGAAAAAGGGATCGAGTATACTCACGGTGGTTGCAAGCTTTCCTACTTGAAATCCCGCGAGCGAATTTGGTGGATGGATTAGTTTGGAGCACCTAGTCCTTCTACACGAGGAGACATAGGTGTGTGAGTTTGGCGTTAAACGAAAGATTAGAAATTTGGAGTTTAACATAACATAAAGTATGATATTAAAAATAATCATCTTTAACTTTATAACCCTTGTATGACACTATGTAACCAATATGGTTAGAATGTTTTTATGGGTAGTACACCCATTAGAATCATACTTAGAGTTTTAGGTTTTAGATGATATTCTACTACTTTAACATATAAACACAAGTTTAACATTAAAGGTTCGAATGAGTGTATATATATATTTAGGTAAAGTATTATATATTATATTTAGTCCAATAAGTCAAGTAGGAGGTAGAAGATTAAATCTTTATTTAGGCACCTCTAGTATCATGGATGTCATGTATGGGGTAGGAAGAACAAACTTCCATTTAGGAACCCCTTGAATGTTCACCACTTCACTTGATGTAAAAACAACCAAGGAGGGTCACGAACTAGGATTAGTACAATAATGTAAACAACCTAACTAAAGAGAAATCATCAAATCATGTGAGGATTGTATGTTTGGACAACCCAAGTTGTTCCATAATCACTCTACATCAAGACCTAAGCTTGAAAATAACTTGTGGGTGAAATACCCTAAACAAAACAGAAAGTATTTGAGGTTTATCCTCTGATTTTACATGTCTCAATCATGTTATTATACCTAAATCACCATAGGAAAGGTTGTAGGCATTGTTACATAAGTTTGAGATGTGTTAGACATAAGTTTGATAAGTTTAAGCAAGCTTTTGAATAACTTAAAACAAAACAGAAAGTTTTGGTCCCTTTTAGGGCAATTCCAAGCATGATTTCTCCAAGGAAAAACCAAGGAATCAAACCCAAGGATTTACCAAAACAATAGAAGAAAGAATCAAGTGATTTGGAGTGAAAACAAGCAAGTTACACTCACTTTTGTTAAGATGTATGAATCTGTCCAAAAACTCAGATTTACTGCAGATCTAGAGTGAATTTGTGAAGTGTAATGAGTTGTGAAAGTCTAAAAAGGGTTGGAGAAGGTGTGTATTTATAGTGGAAGAGATTAGAGGTGATTGGAGGTGATTAGAGGTGGATTAAAGGTGATTGGGTGAGGTTGGAAGTTGGGATTTCGTGCAACTAGCTGAAGGAAACACACCTGCTGTCGAAACAGGGGCTAGGCGTGATGCGAGGGGGCTTGGCGTCACGTGGCGCCCTAGCTTCGACAAGTTTTGATTTGTTACACTTTGGTCCCTGTAGTTTATGTTTGGGTCCTTTTTGATGCCTTTTCGATAGTTTAGGGACTTGTTTGGGCATAAAAGCATAGTATAAGGTGTAATCAAGTATGGCGATCATAGTCAAAGTATATTTGAGCGTATAAGTGTCATAATCAACTATCGTTTATGTTCAAAACACGTTTCATGCATAAGTTTAGTTTAATTACAAGTTTAGCACATAGTTTCCGAGAATATCGTTTAAGCATCAATTGATTCACAAAGTCGAACATACGAGCATATATAGAGTGTGTACAACATAAATGTAACAAAATACAAGTTTCATTAATGATCCAAGTCTCGGTTTTACAATGATTTCAAAGAAGGAATGATTACAAGAATACAAGGTTTCCAAAAATAGAAATACGAACAAAACTTTCTATAAATAGAAAGTACAAAAGAGCCGGGCGTTACAGTCTCCCCTCCTTTCCTAAATTTCGTCGAAATTAGGAAGATGTAGCGAAAAGATAGGGATACTTCGTCTTCATATCACTTTTAAGTTCCCAAGTAAATTCGGCGCCACGTTTTCCTTCCCACCTAACCTTGACGATAGGAATTTTACTGTGCCTCAATAACTTGACTCCTTGATCCATGATTTCGACGGGTTTTTCCACAAAATGCATAGTTTCGTTGATTTGAAGATCTTCGAGAGGAACATGAAGTCCTTCATCAGCGAGACATTTCTTTAGATTGGAGACATGAAACGTCGGATGAACGTTGTTGAGCTCTTGAGGTAAATCGAGTCGATAAGCCACCTTACCAATCCTTTCGAGTATCTTGAAAGGACCTACATAGCGAGGGGCAAGATTTCCCTTTTTACTAAAATTAACCACTCCTTTCCAAGGAGACACTTTTGGTAGAACATGATCCCCAACATTGAATTCCATCGGTTTGCGTCCCTTATCAGCATAGACCTTTTAACGATTTCGAGCCTTGAGTAGATTATCACGGATTTGGTGAATCTTATCCGTTGCTTCTTGTATGATTTCAGGGCCAGTAAAATGTTTGTCACCAATCTCGTGCCAGTTTAAAGGAGATCGGCATTTGCGACCATACAATGCCTCGAATGGAGCCATTTTAATACTGGAGTGGTAACTATTGTTGTACGAGAACTCGACCAAAGGTAAATGCACATCCCAACTACCACTCGTGCCAGTTTAAAGGAGATCGGCATTTGCGACCATACAATGCCTCGAATGGAGCCATTTTAATACTGTAGTGGTAACTATTGTTGTACGAGAACTCGACCAAAGGTAAATGCACATCCCAACTACCACCAAAGTCGATGACACAAGAACAGAGCATGTCCTCTAGGGTTTGGATAGTACGTTCAGTCTGTCCATCCGTTTGAGGATGAAAAGCCGTACTAAGATTCAAATGAGTACCCATAGCGGACTGAAAATTTTTCCAGAGATGCGAAGTAAATCGACCATCGCGATCAGAAATGATGTCGAGAGGAATACCATGGTGGCGTATGACTTCATCGGTATAGATGCGAGCAAGTCATTCAACCTTGAAATCTTCACGAATAGGGATGAATTGAGCGGACTTGGTCAAACGATCGATGATCACTCAAATTCTATCGTGACCAGAAGGCGTACGAGGGAGTTTAGTTATGAAGTCCATCGCAATGCTATCCCATTTCCAAACGGGGATTTCAGGTTGTTCGAGTAGACCGGAAGGTCGTTGATGTTCGGCTTTGACTTTCGAACAGGTAAGACACTTCGAAACGTATACAGCAATGTCTTTCTTCATACCGGGCCACCAATAGGATGTACGTAGGTTATGGTACATCTTGTCGGCACCAGGATGAATTGAGTACCTGGATTTGTGTGTCTCGTTCATAATGAGATCACGAAGATTGTCGCGATCTGGTACCCAGATGCGATCACGACAGTAGAGTAGGCAGTCAGATTTTGAAGAGAGTAGGTCTTCGGAAGCTCCACGTATTTCTACAGGCATGGAACCTTCGTTGATAGACGAATATTGCGCTTCACGAATGCAATTGTGAAGATTGCTCGAGATGTGAAAACAACGAATGTAATCTATATGAGTCTTATGACTAAGTGCATCGGCCACGACATTCGCTTTACCAGGGTGGTAGCGAATCTCACAATCATAGTCGTTAAGTAATTCCACCCAACATCGTTGACGCATATTGAGTTCTTTTTGGTCAAAGATGTGTTGTAGGCTCTTATGGTCAGTGAAAACCACACACTTTGTACCGTATAGGTAGTGTCGCCAAAACTTTAACGCAAAAATAACTGCGCCAAGTTCGAGGTCGTGGGTAGTATAATTTTTATCATGTATTTTGAGTTGGCGAGAGGCATAAGCAATGACTTTGTCTCGTTGCATGAGAACACAACCGAGACCACGATTTGAGGCATCGCAATACACCACGAAATCATCATTCCCATCAGGGAGAGCGAGAATAGGAGCGTTGCAAAGCAAGCCTTTGAGAGTCTGAAAAGATTCCTCTTGCTCAGGACCCCAAACAAAAGGTTTCCCTTTTTAAGTCAACGAAGTGAGAGGCACAGAGATTTTTGAAAATTTCGAGATGAATCGGCGGTAATAACCCGCCAATCCTAAGAAGGAACGGATTTCAGAAGGAGATTTAGGCGCGGTCCAATTCTTCACTGCTTCGATTTTGGAGAGATCAACGTGGATTCCTATTTCACTAACAACGTGTCCAAGGAATTGGACTTCTTTAATCCAAAACTCGCATTTGGAGAACTTAGCGTATAAGCGTTCAATACGTAAGAGCTCGAGTATAAGACGAAGATGATGTTCATGATCGGCTTGAGATTTAGAATAAATGAGAATGTCATCAATGAAGACGATCACAAAGCGATCCAAGTAGGGCTTACAAACACGATTCATAAGATCCATGAACACAACGGGTGCGTTGGTCAAGCCAAAAGGCATAACCACGAACTCGTAGTGCCCATAGCGAGTGCGAAAAGCAGTTTTGGGGATGTCCTCGTCGAGAACACGAAGTTGGTGATAACCAGAACGAAGATCGATCTTGGAGAAACAGGTAGCGCCTTGAAGTTGATCAAATAGATCGTCGATACGCGGAAGGGTGTAACGATTTTTGACGGTGAGTTTGTTAAGCTCACGATAATCGATGCACATGCGGAAAGAGCCATCCTTCTTTTTGACGAAGAGCACAGGAGCACCCCAAGGTGAGGTACTTGGACGAATGAAGCCCTTATCGAGGAGTTCTTGAAGTTGCGTAGATAATTCTTGCATCTCAGAAGGTTCAAGACGACAAGGAGCTTTGGCAACGGGAGTCGCGCCAGGTACGAGGTCAATACGAAAGTCAACAGATCGAGGTGGAGGAGGACCAGGTAAATCCTCAGGAAAGACGTCAGGGAAGTCGCGCACCACTGGAACATCACTTAAACTCTTTCCCTTGCCCTTTTCTTCCACAACGTGGGCTAAAAAGGCAAAGTACTATTTGTGTAAGTACTTGTTCGCTTGTGTGCAGGACATCAACTTTAGTCCCTTTGAAGGTCGGTATCCATAGACGTGCAAAACATCACCAGATGGAAGGGGTAAACGAACGTACTTCTCGTGGCAAGCGATTTCAGCATGGTTCTTTTGGAGCCAATCCATGCCTATGATGACGTCGAAACTACCCAGTTGTATGGGTATGAGGTCGATAGGGAAAACGTGTTCGTTAAGAGTAAGACGACAATCTCGAAGAACGGAATCGACTAGGATGGATTTGCCATTTGCGACTTCAACGGAAAACGAGTTAGGTAGCTTAGAGCGTGCATAATTTAACAATGATTCGAATTCTAAGAACACAAAGCTTTTGTCCGCACCAGTATCAAACAGTATTGAAGCATCAAGATGGTTAACAAGGAACGTACCATTTACGAAATCATTGTCTTTGCGCGCTTGATTTGCGTTCAGATTGAAAGCGCGTCCACGAGGAGGTTGTTGTTGCTCTTGGTTCCATTGTGGGCATTGAGGACGAAGATGATTAGTATCCCCACATTTGAAACAAGCCCTAGCTGGTCTTGCGTTTTGAGGAGCAGGTGGAGCTTGTTGTGCTTGCTGAACTTGTGGTGCTTGCTGTTGATAGTTGCGGAAAAAGGCGGTGTCATGTCCATAACGGTTGCAATTGGTACAACGACGACACCTGGCATTGGCAGGATGATGGTAATTACAAGTGGCACACTTGGGGTGAATCCCAGTGTATGACTTTTGGGTGTTATCGGGAGCAACAGGGTTTGGGTTAACTAGTGGCACAATCGCATTGCAAACAGGGTTCGATTGCTTTCGCTTCTTTCCCCTATTGTTACTCGACTGTTGGGTAATTTGGTTGGTTGGCTTGAAAGAGCCGGGGTTTGCGGCTTGCTTATCGCGTACACGGTTGTTATTCAGGGAAGCGGCCAAATGATAAACAGCTTCGATATTGTCGAGTTTGGCAGCCTCGATCGTATCGCGCATAGCAGAGGGTAACCCATTGATGTACTTCCTTATCTTACGATCGGTGGTCATAACAAGATGAGGAACAATGAAGCTAAGTTGTTTGAAACTGGTGGTGTAAGCTAGGTTCTCATCTCCCACTTGCTTTAGCGCCCAAAATTCTTCCTCTAGCCTTTGTTGCTCATGCGGAGGGCAAAACTCGTCCATCATTAGGGCCTTAACTTCTTCCCTAGTCAACGCATAGGCCAGTTCGTTCGAGCGGATGTTCCTTTCGATCATCCACCATTCGAGAGCTCGGGCTTGGAATACCCCAGTCGCACTACGCGTTCTGAGCTCATCGGGGCAATCACTGTTGATGAACGTAACCTCCATGCCATCAAACCACTCGAGCATGGCGGTCACCCCATCATTACCGGTGAATGGCTTGGGATTGCACGATGAAAAGTGCTTGAAGTTGAACGAAGCGGGCTTGCGTATTTCGACCTTAGAGTCGACGGAAGAGTGAGGAGTTTCAGAAGCTCGAATCTCGGTGATGACCTTTGGAACGACGCGCACAAATTGATCGGCCATGAAAACCATCATCTTCTTCGTAGCATGGGACTTTGACTTCTTAGACGAGTTGGAGTGACGAGAGGACATCTAAGATTCAAAAGAACGAAAAGGTGAGACTTGATCATAATGTTTGTTTAAGAAAATTGTTTGCATAAATTGATTCACATAGCATAAAGTGTCACATAGCATAAGAGGTTCAAATTGATTCACATAACATAAAGAGTTTAGACGTCTCATATAGTATAGTCATGAGTTCCACATAGCATAGCATGAATAAATGAAAGCATTGTAAATTTAGTTTGTTCACGAGGGGTTATTATTGTTTGTGATTGCGATCAACGTGCGAAATGAGTAACCAAAATTTGAAAAGAACGAACGTTCAAGTATAAAATCACATATAAATTGAGATACATAAAAGAGAGGCTCAATAAAACATAGGATTGTTTCGGGTAGAGAAACGTCGACTATTCCAAAGTGGGTCGAAAGTTCTTTCGAATTAGAGAAAACGCGCTTTGGCCTATAGGTAAGATACTCTCGTCGAGAAGCGATTAACGGTATCTTACCCTTCCGGTTACTACACATCTCTAATTGATTGAAACAATCGGGTCTTTGGCGAGATTGAAAATCGAGGAATGGGACTTAATCGACGAGATACGGGTTTCACCCCTAACTTGACGATTTCGTACCCTAAATGTGGTTGGTACTTGTCGGGTCAAAATAAAATTTCGACACTATGACAAGGGTCCACTAGAGTTGAAATGGAAATTACCATTAAGTTGTGGATTTCACTCCTAGCGTAATGGTGGAATTTCGTGCAAAAGTAGTTTAAGGTAGAATGAGAGTCGTTTACCAAATTGTGGGTTTCACGCCTATTTTGGTAAATTGTCTCGTTTGTGTTACAAGAGTATACAAATAAACAAGAGTGTATTCATGTTAACCTTAGGAAGGGCATATAAATTTAATCAACAAGAAGTATAGCTAGGAAGCATGCATGGTAGAGTACAAAAGTTTTAAACAACACATGAGAGGCAAAATTCCTAAAACTATAGATTAGGGCAAAAGCATGGCAATTTTTCCTAATTCCCTATAGTTATGGCTCTGATACCAATCTGTCACACCCCAACCGATGGCGGAAACATTGGGATGAGACGAAGTGTGTATAGATTGCAAGAGACTTCATAACACTATGTGACAATATTTAATTGAATTCAAATTTCATTGCAAGTGCTAAATTGTCATACAACATTTAAAATAGAAATAACAACATTGTTCAAATTTCAACATAACATCAAAAGATAAATAAATTAAAGGTGTGTATCTAGTCCACCCTACACTTGTTTCATCATTCATCCATACTTCATTAATCAACCTGCAACATGTATTAAAATAGAGTTTCAATGCAAAAGCAAAGGCGAGTATACAAGTTTAACTACATAGCATAATAGAATAAAACCTCAAGTCCAACATGATTCATAATATGTGATTACTAGTATGCAATTTTGGCGTACAATATGATCAAACCCGAGAATACAATGCATAAAAGAGCCTAATCCCAAAAGTTTAGCGGGGTGGTAGTGTTTAACTTAACAATACCCAAAAGTATAACGGGCGGGGCGTTAATGCAATAGCGCTATAATTGTTAAGGTGGGCGAGCAAAGTTAATGAGCATATAACGTTCCAAAGCGTTCACATAGCATACGAGAATAACAAGTAAATCACAATAGTTTCATGTTTAATCATGGATGGAGTGAGTTTAATTGAGTTTAAAAGTTGTTTGCATAGATATACATCTTGCATCCCAAAGTGTAAAGGGGAAAAAGGGATCGAGTATACTCACGGTGGTTGCAAGCTTTCCTACTTGAAATCCAGCGAGCGAATTTGGTGGATGGATTAGTTTGGAGCACCTAGTCCTTCTACACGAGGAGACATAGGTGTGTGAGTTTGGCGTTAAATGGAAGATTAGAAATTTGGAGTTTAACATAACATAAAGTATGATATTAAAAATAATCATCTTTGACTTTATAACCCTTGTATGACACTATGTAACCAATATGGTTAGAATGTTTTTATGGGTAGTACACCCATTAGAATCATACTTAGAGTTTTAGGTTTTAGATGATATTCTACTACTTTAACATATAAACACAAGTTTAACATTAAAGGTTCGAATGAGTGTATATATATATTTAGGTTAAGTATTATATGTTATTTAGTCCAATAAGTCAAGTAGGAGGTAGAAGATTAAATCTTCATTTAGGCACCTCTAGTATCATGGATGTCATGTATGGGGTAGGAAGAACAAGCTTCCATTTAGGAACCCCTTGAATGTTCACCACTTCACTTCATGTAAAAACAACCAAGGAGGGTCACGAACTAGGATTAGTACAATAATGTAAACAACCTAACTAAAGAGAAATCATCAAATCATGTGAGGATTGTATGTTTGGACAACCCAAGTTGTTCCATAATCACTCTACATCAAGCCCTAAGCTTGAACATGACTTGTGGGTGAAATACCCTAAATAAAACAGAAAGTATTTGAGGTTTATCCTCTGATTTTACATGTCTCAATCATGTTATTATACCTAAATCACCATAGGAAAGGTTGTAGGCATTTTTACATAAGTTTGAGATGTGTTAGACACAAGTTTGATAAGTTTAAGCAAGCTTTTGAATAACTTAAAACAAAACAGAAATTTTTGGTCCCTTTTAGGGCAATTCCAAGCATGATTTCTCCAAGGAAAAACCAAGGAATCAAACCCAAGGATTTACCAAAACAATAGAAGAAAGAATCAAGTGATTTGGAGTGAAAACAAGCAAGTTACACTCACTTTTGTTAAGATGTATGAATCTGTCCAAAAACTCAGATTTGCTGCAGATCTAGAGTGAATTTGTGAAGTGTAATGAGTTGTGAAAGTGTAAAAAGGGTTGTAGAAGGTGTGTATTTATAATGGAAGAGATTAGAGGTGATTGGAGGTGATTAGAGGTGGATTAAAGGTGATTGGGTGAGGTTGGAACTTGGGATTTCGTGCAACCAGCTGAAGGAAACACACCTGCTGTCAAAACAGGGGCTAGGCGTGACGCGAGGGGGCTTGGCGTCACGCGGCGCCCTAGCTTCGACAAGTTTTGATTTGTTACACTTTGGTCCCTGTAGTTTATGTTTGAGTCCTTTTTGATGCCTTTTCGATAGTTTAGGGACTTGTTTGGGCATAAAGGCATAGTATAAGGTGTAATGAAGTATGGCGGTCATAGTCAAAGTATATTTGAGCGTATAAGTGTCATAATCAACTATCGTTTACGTTCAAAACACGTTTCATGCATAAGTTTAGTTTAATTACAAGTTTAGCACATAGTTTCCGAGAATATCGTTTAAGCATCAATTGATTCACAAAGTCGAACATACGAGCATATATAGAGTGTGTACAACATAAATGTAACAAAATACAAGTTTCATTAATGATCCAAGTCTCGGTTTTACAATGATTTCAAAGAAGGAACGATTACAAGAATACAAGGTTTCCAAAAATAGAAATACGAACAAAACTTTCTATAAATAGAAAGTACAAAAGAGCCGGGCGTTACAAAGAGTGTGCTAAGTTGAAGCAGGAGTTGGAAATTGAAAAAGTTGAAAATGAAAGAATTAGACGATTACTACAAAGTTATTCAAGTTCTGATTACTTAATTGACAGAATTTATCCAACAGTTGCAGGTTTTGAAGTGTTTAAAGACAAGAAGCCGAAGAAAAAGGATACTTGTAAGAAATAGAGTGTCTGTTATAACAAGTGTCCGCCTCCAATTTGGGAAGGGTATTCGTCTAGAAAACCGAATGAGGAACAAGTAAAAAAGGCAGTCAATATAAAGTTGGAGTCCGAGATAACCGATGTATTACCAGACAATATTGACATCACATTCACAGCGTCCGATATAGATCATGAGTCTGAGTTAATAAAAACGATGGTCGATCAGGTGTTAGATAAGGATGAGGAGTCTGAGTCAATGTCTGAGTCCAGAAATTCGAGTTCGTCTGTTAGGAGTTCAAAGTCGTCGGGAAAACGGGTTTATAATAAAGAATTTTTGTTGTCAAAATCTAATTTGAATGACGAAACATTTGAAGTTGCATATACTTTGAATGATTCTGACAAATTATATTTTGATAAAGAATTTCCAATAAGAGATGTTAAACCATAAATGATAAAAAAAAGGTTTTTAAACTAACAGAAATTAATATTTCTGAAATAAAAGATAAAAATCTTTCTGAAAAACCGAGACCTTACACCTCAAGAATAAAACAAAAATTGAACAAGAAAATGGGTTACAGTTCTGGTTCAGGTTATCGAAATAAACCAAACCATAACGGTAATTTCAAAAGGAAAGGACTTGGTTTTATTCCACCAGAAAATTATAAAAATGAGAAAATTTCTAAAAATACAAAATTTGTTTCAGGTCCTTCTGCTGAAGATGAAAAGAAGAGCTCATTCTGGAGACAGTCAAATCAAGAATTTCTTGCTGAAAAGAAGAAAACTGAAGTTCATTAGAGAAAAGAGACTAGAACCTGTTACATGTGTCATGAAGTTGGTCACATAGCTTGGAACTGTCCTAAAGCTACCAACACAAAACAGGGAGTCTCAGAAAAACTTAAAGAAGTAGTTGTTGATAAAATCGAACCACCAACTGAAAGGTTTAAATTTTTTGAAAATTCAACATATGAAGTTGGTGAGTGTTTGAAAAGGTTTTACAAGAAAAGGGGAAATCTTGACAACCAAGCTTGGGTTGTTAAGAAATCAGATGTAAAATCTGGCAATGAATCTGACTCCACAAAGTCAGATGAGCCACTGGTTGAGGTTAAAGAGAAAAACTCAGTTCCTCCAATGGATAATGAGAACTTTCCACCATTGCGGACTGAAAACTTTAAATCAAAAGTTGGGAAAGTTGAGATCTCAAATCAATTTTATTCTGAAAAGAATGAATTTGATGTTGAGAAAGCGTTTAGTGGAAATGTTAAAAAGATTTTTGGGAAAATGGTCGAGGGAAAGGCCAAAGGGGTAAAAGAATTTTACGAATCAAAGAAGGCAACTTACAGCCCAACCCGTAGTGAAGTTGAAGTTGAGAAAGTCACACCCAAGGAAGGTCAGGCTTGGGTGTCCATTTTATTTGTTTGAAAAACCTGACTTGCCGGAGCTCCCAGGTTGGTAAGTGTGGAGCAGGTATCGGCATATTTCTTGAGAAATTCACTTCGGTGTTATTTCGGCTTATATGTGGTCAATCAGGGACATTAAGTTGTACTTGATTTTCTACAAGTGATTTTTGATGTTTGATGTTTGGTAACTGTTATATTTTTCATGTGATATTGAGAAAAACAATGTGATGAACCTAACCTATATGTGATAAAATCAACAAAACTTATTTTCTGGAAAAATCATTTTGGTTAAAACAAACTTAAGTGTTTTGAAATCATAATGAGAAAATAGTTTGTTGTAAGAGGGAGTTCTGATTGTTTATGCCAAGTGGATAGCGATTTGAAGCGATTCGATATCAGTTGTCAATTTACTTGTATAGTTTGTTTTCAAATTTTTTTAATAATGTGTTTGAATTTTAGGGGGAGTAAGAATTTTCAGAAAATCCAAAAACATTAGAAAATTTGAAAATGTCAAAAACATGATAAAATACAAAAATGTGTTTTGGTGTCGAAAAGAGGAAATGATAGTACATCAGTGGACAGTTACAGTATGCTAAAGAAATGTAATGTTTAAATAGCGTTAAACGGTCTCACTGATGATATGCCGATAGGTTTTTACACATTTAGTAAGCTTTTTCGGGATATAAACTTAAATTTAAACTTGCTTATTTCGTGGGGAACACTACTTGGATATATAGGTAACCCCTGAA
Source organism: Helianthus tuberosus (assembly GCA_030545235.1). Taxonomy (NCBI): domain Eukaryota; kingdom Viridiplantae; phylum Streptophyta; class Magnoliopsida; order Asterales; family Asteraceae; genus Helianthus; species Helianthus tuberosus. The sequence continues at coordinate 57,412,967 of CM060426.1, read as the reverse complement.
ATCTCGTTTGAAAGGTCCCTCTTTCTGAGATACTAGGTCTTTATGCTCAGTGATATCTGGGGTATTATCCCGGGACTTTTGATTTTGCGGAAGCAATGGCCTAGTCCCCGGATAATACTTTACGCTTGCTTGAAATATAGCCCACCCTCACCATAAAAAATGATGAAACATTGAAAAAATATGCTAATCATGTGCTGTTGTAAAAAAGATCCTCTAATGGGGACCCACCAAAAGTCGTGCCGTCATCTCTCTGCTGAACGGAAGTTCTGACCTGAGCTCTCACGGTTTCGCATTTAACCCCTTACAAATATCATCTGTGGTATACTCACCTGTAAGACTGAATATTGGGATCTGGATACGGGAGTATATTCAAGAGGTGGGACACATGAATGAGTTTAAGTCCTTAATTCACCTAACTCATATCCTGAATCAGTTGAATTTTGTGTGAAAATTTAAGTGGATCAGTATATCGGCAATCTAAGTGAATTGTTTAATTCTTAATGTGTAACTAAGCTCAACGGTACTTGTGACTTGTCAAAAACTGATATGATCCTCTTACACAAACTCACAAAAATAGTGTCTGTAAATATTTCTTTACTGCATTTCATTTCATTAAAAAATCCAAAAAGATTTTAGTGTGTTTTAGCATAAATTTTTGAAAAAATACAAAAATATTTTCGACAACTGATGTTTTAGAACTGATTTTCAAAATTCCAAGTGCTAAACATGATGAGCATGTGGTGAGGGGGAGTGTGTGTTTAAATGAGAAAAAAAAATTTAATATCTGCTTACAAGTGGTTCATCAGTTATTAACATTGTTAAATCATTCTGGTTGAATTTGAGGGGGAGTCTGGTTATATAAAGTTGTAAAATGTTAAATTTGTGAAATTTATTGTGAGGTAGAGGATGTGCAGGATAGCCTGGATTCTGAAGTCTGAGTATAGAGCCAGGTCATGATCCTGATTATGTGAAAGCCAAATTGCAATCAACATCCGAGGAAAGATTGTTTGAGGGGAGTCTGTTGATGCTGAAGAGGAGAAAGAGATAAAGTTTGAGGATGCTTACACTGTCAATATACTTCAGAGAGCGGTCAGACTGATAAAGACTGAAGACGTTGAAGACTCGACACTTAAGACTCGTCAACATCCGAGGGGGAGTCTGTTGGTGCATACGTCTGTCGACTTCGTCTTGTATCGAGTCTTGCATTTGTTCATGGCACGAAGATCGAGAAAACAAGACAAATAGTTAATTTCGCTTGAAGGTGTCATGGCAAGTTCAAACGAAATCACATTGGTTAATCTCGCTTGAAGCTGATTCCGCTTGAGATGTCTAATTCCGTTTGAATGTAATTCCGCTTGAGGCATGTTCAAGCGGAATCATCTGCCCTATATATAGTTGTGATCTGATTTCGTTTGAGTCATTCTTGTATGTGTATTTTCCGACGGCAAAGCTCTGTCGAAGTGTCTTCAGAACTGTAATAGTATCAGAATCAATATACAAGACAGTTTTAGTGAATATCTTGCTGAATTCAACTCATCATGTCTGTTTCCGCCTTTCATTTTGAGTAGAACGCCTCTGATCGACTCGTCTCGGGTCCGACAACAATCCTACAAAAAAGTTTAGTATTGCAATACAAAATCTTGATTATGAAAACTCGTGACAAATAGTTTTGTATATGGCAATATGATTATTACTAAGTAATTTTTATGCCATCAGAACTTGTACATCAAAATATCGTTTAAGCTATCGTAAAACTTGTTAATGTATTATTAGAAAATCCAATTAAGGATTTATAATAACAGTTTTGAAATTAATCAAAACCTGTGTGAGTAATATATAAAATCAAATCAATGATTCATGATAATACTTTAGATATCCTTCTAAGAATCTTAACATATAAAGATATGGAAGATTGTACGAGGATTTCGATAATTGAACATTGAAACAATTGTACACACATCCTAAAGTGATCCAGATAATGCTACAAGAATAATAAAATAAGAACACTTATATATAGGAAGTACCAGCGGCGTATCCACCATGTTCTTATTTTATTACACCCATTTCGTTATCTAAATCACAATTACCACATAAACACATAATCGTCAACTTGTTCCGGCTCGTAACCATGCATTAAAGTACACAATGAATCCAAACAGGGACTACGATATTAGTACTCTAAACATCCCATATATGTCTAGCTATGAAGATAGATAGGTACTACAGGGATCAGGTTCTCGTCACATCGTCTCGTTACATACGCATTAAAGTACACAGCGAATCCAAACAAGGACTCTAATATTAGTACTTTAAACATCCTACAAGAATCAACCTATGAAGATAGATAGATGCTAAAAGGATTCTGGGTTCTGTTACATTGAATTATTGAATCAAAACAATCCTAAATCCTAATGGTGATTCGGGATAAGGCCACGAAAGGTAATACAATAAGCACACTTATATATAGGAAGTACCAGCGACGTATCCACCATGTGCTTATTGTATTATCTTGTTTCGTTATCTAAATCACCAACAATATACACATAAACCAACCATCGTCTATAAAGTACTTCTTAAAAATCTCACTATGAAGATAGGAAGACCTAAGACTGTACTTCAAACATCCTATAAGAATCTAACTATGAAGATAGATAGTTCTTTTAGGGATTTAGATAAACATATATTTGCATAATCGGAATAATACACATAAAATCACTTAGTAAATGTTGGTGCATACGTCTGTCGACTTCGTCTTGTATCGAGTCTTGTATATATGTAGAAAGATCAGGGCACGTTATTTGAGAAAATGTATGATTATAGGTATTTCGCACGAAATGACAAGCTGTCATTCTGTTGGGATTGAACCCTACCAGAGGAACAGATAATGTAAAGCCAAAACCAGGTCACAACAGAGGATTCACAATAAACAGTAGTTTACACTTTGCTCTCCCCTTGACAGTGGTTATCTATCAGCTGATGAACCTTAAGTACTGCTCAAAAGAACAACTGATGATCCAAACGCTGATGTAATCCTAAAGACTGCTGAAGATAAACTCTGTCGCTCTATCTACTGCTGTCTCTCAAGTGCTGCTGAAGACACAAACACTGCTCATTCAAGGACTGATCACCTTTGAAGAAAGCACTGATGTTGTTGTTGAGCATCAGTGCTTAGGCTACAACAGTGGAACGTGAAGCAGTTGTTTTCTCATGTTTTATATTGTATTTATAATCAGTTGTTAGGACATCAGTAGTTGTGTAAGGTCAGTAGATACAGGTTGTTAGGCTGTTAGACGTCGCTTTCATGGTGACGTCAGCTGAGATACCTCAGTAGTTTGGTTTGCCTATAAATGTAACAGTACCCTGTACTGTTACATTTGATTGACTGAGCGGGTTCTTCTCCTCATGTCTAATCCTTTCATCTTGTGTGCAACCAACCTTGAGGCATCAGGCTGAGGGGGAGTATAGTTTGTAAGCATGACTGTAATCTTTTGCTTTGATTTGTAAATCTTTTGACTCTATGTGAAGCAATTGTTTATCAAACTATTTTCTCCTTTGATTGTGTTTACAAAAGTTTGTTTTCATTTTCGCTGCACTTAACATGTTTTCATATTCATTGATCATTCGTTTCAAACAAACAAACACTATCATGAGAGCCTCCGATCCTAACAATTGGTATCAGAGCTTGGACAGTCAAATTCGATCTAACAATCAATTTGACATAACAGTTCGGCTCAAAATTCATTGATACTAAGGTTGGTTGTATTTTGTTGAAAAACAGAGTATCGATTAAATCATGTTCAAAATGGTTATTCAAAATCTCTGTAAATCAACCAAGATGTCATATAACACACAAATTTCACACAACAGGTGATATCATGCAAAAGTCACCCATAGCTTTCAGATCTGTGAATATATTTGTCAAATTATGGGATCGTTTTATATTTTTCAATATTGATTTCAACTGTTGTCTTGATATTTGTGATGTTTTCATTAAATACTAAAGTACAAACCTCAGATTAACAAAACCTATGTTCATAAAAGCATTGTTGTTTTGTTAACACTAATAGAGGGAAATTAAAACTTTAGTTATTTAGATCTTATGTGTTGAAAACAGGTTGAGTTCCTAAAAAGGACAAAATCAATTATGTTCAAATACATTAAGAAAACAAGGGTCAACATAGTCCGCATCATATGTAATGTGAGATTGGATGAAAAACTTGTGAAAACATGATCAAGTCTCTCAAAACATTACTGTAGAATGATTTTGGACTAATATCCACAAATACTCAGAAGTGTGTTTATCTCAAAACTTTTGAAGTCAAAAGAAAAGAGTATAAACATAAAACACTTATGAGTCAAAGTTTAGGGTAATAATGGTAATTGAGCAACTATGTGCATTTATCTGTTCAGAAAAAGGTTTTGATTCCAGTAAATGAACTCCAAAGAGGACTAGACAAATGTTCAAAAATTTTTCTCCGTATGTCCTCAAGTTTGCAATCGATTGTCAAAGAAAATGGTTCCAAACAGTGGTCAAAATGCATCCAAAAGTTCTTTCCACTGGTGACCACTGACCATTTTCAAAAACTTATGTATGATATGATTATATACTCTATTGAATTTATACCAGATCCTTTTTGATACTATTCTCAGAAAAATCCTTTAACTATTTTTTTTGTTCAAAGGATTTTCTCAAATAATCAGGATATATTATTCATTTTTTTTTGGAATAATATATATGGAACTTATGCTTGTTTTTGTTGGCAATAGTTTCAGCTCCTGTCAGGATGTAATACCTCATTTTTATGGTATTAGTGTCCTCATAAATGGGTCAAAAGAAAATGGTACATATGTCATGATCATGTCATACTCAGGTTTGCTCCTAAATTTTTATCAAAGGTTGATTGCAAACTGTGCTTAAAATACTAGGGTACTCATGTGTTAATTGAATACTTAACGAAAATAAGTGGCCTTAGTAAAAAGTTTTCATCATCTGGGGTACTAATCCACTGTCTTTCAAAATTGACATGTGGCAAAACCTTGAATGAAAATCCTCAAAACTGTTGCTGAAACACCTGTCCTTCAGAATTATACCATTTACCCTAACCACTGTTTTATTTCAACGTCTGATCACTAAACACTGTCCACTGCTGAAAGTAAACCACTGATCCCTCATTTTTCTTGAAAAGCACTGATGCTCAAAATTAGTGTTTTATCCACTGATATGCTATCTACTGATAGTTAAAATCATCCACTGCCAAATTTTTTTACCGTTGTAACCACTGATGATTGATACGTCAGTGGCTCTGAAAACAACTGTTCTCCATACTTCATCCGTTTCATCAGTGTTTGACACGTGGTCAGTTTTTAGCCCTCAGATCTTAATAACCGCTGCCACATCAGCGATCATTTTTAAATAAAACCCTGCCCTAAACCCCAAACAGGGTTTTACACTGTCGAATTGAATTCCAAAAATTCTCTTCTCATAGCAGTTTCCAACCCTCCTTCTCAAAATCTCCAAAATCTTCCTTCGTTATTCTCCGCAACAATGACAAAATCAAAATCAAAACCCAAATCACCATCGCCTTCCAAAGAGGTCGCTCAAACGGCCGAAGAACCCATCGAAATACCATTCAAACAATCTCACAATTATCTGGGTTTACTCACAAAACCTACCGATAATCACACCTTTGACACCATCATTGACGCAATAACTGGATCAAAGTACAAAACTTTGTTGACGGTGAATGCTCCCATATATTTGCAAACCCAGAGAGAGTTTTGGAAAAAGGCGACGCTTGAAAAACAAGACGGAAAAGTCATAGCCATAAACTCCTCGATACAGGGTAAAGCAGTTCAAATAACCCCACAGTCGATCTCCGAAGTCTTTAATCTCAACGATCAGGAAGGTAAACTCTCATTTGAAAAAGTCGAGATGAAAACTGATTTCGTGAAAAGGGGTTATGCAGAAGAACCAAAGGTAGATACCCTACAAAAGGGTTATTTTCCATCTGCACCCAGGTTTTTATTTCACACACTCTTGATGTGTGTTTCAAATAAAACAACATCTTTCAACGAAATACCATTGAAAATTCAAAGTCTGGGTTACGCTATTTTGAATAATAAAGACTATAACTACTCCCAGGAGATTTTCAATGACATGGTGAAAAACGTTGAAAGTAAAGCATTTTTACTTTTTCCAAGATTTTTGAGTTATTATTTTGAACAAAAATTTGAAAAGAAAAATGTAAATTTGCTCAAACAAGGTGTTCATTGTCAAATAAAAAGCATAACAAAAGAAACATTTTCAAGGATGATGGCACCAATAAAAACAAAAGCAGGGGTATCTGAGCAGACTTTAGCGGTTACAACTGCTCCTCAGGTATCAGCTGCTGAGCCCACTGCTCCAGGTGATCATAGCAGCACTCCCACTGCTTTGAAACCCACACCTGCCACCACTAAAAAGACCAAAAAGAAAACATCCAGAAAACCCACCAAACCCAAAACAAAGGCAACTCTGGAAGATGAGATCCCAGAGGAAATGCCTGTGACAACACAAAAGTCACCACAAACCACTGCTGCTACTTCCTCACAGCAGTTGGAAGAAAGATCTCAACCCATAACCGAAACTCCTCCTGCATCCTCACAAAAGGATCAGGTTGTAAGCACAGGGACACCACAATATGAAGCTCTGAATCCACTCGGATCCATCTTCCTCAGTCCTGATCCCAAGGACATGTCTCTTTCAACCCCCATCCCCTCACCAATAATAATGCCACAATCCATGCTACCTTTGTTGCATGCAGCTGCTATTGCACAGACACAAACCAGTTCCTCTCTATGACCTATCACTGAGAGTATACATCCACAAGTGACTGGGTCTGATGCTTATACTTCTGCTATCCCAGCAACAGTTGAGGAGGTTACACTGCAGGGGTTACAAGTAACTCCTGTCAGTAGTTCAAGTGGAGCAGCAACTACAACTGGTGGATCAACAGATCCTCAGTTGGACAGTTATTTCATAAGTAAGACTCCCTTGAAGGCAGTTTCTTCCATGGCAACTTCGGTGACCACCAGTGAGTTGGATCTAACCACTGGTACCATCAAAGGTTTATCGAGTGCCGAAGAAAGAAGTCCCCAGTACCGAGAACAAGGGGCATCAATGGATGATTTTTGGGACTCTGTTCCTAAGTCACACGTTGATATAACCACCACAGGTGGGGATTCAGATGATCCCAGTAAAATGGGTGATGATTCAAGATATCAGGAATTGACGGGCAGAGTGGAAAAACTTGAAGAATCAGTTTCTGAAATAAAGGAGATGGTGCAAGAGATTTTAAAAGCTCAGAAAGCACAATCCTCTGCTGTTCCTGCTCAAGCATCTGCTCCACAACAAGCACCTGCTGAAAATGAGCTTTGGAATATCTTCCAAACCATGCTTGAAAAACAGCAACAAATGGCTAATCAAAAGCATGCTATTCAAGTACAAATGCTGTCAAAAGGTTCAAGGATACTCAAGCAGATATCAAGGCTATTAAGGCCAGTATCCAAACTACCACTGGAAAGGCTCCTTCAACTTTACTATTCTTTAATGACCCCCTTGCAGATAATGCCAAAAAAGGGGAGATAATGAAGCAAATGAAGAAGAAGGGAATTGAACATGGCCTTCATATTGAACCTGAAAAAGAAAAAGAAAAAGAAAAACAGGTCTCAAAACCTGTTTGCCAAACAGCTGATACAGCAGCAGTTACAAAAACTGCTGCAGCAGCAGTTACAAAAACTGCTGTCAGTAGCCAAACAGCTGCCATTTCATCAACACACACACTTTCAACACACACCACTCTACCACACACCACTACAACTACTGCTCCACCATCAACATCTACAATCATACCATCACCACTGCCTCCTGCCATAAAGCAGAAGACAACAGATGTTACAACATCTGTTGTAATGACAGCAGCGGTTGAAGCACCAGTGGTTTCAACCACTGTCAGTCAATCACTGCCACAAACCACTGCTATCCAATCTACCACCACTGATCCACCCAAAACATCATCTGCTTCTTCTTCATTAAAAAGGAGAAGAAATCTCATATCAGATGATGATTCATCACCATCACCACCAACATCACCACTTCCATCCCCTGCTAAAAAGTAGAAGACAACTGCTGACATATCAGCAGTTGTAATGACAACAGATGTTGAGACACCAGTTGTTTCAATAGCTGTTAGTCAGTCATCTTCCACTGTTCCCACCAGTCTTGCATCACAACCTCCTAAGCTTTACAAACGAAAAAGAGAAACAACTCAGGACACTGATGAAAAGTATGATCCTGTTGCTGCTAAGAATCCACTGGAATTAGAAGCTGTGAAAAATGAGATGAAACAATTTTACACTGAAGATGATCCTTCAAAAAGGAAATTTCCTTCTCTCATAGGTTTCATAATTCCAGAAGACATGAATGAATATCTTGAAATGAAAGTAAGACAAGCAAGGATAAGAGCCAAAATTGAATGTAAGAATCAAGGCAATGAAGCTATTTTGAAAAGAAGGGAATTCCTGCTCAACAAGGTTAAACAAATAAAGGAATATGCAAGTGATTTGAACAAGGAAATGCCAAGCATATCTCCTGAAGCAGATTAACGAAATGAATTGAGGAAGGAATATCTTGCATACATAATGAAAGAGAAGTTCTATCCTGCTGAAGAAACAGATTTCAAAGATTGGCCAATAATTGCATTAAAGCATGAGGCAAAAAGAATTGAAAAGGTTAACAATGATTCAAGAAAGAAGAAGACAGCTCCAAATTGGAATAAATACAAGAAGCTCATAGCTGATCTTACTTCTGAATACAAGAGAAAGAAGCAGGAGTTGGTAGATGCAAGAGTGGATTCTGCAAGTGCCATAGCAAAATGGACCAAGCAGCAAACAGACGAAGCTTATGAAAGACTTAGGAAAAGGAGGGACACTCCTAAAAAGTCTGACTACAAAAAGCTAAAGGAACAGGTCAAGACCTTTGAAACACAGATCAGCACAGCAGAAGCCTTTGTTACAAGGTTGAGAAAAGAAAGGAAGGAAATGCTGACTGTTGAAAAAGAAAGGCTTAAAGAAGATGATCTGATTGAAGAAGCTACCAAGAAATTGGCTTCAGATAAAGAAAACTTAGCAAAACTACAAGACCTTACCAAAAGGGTCAAAGTAGTAAGCAAACAATCATCAGCAGATATCACAGACAGAGAGCTTGATCAACAACAGAAACAAGAGCTACTTGACAAAGAAGTTGCAGAAGATATAGCTGCAGCAAACAAAGTCATAGAAGAAGCTTTTAAAAGAATGTCTGAAGTTCAAGATACTGCTTTACAATTTTTCTCAAGGCCAAATACATCCAGCTCATCAGGAAATAAATATCTCCCAAGAAACCCATTTGGTTTAAAAATACTAAAGTGGATGTCTGATCAAAAGACCCACGTATTGACCTTGGTCAGAACCAATGGAGAAGTGAGGCATATATCAAGGAATCAAGCACTAGGCCTGGGTGTTGAAGATCAACTAGATCTCCTTGAGCTTACACTGTGCAGGGATGAAGATGACACAAGTTCCAAGGAATTTGAAGAAGATTTTAAAAGACATGTAAGGGAACTTCTGATGAGGAATAAAGATCCAGAATAATGATAGGTTTTGGCATTATCTGTTCCAGGGGGAGATTGTTGGGATTGAACCCTACCAGAGGAACAGATAATGTAAAGCCAAAACCAGGTCACAACAGAGGATTCACAATAAACAGTAGTTTACACTTTGCTCTCCCCTTGACAGTGGTTATCTATCAGCTGATGAACCTTAAGTACTGCTCAAAAGAACAACTGATGATCCAAACGCTGATGTAATCCTAAAGACTGCTGAAGATAAACTCTGTCGCTCTATCTACTGCTGTCTCTCAAGTGCTGCTGAAGACACAAACACTGCTCATTCAAGGACTGATCACCTTTGAAGAAAGCACTGATGTTGTTGTTGAGCATCAGTGCTTAGGCTACAACAGTGGAACGTGAAGCAGTTGTTTTCTCATGTTTTGTATTGTATTTATAATCAGTTATTAGGACATCAGTAGTTGTGTAAGGTCAGTAGATACAGGTTGTTAGGCTGTTAGACGTCGCTTTCATGGTGACGTCAGCTGAGATACCTCAGTAGTTTGGTTTGCCTATAAATGTAACAGTACCCTGTACTGTTACATTTGATTGACTGAGCGGGTTCTTCTCCTCATGTCTAATCCTTTCATCTTGTGTGCAACCAACCTTGAGGCATCAGGCTGAGGGGGAGTATAGTTTGTAAGCATGACTGTAATCTTTTGCTTTGATTTGTAAATCTTTTAACTCTATGTGAAGCAATTGTTTATCAAACTATTTTCTCCTTTGATTGTGTTTACAAAAGTTTGTTTTCATTTCCGCTGCACTTAACATGTTTTCATATTCATTGATCATTCGTTTCAAACAAACAAACACTATCATGAGAGCCTCCGATCCTAACACATTCCGTACGAAATCAACTTGGTATTTCGCATGAAATAGCTATTTCGTGTGAAGTTGATTTCGCGTGAACTATTCCGTGCGAAATAGCCTTGCCTATAAATAGTGCCTTGTTCAAATCATTTGTAACGACCGGATTCCGGCAACGAAGTGCTGCCGAAGTGTCTCCAGGCTGTAAACCGTTGTGTTTTCAATAAACAAGATAGTTAAAGTGATTTCTTGTTTAATCCAGCTGAAATAACTCCGATATGTTTGTTTCCGCCTCTCATATTGGACAAGTTCTCTTCTGAACGACTCGTTTGGGTCTGAAAACGATCCTACAAGTGGTATCAGAGCTCAGGAGGAAGAGTTCTTACCAATTCAGCTGCAAAATCTGATTTCTACATCTTCTTTTCAAAATTAAACTTGATTTCACGGTCAAAATGATTTGAATTTCTCACATTATATTCAAAACTGTGTTTTAACAAAGCCTTGAGAGAATTGGACTTTAAATCGGATTAAAACTTGATCAATTTGACAAAAATATGGCCGAGATGATGACATCAACAACATTTCGCACGAAATAGAAATTTGATTTCGCACGAAATCACTTAGTTTCATCTATTTCGCACGAAATAGCTTGAGTTAGTTTCATTTCGTATGAAAACAACATTCTTATTTCGTACGAAATCAGCTATTTCACACGAAATCAGGTCATTTCGCACCAAAAGTGTATTTCGCTTGGCTATTTCGCACGAAACCATTTATTGTGTGAAAGTCTTTATTTCGTGTGAACTGATTTCGTTTGAAGTTGTCTTCCAGGGTATTTCGCTTGAACAGGGTATTCCGTGTGAAGAAGTAATTTCCCTTGAGATTGATATTTCGTTTGAAAGTTGTGAATTTGTGAATCTTGTTACCGAATCATGGAAGAAGAATTTTATAACGCATTTGCTACTGCACCGAGTACTCCAACTTCTGTTACTCAGAACTTGAACATGGAAAATGAAACGGGCACCATGCAAAAACCACCAAAGCTCATGAATATTGAGGAATATAAAGGATGGGAGGAGCGTTTCGAAAACTGGGTTCAAGCAAATTATTTGGATGCTTGGGAATGTGTTGAAATGAAATATATAAGACCATTGAATGATGATGAAGAGGAGATTGCTATTAAAGATTTAAGTGTTGATGATAGAAAGAAATACAAAAATGAAAAGATGATGATTAGTCTATTGCATCAAGCAGTTAAAGAATATATCTTTGTTTTACTGCAACACAATGGGAGTGCGTATTCAATTTGGAAAGCATTAAAATCAAAGTTTGTAGGGAGCCAAGAGATGATTAAAAACAAAAAATCGCTTTTGAAAAAGGAGTTCGATCTATTTCGTGGTTTAAAAAATGAAAGCACCAAGCAGATCATAGAAAGATATTGCAATTTAATTGTTAACATGAAAAGGTTGAGCATTACAATGGATAATGAAGAGTTGATTGAAAAATTGGCTGATGCATTGCCACATGAAGTTTGGGGCACATATCTTATGATGTTAAGGAACAAGAAAGGGTTTAGCAATCTAACACTGAGCAAGTGTATTGAAAAACTTGAAGCTCAAGAGATGGAACAACGGAAGATCTCTAGAATGAAAGATTTTGATGGTGAACAAGACATTGGTCTCTATTACAAAGGAGGTATCAGTGACAAAACCAGTCTTTCACCAAAGATCGAAACTGCTTTCAATGCAAAAAGTTCATCTGGAGAGTCATCTCAAGGATCAAACAGTAAAACGGGATTTTCTTCATATCCATCATTTGATCCAAACTTTTCAGCAACTAAGAATGGAAAGATGTTACAATGCAACATTGCATTAAACCTTGAGAATGGTCAGAATTTTTTGGAAGAGGTTGCAAAAGGACACATGTCTTTGTTGGTAACTGTGTTAGAATAATATGAAAGTTTAGTTGCAGGAAAGATCGGAAATCCAATGTTGACTAAAGAGGATTACGATCAGATCGATACTGAAGAGATGGAGTTAATGGATATTAAGTGGTGTTTGGCTAGTGTATTGAGAAGAGCTGAAAAATTCAAACAGATCACGGGAAGAGATGATTTCCGTGATGCAAATGTTTCTACTTTAGGTTTTGATAAATCTAAAGTTACTTGTTTTCGTTGCAGGGAAAAAGGGCATTTCAAGCGAGAGTGCACAAAGCGCGAAGCAAGTGGAGCTCAAAATCCATTCAAAAACAATGATTATTATCGAAAAGAGATTTATCATCAAGTTGCTCAACAACCACATCAACAACAGACACAAACTGAACATGCTAGGAAGGTGATTGAAGAGGAATCATCAAAGAAAGCATATTTGATGAACAAAATGATTAATCAAGATGATGAAAGACTTCCAGAAGGTTTCACTTGGGAAAATTTCAGTTGGGATGATTATGATCCTAACAAGAAGTCAAATCATAAAGCATTTGTTGCTCGGGTTGATGAAGATAGTGATAATGATGATTATTATGCAAAAAGGATGAAAGAGCATTTAAAAATGCTAGAAGAGAGTGACAGTGATGATGAAAAAGTTCGAGTGAAAAAGAAGAAAGTTAAAAAACCAGTTAGCAGTGATGATGAAGAAGTTCGTGTGATAAGGAAGAAAATAAAAGACATTCCAGCTTTCAAAGTTGAAGTAGAAGCTGATGCACAAAAGAGTCCTGTGATATGTGAAAGTTATGAAGCAGTGAAGAAGCAAAACAGTACTTTGATTCATAACATGAACAGATTGAAAGAATCCTATGATGTTCTAAACAAAGCAATGAATCAGTACAATCAATCAAGCAGTGAACAAGCAACAGCTATGAAGACTCTTCAAGGAGCTTTCATGACAAAGCAAAAAGTTGTTAACAATTACATTGAAAAGTGTGCTGTACTTGAACAGAAATTGGAAACACAGAGGATTGAAACAGAGAGAGTAAACAGGTTATTAAAAAGTTACTCATGTACTTCTTATGTTATTGACAGGATTTATCCAACCGTTGAAGGCATGAAGGCGTTTGACGAAGACGAAGTATCTGAAGAAAAGAATTCTGAAAAGAAGAAGGATACTAAAGTGAAGATTTCTGGTAAGAAACAAGATGCCAGTTACAACAAGTGTCCACCCCCGCTTGAAAATTGATATTCTCCAAGAAATCTAAATTCAGAAAGAGTAAAAAAGGCAACCAATTTACAGTGGGAGTCTGAGTTTTCAGAAAATTTGCCAGACAACATTGATGTCACTTTCACATTGTCTGACACTGATTATGAGTCCGAATTAATAAAGAAAGTGGTCGATCAGGTGTTGGATAACGATGAAACTGAGGAGTCAAAGCCGGAGTCAAACTCAGAGTTAAAATCTGAAATGTCAAGTTCAACAGTCAAAAAGGCGGGTTTATAATAAAAAAAAATTCTGCTATCAAAATCTAATTTGAATGACGAAACATTTAAAGTGGCTTATACTTTGAATGATTCTGACAAATTATATTCTGATGAAGAATTTCCAATAAGAAGTGTTAAAACTGAAATGATCAAAAAGGTTTTCAAACTAACAGAAAATAATATTTCTGAAATAAAAAATGTAAATCTTTCTGAAAAACCTAAAAAATACACCTTAAGAGATCAACAAAGGTTAAACAAGAAAAATGGTTACAATTATGGTTCTGGTTTTCAAAAGAAACCAAACCATAATGGTAATTTCAAAAGAAAAGGTCTTGGATTTATTCCACCAAAAAAACATAAAAATGAAAAAGGTTATAAACCAAAAACTATTTTTGTTACAGGAAAATCATCTGAAGAAGAAAAAGAGCAAGTGTTTAGAAAGCAATCCAACAAAGAATTCCTTGCCAAGAAGCAAGAAGAAATGAAGAAAAGTGTTGCTCAGAAGAAGATAGAGACAAGAACATGTTTTCAATGTAAAACAGTTGGTCATATTGCCAGGATTTGTCCAAAGGCAATACAAACAAAACAGGGAGTCTCTGGTAAACTGAAAAAAAAAATGTTGAGAAAACCGAACCACCAACGAACAGGTTTAAAGTTTTTGAAAATTCAACTTTTGAGGTTGGTGAATGCTCAAAAGATGTTTACAAAAGAAAGGAGAAACTTAACAACCAAAAATGGGTTGTTAAGAATTCAAGTGATAGTTCTGGCGATGAATCTGATTCCACAAAGTCAGATGAGCCACATATTCTTCTAAAAGATGAAAAGTCAGTTCCACCATTGCGAGCTGAAAATTTTAAATCAAAAATTTGAAAAGTTGAAATTTCAAATCAATTCTTTTTTGAAAAGAAGAATTTTGATGTTGAAAAGACATTTAACCCCAAAGTGAGACATATTTTTGGTAAAATGATTGACGGGATGGTCAAAGGTGTAAAGGAATTTTATGAGAAGAAGATGAAAGGTAAGAAACCGAGTGTTGATAACTCGGAATTTCCCAAGGACCGTCAGGCTTGGGAGAATCAAGATAACTAAAAAACCTGACTTGCCGGAGCTTCCAGGTTGGTAAGAGTGGAGCAAGAATCGGCATCATTCTTGGTAAAATGTATTTGTGAAGTTTTGGAGTTATTCCTAGTAGTGGTTCATCAAGTTCATTAAGTTTAACTTGATGTAATCTTCATACAAGTGATTTTGTTGAAAAACAATGTGATGAATGAATCCCCTAATCTACAAATGGTTTATGAAAATCAACAAAACTTATTTTCCGAAAAAAAAAACCATTTTGATTAATACAAACATAAGTGTTTTGAAATCTTAATGGGAAAATAGTTTGTTGTAAGGGGGAGTTCTGATTGTTTATGCCAAGTGGATGGCGAATTGAGGCAATTCACAACAGTTGTCACATTATTTGTACAGTTTGTTTTCAAATTTCTTCTAAATGGTTTTGAATTTTAGGGGGAGTAAATATTTTCAGAAAATCCAAAAACATTTGAAAATTTTGAAAAAGTAAAAAACATGATAAAATCAAAATGAGTTTTGTTGTGAAAAAGAGGAAATGATAGTACATCAGTGGACTATCACATCATGCTAAAGAATTGGAAATTAAAAAAGTGATAAACGGTCTCACTGATGATGTGTCAGTAGGTTTTCACACGCTTAGTAAATTGTGTTTGAGATATAAACCTAAATTTCAAACTTATTTATCTCGTGGGGAACATCTCTCGGATATATGGGTAACCCCCGAAATCTTGTTTGAAAGGTCGCTCTTTCTGAGATACTAGGTCTTTATGCTTAGTGATATCTGGGGTATTATCCCGGGACTTCTGATTTTGCGGAAGCAATGGCCTAGTCCCCGTATAATATTTTTCGCTTGCTTGAAATATAGCACCCCCCTCAGCATAAAAAATGATGAAACATTGCAAAATGCTAATCATATGATGTTGAAGAAAAGATTCTCTAAAGGGAACACACCTAAAGTCGAAGCCATCATCTCTCTGATTTTGCGGAAGCAATAGCCTGAGCTCTCATGGCCCTGGCATTTAACCCTTTACAGATATCATCTAGGTATACTCACCTGTAAGACTGAATATTGGGATCTGGATACGGGAGTATATTCTGAGGTGGGACACGCATATAAGTTTAAGTCTGTAAAACATTAATCTCGTATCTCGAAACAATTGAACTTTGTGTGAAAATTTAAGTGGATCAGTATACTGACAATCTAAATGAATCGTTTAGAACTTAAAATGTTTAAAGCTTAACGGTGTTGGTGATCTGTCTCAAAAACTGATATGATCCTCTTACACAAACTCACAAAAAAAAATATTGTCTGTAAATATTTTTTTATTGCATTTCTTTAAATTCAAAAATTTCTAATAGATTTTCAATGTGTTTTTAGCATAATATCTTTTAAAATACAAAAAGATTTTCGACAACTGATGTTGATGAGCTGATTTTCAAAATTCTGAGTGCTAAAGATGATGAACAGGTTTGGGAGAGTCTGTTTAAAATGAGAAAAATTTTGAATGTTTATTTACAAGTGGTCATCAAAAACTTTTAAATGTTAAATCATTATGAACGACACCTGCTAGTGATATAAATTGACAAAACTTAAATTTGTGAAACTTATGTTTGAGATAGAGATTGTGCAGGAACGAAGTCTGAGAAAAGCAAGGTTTCGATCACAGAACCTGTAAAAGTGTGAGCTAGGTCAAGATCCTGAATCAAGAATTCCAGACTGCGATCCCAGCTTATCAAAAGGGGGAGTCTGAAGTCGCTGATGCTGAAACATGATAAAATTCAGGATTTTGATTCTGAGAAAAAGAGTCAAGAGATCTGATCAAGAGAAATATAGAGTCAGGTTGAGATTCTGGAAGAAAGATAAGAGAAAGAGATTGAAGATACTTACAATGGAGAAACTTTGGAGAGAGTGTGAAGACTGATAAAGACTGAAGGATGGACAACCGAAGACTCGACACTGAAGACTTCGTCAACATCCGAGGGGGAGTCTGTTGGTGCATACGTCAGTCGACTTCGTCTTGTATCGAGTCTTGTATATATGTAGAAAGATCAGGGCACGTTATTCGAGAAAATGTATAATTATAGGTATTTCGCACGAAATGACAAGCTGTCATTCCGTACGAAATCAACTTGGTATTTCACACGAAATAGCTATTTCGTGTGAAGTTGATTTCACGTGAACTGTTCCGTGCGAAATAGCCTTGCCTATAAATAGTGCCTTGTTCAAATCATTTGTAACGATCGGATTCCGGCAACGAAGTGCTGCCGAAGTGTCTCCAGGCTGTAAACCGTTGTGTTTTCAATAAACAAGAAAGTTAAAGTGATTTCTTGTGTAATGCAGCTGAAATAACTCCGATATGTTTGTTTCCGCCTCTCATATTGGACGAGTTCTCTTCTGAACGACTCGTTTGGGTCTGAAAACGATCCTACAGTAAACACATATATGCCATACATTTGGAAAACAAATTAGTTACAAATATGAATCACCCCAAAACATTTGAAAACGGTAAAAGAGGGGAACTATGTACTCGCCTAGGATTGCATATAGTTCTTGTTCAAAAGATATGACAAAGCTCAAAGGATCAGATGTTCAAGTGTCGAAGCGGTTCCTAGTGTAACGGATACTATGTTAGTGAATCGACACCTAAATCGGAAGATCGGGTAGAATGAGGTCTCGTAAATCAAATGAGTATTGGAACTCATGTGATATGGTTTAACAAAGCCTACATTCTAAATCGGAACCTATCCTAAGTGCTTACGACTCATTAAGGTAGCTTATGCTACTTAAACGCGTCGTTCGCGCAAAAGCGCGTTCGGACCGCCTAACTAGTCCTATGACAAGTATTATATGCCTTAACATATCTAATTTTGTTATATAATCAGTTTAGATGTCAAAACATGTGTTACATATGCTTAAAATGAAATTATGCGCAAAAAGGGCATTTTGGTCATTTTCCTAAGGCATATAAACTACCTATCACACAACTAACTAAACGAAGTGACCATAAGGTATAACCTCGGAAGGTTATTCCCTATACAACTATGGTCACAAAATATATTTGGTCGGATCCTAATGATCGACCAAACGGGTCGGGTTCGAAAGTCTAAGCGGTTGTTTAGACCGCTTATCTTACGACCCTATATAAGCACTAAACTAAAAGTGACGAGTTAAACATGTTAAAACATGTTTAACTAAGTTAGAAAACAGGTTTTGATATCAAAACAAAGTGTTTTGATACCCGAAGATAGTTTCGTTGCAAAATATGCATAAACGCGTATTTTGACCTAAACTATGACTCGTCACTACGCCTAATCAACGTGATAATCAGAAGGTATAGTCACAAGGGACTATAACCATCGTGATTACGCTCACGTTGCAAAGATCAAACGAACTTTGTGTTGACCAAAGACTGGTCAAAGTAGAAAGTCAAACACTGTTTGACTTTTATGCTTGAAAAGCAATAAAAGCATGAAAGAAACTTACAAGAGGTCCAAGAAATGAAGACTTTGATCCAAAATGCTCAGGTATGAAGTTTTGAACTTCAACTTAGAGCAATTCAGACCAAAAGTGTGAGGAATTAGTGAAATCAAGTTGGGTATTTATAGGATTTCAAGAACCGTTAGAATCGTTTCTCGTAATTCGTGCTTTAATCTAGACCTTACATGTGTGGCACACTGATTTACAATACTAGGGGACCTTAAAACAAGCTAATGGTATTGCAAAACAAGGATCAAAACCATCAAATTCAGCCAAAATGACCAGATTCATAGTTTCTGTCTGACATGATGTCGAGCCCCGCGTAAGAATGCACCTCAGTCTACGCGGCCCGTGAGGGCATCTTTGACAGATTGTCAAAAATAGTCCTTGCAAGTCCAGAACTTGGTTTTTGATGCATTTTCGACACGTTTAAGCCTCGTTAACCCCATTTCAAAGCTCTAAAATGAAGTTAAATTATAGGGAACTTAAAATATGCTCAAAAAAATTTCGGATGTCGGTTCGTTTGGACGTATGGTTGCGTTATTCGATTAATTACGACGGAAGTCGTAACGAACGCGAAATCGATCCAAATTACGCGACGAGTGAAATTTTAGCTTTCCAAACACTAAATTAAAATATTTTAATGATTAAATTTTTTTTTGGATGTACGGATATGTTCAGAAAGTAAGCTATGCGCGTAAATGCAAACTTATGCACTTGTTGACGCTTTTAGTCCCTATTGATCAAATAAGCATATTTTCGCATAAGGAACCCCTCAAAGCCTATTTCTAAGCTATGTAAAGGATATTTAGGGTACGTTTAGCTTATGATCAAGTTCCAGAATGTTCGTTACTATACGAATCAGCAGACTTTCGCAGTTTGACGTAAGTAGTCCCTGAGAGTGAATAAACTTGCTTTTGACACACCAAAGCCTTCAAAACCTATTTCTAAGTTATATAAAAGTTATTTAAGGTATGTTAAGCCTATGTCACTGTTCCGGAGTCTTTGCTGCATTAAAATGATTAAGTTTACGTATCAGTTCGCGTATAACTTTCCAGAAAGCGATTTAAAGCTTGAAATTGAACTAGAATCAAGACGTGAAATTGTCAAACACAAATAAACAAAATTTTGAGATCAAAACACATTGTTTCTTTGATAAAAGATTGTGTCCTACATCGTGTGGTGTATACGGAGTACAAGTGTCACAAGTATGCTTAAAGATGATTACGCAAAACGGGATTTTGGATTTTCGTGGGTAGTCTTAAACTTGAAGGTTACCAATTTGGTAATTTGAAGTTTCTTTCAATTTCCGGTTGGGTTTTTGAAGATCAGAGGATCAAGCAGGAGGAATGCGATGGAGATGAATAGTAAATCAAAAACCGAACGCGGAGATGGTTAATGCCGAAACAGAGAAGAGAAATTGATTCGTTTCAAGATGATGATTATTCGTGAAGATTGAAATATAACAAATCAGAGGAGGTCGGGAACCGTGCAAACAAAGACCTGAAGATTAATTTCAGGGGGAATTTGTGCATAACGAAGATAATGCAAGCTCGAATCAACAATCAAGATGGAATCAATTGAAGAATTCAAGATGCCTGATTGAAGTTGCAGAATATTCAAAACACGGCTCTCGTTTTCAAAGATCAAGATTCAAAAGTGACGGCCAAGGGGGAATCTGTTGGTGCATATTTTGTATCCCCGCCACTGTGCGAATAGGCTAGATCGAGCGTGTGTTGAATATTGTACTGATTAGTGTGAAAACGGACCGGAACGTATGTGTTGAGGGCCTTTCGCACGAAAGAGTCTTTCGTGCGAAAGGACCCAATTGCCTATTCGCACGAAAGGAGCCCATTTGTGCCCTTTCGTGCGAGAGAACCCTGTCGTCCCTGGTGCATTTGTGCGAATGGCACCATTCGTCCTAATTGTTTTGGACGAATGGGCTTGCCTATATATATGGGACTTGGGTTCTCTCATTTACAAGTTTTGGAGTACCCAGAGGGGAAACGCTGGCGAAACTTCTTTAGAATTTCGCCAGCTTGTAAAAGATTTAAACTCTTTCCCTACGAATGAAGCCTTCATGTTATGGCTAACTATTCTGCTTCTATTCCTTTCTTATCAATAAGATTCTACCGAATCAGTTCTATCGGGGCCAAAACTCCGTTTATTCCTATTGGATCTTGGAATCTTAGTTGTTTATGTAATTCACGCAAGTCCTACATGTATCTAGCAAATAACACACGTATAAGTTGTCACAATATATTTTACCGTGTGGTTTTCATGCACATATTCATAATATAACCTACGACATGACATACGCTATTTATACAATCACTAAGCAAGTGCGGACACCAAAAATAGCAAGTTTGACTCTTATACGCTTTATAAATCATGCATAGCAAAATCACTGAAATTTAGCTGCTTTAGGAAGCTCGTTTACCAAACCTACGATGTTGCAAAAATTATGATCTTTTTATGGGATGTACGACTCGGTGGGGTTGTCCGTATGTTAAAATTTTGTGGCCTAACTCTTTATCGAAAAATTTATAAAAATCTTTCACTATGTAGTGGCCAGATTCGTCACTTTCTGACTGCAGCTTACAGAAAAAAAAAATTTTAATCCTATATTACCCGATTGACCCGATTTTACTTAGAGATTCGTACCGACACCTAAGACTATCTGCTGTACAAATTTCATGACCAAACTCCAAGTATTCACCGAGATATGACGTAAAACAAAACACATAAAATTCTGCAGAAAAAATGCAACTTTGACGTATAACTGTTGGATAACTTACTGTTTTTGTTACCCGATCCCGCAAACGTTTTTCTAGTGAACCCACGACATATAAACATTAATCACAACAGATTATAAGTTGTATATATCATTTGTTTCATGCTCAAACATCAAGGATATAAACCCTAATCCATATACATATGCCTATACAAACATATTCGATCATACTACGCATCATTCTTGATTTTCGTGAACACTAGACCACACCTTATCATCATAACACATCAACGTCATTATTTAAACATAATCACAACCATGTATTTAAAAGAAACTTTAAACGAAAAAAATAATAAACACTAACTGAGAGAGAGGGAGAACGAGAACGAGAGGGAGAGCGAGAGAGAGCACCGAGAGGTGAGAGGGTCACGATCGGGGGGGGGGGGTGCCGTCGATCGCTGAGAGAGAGGAGAGGAGAGAGCTAGGCTTTTTTTATTGACAACCGTACACACATACATGCGTGCGTAAAGTCAAAAGGGGAGGTTAGGCTTGGGCGAGGTGTTTGGGCCGAGATCAAAGAAGAGATGGAGGTGGTGGTTGGGTTTGTGTGGGCCGCAAGAGGAGAGAAGGAAGTGGGGTTTGGGCCGGCGGTGTAACGGGCCGTGGGTAGTGGGTTGGGTCATGCCAATGGTTTAGGTTTCGAGTCGTTAGCTTCGTGTACCAAAAGGAACACGTATGCATGTAATACTAACTAGTTAGTTTGGATAATTATTTAACTTGTAACGTAAAAAAGTGACGTGTGACAAAACATAAAACATAATGACAAGTAATGAGCATAAAATTAGATATGCAAAACGAAGGGCGCTAACCTCAGAAGTACGGGTTGTCACATAAAATACTGTATTCCAAATCACGTAATTATGTAGTTATGTGCTAAGTATTCAAAATCACGTAATCACATAATGGCTATGCAAAATCACGTAGTCATATGCTGGATATTCAAACTCACGTAATGGGTATTCGAAATCATGTAATTATTTTTAGAAAATTAACGTATGAAAAACTTATATTCGTTCGAAAATCGAGGGGGGAACTCAAATGAAAATGACTAGAATATCATTTTCTATTTATTTCTTCAATTGTTATAATTACGAAAATGTCATGACTCAAGTTCAATGTTTGTGCTTGTTACCTAGCCTTGGTACAATTTCTTTATCTTGTACAAGATCTGCAATCTATCTATTTATCCGAATGTTGATAACTTTTTGATTACTTTTCTCTTTTTAATCGAAACTTAATGGGGTTAGGCCACACGGGGTGGTCCGTTATACCACCCCGATCACGCGTTAAAAACGAACGGAACACCGCCGCCGGCACCAAATCAACGCGTTATTTTTTGAACGCGTTAAACATATCACGCGTTGAAATTGGCTTTCATACTTGACGAACCTTTCACTAATCCGACGAACCTTCATGTTGGACGAACCTTCAAGTTGGGCTTCATGTTGGGCTTTTTGGTTTAATGAAATTTTTAAGTTTATTTTTTAAGATGACTATGTAATTTATTTTTTCATACTTGACGAACCTTTGACTATGTAATTTATTTTTTAAGTTTAATGAAATTTTTAATTTTAGTGTTTTATTGGTAATTTCTAATTTTAAAATGAAAATTAAAAAAATTTGGGAGTGATAGAATTCCATCACTAGTGATACCACCCCGCCTACATTTCTATCACTAGTGATAGAATATTGGGTGATGACATGGCATGATTTGATTGGATAGTGGGAGTGATAGAAACTATCACTAGTGAACCACCCCTCCTCCCCTTAGATAAACCTCAAACTACAAATTTAAATTTATATATTAATTTGAAAAGAATATAAACTATGCATAATACTTCTGCTTAGAATGTAATCAGTAATTTGTTTTATAAACTGAACCCATGTTAACCGATTTTGCACACCTTTTTATTATAATCTCGGGTGGGGTTATTGTAAAAAAAGATGTGTTTTGTGAGAACCGTAAGACGGAATCTACATCCTTGGATCTAGAATCCAATGATTGAGATATAATGACAAAATTGTAAATAGTGTTTGCTATTAAACTAATTAATTTTCTAGATCAAAGGTAAAAATTTAGTATGTTTTAAATTCAGAAACTCACATGCAATGCACATGGAAGTTTCCCTCGTCTTTTTTAAATATCAATAACTTTTATACTAATTTAAAAAAAATACACCATAATAACGAGTGTTTTTATCTTTAATATGAGTATCATATTGCTATACTTATATAGAGAAAAAAAATTACGTTTCGATCGGATGTTTTAGTCCATGGTGTTTTGTCTATGTTCATACAATGGTGTTTTGATTGTATTGTGATTCAAGGCGTAATGTTTTAAACATCTGGATCACAATGTATTGTGATTCAAGTTATGATGTTTTAACATCTGTAATGATTGTATTGCTATTCAAATCATGGTGTTTTAACACCATCCGATGATGATTGTATTGTTACTCCAAATGACTTGAATATCAATACAATATTTTCAGATGTTAAAATACCATGACTGTATTACGATTTAAGACGTGGTGTTTTTAAAATCTATATGGTGCTTTATACCTGCAAAATAACTCCTAAAGCGGTTACAATCATTCCAGAAAATTTATCTTCTAAAATAACTTCAAAAGCGGTTACAATCTTTTTTATAATTAAATTGATTTTTTGAACTTAATTACCATATTACCATTAATCCATAAAATTAAATAATGTCACGTGTTGTCTCAATAATATTTGTCACACTTCTCACAAACTTCATCTTTTTTACATAACCCGAACCCTATAATCCCTAAATAATGTTGTTATATAATGTTAACTAACACTTAATTTTGTAGACAACGTTTATAAACATTGTTTTTTAACCCCAGGGCAAAAAGAGAGACATTGTGCATCATTGCATGAATTTATGCAAGTTATCTCATGACAAAAGTATTGATAAGAAAGCAACAGATAATCCGTATTAATACTCATCCTCTTAGCATGAATTTACTTTTTGACATTGTATGGATAGTTCTACTATTCGTATTTCAAACTTATCCATTGAATACCACAAAAGCCTATGGAGACCGAAAAAACCGTAGCAAAGGCTTTATACGAAGGAAATTGGCCGTCGGTGCAATAGTTAAAATGCTACTTTTTTTTTTCCAACGGATATAAGTGATCATGAATTTTGTCAAAAAATATGTGAGAAAGGTACGATTTTTGCAAAATATGTTATTTGTGACGGATGTTAAAAACCATAAATTTTGTGGCAAATGGGTTTTTTTTTTTTTTTTTTTGTTAGTGTTCTTTAAAAGGAACGAAGCGAGTAGCCATGTCTAATTAACTTTTATTATTATATCTTATACTTATACTTGTAACTTTTAAAATGTATAGGTTTAGATACAATTCAAAACGTATACGCATGCAATATCTGAAAATTTTGAACACGTATTATACAAATTTATACACCGGTGCTTAGATATAGTCCACAAGAAAACTGTCATTCAAAAAGAAAAATAAAGAGAAGATGCCATCATTTAAAATTGTCAAAATGCTTATACCAAATCTAGTAAATAATTATCACAAACTGTGTAATAGTCGATTAGTTTTTACACATACTTATAATGGCATTGAATGCAACGAATGTGACTTTAATTTGTGTGGTCTTAAGATAATGATTCCATTTGAATGACAAGCCACCGATTAGCAATAACAAATACAAAAAATTAGAAATTAATTAAATAATAACATACCAAAAGTCCTTTGTTGTTTTTTTTATCTCCTTTTATTTTCATAAAACATTTTTGGTAAAAAATACATATTAAAAATCAGTTTGTAGAAACCAGTTTAGCAAGGTCTTCTATGGGTAAGCTCGCTTGAAGCTGTGGCGCGTCTGGTGGTAACGTATATAATATGGTGTGGTCATGACTTAAATAACCATCACAAAATCCACGTCAGCGCTATGTTATCATACCCTCATCCATCAACGTAATCCACCATCATATATGGTGTGGATCATGACCACCACTATGATCTACTATCCTTCCACACCAATCAAAATCCTCTAATTAATTAAAAGGTCATGATTGCCATGGATAAAGCTATACGAACCACAGTGGTTTACATAGAGGGGCGATGTAGTAGTGGTTTCATAGTCCTACGTGGCAATCCATGACTCAAATCACCATCACATACCTAAGAAAATACAAATAAGTTAAATTATTGGTAGATTAAATTTGAACTTGCAATCACTTAATCCACTACCACGGCATTGCAAACACGTAAAAATTAAAAGAAAAGAAGTAAGGTAAATTTTTTTAATTGACATCATTGATCCGTCTAAAATAACTGAACTTTTAGATAAAAAAAAAATCTATTTGGTCGTCGTTGGGTTAGGCCACTTTACAACGGATACTCCGTTGGTGATCTATTAAAAGTAAACTTTCGAATAAGATTACCTTTTACGCTTTTAAGTTATTATTATGAGATAACAAATGGTTAGTAATATAGTATTTTATAGGGGATATTCTGTTGCTAATCCATCACAAACGTTAAAAGAAATATTTTGATTCAAATTAGGTAATCATTGTTACACAGGACTGAGAAACATAATGGGATGACCATTGTTAGAGGATGAAAGAAATGGTGTTTGGATGATGAATAGAATCATCTATTAAGGGTCTGTTTGGTATGGGGTAATGGAATGGACGAATGAATGGAATGGACGAATGAATGGAATGGACGAGGTAATGGAATGGACGAGGTAATGGAATGGACGAGGGAATGCAATAGATCATTACCATTCCATGTCTTGTTTGGTTACCATATGTGAATGGAATGAGTTATTATTGTGTATTGTTCGGTTGGCAAGAAAACGGAGTAATAAAATCAGCGGTGAGTGGTGGTGGTGGTGGTCGGTGGTAGTGATTGTGGGTGGTTATAGGTGGCGGTGGTGGGTGTCGGCGGTGGCGATGGGTGGTGGTGGTGGCGGCGAGTGGCGGTGGTGGTGGCGTCGACAATGGTGGTGGGCGGCGGTGTCGTCGGTGGTGGGTGGTGGTGGGTTGTGTCGGCGGCGGTTGGTGGTGTCGGTGGTGATGGCGTCGACGATGGTGGTGGGCGGCGGCGACGAGTGTCGTTAGCGGTTGGTCGCAGCTGTGGGTGATAACGGTGGCGAGTGGGTGGCGGCGGTGGCTGTCTGGGTGAGGTGGTGGCGGGTGGCGGCGTTGGCGTCGGGGGTGGGTGGTGGTGGGTTGTGGCAAAGGTGGTGGGTTGGGGTGTTGTTGATGAATGGTGCAAGAGGGGATGGAATGGAAAAAAAACATGGGGGGTGGAAGGAATGATTTTGAGGGAATGGAATGCATTTTGGAATGGGTGATTCCATTCCATTGACCAACCAAACAACCTTTTCTTCATTCCCTCGTAATCATCCATTCCATTCCACCTCTCATTCCTGCATACCAAACACTACCTAAGTTATCCATTTCATTCCCTCTAAAATACCGTAAGGGGGAGTTTTGTTCGCAAAATAATTTGGAATTGAAATTACAACTTGTATAGGAATTAAAATTTGAAGGAATTGGATTTGCAATTTAAACATTCCAATTGGAATTGTAAATTGTTGGAATTGGAATCTTAATTCCATTTTTGTTGTGTTTGGTTGTCAACTAAATTGGAATCCATCACCCCGACACCCACAACCACCAGTTCGGGTCGAAATGGTACGGGTCGAAACGGTTCGAGTTGAAACGGTTCGAGTCGAAACGGTTTGGGTCGAAGCGGTTCAATTCGAAACGGTACTGGTCAAAACGGTTCGCGTCGAAACGATACGGGTCGAAAGGGTACAGGTAGAAACTGTTCGCGTCGAAACGGTTCGATTCGAAACCGTTCGCGTCGAAACGTTACGGGTCGAAACCGTTCGCGTCGAAACGGTACGAGTCGAAACTGTTCGCGTCGAAACGGTACGGGTCGAAACGATTCGCATCGAAATGGTACTGGTCGAAATGGATCGGATCGAAACCAGTATGGGTCAAAACGGCGCGGGTCGAAACGGTCGAAGATTCCAATGAATTTACTTTAACTCCTTCACATATAGGAAGGATTTTGAATTCCTTTAGTTAAATGAATTTGAAGGAATTCATGCCTAATTCTATTTCCAATTCCATTGTCAACTAAACACATGAAGATTGGAATTATGATTCCAATTCCATCAAATTCTGTGAACCAAACATCTTAAGAGATGTAATTCAAATTCCAATTCCCTTAAATTCCATTGAATTCCTGCAAACCAAACGCCCCCTAAATTCATTCCATCTACCCCATTGTTTTTTATTCCATTCTATTCCCTCTAAAAAGTAAAAAACACGTCAAATTCATTCTACCCACCCCTTGTTTTTTTTACATTTCATTCTCTTTTTCACCCTACATCACATCCACCACCCTCCTACAACCACCACCACCGCCGCCGCACCTACCATCACTACCACCACCCCCCCCCCCCCCCGCCCACTACTACCACCCACCATCACATTGTCGCCACCCACCACCGCCACCTCAACCAACCACCATCACCGCCATCGTCCCCCCCCCCCCAAACATCGCCACCACCCATCACCGCCATCCAGGAGCCCCCCACCCCCACCATCCAGGACCCTCGCCACCCCCACCACCCTGCCACCCACCACCACCGTTACTCTCCACCCACTACCATCACCACTCCCACTTATCACCAATTCAATTTTATTCCTTTGTCTTTTCTTGCCCATCAAACAACACAAAGCAATGATTCATTCCATTCTTACCTCATAACCAAACAAAACACCAGAATGATTATGTTCAATTTCATTCCTTCATCCATTTCATTACATCGTCAATTCTATCACTTCATCCATTCCATTACCTTATATCAAACAGACTTATGTTTTTTTTTGTGAGGTAAAAATTTTCACACCCCGACCGCGTTAAAACAACAAAACCGCGGCGGAAACGTCGGGGAGTGTCGTAACAGAATCATTGTTTCACAACACATGGATTAAAGTTTTGTTTTATTGAATTATTAAGTGTTTAACATTGTCTTAAAAGTAAAACAAACAAGTTCCACATATTGTCTTTCTTGTTATTAAGTCACTAAGGCCTCGTCCATTCCTATGTGAGCACGCATCATAATCATCAACAACATCATCAAACAACGACACCTGAAACATATGTGAAAATAAAGTCAGCATAAAAATGCTGCGAGCACATAGGTTTTGTGTGTGTGTCAAATTCATGGCTTGTACAAGTATTGCAACACCTCGTACGACTACTAGAGTCGATAATTGAAAACATTGTTTTGAAAAGTGTTTTGTATTGCAATATGATTAACCAACTTAAAACAAGCTGATTATAGTTTATAAAACCTTGTTGCCATGAATCTTGACCCAAAACATTTGTTTTTGTAAACCAAGTTGTTAATCGTTGTTGTAACGAAACTCGTATGGTTTATATCATTTAGTAAACATCGTTGCGTGTCATCGTTTGAAATCAATCGTTTAAGTGAACTAAATAACGCCACGGAATGTAATATGATAAAAGCACTTATATATAAGAAGTACCAGCGGCATATCTACCATGCTTTTATCACATTACACCCGTCCCGTTATCTATTCACATACCAAAAACCAATCGTTCAATTGTACTCGTTCTCAATCGTTTGTTTTATCAAAACCAATCGTTCAATTTGTTTAACTCGTTCAAATCATTCAAATCGTTCATGTTTTAATTGTGAAAACTAACTTTTGGTCGTCTCATTGAACACATTCAAACCTGTGTGACTCGTCCATCGTTCAACTCGTATTAACAAACCACCAAAGGGTTATTTAACATTCAGCTGGTTATGTCGTTACCCACATTACCCCATAACCATGGAATAGTTCGATAATGGAATTTGTCAGATCCTATGGTACCATAACATACTACTGGTCAGCTTGATCATAGTTAATGAATGCCATTCGATTGTCTTTCGACCAACGCCCCAACAAGTTCGTTCACATTATTGAAATCGTTGTGTTTAATATAAACCATAGTATTTGTTTTGAAAACTCGAAATCGTTTAGCACATATGAATCACCCCAAAACAATTGAAAGCACTAAAATAGGAGAACTATGTACTCACTTGAGATTGCAAAGTATCCTCGATTAAGTGAACTAACAAGCTCGGGTAAATCAAGGAATTCAAGTGGCACCTAGTAATCGGATCACTATGTTAATAAATCGGCACCTAAATCGGGTGATCGGGTAGAATGAGGTCTCGTAAACCAAATGAGTATTGGAACTCATGTGATATGGTTTAACAAAGCCTACATTCTAATTCGGAACCTACCCTAAATGCTTATGACCCGTTAAAGTAGTCTACACTACTTTAACGCGTCATTTGCGCAAATGCACATTCGAATAGCCTATCTAGTCCTATGACAAGTATTATATGCCCTAACATGTTTAATATTGTTGCATAATCAGTTTAAGTGTCAAAATTTAAGTTACTGATGTGCTACAAGTAGTTCAATAAAAATCAACTAAAATTAACCAAAATATAGACTCAAAGTAATAACCTAGACTCTCTAAACTTGACTAAATTACTTATTGGCAAGTGAACCGGTCGACTCTAGTAAAGCAAAGTAAGTCCGGATGTCGAACCCACGAGACTCTAATAAACTATGCTAAAGACTTTATTTAGACTGACTCTGACACGAACTTAACTATTTTTGTGTTTTGAGGGGGGGGGGGGTTACTAAAATCCTAGAATTGAAATTAAAGTAAAGCTAAACTACGACACGAATAAGAACAAAGGTTTGATTCAATAGAGATTAACGATTACCTAGGCTTGAATCCAGTTTAACTAGGAATGGATTTCTAACGGTACTATTGTGGTATGGAACCGGGATCTTTATGTACTAAACCCTAAGAAATCTTTACTAAGACCTCCCGACCCTTCTCAGGAAGAAACCTGTGAGACTCTACAAGGCTATTACGAACACCGGTTGTTAGACTTCCTCTCAGTCCTCTAACATCTCTAAAAGTGCCCTAATATGACAATCTACCTCTCAGCGCGAAAGTCTAAGGCAACTCTAGATTCTAACTTGGTTTAATAGACACAGGTGTGATTAGGGAACTAAGACCGACTTCTCTCAAAATCTATCTTAGATATATATCAAATTGAGACCTACTAACAAACTCGAGCCTCTCAACGACAAGTTAAGCAGAATATTTAGTTCTAATTGTATTTTAATTACTGTTTCTAGGGCTATCGGCCGATTTACCCAAAGATTACCCTAACCCGCAAAGATACGAACAATCAACACAAACTCATTATATGAAAGACATCCATCAAAGTTTATGTGAAAAAACAAATAATCAACAATCAAATCTAAATACGCATATGTACCAAATTAGAGATTCTAAAGTTCTTTACTTTCAAAGATTAATCCATACACAAACAATAGAAAACTGTTAAAAAATCCAAACTTCATTAAACTTTCATCTATCCTAGGTAGTAACATTGGAGCATAGAATTAGGTTTAATTTGATGAATTTTGATGTTTTTGGGATGGGGGTTTTAAAGATGGGGATTGGTGATAAACAAGACGTCGCGTATACCCTGTACGCGACATATACGACACTCTAATTTTTTATTGTTATTATTTATAATACGTATACATATATCGTGTTATTATTATTATTATTATTATTATTATTATTATTTTTGTTATTATTATTATTAGTTTGAAAATGACATAGTATTTTTTTGTATTTTTTGTAATACATATACATATACCGCATTAAATATTATTACTATTATTATTATTATTATTATTATTATACATATACGTATACCTATACCGTATCTTTTTTGCAGGATGATGATGGACGACGAGATAGGCGACCAGATCGACGCTTACGCAACAGCACCCGTAGGGTTAGTCGCCGCCGGTGGATCCTTTACATGGTCACCCGTACTTGTAGTTTTCTAGTGGTACCAGTACCTCCGCTCATTGCACGAAGCTTAGGAGGATGCACATCGGACAACATCTAGTGGTCAACTATGACGCACTTGAGACAATAGGTAAGACGGCTATAGCCCGTGAGTTCCTTCCACTGTTATCGCCGTGGGACAGACTTTTTGAGTTATCGTACATGTCTTCTTATAGGGAGCTACTGGTCGAGTTCTTACCGTCGTTCTACTTTCACTCTCCCCAAGCCGACCAGCCTGTGCAGCCATAGGTTCATCCCCCTGATACGTGGTCAAAAGTCCGATGTTTATCTGTATTTAAGTTTGTGTTTTTACATGAATTTGAGTCCCGAATAATCTACTTTGATTTGGTTTACGTTTTACAGGTCTAATGGAGTTTAAGGAGCAGTTTAAGAGCTTTACAGAACATTGGGATGTAGCTAGGAGCAACCGGGTGTGAAAAAAGAAGAAAACGGGCGAAAACCAGCTTGTCGACTCGGCTACGCGGGTTTCTTGAGTCGCCTACGGAAGTTGAGTCGGCAACGTGGGTTTTTTTTGTCGCCGAAGCACCAAGTCAACCAGAAACATGCGTAGGCAGAAACCCATGGCATCAGAGTCACTAGCCATGTCGCTGATGTAAAGATGCCGCGTCGCATACGCGGTGTCCGAAATTTTTGCCATTTTTGTTGCAATTGACCAGTTTGACCAAGGACTTTTTGGGTTTTAATGATTGGGAATGTGTGAAAAGATCATTATTGAGTTCTTGGAGCCTAAAACACCTTTGATAACCTCTCTCATTAATATTCCATCTCCATGATCGATCTTGTTCATAATCATCAACCATAATCTCTATTACCAAACATCATCCAATCCAATCATCACACCAATCATTCACAAACCATCATATAAACCCTAACCCTATTCGGTCATCCATCACTTTCAAGATTCAAGATCAAAGTATGATGTATCAGTTTGCGTGTTTCTCATCCGGTGTTCGTGTTTCATCAACCATGAGCGGCTAATTCTTTCGGGTTTCCCCTCGGTGTAGATTTTTGTAAGATTTCTAGGGTTTTGTGGCACCCAACAGATTTCACAATCCTGTTTTACGTGGTGCAGTTATCTGGATGCTTGGTGATGGTGTGTAATGCTTGATTATTATTTGTGTAGTATTACATATAGTTTAATTAGAGTTTCTATCGCTTCACTCTTATGTGCTTACTTGTCAAATTTCGGGACGACATTTCTTTCAAGTTGGGGATGATGTGACAACCCGAACTTCCAAGGTTAGTTTCGTAATTCTGACCTTTATTATTTTTCGTCCACGTTCATGACTGTGTTAAGCTTGTTACACGTAAATGTAATCCCGTGCGGCTGTGTGCGTAGTTTGGACTATTATATGTGTTTGACATTGCCATTGGGCCGCGAGGGTGTTGAACCGCGCACATGTTTGGACTCTTAAACATCCTCGGCCCAGTATCTTAGGAGCCTAAACATGAAATAAAAACCCAAGTGGGCTTAGCGGCCCTTGTTCTATTTTATTATGACTCTGTGAACTACATCGAGCACAAGTTTGAGAACCGAACATATGTGTGTGCCATATTCATGATTGGGCCTGTAAAGCCCAAGTAGATCTTTAGATTGGGGCCGGCTAGGGGTTAGCATATATACATACACAAGTCACGTAAACATGATAACACAACTTTACTCAAACCCTAGCACATCCTCTATCTATCCATCTGTCTTCAGTGATTAATAGTGGACGCACCCCCCATCGTGAAGCTGTACGTTGTGTTCATCTAGTACCTTGACTCGTTCGGTTAGTGTAACCTCTTTATATTTTGAATCGAGTCCTTTTTTCATGCATGCATAATTGTATCGATGGTTATGACTGATTATGTTGTATTTGATGTCATGTGTGTTAGTTAATTGCAAGATAATGGGTTTCTTGGTGATTAGTTATGTAGTTATGAAATTTGTTATGAGAATAGTCATGGGATACCATGACTTAGGCTTGAATTAGGGTATCACTTGCAAGCTGATTGAACATGAATGAGTCTTTAATATGTGGTAATCGGCTGAATTAATGTCTATACCTTGACTAGGGGTTGCCAGCAAGACATGAATGTAATCGGCCATGAAACATGATTGTTGTTTGATTATATTTTTGGTACATGATAAGGATGTTTATATGATGAATTGTAATATGCCATTCATGATTATCTGTTAGATTTACATATGCCTTTATTGAATGATGAATTGATTGAATTGATTGCTTAATACACTATGTAACCTATAAATGATAAATAAGATTGTGGATTGTTATTTGTTATTAAATGGGCCGCACACAATTGTTGAACACACATATTTAATTTAGTCTAGTAAATCTGGGCCACACAATGTTGTTAAATCACTGATTAAATGGGCTTCAACTTTTAATTGGAATGCAGTAGTGAGCCGAGGCGGGTTAGATGCTTGGGCTGGACTCGGGCCGAGCAGCCCAAGTGTTGGCATTGTTTGTTGGGCCGGATACATTGGATAAGACTTATTTCCTTTGGGCCGATAGTAGCTTGATTAATGAATTCTTATACAGTATGCTTACTGATTAAAATGGTGTACGGGTTGAAGAATGTCATTACTTGTATGTTGTGTGCGTCATTATGATGAATGAACCCGTAATGTGGAAAATACGTATGACCCGAATATGCGTTATAACTGGTGTGATATTATGTGCCAAGCTTGTTCATTACTTGCATAATAAAGATATGTGATTTATGTGTGTAAAGTAACTGACTGGCATTGGAACCATACTAGGATTGGATTGATCAAACTATGAACACATACTTTAATCTTACCGAGCAAACCGAGGTGAGTTCACACTTTTATAAGGCATGGGATTCCCGGTGGGTTGGGAATGGGTTAAGAAACTAAAACGAAACCTACATATTCACCTCTAACAGAATATGTACCTCCGTCGTCGGTTGGGAAGGACGACTACATTTAACCTACGTATTCTCGGTTGGGTAGAGTACGTACCTCCGTCCTCGGTTGGGAAGGATGACAACATATAACTTACTAGACAAAACTCTATCATGAAGTCCCTCATTTTTATATCGAGTTAATCGCCGGGCCAATGGCGAGCTGGTCATTAGTTGATAGCGCTATTAGGGTTGACAAGCCTCACACCGTGCCGGTAGGACGGGCGTGTACTAATGGATATGGGCACTTAGTCAATGATGATAGACATTGACGTAGGGCACAACTTCCTCAGTCAGTTGTCGATATGGTAACAGTCTAGTGGTTTACAACATGGGGTAGCCCCCACAGCACATGGTTTGGGAATCAAGGAACTGATTAACTACTGGTTTTCAAATGAACTTATGGTTTTTGAAACAACTTTAAAATGGACAACCAACTGTGAACTCGCTCAACTTTGTTGTTGATTCATTGTTACATGCCTTGCAGGCCTTTAGGTGCATATCGTTGGAACTTTCTGTCTGGGAGGCTGGAGTGGTCATGGGTCGAGATGCATGGGATCGCAACACAAGACTAATGGTTTTTACATGTGGTTTATAAACTCTTAACGAATGAATTATGCTTCCGCTGTATACGGTGAATTAGTTGTAACGTGTAACACTTAATGTTAATAAATGAAAGCTTTATTTAAATATACCTATGAGTTCAATGTAATTGGTGGCTAGATCCTGGTACGTCACACGCCTCGCGGGGGTTTCCGCATGTGGTATTTTGGGGGTGTGACAGATTGGTATCAGAGCCATTGGTTATAGTGAACTTGGTTTTAAAAAAAAAGGAAAAAAAAACATTTTTGTAAAACCAGACTATAACCGAATAGTTCTGAAAACGTGAATACGACCATGACACTCAGCTCCAGATTGCAAGGTTCGTCTCTCGTACACTCATTGTACTGCATAACTAGTGAACACTTACATATGATATTGCATGTGATTGCACGTTTAGCACAACAGTATGAATTCATGTATTACTTGCATGTGTTATGTGACTGATAGGGTTGTATTTCCCTAAACCTTCATGACTTGCGCTTCGTGATGCTCTTTGTTTGCTACTCGAGTTCGAGGAACCATTTGACATGAGTTAAGAGGAGCTGAGGTGAGCATGCAAATCACAATATTATTGTGGGTGCACACATAATAATAATGTGGGGTGCATGCGAGTCCCAGTGAGCCTTAGCAAGTGGAAAAGGGGTTCCGTTCGGTTATTTGACCGATGTGAAACATAACAAACCTATAGGGGTCATAGCAGTGATTGTCCCCTACTCGAACGTGAACTTTTCATTCCTCTATGGATCCTTTCGAATCTCGATGCTATCGAGTATTACCTGAACACCCATCTGAACACTTAGCGAACCGTGTAGAAGGTTAGGTGCTTATACGAACGTCCCTGAGTTGGATGTCGCAGCGTCGGATGATTGATCGATACCTTTCTTATTCTTCTTCGTTTGCTATAACTCATGTATTGACATCTTAGACCCCGAAGTGTGATCACTTCTGCAATGCCCTCGTAACAGACCGTGTATTACTCAAACAACTTGCAACATCGATGAACAGGGGGATGAGCGTAGTACTTTGCCGACCTCAGCACCGGCAACGAGCACCAGCGAATTGGTTTCAATCGAATCCTTAACCCTTGTCAGTGACTCATGGGAGTCAACTCTTACGAATCAATTGGGACATAAGCAATGACAATCGACTACAACGTGGAATGTGTAACTGCCAACACAGTGAGTAGTGCTTTAGGACGTAGCTCAGGATGTGAAAGGATGGACTTGGATGGTAAAGAACTGTAGGGCTTCGTTTCGAGCAACGACATTGGGAGCAGTAGTCACAGTGAGAACAAGGTATTCGTAACCCTAGCCTACAGTATGGAATTAAAGGTACCTACATCATGGATTGGTCGTGGTTAAGTTAAGAGGACAACGACCAAAGGAACAACAACAGTACTTGAAATCCTTGTAATGAAAACAGCAACACTGGAAATGATGCTCATGGAAGGGCATTTAGGATTGGCGTGGGCGACGCCAGGATTGTAATAACATGGTGGCATACACGTCCTAGGTAACGAATCACTTCGTCTCTATTCTATATAACCCTGATGTTTCTTGAAACCCAACCTGTTGTGGAATCGACTGATGGCATGACAATGAAAACCTCATATGATCGTTGGGATGCAAACTCGACCTTATGGAACAAGTGTTCGACATCGACCTTCCTTCTGTTGTTCTAAATAGATGTACCCTATGAGGAGATGATTCTGCGTATTCCTCTCCTTCGTGGAGGATTGTTATCTGTTCTAACATGTCAGAGTGGCGCAACGGTTAGCGTTGTTTCAGCAAGGAAAGCCAGGAGTGTCTATGGAGAGATTACCCCGCTATGTTAACAACTGTTATAGACGTAAGGTTAGGAAAAAGGGGATCGAGGATCCACCAGTTGTTCGTGATTACCCTCCATGTGCTGCCCATGGAACTTCCAGGATCATCTCTACAACGGTTAGGTAGGAACTCAGTTTGACCTCGCGCCAGAGGCAGCCCTGACTACACGCACTCTTACCATCTTGCACCAGGAGGGTTGCAAGAGCTGTCTAATCAACTGCAGGAATTGTTGAACAGGAGTTTTGTCGGACCTAGCCTTTTGCGTGGGGAGCCCAAGTTATATCCTTGAAGATAAGCCTTTTCGTATGTGTACTGATTTTCAAGAACTCAATAAGGTGACGGTTGAGAACCGTTTGCCACGACCATATATTGACAACCTGACGACCAGTTGCGGGGGTCGAGCTTCCATTTGAGGATTGAATAACAAACGAGCTATTGTCAGAAGGTAGTCTAAGGGGGAGAATGTGCCTGCAATGGCATACCAAGCGCAGTGCGGCCATTTCGACGTTGTATTCCAAGACCTTCGAGCTAATCATCACACCAGCAGCTGTATGGATCACATGAATCGACCATGCTTATTGACGACATGTTGAATCATTTCCAGGAGAAAGGAACATCATGGGCAGCTTGGTATCTTATTTGAGAGCTCCTGAAGGAGGAGCCACACCGCACGAAGTCTTGATAAATGTAACTTCTGAATGCGAGGGATACCTTTTTGGTCATATAATAAACGAAGTGGGAATATACGTGGATCTCGCTAAGACCCATTTTGGTTAGAAACTGATCGACACCAAAGATCCCTTCGAGGATACAGCAATTTCTTGGTCTCACTAGATGTAACACCCCGTGTTTCGAAAGTCAAAGTCAAAGTCAAGATTGAAGTCAAAGGAAGAAAAGATTGCTAATTGCGATCTATCTCTCCTTGCTCAATTCCTGTTTTGACTTCTTTGACTTGTAGTTAGTCTATTTTATTTTCGCTTTAGTTGTATTATGTGGAGTATCTATTAATAATCGCATATTAATCGCTATTTATCGCATGTTTAATCGCTTTATCGCTATCGCAACTCAAATTACGCATTTTGGTTATTGTATACGTGTGTGTGTGTGCCCTATGTGTTACTTGTGCATGTTTAAATTATGTTATGTGTGGTAATTAATAGAATCGCAATCGAACTCAATCGCAAATCGAATTGCAAACGCTAAACGAAGGAAAAATAGGATGATTGTATGTTAGATATAGTAGTTGGGATTAAAAGTAATTTGATAAGCAACTCCATCGCATCGCTCGCTCGAACCGCATCGCAACGCACTACACGCGAATCGAAACGGCAACACTCGTCGCGCCGAGCACTCGAACCAGGTGCCAGCCGGCCAGATTGCCATCCGACCGGGCTACCACCCGATCGAGGTGCCGTCTGAACGGCTGCCACCCGGGCGAGATACCATCCGACCGACCAGCCCTTTCCACTTTGGGAATCCTATAAATACCCCTTATCACTTTCATTCTTTCCACTTTTGGCAAGTGACGTCCGACCAGTGCTCCTACTCGCTTTTTCCATCGATTTCTCGCAATTCCGGTAAGATTTCGTCCTAAATCTTGTACTTCCTTAACCTACACGCACTCCTACACCTTTCTATCTTTTGAATCTTAACTTTTAACCGTGAAATCACTAGATTTGAGGTGTTTTAGGATGACGTCATCATGTGTTCTTGAAGAACTTCATGTTTTGGCCTCAATCCACCAAGAACAACTTAGATCTAACCGATTTCCACATAAATGAACAAAGATCTTTCATAGATCTAAACATATTCACAATGAAAAGGATTGAAAGATGGTTTTCCAACTTTCTTTCAACTCTTTTACACTCAATGCACTCAAACCCAATGAAACAGGACCTAATGTTGATCGTCTACTCATTCTTAGCGGTGTATCAGTGATAGATCCAAGTTCCATTTGAAAGATAGTGATTTTGGGTTTGGACACGAACAACCGCCTCAAACCGTGCACTAACGGACTAGGGTGATCCCTGTTCGGTCAGGTCATTGGGGACGAGATGGGGTTCCCAATGTTTAAACCAGTCACCACAACGTCTCGCTTATGTTACAACACTTCAAGGAAGATCAAGTAACAGCACGATCAAGTCATTGGGACGGGTTGGCATCCGACCGGACTACCGTCCGACCGGGTTGCCATCCGCTCGACCCACCGTCTGATCGGGTTGCATCTTGATTCCTTTAAAACTTAAACAATTTTCAACATGTTCAGTAACAGGGTTGCCACCCGGTCGGATGGACATCCGATCGAGTGACGGCCCTACTGTGGAATTGTTTTCACTGAAGTGCCAACCTATCGGATTGCCGTCCGATCGGACGACCGTCCGATCGACCGACCTGAAAGGTAGAGATACTTCAATGTTTTCAAAATACTACAACAAAAACTTCAAAAGTCAAGCCATCATACACAAACACATCCTTTTCAAAGGAAGAAACAATCCACTCGAACAGTCATCCGACCGGACTACCGTCCGAACAGATTGCCACCCGCACGACCGGCTGTCCGATCATACACAAACACATCCTTTTCAAGTATTCACGTATGTATCAAGTGTTCATGTATAAATCATGAACTTATGTATGCATCAAGTGTTAATGGGTTGCAAAGCCATTAACATGTGACACGACATAGGAAGTCACCAAACCATAGGCATTTTTCTGTAGTCGATTCACGACTGAGACACAAAAACACTACTCGGTACTAGTTGTCACCAAGAGTGGGGCTGCCCTGAAACCCATTAGATCTAACCTTTTGTTATGCGGTCTTAGTATGTACACGATTAATGGTGCTTATGGTACCCTATTCGTGACACGATTTCTCGTATCATTTCTCAAACGCATCATACTTGGTACTAGTTATCACCAAGCGTGCCTCTTGTTTCTGTATCATACCATTTATAAATATTGTCGTATTTGTAACATGTATTTCACCCCCGAAGTTATAAAACTGAAAACAGTTAAAAGAAAGGGGGAGCATGAACTCACTACTTTGCGTTCCTTGTGTCGTAAACTTCACCGGATTTGCTTAATTAACGTCGTGACCTATACGTGTTTTCTTAATGTTAGTCACTAGACTTGTATCGTGTCACACCCCGACCACGTAGAACATACAAAACGTGGCGGAAACATCGGGGAGTGTTGTAACAGAATTAATGTTTCACAACCATGGAAATTAAAGTTTCGCTTTATTGATTAAAAGTGTTACAATGTCTTAACAAACAAAGAAATACAACATAATTAACTAGTCTTGCATCTTTTATTTTCACTAAAGCCCAAGTCTGCCTATGTGTATCTTGATCATCTTATGCAACAGCTCCTGAAAAACACATGTGAAAATAGGTACGTCAGCATAAAAATGCCTGTGAGATACATAGGTTTTGTGAAAATAGGTTTCATGACTTATGTTTGAGAAAATGTTTAGTCATGAACCTTGTAATTTGCTTTGTCTTTGTAAATCATTTGAAAAACAATAAGTTCAGATGATATGTATAAATAAGAAAATAATGCATGGTTAAATGAGTAACCATGTAAAATGAGTTTGTAAAAGTTAAGTTGTTTGTAAAACAATGTATTGTGAAAGGTATGTTATTTGTATAAAATGTTATATGTATCAAACTGAAATGATTCAAATAACGCTACGATATATGTAATACCATACAAACACTTATATATAGGAAGTACCAGCGGCGTATCCACCATGCTTGTATCATATTACACACGCATCGTTACTTAATCACTTACTCAAACCACCAATGTAATAAGTCTATGTTTAAACCAATAGTCAAAAGTCCTTGTATAAACCATGTCAAATGTTTATAGTCCAAAAGTAGTCAAGTAATGTATAACCAAAATGATATGTATGGTAAGTAAAATTTAGACTACTTAAACCATAAGTAAAAATGTACAAAACAAAGTATTGAAGTAAAACTTGGTTTAAATCAAAGTTATGTTTTGTAAGATATATGCATGCTATACTGAATATGAACATTTATGCGGTATTGTGAAAATTCATACATCCAAGCCTTGAGACAGTTGGATAACTATGTAAAAGTGAGTTATCAAAAGAATATGTATTCGGATTCGGTCATTCCTTTCATCCCCTTTCCCTGGGATGTCCGGAACGGGATTTGTCAAGTCCTATGGTACCACTACCTACTAACGAACGACATGATCGGTGTTAATGAATGTATAGTATAGTTTAAACAAACCAAATGTCATACCAAAATGTAAGCATGTTTTATTAAGATAATGTACCTAGTATGCTAGAGTAAACATACAGGGTAGAGCTGTAAAACAATAATGTGTCCATATGTTACTGGAACATATGCAACAGAGATGCAGTACAAAACAATGTACTAAGTATGCAAAGTCATCATACAAAGTAGAAAAGTCATGTAAAACAATGTACTAAGTATGCAAAGTCATCATACAAAGCATAGAACACCCTGAAATCATGTACTATAAATGTACTAATGAACATAGCAAGTATATGATGTGAAAACAGGAAAGCACGAAAGTAACAAGTAGGCACATGTGTTTCACCCCAAAACAGTTTGGAAAACAGTAAAAGAGGGGTCTATGTACTCACTTGAGAATGCTCAGTAGTCCTTGAGTGACAACCAAACAATGCTAGAGATCACGGAAATCAAACGACACCTAATATAGGTAACTACATTAATAAACCGGACCTAAATCGGAAGATCGGATAGAATGAGGTTTCGTAAACCAAACGAGTATAGAGACTCGTGTCATATGGTTTATCAAAGCCTACATGCTAAATGAAACCCAACCTAATAGCTTACGACCCATTACGACCCGTTTAGGTAGCTTATGCTACTTTAACGCGTCGTTCGCGTGAAACGCGTTCGGACCGCCTAACTAGTTCTACGACAAGTGTTATATGCCTAAACATGTTACATAATCAGTTATGTGACAAAAGTTTAGGTTACATATGCTTAATTACCAATTATACATGAAAAGGGTATTCTGGTAATTTACCTAAGGCATATAAACTACATATCATACAACTACTTAAACGATGTGACCATAGGGTATAACCTCGGAAGGTTATTCCCTACCTACTATGGTCACCTAATGTATTTGGTCGGATCCTAATGATCGACCAAACTGGGTCGGGTTCGAGGGTATAGGCGATTTATTAGATCGTCTACCCTACGACCCTAGACAACGTGGTAATCAGTGGGCATAGTCCCAAGGGACTATGACCAACGTGATTACACTCACGTTGCGAAGTTCAAACGAACTTCGCATTGACCATTACTGGTCAACGCTGAAAGTCAAACAAAGTTTGACTTTCTGACTCGAAAAGCAATAAAATAAGGAAAAGAACGAAAGAATACTTACGAAGGGTCCCCGAATGCTAACCTCGATTCAAAAATCTCAGGTATGAAACAATAGTTTCAACTTAGAGTTTCTCAAATCAAAGTTCTTGTAAGTTTTGCATTGGGGTGATGGGGTATTTATAGTTTTCGGGTAACCGTTAGGATCGTTTCATGGAAAACGTGCCTTAATCCCATCCGTACATGTGTTGCAAAGTTGTGGTGACTAAAAATGGTCCTTATCATCTGACTAAGCAATTGAGAATGTGTGGGTGAGGATCAAACAGCTGCAATCTGCTGTTAAATGCAGTTAATCTGGTCTGATAGTGGGACGCGGGCCGCCTAAGGATGTTCAGAAACTGAGGCGGGCCGCCTAGCCCTTCTGATCAGAAAACAAGTTTCAGAAATTACAGTTTCAGTCCCTGCACGTGTTTAAGGCCATTTCCGACACTTCTAAGGCCCGTAAAGCCAACTTTAAGGCCCTAAAATGATGCCTAAACATTGTGGACATGAAACATGCTCAAAAATATGCCGGGTGTTGGTTCGTTTGGTCGTACAAACGTGATGTTCGCTTAATTACGACGGAATGCGCATAAGCGCGAAAAACGATCCAAATGACGCGACGAATGGATTTTTGACAAGCCAAACACTAAAGCATAATATAGTCATGCTTACATAAATTTTTTGGATGTCCGGATGTATTCAGAACGTGAGTTATGCGTAAAAAATGCAAACTTGTGCACTTTTTGACACTTTTAGTCCCTGAATGACCCAAAAGTTTATTTTAGCACACCAAACACCTCAAAGCCTATTTCTAAGCAATGTAAAGGATATTTATGGTATGTTTAACTTATGGTCATGTTCCGGAATGTCTGTTATAGTTCAAATTGGCATACTTTCGCAGTTTGTCAAATTTAGTCCCTGTAAGCGATTTAACTTGATTTTGCCATACCAAAGCCTTCAAAACTTATTTCTAAGTTATGTAAAGGTTATTTAAGGTATGTTAAGCCTATGTCACTATTCCGGAGTGTTTGTTGCATTAAACTGGTTATATTTACGCATCGGTGCGCGTATAACCTTCCAGAAAGCGATTTAGAGTTTGAAATTGAACAAGAATTGATATGTGCAAATGATACACATATTTTTAAAAATCCCAAGTATGAAATATAATATTTCATTGGTTCGGTATTTGTTTGATGGCCGTGGAGGCACAGGTGTTACAGTCTCCCCTACTTTAGGAAATTTCGTCCCGAAATTTATTTAGAGGAAACTTGTGAGAGCTTGAAAACATGAAGTTGAAAAGATCGAACAATATTGATTAGGGTTCTGAACTTCTAGTAACCTTTAATAAAATCATGATTGCAATGTAAGAGGGATACTTATATACAAGTATATGAAGCGTCATAGGTGCGTCCACCGTACCTCCATTACATCGTTCTCATTTCGTTATTGTTGTCACTATCGGCTCTTACACATAATAAATCTTACTGGGTTTCTGTGCACTAAATTTCATAATTATGTACGCGTCCATAATCAGACAATTCCTTGCACAGTACACACAGTCTATTTTATAGTGTGTAGGGGAAAACCAAATGAACAAACCGGTGATGAGTGTGACTAGACCACCATAGGGTCCTTTTGACTAAATCAATAAATGATCTAAATAGACTTATCAAGGAGTCTGTCCAGCTACATCACTAGATGTCGTCCTTTAACCAAATTGTGAATCAATCTTTTAGACTAGACCACTAAAAGGATCTCTTATGAAACATGGAGCGGTACTTATATAATCCAAGGGTCTTAACTATTACATAGAAGCCCATTAAGGATTGAAGGTAGTACCTTTTGAATATCCTGCTACGAATCCCTCATATGAAGATATGAAAGATTCTGCGAGGATTTGGATAACGAATATCCAGAGTATTAAAAACACAAAAAAACATAAAAGAAAACATAAGATGAATAAACACATAGTCACATAACCACAAAATTGTTTAACTAGAAGTTTCTTCTGCTAACAGAGTACATGTATTTAAAGCACACCAGGAATCCATCTCGTGTATTTCATTTGGCACTTTAAACATTATCAAGAATCTAACTATAAAGATAGAAAGATTCAAAAAGAAAATTCGATTTCGATTACTAGAACTCGAAATGTTCGAATTAAGGTACATAAAGAATCCAATTAAGGACTCTGATTTGAATGATGATCATCCACAAGGGTCTAAATATGAAGATAAAAAGATCCCATATGGATTTTAGAAGTT
This sequence comes from Helianthus tuberosus, assembly GCA_030545235.1. NCBI lineage: Eukaryota > Viridiplantae > Streptophyta > Magnoliopsida > Asterales > Asteraceae > Helianthus > Helianthus tuberosus. The sequence continues at coordinate 57,368,691 of CM060426.1, read as the reverse complement.
GAAGATGTTTTGAAACCTTGCACTGAACGTGCTTATGTCAAAACATGAAGTTGAAATGCTTTACAAAGTTGAGATGCCAGATATGCCAAGGCGACATATGAAGCGAAATTTGAAAGTTAAGTCAATGTACGAGGAAAATATTTTTGAAAACTGTGAATGGGGTTCTTTTAAGAAAAAATGTGTTTACCGTTTTTGAAACCTTATATATAATACTTTTGAAATAAAGTAGGTGTATTAGATAGATATATTTACAAAAATGTTTTAAAATCATGAGAGATGAATTTTGAAATTATGTATAAGGTTTTTTTTGAAAGACATGAGTGATGCTTTTCGAAATCATGCACTTGATAAGGAAATGTATTGTGTTAATATTGCCTTCAGACTATATGAAATATTTTGAAATTAGGAAGGTTGGTTTTGATAACATGGCTAATGTTTTTGAAATAACATAGATAATGTATTTAGATAAATTGTTTTCAAACTATATGAAATGTTTTGAGATCATGAAGATTGTTTTTGAAATACTTGTACTGTATATGTAAAAAAAAATAAAAACGTAATGGGTATGAGATTTGAAAATACCCTTAGTTATTTAACCAAGGATTTCAAAGGCACAGATGTGCAGAAGCATGATTACTCATAATGTCACTTTATTTTCTGTACTTCGTATCTTAGAATGAAACGAGTACTTAAAATTTTCGAAGGAAATCATGAGCGATCATTTGAAAGAGAGAATCACAAGAGTAGTTTGTAAGGAACATAGTTCCTTGATGTAGGTATCATAGGAAAAGTCATACACACATGTAATTATACTTGTATATCAGAATTGTGAACAACAACTTTTATTTATGAACGAGACATATTGTTTCACAATACACGAAAACAAAAGAAACAAAGGCATAAGACAGCAACATCCTTTGTTCAGCTGAATGCTCATCCGTGGGTCGGATTTGCATTAGCAAGCTTTGGGCATCGGTTTCTGTAGTGGGTCAGATCCCCACAATTGTAACAGGCACCAGGTGGGTAGTGTGGTCGTGCAGCTTGACCCTGTTGCTGAGCAAGAGGCTGAGCAACTTGTTGAGCCGGGTTCTGAACTGGGCGATTCGGATTAGCAGGGATGCGACAGGTGTCAGCAAGATGACCGGATCTTCCACAGTTGGTGCACTGACGACACTGGAGGTGTGGTTGATGATGGCCGTTACACCTGTTGCACAAAGGTGCATTGCCAAAATAAGGCTTCTTGGCTAGTGGTTGCGCAGGCTGATTTGGTGCAGCTTGGGCCTGTGCAGTAATGGCATAGTTTTGGGAAACCTTACGCTTCCTTGCCCTCTTCGATGAACTAGAATCCTTCCCATTCTTGTTTTGACCTTTCTTGCTATCCTCCTTGTCAGACGACTGTTTCTCGCCCTTGTCACCCTTCCTGTGTAATTTATTCTTCCGAATCTGCGACTCAGTCAATGTCGCTGATAACTCGATCGCCTGACGGAGTGTGGCAGGGTTACTACCAGTAAGGATGTCTTGTACCGAGTCAGGTAGGCCGTCGATGTACCTTTCGATAGCTATGTCAAGAGGGGTAACCATTGTCGGGCAAAGCAGACTCAACTCCTCAAACCTATTAGTATACGCCCTGTGCTCACCACTATCTTGCTTCAACTCATCAAATTCCTTCTCCAAAGCTCGCTGCTCATGACGAGGACAGAATTCCCTCATCATGAGAGCCCTAAGTTCAGCCCATGTCTGTGCTAGAGCAACTTCTGCACCACGATCCCTCATAATCCCGTTCCACCATGTGAGAGCCCTCTTCTGAAACACACTCGAAGAAAACTCGACCTTGCGATTGTCAGGACACTGCACGTGGCGGAAAGTATTCTCAATGCTCTCGAACCATTGAAGAAGCCAAGTCGCTCCTTCAGAACCACTAAACTTGAGTGGTTTAGCCTGGTTAAAATCCTTGTATTTGAATAGAACATTGTTGTTGTTGTTGGCTTGGTTCCATTGAGCAAATAGGTTTGGGAATTGAGCAGCCATTTGCTGCGCAATGATTTCTGCCAATTCGGCAGTCTCTATCTGGCTTTCGCGTCGAGGAGGCATTCTAAAAGAGGAAACATGAAAGGAAACGAGAGAGAGAATTAGACGACAAGTATGAGATGAAACAAATCTGATGAAAGCAAGGATAGTGGTCATTTGTTTGTTACTACAAAGCAACAAACGACACACAGTGACAAATCAAAGTAAATGGGTCGAAAATAATGTATCGCGAAGACATGCTCGCCTATAAGTGAACACTCATCCCAAGAATTCCCAGGTAAGCACAACTGGTCTCGTGTCTGATGAGATGTATACGAAGTGCTTGCCTAGACAGAAAACCCAGAATACAGGCATTCACCCTTCCAGTTTGCACGTGTTCACATTATTTAAAACCCAAAACCTTGACGAGATTTTGAAAACTCAAAGGGGTTCAAAACCATATAACAGAGAGATCAAAACCTTACAATAGAGGGTTCAAAACCTAGTAATCAATCATCCTAGAACAGATGATTAGTTTTCCAAGTGGTTCGGAAATTTATGTTCTTGTTGTGATCGTCGCCTAAGGATAGGTGACGGTATTGTTTTTTGACTAAACGCAAGTAAACTCGCGTTAGGGTCCTAAGAAGGTTATAGACTAGGTCAAAGCATTACTAATAACCTAATTCCCTATAACCATTGGCTTTGATACCATCTTTTCTGTCACACCCCGACCACGTAGAACATACAAAACGTGGCGGAAACATCGGGGAGTGTTGTAACAGAATTAATGTTTCACAACCATGGAAATTAAAGTTTCGCTTTATTGATTAAAAGTGTTACAATGTCTTAACAAACAAAGAAATACAACATAATTAACTAGTCTTGCATCTTTTATTTTCACTAAAGCCCAAGTCTGCCTATGTGTATCTTGATCATCTTATGCAACAGCTCCTGAAAAACACATGTGAAAATAGGTACGTCAGCATAAAAATGCCTGTGAGATACATAGGTTTTGTGAAAATAGGTTTCATGACTTATGTTTGAGAAAATGTTTAGTCATGAACCTTGTAATTTGCTTTGTCTTTGTAAATCATTTGAAAAACAATAAGTTCAGATGATATGTATAAATAAGAAAATAATGCATGGTTAAATGAGTAACCATGTAAAATGAGTTTGTAAAAGTTAAGTTGTTTGTAAAACAATGTATTGTGAAAGGTATGTTATTTGTATAAAATGTTATATGTATCAAACTGAAATGATTCAAATAACGCTACGATATATGTAATACCATACAAACACTTATATATAGGAAGTACCAGCGGCGTATCCATCATGCTTGTATCATATTACACACGCATCGTTACTTAATCACTTACTCAAACCACCAATGTAATAAGTCTATGTTTAAACCAATAGTCAAAAGTCCTTGTATAAACCATGTCAAATGTTTATAGTCCAAAAGTAGTCAAGTAATGTATAACCAAAATGATATGTATGGTAAGTAAAATTTAGACTACTTAAACCATAAGTAAAAATGTACAAAACAAAGTATTGAAGTAAAACTTGGTTTAAATCAAAGTTATGTTTTGTAAGATATATGCATGCTATACTGAATATGAACATTTATGCGGTATTGTGAAAATTCATACATCCAAGCCTTGAGACAGTTGGATAACTATGTAAAAGTGAGTTATCAAAAGAATATGTATTCGGATTCGGTCATTCCTTTCATCCCCTTTCCCTGGGATGTCCGGAACGGGATTTGTCAAGTCCTATGGTACCACTACCTACTAACGAACGACATGATCGGTGTTAATGAATGTATAGTATAGTTTAAACAAACCAAATGTCATACCAAAATGTAAGCATGTTTTATTAAGATAATGTACCTAGTATGCTAGAGTAAACATACAGGGTAGAGCTGTAAAACAATAATGTGTCCATATGTTACTGGAACATATGCAACAGAGATGCAGTACAAAACAATGTACTAAGTATGCAAAGTCATCATACAAAGTAGAAAAGTCATGTAAAACAATGTACTAAGTATGCAAAGTCATCATACAAAGCATAGAACACCCTGAAATCATGTACTATAAATGTACTAATGAACATAGCAAGTATATGATGTGAAAACAGGAAAGCACGAAAGTAACAAGTAGGCACATGTGTTTCACCCCAAAACAGTTTGGAAAACAGTAAAAGAGGGGTCTATGTACTCACTTGAGAATGCTCAGTAGTCCTTGAGTGACAACCAAACAATGCTAGAGATCACGGAAATCAAACGACACCTAATATAGGTAACTACATTAATAAACCGGACCTAAATCGGAAGATCGGATAGAATGAGGTTTCGTAAACCAAACGAGTATAGAGACTCGTGTCATATGGTTTATCAAAGCCTACATGCTAAATGAAACCCAACCTAATAGCTTACGACCCATTACGACCCGTTTAGGTAGCTTATGATACTTTAACGCGTCGTTCGCGTGAAACGCGTTCGGACCGCCTAACTAGTTCTACGACAAGTGTTATATGCCTAAACATGTTACATAATCAGTTATGTGACAAAAGTTTAGGTTACATATGCTTAATTACCAATTATACATGAAAAGGGTATTCTGGTAATTTACCTAAGGCATATAAACTACATATCATACAACTACTTAAACGATGTGACCATAGGGTATAACCTCGGAAGGTTATTCCCTACCTACTATGGTCACCTAATGTATTTGGTCGGATCCTAATGATCGACCAAACTGGGTCGGGTTCGAGGGTATAGGCGATTTATTAGATCGTCTACCCTACGACCCTAGACAACGTGGTAATCAGTGGGCATAGTCCCAAGGGACTATGACCAACGTGATTACACTCACGTTGCGAAGTTCAAACGAACTTCGCATTGACCATTACTGGTCAACGCTGAAAGTCAAACAAAGTTTGACTTTCTGACTCGAAAAGCAATAAAATAAGGAAAAGAACGAAAGAATACTTACGAAGGGTCCCCGAATGCTAACCTCGATTCAAAAATCTCAGGTATGAAACAATAGTTTCAACTTAGAGTTTCTCAAATCAAAGTTCTTGTAAGTTTTGCATTGGGGTGATGGGGTATTTATAGTTTTCGGGTAACCGTTAGGATCGTTTCATGGAAAACGTGCCTTAATCCCATCCGTACATGTGTTGCAAAGTTGTGGTGACTAAAAATGGTCCTTATCATCTGACTAAGCAATTGAGAATGTGTGGGTGAGGATCAAACAGCTGCAATCTGCTGTTAAATGCAGTTAATCTGGTCTGATAGTGGGACGCGGGCCGCCTAAGGATGTTCAGAAACTGAGGCGGGCCGCCTAGCCCTTCTGATCAGAAAACAAGTTTCAGAAATTACAGTTTCAGTCCCTGCACGTGTTTAAGGCCATTTCCGACACTTGTAAGGCCCGTAAAGCCAACTTTAAGGCCCTAAAATGATGCCTAAACATTGTGGACATGAAACATGCTCAAAAATATGCCGGGTGTTGGTTCGTTTGGTCGTACAAACGTGATGTTCGCTTAATTACGACGGAATGCGCATAAGCGCGAAAAACGATCCAAATGACGCGACGAATGGATTTTTGACAAGCCAAACACTAAAGCATAATATAGTCATGCTTACATAAATTTTTTGGATGTCCGGATGTATTCAGAACGTGAGTTATGCGTAAAAATGCAAACTTGTGCACTTTTTGACACTTTTAGTCCCTGAATGACCCAAAAGTTTATTTTAGCACACCAAACACCTCAAAGCCTATTTCTAAGCTATGTAAAGGATATTTATGGTATGTTTAACTTATGGTCATGTTCCGGAATGTCTGTTATAGTTCAAATTGGCATACTTTCACAGTTTGTCAAATTTAGTCCCTCTAAGCGATTTAACTTGATTTTGCCATACCAAAGCCTTCAAAACTTATTTCTAAGTTATGTAAAGGTTATTTAAGGTATGTTAAGCCTATGTCACTATTCCGGAGTGTTTGTTGCATTAAACTGGTTATATTTACGCATCGGTGCGCGTATAACCTTCCAGAAAGCGATTTAGAGTTTGAAATTGAACAAGAATTGATATGTGCAAATGATACACATATTTTTACAAATCCCAAGTATGAAATATAATATTTCATTGGTTCGGTATTTGTTTGATGGCCGTGGAGGCACAGGTGTTACATATCGTACAAGTACAAGTCACTGTCTTTTATGTATATATTTTCTTGTGTTAAAAATAATTCGTATTTTTAACTGTCTTACTTATATTATTTTCTCAAAAATAAATATAAGTTTCTTGTATTTTGCACTTTGCACCCAAGTTATGTATCTTGTATGTTGTATGTGTGTTTTTGTTACAAAAATTATGGCGAGGTTTAAATTCGAAAAGCATAGTTGAGAACACACTAGCAACATTTTTCTAGAAAATATTTACTAAGTGTTAGGATTTTCAGAAAATTTCGCCAGTCTCCTTTGTAAATGGAGGTTTCCATGCTAAGTAGCACATCATTTTCTTTAGCATATAACACTTTAGATCATTCTCAAATAATCAACCCGACATTCTGACATGCAAGATACTACTTTTGTCGTTTCAGTTTTAATATATAAAACTGGACTGTTTTCGGACATTTTAATAAAATGGTTATCTTATTCCAATAATTCCGAAATTTTAACAGAATGTCTTATACGAATCAGATATTATTGTGTAAAAATTTCGGGGTCCAGTTCTTCATCAATATTTTATAGAAAATCATTTACCAAACTGCGATCAGATTTGTTATTTTCTGACCGTAGCCTACGGAATAATTCGTTTAAAATTCATCATAAGTCCGTTTTACAAAATTCCAGTTGGGGGGTCACACTGACATCAGTGATCATCTACTGTACAAATTTCAGGGGCTGGTTCTACTCAGGTTTCAAGTTATGATGAAAAATATAACACGTATTTTCCGCAGAAAAATGCAGCTTGAGCTGCTATTACGAAACGACCCTTTAAAAATAGTAAACGACTTCGAAAAATTACGATTCTAGTGCCATTTGATCTGTTTCTCGAAAATACATAATTTAGGCTTTAGAAATTCTGTTTTTCGATTTATTATGGTCGGTTTACAGCCCTTTGAAGTTGGCTGAAAATGTAGTTCAGCATGTTTCTTTAGAGTTTCAACGCTACTAGATCGTATCAGCCAATGTCCGAATAACGGGTTTATCAAGAAACCAACGATGAAATATCATGTATGATTTAACCCAACCCTCATCCAACAAGGTTTCATCTTCATATAATCTTTTATGTTCAAGTTTCAAGTAAAGTTTCATATTCATCATCTTAGTGTTCTTGTTACTTTAGTGTTTAACATAAGCATCATACTACAAATTTTAGCCATAAAAATGAGATGATCAAAGGTTAAACAAGAGCTTACTACTAGCTTATAGCTAGGGATGGTTCTCTAGTGCAAAGATGAAGAAAAGATGATGAAGAAGGCAAGAACAAAGCTCCTTAACTTGCAAACCTTCTTGTATCAACTTTGTAGCTTGAATGGACTTGAATCTTGGATGAAGATGGTGGTTATGTGGTGGTGAGGGTGGCGGTTTGGGGTGGACCGAAAGTGAGAGAGAGAGAGTGGAGAGAGAGGGTAAATCTTGTGAATGATGGTTTGTGATCTAGAGCTCCATACTTAAAGAGATTACTTCTCATCTTATGGACACTTCTTCAAGCAATATCTATTAAACAACTACAACATAATCAAGCCAAGATATATGAAGTATGGTGTGGGAAATTGTGTGGGTCCACCTATGGCTGAAAATTGGTTTAGGGGGGGGGGGGGTGTTATGTAAAATTTGTGACCAAATGGTAAAGACAAGTTAGAATCCAAGTGTTACTTACATATGGTATTTATTTGATATGTAGTGGGTGTTAGGGTGTTCGGGGATCACGACTAGCCAGAAATAAATAAACTATGTGTTTGGCAAAATTTTAGTCTCCCGGGTAATGTCCGGTTGTTCGGTTAAATACCGGTTCGTTAAGTGCTAAGTTGCACCGTTTAGTGTCTTTCTTGTATCCTTTTGCACCCCTTTCAATTCCCGACACTTAGGGAAATATTCTGGACGATAGAACGTAAATTTTGTATGACATTATATTGTTTAAAAGCTGGTTATAGCTGAATTTAGAACAATTATGCAATTAAAGTGCGTTTCGGGTGCTATTTAGTGCGTATAATAGCTTTCGAAGCGTCTATGTGTTAACCCTTGTATGGATTCTTGGGTTTTAATGTATTATTGACGTTGGACCTACACCTAGGCCTCAGTTCTATTGTCTGACTGCTTTCTGCAGAGTTGTTGACATATTGTGTTTTACCGGTGAGTTTACTAGTATTTTTTTTTACGCAACGCTCTAGTTAATGCATAAAGCAATATTTTGTAGTATTAAACGTGCGTGAATTCAATTGTATAGTATGTAATCAGACAATGTTGACTTTTAAGCACATAATTATAGTCATTAACTAATAATTAAAGTGTACAGAAATTACCGGTTTGGTGCCAGTTGTCACAGTCTCCCCCCGTTAAAAGAATTTCGTCCCGAAATTCAGGCTGAGCTAACTCTCACAGGAGTCTTTTTGAACATGTGGGGATACTTTTCTTTGAACTGGTCTTCACGTTCCCATGTGTGCTCGGGTCCGTGCTTAGAGTTCCAACGTACTTTGACAAGTTTAACAGTGCTCCTCCTGGTCTTGTTGACTTTCCAGTCGGTAACCTCAACGGGTTGTTCTGTAAATCGGAGGGCGTCATCAATATGTACTTCATCCGCAGGGATGATCACGTCTTCTTGTGTTGGACTCTTCTTGAGGTTGGATACATGAAACGTATCATGTACTCCGTTAAGTTCTTCCGGTAATTCCAATTTGTATGCCACGGTACCAATTCTTTCCAAAATCTTGAATGGTCCGATGTATCGTGGATTCAACTTTCCACGCTTGCCAAATCTGACTACACCCTTCCAAGGTGAGACCTTTAGCAACACTTTGTCTCCCACCTCGAAATCTAATGGCTTACGTTTTAGATCAGCGTAGCTCTTTTGTCGATCCCGAGCCGCCTTAATGCGCTCTCGGATTTGCGTAATCTTGTCAGTTGTCTCTTGTACAAGTTCAGGACCAACCATACGTTTATCTCCTGTGTCTGCCCAATATAAGGGTGATCGGCACTTGCGGCCATATAGAGCTTCGAACGGTGCGGCTTTTATACTCGTATGATAACTGTTATTGTAGGAAAACTCAACTAAGGGTAGATGAGTATCCCAGCTGCCGCCTAGATCCATGACACATGCGCGAAGCATATCTTCTAACGTTTGTATGGTTCGTTCGCTCTGGCCGTCTGTTTGAGGATGGAATGTCGTGCTTAGATCTAACTACGATCCAAAGGCTTCCTGAAAGGATTGCCAGATTCTTGAGACAAAGCGTCCATCTCTGTCTGAAATAATTGAGATAGGCACTCCATGACGTGCCACAATTTCTTTTAAGTATATCTCGGCAAGCTTTCCTGTGCTGTCTTTTTCACGGATCGGTAGGAAGTGCGCAGACTTCGTTAACCGATCGACTATCACCCATATCATATCGTGCCCTCTCGGGGTCCTGGGTAACTTCGTTATGAAGTCCATCGAGATTTGCTCCCATTTCCACATGGGTATCTCTGGTTGTTGTAGTAGGCCGGACAGTTTCTGATATTCAGCCTTAACCTTAGCACATGTTAGGCATTTTCTGACATAAACAGCAACGTCGCTCTTGAGTCTCGGCCACCAATAGTATTCTTTCAAGTCTTGGTACATTTTGTCCGACCCTGGATGGATCAAGTATCTCGATTTGTGGGCTTCATTAAGGATGACTTCTCGTATACCACCATAGAGCGGAACCCAAATACGCTTCTTAAAGTATAAGGCTCCCTCTTCATTTGGCACCATGTATTTCAACATTCCCCGTAGGTATTCAGTTTTACGACTTTCCATCTTAAGGGCTTCTTGTTGTGCATCACGAATACGTGCAGTGAGGTTCGTTCGAATAGTCATTTCTAACGCCCGAACCCTTAGGGTCTTAACCCTTTCTTTTCGACTTAGTGCGTCTGCTACCACGTTTGCTTTTCCAGGATGGTACTTAATCTCACAGTCATAATCATTCAGCAACTCGACCCAACGTCGTTGACGCATATTTAATTCCTTCTGATCAAATATGTGTTGTAGGCTTTTGTGATATGTGAAGATTGTACATCGAGTACCATATAGATAGTGTCGCCAGATCTTCAAGGCGAATACCACCGTGCCGAGTTCCAAATCATGAGTGGTATAGTTCCTTTCATGTACCTTCATTTGTCTTGAAGCGTAAGCGATGACTTTTTGGCGCTGCATAAGCACACAACCCAAACCTTGTCGTGAGGCGTCACAGTATACCACGAAGTCTTCAGTGCCTTTGGGTAATGACAGTATCGGTGCATCGCATAGCTTGTTCTTAAGTAGCTGGAAGGCTTCCTCTTGTTTGTAACCCCAGTCGTATTTCTTGTCTTTCTGTGTAAGGGTCGTTAGCGGTTGAGCTATCTTGGAGAAATTTTCGATGAAACGTCGGTAATAGCCCGCTAAGCCCAAGAATTGTCGAACTTTAGTTGGGGCTTTGGGGGCTTCCCAATTCTTTATGGCTTCGATCTTGGACGGGTCTACATGAATGCTCTTCTCGTTCACAACGTGACCAAGAAACTGTACTTCGCGAATCCAGAATTCGCATTTTGAGAACTTTGCATAAAGTTTCTCCTTCTTCAATAGTTCCAGAATGGTCCTGAGATGTTGTTCGTGTTCTTCTTTTGTTCGTGAATAAATCAGGATATCATCGATAAATACAATCACGAATTTATCGAGATATGGTTTGCATACGCGGTTCATCAGATCCATAAAGACCGCTGGTGCATTTGTCAGTCCAAATGGCATCACAAGAAACTCGTAGTGCCCATATCGTGTACTAAATGCAGTCTTTGGCACCCTTTCCTCTTGTATCCTCAATTGATGGTATCCAGATTGAAGGTCGATCTTGGAATAGTAGCTTGATCCTTGCAACTGATCAAATAAATCATCAATCCTAAGTAATGGATACCGATTCTTGATTGTGAGCTTGTTCAGTTCTCTATAGTCGATACACATCCGCAGAGATCCATCCTTTTTCTTCACGAACAACACTGGAGCTCCCCAAGGCGAGAAGCTTGGCCTTATGAATCCTTTATCCAACAACTCCTGAAGTTGTGTAGATAATTCTTGCATTTCAGATGGTGCAAGTCGATAGGGTGCCTTGGCTACAGGAGCGGCTCCTGGAACCAAGTCTATACGGAATTCGACTTGTCGTTGCGGAGGTAGTCCTGGCAGATCTTCGGGAAATACATCAAAGAATTCTTTCACCACCGGAATGTCTTCGAGTTTTGGCTCCATAGCCTTCTTGTCTACAACGTGCGCAAGGAAAGCAACACATCATTTCCTTAGGCACTTTTGTGCTTTCATACAACTGATGATTCACAGAGGCGCGTCTCGTTTTTCTCCGTGTACGATGAGAGTTTCGTCATTCGCCAGAGGGATGCGAATGATTTTCTCGTGACAAATAACTTCAGCTTTGTTCTTGGACAACCAGTCCATTCCGACCACTACATCGAAGCTACCCAATTGAATAGGTAAAAGGTCGATGCTAAATCTTCGTTCCCCAAGTTCCAATGTGCAACCTCTAACAACTTCGCCCGACTTAACAAGTTTACCATTGGCTAGTTCTATGGAATAAGGAATTTCTAATCTACTAGATTCTATTCCAAGCATGCGTTTAAATTCCACAGACATGAAGCTATAATGGGCACCAGTGTCAAATAGTATGGATGCAAAGTGATTGTTAATGAGGAACGTACCGTTGACCACATTAGGGTCCTCGCGTGCGTCCCTTGCTCCAATTTCAAATGCTCGAGCCTGAGCATTGTTTCTTTTTGGGCAGTCCTTCATGAAATGATCATTACTTCCACAACTGAAACATCCTTGGTTCCGCCCATTCCCGTTACCATTCCTGTTACCATTGCCATTTCCATTCCCACCATTCGCATTACCAGCACCGTTGCGATTTCCATTTCCATTCCTTCCTTTTCCCCAACAGTCTTCAGTGCGGTGACCCAACTTTCCACACTTGTCACACTTCGGAACGCGACAAACCCCTTCGTGATGACGCTTGCAATGATTGCATTTGGGCAAAGTGCCCAGGTATCCCTTAGCTGGAGCGTCATTCATGGCTGCAAGAGATTTCGCCCCCTGAGGCGGGTTGGTGTCACGCTTCTTGTTCGAACCCTTATTGTTACGAGTTGCTTGGTTTAGGATTGCATGTTTTCTTTTCTTGTCGCCGGACGACGCAGCATGCGTCTCGGTCTCTTCTTTTGGGTTCAGTGATAGCTTCTTCATACGAACACAATCTTCAGTAAGGCTTACAACCAGAGTTACAGCCTCAGTGATTGTTTGAGGTTTGGACGAAGTTACCATGCCGCGAAACTCTGGGGCCAGTCCTCAAATGTAGCGTTCAACACGCTTAAATTCGGGAGTTACCATGTAGGGAAGCACTCTAGACAGATCGTGGAACCTTCGAGTATAACCATTAATGTCAGCACCTTCCATGGTTAAGTGCCAGAACTCAGTCTCCAGCCTTTGGAGTTCAGCACGTGAGCATTATTTTTCTCTCATTCTTTCCTTTAGTTCATCCCAAGTCATGCCATAAGCGGCATCATCACCCAAGGTTTGGACCTGCAAGTTCCACCAGGTCAAAGCTTCATCGACAAATAACCCAGTAGCAAAAGTGACTTGCTGATCCGCGGTACACTTGCTCATGCGGATAGTGGCTTCAGTTTTCTCAGTCCAACGTACAAACGCTACTGCACCTCCTGTGCCGTCATAGTTCATTGGTTTACAGTCGAGAAACTGCTTTAAAGTACAACCCTGAGCTGCGTTACCTCTAGATGAATCTCCATTGCCATTACGTCTGGCATTTCTTGGTCCACCACTGTCTGCAGTACGGGTTGCCTCGTATTGGGCGATAGCAGCGGAGATTCTTTCCTCCAGTAGAGCGTTCAGCTCTTCAGCAGTCTTTGGCAGTGTGGGAGGAGGAGGTTGATCACGAGCGTTCACAGCGTTTCTTGGAGCCATGTTCTGACAGAACATAACACAATAGGGTTAGACATTCGTTTGATATCGTCTTACTAGACAGTAGTAGTATATATACATAGGCATATACCACATAAGTGACATCAAACAATTATTACTCTAGCTGAGTATTTAATAGGATGGTGTTCACGTTTGACCTTTTCTTGTGGGGATCTATACGTGACAAGTCTTGCTGTGATTACTGTGCACTGAATTCCATAATTATGTATGCATCCATAATTACGTAATCCCTTGCACAGTCCGCACAGTTCGTTTCACCCTCGTATTTCTTCCTTCGATTAGGCCATTGTTTTTAGTCAAAGTCACATATGCGTGTGACGTTCTACTTCTAGTATATGTATATGCTAATTATCACACATAATTGCAAGTAATTTCTCGGTTAAAGTCAAGTGCTACTTCTGTGCACTCTAAGCCTCGTAGTGTCTTTTCTTGATTCATGTAAACAGTTTCAGGTAGTGGATGTCACGGGAAGTTTTATGCAATGAAAACTCTTTGAAAAATTGTTTTCGTGAAAGAATCCTAGAGATTGTAGACTAGACTTGAGAAGGAATCCTGGTTCACTACAATCGAAGCTCTAATACCAATCTGTCACACCCCTTTCTGTGGCGGAAGCACGAGGTGTGATCATGAAAGGTTCTCATTGCATACGAAAGGTAAACATACTACATGCTCATAAAATAACTTCAAAATGCCAAACATTACATAACCGAAAACATGGTTTAAGTGTTTACATCACAAGACAGCATTTTGTCTGATAAGTTTACAACTTTATTCAAGGATAAACAAAAGCGACATCCAAGAGCATGAGTAAAACCGCGCGCACATCCATCCTAGTTCCCTGAAATACATGTGAGTTTTGGAAAAACGTCAACATAAAGTTGGTGTGAATTCATGCAATTTTTGTATTTCACATTTGTATACTTTGTACGAAAAACATGGTATGTATCTTGTGTAAATCGAGTATTCATGTATAAATCAAGTATTCACGTATGTATCAAGTGGTCATGTATGTATCAAGTGTTCATGTATAAATCATGAACTTATGTATGCATCAAGTGTTAATGGGTTGCAAAGCCATTAACATGTGACACGACATAGGAAGTCACCAAACCATAGGCATTTTTCTGTAGTCGATTCACGACTGAGACACAAAAACACTACTCGGTACTAGTTGTCACCAAGAGTGGGGCTGCCCTGAAACCTATTAGATCTAACATTTTGTTCTGCGGTCTTAGTATGTACACGATTAATGGTGCTTATGGTACCCTATTCGTGACACGATTTCTCGTATCATTTCTCAAACGCATCATACTTGGTACTAGTTATCACCAAGCGTGCCTCTTGTTTCTGTATCATACCATTTATAAATATTGTCGTATTTGTAACATGTATTTCACCCCCGAAGTTATAAAACTGAAAACAGTTAAAAGAAAGGGGGAGCATGAACTCACTACTTTGCGTTCCTTGCGTCGTAAACTTCACCGGATTTGCTTAATTAACGTCGTGACCTATACGTGTTTTCTTAACGTTAGTCACTAGGCTTGTATCGTACAAGTACAAGTCACTGTCTTTTATGTATATGTTTTCTTGTGTTAAAAATAATTCGTATTTTTAACTAAGTGTCTTACTTATATTATTTTCTCAAAAATAAATATAAGTTTCTTGTATTTTGCACTTTGCACCCGAGTTATGTATCTTGTATGTTGTATGTGTGTTTTTGTTACAAAAATTATGGTGAGGTTTAAATTCGAAAAGCATAGTTTAGAACACACTAGCAACATTTTTCTAGAAAATATTTACTAAGTGTTAGGATTTTCAGAAAATTTCGCCATAGTCTCCTTTGTAAATGGAGGTGTCCATGCTAAGTAGCACATCATTTTCTTTAGCATATAACACTTTAGATCGTTCTCAAATAATCAACCCGACATTCTAACATGCAAGATACTACTTTTGTCGTTTCAGTTTTAATATATAAAACTGGACTGTTTTTGGACATTTTAATAAAATGGTTATCTTATTCCAATAATTCCGAAATTTTTACAGAATGTCTTATACGAATCAAATATTATTGTGTAAAAATTTCGGGGTCCAGTTCATCATCAATATTTTATAGAAAATTATTTACCGAACTGCGATTAGATTTGTTATTTTCTGACCGCAGCCTACGGAATAATTCGTTTAAATATCATCATAAGTCCGTTTTACGAAATTCTAGTTGTGGGATCACACTGACATCAGTGATCATCTACTGTACAAATTTCAGGGGCTGGTTCTACTCAGGTTTCAAGTTATGATGAAAAATATAACACATATTTTCAGCAGAAAAATGCAGCTTGAGCTGCTGTTACGAAACAACCCTTTAAAAATAGTAAACGACTTCGAAAAATTACGATTCTAGTGCCATTTGATCTGTTTCTAGAAAATACATAATTTAGGCTTCAGAAATTCTGTTTTTCGATTTATTATGGTCGGTTTACAGTCCTTTGAAGTTGGCTGAAAATGTAGTTCAGCATGTTTCTTTAGAGTTTCAACGCTACTAGATCGTATCAGCCAATGTCCGAATAACGGGTTTATCAAGAAACCAACGATCAAATATCATGTATGATTTAACCCAACCCTCATCCAACAAGGTTTCATCTTCATATAATCTTTTATGTTCAATTTTCAAGTAAAGTTTCATATTCATCATCTTAGTGTTCTTGTTACTTTAGTGTTTAACATAAGCATCATACTACAAATTTTAGCCATAAAAATGAGATGATCAAAGGTTAAACAAGAGCTTACTACTAGCTTATAGCTAGGGATGGTTCTCTAGTGCAAAGCTGAAGAAAAGATGATGAAGAAGGCAAGAACAAAGCTCCTTAACTTGCAAACCTTCTTGTATCAACTTTGTAGCTTGAATGGAGTTGAATCTTGGATGAAGATGGTGGTTATGTGGTGGTGAGGGTGGCGGTTTGGGGTGGACCGAAAGTGAGAGAGAGAGAGTGGAGAGAGAGGGTAAATCTTGTGAATGATGGTTTGTGATCTAGAGCTCCATACTTAAAGAGATTACTTCTCATCTTATGGACACTTCTTCAAGCAATATCTATTAAACAATTACAACATAATCAAGCCAAGATATATGAAGTATGGTGTGGGAAATTGTGTGGCTCCACCTATGGCTGAAAATCGGTTTAGGGGGGGGGGTATTATGTAAAATTTGTGACCAAATGGTAAAGACAAGTTAGAATCCAAGTGTTACTTACATATGGTATTTATTTGATATGTATAGGGTGTTCGGGGATCACGACTAGCCAGAAATAAATAAACTATGTGTTTGGCAAAATTTTAGTGTCCCGGGTAATGTCCGGTTGTTCGGTTAAATACCGGTTCGTTAAGTGCTAAGTTGCACCGTTTAGTGTCTTTCTTGTATCCTTTTGCACCCCTTTCAATTCCCGACACTTAGGGAAATATTCTGGATGATAGAACGTAAATTTTGTATGACATTTTATTGTTTAAAAGCTGGTTATAGCTGAATTTAGAACAATTATGCCCTTAAAGTGCGTTTCGGGTGCTTTTTAGTGCGTATAATAGCTTTCGGAGCGTCTATGTGTTAACCCTTTTATGTATTCCTGGGTTTTAATGTATTCTTGACGTTGGACCTACACCTAGGCCTCAGTTCTAATGTCTGACTGCTTTCTGCAGAGTTGTTGACATTTTGTGTTTTACCGGTGAGTTTACTAGTATTTTTTTTTGACGCAACGCTCTAGTTAATGCATAAAGCAATATTTTGTAGTATTAAACGTGCGTGAATTCACTTGTATAGTATGTAATCAGAAAATGTTGACGTTTAAGCACATAATTATAGTCATTAAATAATAATTAAAGTGTACGGAAATTACCGGTTTGGTGCCAGTTGTCACAATCGCCCCTCGCTTCGAGTTTAAGCTCAAGTTGACGTGGTAATTCCTTACCTATCAAATTTTGTGAAACACAAAATTGCTGAACTTGAAGAACACGAGCCTGAAGATCAGATAGAGTTCGAACAGAATGAAGCTTGACACGCTCTTTTTGACTAAGCGCATCAGCTACGATATTCGCCTTACCAGGGTGGTAGCGAATCTCGCAATCGTAATCGCTCAAGAGTTCAACCCAATGTCGTTGACTCATGTTCAACTCCTTCTGATTGAAAATATGCTGGAGACTTTTGTGGTCTGTGAAAACCACACATTTCGTACCATAGAGGTAGTGTCTCCAGATTTTGAGAGCAAAAACCACAGCACCTAACTCAAGATCATGAGTTGTGTAGTTCCTCTTGTGAACTTTCAGCTGTCTAGACGCATATGCTATAACTTTGCCTCGTTGCATAAGAACACAACCAAGGCCTAAGTTGGATGCATCGCAGTAGACAATGAAATCATCGTTTCCTTCGGGCAGAGATAGAACAGGAGCATCACATAGCTTCTGTTTCAGCGTTTGGAATGCTTCTTCTTGTTTGGGTCCCAACTCAAAAGGCTTATTCTTTTGAGTCAAAGCAGTGAGTGGAACCGCAATCTTCGAGAAGTTCGAAATAAAACGACGATAATAACCAGCGAGACCAAGAAAAGAACGAATTTCTGTAGGAGTCGTTGGTGTATTCCAATCCTTGATTGCAACAATCTTGGATGGATCCACATGAATACCTTGCTTGTTAACAATATGTCCCAAAAACTTAACTTCTTTAAGCCAAAATTCACACTTGGAGAATTTGGCAAAAAGTTGTTCCTTCTTCAGGAGTTCCAATGTCAAACAAAGGTGTTGCTCGTAATCGGCTCGAGACTTCGAATAAATGAGAATGTCGTCGATGAACACAATGATGAACTTATCTAAATAAGGTTTACAGACCCTATTCATTAAGTCCATAAAGATAGCTGGAGCATTTGTCAACCAAAAGGCATGACAGTAAACTCTTAATGCCCATATCTCGTGCGAAATGTAGTTTTGGGAATATCTTTTTCGAATACACGAAGCTGATGATACCCAGAACGCAGATCGATCTTGGAAAACAGGTAGCACCTTGCAGCTTATCAAAGAGATCATCGATTCGAGGTAGGGGATATCGATTCTTGATGGTAAGCTTGTTAAGCTCACGGTAATCGATACACATACGAAAAGATCCATCTTTCTTTTTTCACAAAGAGGACAGGAGCACCCCAAGGTGAATAACTCGGACGGATGAATCCTTTATCAGACAACTCTTGAAGCTGTTTCGATAACTCTTGCATCTCGGACGGTGCAAGGCGATAAGGTGCTTTCGCAATCGGGTTAGCATTGGGTACAAAGTCAATGTGAAACTCGACTTGACGAACTGGAGGCAAACCAGGCAGTTCATCAGGAAACACCTCTGGATAATCCCGAACAATTGGAATATCCTGAATACTCTTGTTTTTGCCTTTCTACTCGGTGACTTGTGCCAGGAAAGCAATATATCCTTTTCGTAAATAACTATGGGCTTTCGTACACGACATGAGTTTCAATCCACCAGATGGTTTCTCGCCACGAACTTCCAGAACATCGCCAGAAGAAAGAGGAATACGAATGATCTTGTCGAAATAAACCACCTCAGCATGGTGTTTGGTTAACCAATCCATCCCCACGATAATGTCGAAACTCCCAAGTTGCATCGGCGTGAGGTCGATAGGAAAAAGATGGTTATCGAAGTTCAATTGACAACCATGAAGAACAGAATCGAGTACGAGTGGTTTACCAGTAGCAACCTCGATAGATAAGGGTTTCCTCAGTTTAGTTCTAGGTATCGTAAGTAAAGGCTTAAAGGATAACGAAAAAAAACTCCTATCGGCACCAGAATCGAAAAGAACAGATGCAAGTTGATTGTTAACAAGGAACGTACCATTAACAACTTCATTGTCCGCCCTCGCCTAATTCGCGTTTAGATTGAATACCCGTCCACGAGCGGGATTCACATTTGCGTTCACGTTTGCATTCGGATTTGCATTCGCATTTACCAATCTCGGGCAATTGTTGCGGAAATGACCCATTTCTCCGCAATTGAAACACGAACCAAGTGGGAATCTCGTAGCATTCCCTTGAGCTTGTGCTGGAACCTGAGTAGCCTGATTTTGACCAAAACGACAAATGTTGGCCAAATGCCCAAGTCTACCACACATAGCACACTGTTTACAGGCCTGCTGGGCAACATGGGGACCATTGCATCGAGCATAGTGAGGTGCGGTACCAGCATATGCTTTCTTTGCAGGAGGTTGAGTTGGTGGGTTCTGAGGGTTCTGAGCAGTAACTGCAAAGTTCTGGGAAGCCTTGCGCTTCCTCGACTTTTTAGAAGACTCACCCTGCTTCTTACCCTTACCCTTTTCCTTGACAGATTCGGTCGACTTCTTTTTATCACCCTTGCGGGTGAGTTTACCCTTCCTGACTTGGGACTCAGTCAGGGTAGCCGACAACTTGATCGCGTGTCGGACGGTAGTAGGATTAACACCGGTCACAATATCCTGAATAGAATCGGGTCAACCATCGATATACCTCTCGATTGCTTTCTCCAGTGGGGTAACCATAGTGGGACACAACAAACTAAGCTCCTCAAATCGATCCGTATAAGCACGGTGTTCTCCCCTGTCTTGTTTCAAATCATCGAATTCTCGTTCCAAAGCTCGAATCTCGTGACGGGGACAGAACTCTCTCATCACGAGAGCTCGGAGCTCTTCCCAAGTTTGTGCTAATGCCACTTCGGCACCCCTATCGCGCATAATGCCATTCCACCGGGTAAGAGCTCGCTTCTCAAACACGCTTGAAGCAAATTCAACCTTACGCGCATTCGGACATTGCACATGTCTGAATGTGCTCTCGATACTCTCGAACCACTGCAGGAGCGCAGTTGCTCCTTGTGACCCAGAAAACTTAAGCGGCTTCGTAGAATTAAAATTCTTGAAATTACACTGTGCGTCATTGTTGTTATTATTATTGTTGTTGTTGTATAGCTCGTGGATTTGGGTCACAACGCCTGGAAGTACAGCAGCCATTTGCTGAAAGACAAGGGCTGCGACTTCTTCAGCAGTAAAAGTTCGAGCTTCGCGTCGAGGAGGCATTGTCTAACAAGGAAACATGAGAAACGAGTGAGGTCGACAATTGGAGAAACAAAAGAGGTATTGAAAACATCGACAAAACACAAGGAAGGCGATTATTCGTTTGTTACCTCGAACAAACAAACAACACGCAATGACTAATCAAAGTGAATAGGTCATAATAATGTATCACTAAAGACATGCTCGCCTATAAGTGAACACTCACCCCAAGAGTTCCCAGGTAAGAGTGACTGGTCCGATATTGCGGATTTGTACGAACACTCTAGCCTTAGACAGAAACCTCAGGGTACAGGCATTCACTCTTCCAGTTTGCACGTGTTCACATTATTTAGACCCAAACTTTGACGAGATTTTGGAAATTCGAAGGGCATAAAGCCGAAAATGAATCAAACTGGAAGGGTTCAAAACCTTACAATCAATCATCCAAGGATAGATGATTAATTGTCGAAGCGGATTTTGTTATTGTGTTCTCGTTATGGTTATCACCTAAGGATAGGTGACGGTATTGTTTTTAAAATCTAAACACAAGTAAACTTGTGTTAGGGTCCTAGAAAGTTATAGTCTAGGTCAATGCAATGCTAATAACCTAATTCCCTATAACCATTGGCTCTGATACCAACTCTTCTGTCACACCCCGACCACGTTAAAACAACAAACCGTGGCGGAAACGTCGGGGAGTGTTGTAACAGAATCATCGTTTCAACAACCATGGTAATTAAAAGTTTCGTTTTATTGATTCATTAAGTAATTTACATTGTCTTAAAACCAAACAAACAAATTAAACATCGTCTACTATTGTTTTTATGTCACTAAGGCCTTGTCCAGATCCTAAGTTAACATGCTTCCTAGCGGTCAACATCATGCAACATCACCTGAAACATATGTAAAAACAAAGTCAGCAAAGAAATGTTGGCGAGCACATAGGTTTTATAAGAGTATCGGAATCATGGCTCGTTTGTATGTTGCAGTACCTCATTAGACTACAAGAGTCAAAAGTACAAACCTCGTTTTGAAAAGTGTAAAATATTGCAACATGACTAACCAACTCAAATCAAGATGGTTATAATTTATAAAATCTTGTAGCCATGATCCCTAACTCAAAGACTTTTGTTTTAGTAAACCAATTCGTAAAAACATCTCGTTAAAACTCGTTAATAAAACTCGTATGGTTTATATCCTTTCGAAAACCTAGTTGTGTGACATCATTTCAAATCGTTTCCCAAGTGAACTAAATAATGACATGAAATGTAATATGATAAAAGCACTTATATATAAGATGTACCAGCGGCGCATCTACCATGCTTTTATCATGTTACACCCATCTCATTACCTAATCACAACCCAAACCAATCATTCGTTCAAATCGTTTTATCTCGTTTAAGTCGTTCCAAATCGTTTAACTCGTCCCAAAATCGTTTTCGTTTTAATTGTGAAACTACTTTTGGTCGCCTCGCTAATAACATTCAAACCTTCGTGACTCGACTACCTCGTTTCTCGTATTAACAAACCACCAAAGGGTAAGTTAACAATCATCAGATTCGGTCGTTACCTACATAACTCCCACACATAACCATGGGTGTAGTCTGATAACGGGATTTGTCAGATCCCATGGTACCATAACCTAATACTGGTCGGCTTGATCAATGGTAATGAATGTCATTCGTTATGTAGTTACAACCAACAAGTTTCGTTCACATTATCGAAATCGTATTTAGTTTAATATAAACCATCTTAATCGTTTTTGAAAACATCGTTAAAATATCGAAATCGTTTTAATACATATGAATCACCCCAAAACAATTGAAAACAGTAAAATAGGGGAACTATGTACTCACATTGAATAGAAGGGTATCCTTGATCTAAAGAACTTAGCGAAGCTCAGACAAACCAAGGAAATTCAAGTAGTACCTAGTAATCGGATCACTAGTAAATAAATCAACACCTAAATAGGAAGATCGGATAGAATGAGGTATTGTAAACCAAATGAGTGTTGGAACTCATGTGATATGGTTTAACAAAGCCTACATCCTAGCTCGGAACTTAGCCTAAGTGCTTTTAACCCGTTACGATCCATTAAGGTAGCTTATGCTACTTTAACGCGTCGTTCGCGCGAAATTATGTTCGGATGGTTAACTATGTGCTATGTTAAGTCTTATATGCCCAATTATGCCTAATTATGTTACCATATAAGTTTAGATGTCAAAAACTTGTTCACATATGTAAAATATGGATTTAAGCTTCAAAAGGGCGTTTTGGTCATTTCCTATGGGCATACAAGCTACTTAACAAATAACTAACCAATCCTATGTCATCATAAGGTATAACCTCAGTGGTTATTCCCTATGCAACTATGATCACTAATCAAGCTTGATTGGATCCTAATGATCGACCAAACGGGTCGGGTTCGAAAATCTAAGCGGTTGTTTAGACCGCTTAACTAACGACCCTAAACAAGCACTAAACTATTAGTGACGAGTTAAACCTGTCAAAACATGTTTAACTAACTTATAAAACTGATTTTGTATCAAGACAAAGTGTTTTGATACCTATAAGTAGTTCCATTGCAAAATGCGTGCTAAAACGCATTTTGACCGAAACTTTGACTCGTCACTATGCCTAGTTAACGTGGTAATCAGTAGGTATAATCGCTAAGGATTATAACCATCGTGATTACAATCACGTTGCAAAGTTCAATTGAACTTTGACTTGACCAATTGATGGTCAAAACCGAAAGTCAAACTATTTGACTTTCTGCTTAAACATAAAGAATAAGCATGAAAGAAGACTTATTAAGGGTCCTAGCTATCTTTTCTACCAAGAATGAGTTTCCAATCAGATTCGAAAGCTCCCAAATCAGAGATTGAGAAGAGAATGAGAGAAATGAGCAAGTGAAACAAGTGAATGGCATGGCCTTATATAGTTTTTGCAAAACCATTAAGATCATTTCTTGGTAAGGAGGGAATGATCTTAGCCATACAATTGTTAGGAGCTGATTAGATGCCTTAGGGAGGTGTTAACTTGGTCCCCAAAACATAAAAATTGCGTACAAGGTCCTCAAGAATGAGCTGGGAAGCTGCTATGAAGTTTATGAAATTCTGATGTGCTGGGGACTGCTTACAGACCGTAAGCATATGTCCATACGGTCCGTAAGGACCTTGCAGACCAGCAACTTTCACATTTTGACAGTTTTGGCCCCTGTACTTGTATAAGCTCATTTCAGGCCCTTTTGACCCCCGTTAAGCCATTTTCAAGGCTCTACAAGGTCAATAAGGTTTAGAGGACTCAAAATGTGCTCGGAAAACTCTCGGATGTTGGCTCGTTTGGTTGTACGGTCGCGTTATTCGTCAAATTACGACGAAACTCAAACGGACGCGAAAATGAACCAAATTAAGCGACAAATGGTATTTTTGCATTCCGATCACTAAAATAAAAATATTTTAGTGTCTACAAAAATTTTGGATGTCCAGATGTGGTCAGAACGTAAGATATGCGCGAAAATGCAAACTTATATCGTTTTTGACACTTTTAGTCCCTGTAAGATCAAATAAGCATGTTTTCGCACACCGAACCACTCAAAGCTTATTTCTAAGCAATGTTTAGGTTATTTATGGTATGTTTAGCTTATGATCAAGTTCTGGACTCTTTGATACCATACGAATCGGTATAGTTTCGCAGTTTGACACAAATAGTCCCTACGATCGAATAGACTTATTTTCAACACACCAAACCATCCAAAACTTATTTCTAAGTTATGTGGAGGTTATTTAAAGTAGAGGAAACTTGTGAGAACAATTGCGGATATTTCGCCTTCATTTGGTCCTCACGTTCCCAAGTAAACTCTGGGCCACGTTTGGATTCCCAACGAACCTTGACCAAACGAATCCGTTTGTTCTTTAACTGTTTGTATGTACGGTCCACTATCTCCACAGGTTTCTCGACAAAGTGCATCGTTTCATCGATTTGGATTTCGTTGAGTGGAATGTGAAGATCAGCGTCAGCTAAACACTTTCGCAGATTGGACACGTGGAAAGTCGGATTAATATTTCCAAGCTCTGGAGGTAGCTCTAGTCGATAGGCAACCTTTCCAACTCTTTCAACAATCTTAAATGGTCCAACATATCGTGGTGCAAGTTTTCCTTTCTTTCCAAATCTCACCACTCCCTTCCAAGGTGACACCTTGAGTAGGACATTGTCTTCGAGTTGAAATTCTAAGGGCTTGCGTCGTAAATCCGCATAACTCTTTTGACGGCATCTAGCTGTTACAAGATTGTCGCGAATTTTCTTGATTTTATCTGTTGTTTCCAGAATGAGCTCAGGTCCAGTAAGCTGAGCTTCACCGGTCTCATTCCAACAGACTGGTGAACGACATTTTCGACCGTAGAGAGCTTCGAATGGTGCCATATTAATACTAGCATGATAACTATTGTTGTAAGAGAACTCGATCAATGGCAGATGAGAATCCCAATTACCACCAAAGTCTATCACGCATGCTCTAAGCATATACTCCAAAGTTTGAATCATTCTCTCAGATTGTCCATCTGTTTGGGGATTGTCACACCCCGACCACATATTACATACAAGGCGTGGCGGAAAACGTCGGGGAGTGTTGTAACAGAATTAATTGTTTCATAACCATGGCATACAACGATGTATTTTATTTATCAACATAAAAGTTTCAATGTCTTAAACAGTAAATAAAGAGTTCGGAACATAATTAAACTAAGTCTATCTTCTTTTTATGTCTCTAAGGCACAGGTCCGCCCTAGTGTCACGATCGTCATCCTATGCAAAAGCACCTGAAAACACATGTGAAAGTAGGTACGTCAGCATAAAAATGCCTGTGAGATACATAGGTTTTGTGAAAATAGGATTCATGACTTAAGTTTAAGAAAATTGTTTAATAACAGTCAGTCATGAACCTTGTAAATTGTTTTGTCTTGTAAATCATTTGAAAAGTGATAAAATCCGATGATATGTATAAATAAGAGTATAAAGTATGGTTAAATAAATAACCAAGTAAAATGAGTTTGTATAAGATAAGTTGTTTTGTAAAACAAAGTCTTGTGAAAGTTGTGTTACTTGTGTAAAATGTATAAGTCCAAATTGAGTGATTTAAATAACGCTATGATATGTAATATAATACAAACACTTATATATAGGAAGTACCAGCGATGTATCCACCATGCTTATGTCATATTACTCACATCTCGTTACTTAAGGCACTTAAACAAACCACCAATGTATAAAGTCTATGTTTAAACCAATAGTCAAAAGTCCTTGTATAAACCATGTCAAATGTTTATAAGTCCAAAAGTAGTCAAGTAATGTGTATCAAATGTTATGTATTGTAAGTAAAGTATTGTCCCATAGTCCAAATGTAGAAATGTACAAAACAAAGTATTTTGAATATATCAAAAAGTTATGTTTTGCAAAGTAATGCATGTTACATTGATACAAACATTTATGTGGTAAGTTAACGCATACATTCAAGCCTTGAGATAGTCGGATAACCCTTTCAGTCAAGGTTATCAAAAGAAATGTTTTCGGATTCAGTCATTTCTTACATCCAAACAAACCCGAGATGTTAGGAATGGGATTTGTCAAGTCCTATGGTACCACTACTTACTACCGAGCGGCGTAGCAAATGTTAATGAACGTAATAAAGACCCGTTTGTGCAAACCAAATGTTATAGCAGTTGTATACATGTCATATGAAAACAATGTACTAAGTATGCTAAGTTAACATACAAAGCAGAAAAGTCATGTAAATCAATGTGCTAGCATGCTATCAGTTAACATACATAGCAGAAATGAAATGT
Organism: Helianthus tuberosus; assembly: GCA_030545235.1. NCBI lineage: Eukaryota > Viridiplantae > Streptophyta > Magnoliopsida > Asterales > Asteraceae > Helianthus > Helianthus tuberosus. Next base: position 57,342,574 of record CM060426.1, on the reverse strand, counting down.
AAAACAATGTACTAAGTATGCACACAATGGACATACATAGCATGAAATGTATTGAAATCATGTACTATAATGTACTAACAAACATAGCTGGTATATGATGTGTAAACAGGAAAGCATGAAAGTAACAAGTAGGCACATGTGTTTCACCCCAAAACAGTTTGGAAAACAGTAAGAGAGGGGTCTATGTACTCACTTGAGATTACTCAGTAGTCCTGGAGTGACAACCAAACAATGATAGAGATCACGGAATCAAACGACACCTAATATAGGTAACTATGTTAATAAACCGGACCTAAATCGGAGGATCGGATAGAATGAGGGTTCGTAAACCAAACGAGTATAGAGACTCGTGTATTATGGTTTAACAAAGCCCACATACTAAAACGAAACCTAACCTAAGTGTTTGTGACCCATTACGACCCGTTTAGGTAGCTTATGCTACTTTAACGCGTCGTTCGCGTGAAACGCGTTCGGACCGCCTAACTAGTCCTATGACAAGTGTTATATGCCTAAACATGTCACATAATCAGTTATGTGACAAAAGTTTAGGTTACATATGCTTAATTACCATTTATACATGAAAAGGGTATTCTGGTAATTTACCTAAGGCATATAAACTACCTATCATACAACTATTTAAACGAAGCGACCATAAGGTATAACCTCGGAAGGTTATTCCCTATATACTATGGTCACCTAATGTGTTTGGTCGGATCCTAATGATCGACCAAATGGGTCGGGTTCGAAGGTATAAGCGATTTATTAGATCGCTTACCCTACGACCCTAGACAACGTGGTAATCGGTAGGCATAGTCCCAAGGGACTATAACCATCGTGATTACAATCACGTTGCGAAGTTCAAACGAACTTCGCATTGACCATAAACTGGTCAACGCAGAAAGTCAAACAAAGTTTGACTTTCAGACTCAAAAAGACTCGAAAAGCAATAAAAGAACGAAGGAATACTTACGAAGGGTCCCCGAATGCTAATTTCGATCCAAGTAACTCAGGTATGAAACAATGGTTTCAACTTAGAGCTTCTAAGATCAAAATTCTTGTGGGTTTTGCAATGGAAGGCATGGGGTATTTATAGTGTTCGGTTAGCCGTTAGGATCGTTTCTAGGAAACCGTGCTTTGATCTTGGCCATACACATCAAGATAGTGGTTTTTGAAAACCATTTGAGCCCACGGTATTGCCAAAACCATGTGCGAAAGTGAAAATGGACCAGATGCGATGTTTCTGTCCAGGTTAGGTAGTCACATAGCGCCACTGCCTAGACATGAGGTGCTCGCGCTACGCCACTGCCTACCAGTTTCAGCAAAGTTTCAAAAATGGCAGAAATGGTCCCTGCAGCCCGTTTAAGCGATTTTCGATGCGTTTGAACCCCGTTAACCTCATTTCAAGGCTCTAAAATGAAGTTAAAGTACAGGGAAATCAAAAAATGCTCAAAAATATCTAGGATGTCGGTTCGTTTGGTCGTACGATCGCGATGTTCGCTTAATTACGACGGAATGCGCATAAGCGCGAAAAACGATCCAAATGACGCGACGAATGGATTTTTCTTATGCCAAACACTAAAATAAAATATTATAGTGATTAAATAAATTTTTGGATGTCCGGATGTATTCAGAACGTGAGTTATGCGCAAAAATGCAAACTTGTGCACTTTTTGACACTTTTAGTCCCTGAATGACCCAAAAGTTTATTTTAGCACACCGAACCCCTCAAAGCCTATTTCTAAGCTATGTAGAGGATATTTATGGTATGTTTAACTTATGGTCATGTTCCGGAATGTTCGTTACTGTTCAAATTGGCATACTTTCGCAGTTTGTCAAGTTTAGTCCCTGTAAGCGAATTAACTTGTTTTTGCCATACCAAAGCCTTCAAAACTTATTTCTAAGTTATGTAAAGGTTATTTAAGGTATGTTAAGTATATGTTGATGTTCCGGAGTATTTGTCGCGTTAAACTGATTACGTTTACGCACCAGTTTGTGTATAACTCTCCAAAAAGCGATGTAGAGTTTGAAATTACATAAAAGTCAAAACATGAAAAATGTCAAACATAAATAAACAAACATTGGGATCAAATAACATTGTTTTATTAATAACTGAATTGTTCACAATGATTACAAACACAGATGTTACAGTCTCCCCTACTTGTGGAAATTTTGTCCCGAAATTTATTTAGAGGAAACTCGTGGGAAAAGATGCGGATATTTCGCCTTCATTTGATCTTCGCGTTCCCAAGTAAACTCCGGTCCACGTTTAGCTTCCCAGCGAACTTTGACCAAAGGAATGCGCTTGCGTTTAAGCCAGTTGACTTCACGTTCCATGATTTCCACTGGCTTCTCAACAAATTTCAGTGTTTTGTCAACACGAATTTCGTCAAGCGGTATGTGGAGGTTCTCATCAGCTAAACACCTTTTGAGATTGGACACGTGATAAGTTGGATGAACATTTCCAAGTTCAGGAGGTAACTCAAGTCTGTAGGCTACCTTACCGATTCTTTCGACGATCTTGAATGGTCCAACGTATCTAGGTGCAAGTTTTCCTTTCTTTCCAAATCTGATCACACCTTTCCAAGGTGAGACCTTAAGTAATACTCGATCACGGACTTGAAATTCCAAGGGTTTGCGTTTTGGGTCCGCGTAACTCTTTTGACGGCTTCTAGCTATCTGAAGGTTATCACGAACTTTCTTGACCTTATCAGTTGTCTCTAAAATGAGGGCAGGTCCAGTAAGTTGAGCCTCGCCGATCTCATTCCAGCAGACTGGTGAACGACATTTTCGACCATAGAGAGCCTCGAAAGGAGCCATTTTGATGCTGGTGTGATAACTGTTGTTGTAGGAGAATTCAATTAACGGAAGATGTGAATCCCAACTACTACCAAAATCGATCACACAAGCTCTAAGCATATCCTCCAGAGTCTGGATTGTTCTCTCAGATTGACCATCCGTTTGCGGATGATAAGCGGTGCTCAGGTTAAGTTGGGTCCCCATAGCAGATTGCATGGTTCTCCAAAAATGAGAAGTGAAACGAGCATCTCTGTCAGAAATGATGTTCAAAGGAACACCATGTCGAGCTACAATTTCATCCACATAGATTTTTGCAAGTCTGTCAGCAGGAAAGTCCTCACGGATTGGCAAGAAATGTGCTGACTTAGTAAGACGATCAACAACTACCCAGATGGCATCATGACCTTTCTTTGTGCGTGGAAGTTTGGTAACAAGATCCATAGTAATGTTTTCCCATTTTCAAACTGGGATCTCTGGTTGCACCAATAAACCAGAAGGACGATGGTGTTCAGCCTTTACCTTAAGACAAGTAAGGCATTTTGATACGTATAAGGCAATGTCTTTCTTCATACCAGGCCACCAATACTGAATACGAAGATCCTTATACATTTTATCAGAGCCCGGATGAATAGAATAACGAGACTTATGGGCTTCATCCATAAGCAACGTACGAAGATCATCCTGGCTTGGGACCCACAAACGGTCCATGAAGTAATACGATCCATTGTCCTTCAGTTCTAGATCAGGTGTTATGTGATAGGGAAATTCCTTATCCATCAAACCTTGTGAAACACAAGATTGTTGAGCCTGAGAAATGCGGGCTTGGATATCGGATCGAGCCTGAATAACAGATTGAACACGTACACAGTGAAGTTTAGTACGTTCCTTACGACTCAATGCATCGGCTACAACATTCGCCTTACCAGGATGGTAGCGAATTTCGCAGTCATAGTCGTTTAGTAGCTCAACCCAACGTCGTTGCCTCATGTTGAGTTCTTTCTGATTGAAGATATGCTGAAGACTTTTGTGGTCCGTGAAAACCACACATTTTGTACCATACAAATAGTGTCTCCAGATCTTTAAAGCGAAAACAACTGCACCCAACTCAAGATCATGAGTGGTGTAGTTCTTCTCATGTATCTTCAACTGCCTCGATGCATATGCTATGACTTTGTTCCTTTGCATTAGAACACAACCAAGACCCAATTTAAATGCATCGCAATAAACGACGAAATCATCATTGCCCTCAGGCAAAGTCAGGACAGGCGCATCACAAAGCTTCTGCTTCAAGTTTTGAAAAGCATCCTCTTGTTTGAATCCCCAATCAAAGGGCTTGTTCTTCTGAGTTAGAGCAGTTAGAGGAACTGCAATCTTTGAGAAGTTTTCAATGAAGCGGCGGTAATAACCCGCTAGACCAAGAAAAGAACGAACCTCAGTAGGAGTAGAAGGTGTATCCCAATCCTTAATCGCACTGATCTTGGAGGGATCTACATGAATACCTTGTTCGTTGATGATGTGTCCTAAAAATTGAACTTCTTTAAGCCAAAATTCGCACTTGGAGAATTTGGGGAAAAGTTGCTCTTTCTTTAGGAGTTCTAGAGTAAGACGAAGATGTTGCTCGTGATCAGCTTGCGTCTTAGAGTATATCAAGATGTCGTCAATAAAAACAATGACGAACTGATCCAAATAGGGTTTGCAGACCCTATTCATTAAGTCCATGAAAACAGCAGGAGTATTAGTTAAACCGAATGGAATGACTGTGAACTCATAATGCCCATAACGAGTACGGAACGCTATCTTGGGAATATCTTCTTCATGCACCCGAAGTTGATGATACCCAGAACGTAGATCAATCTTTGAAAAATAAGAAGCGCCCTGTAGCTGATCAAAGAGATCATCAATGCGAGGTAGGGGATATCGATTCTTGATGGTAAGCTTGTTAAGCTCACGATAATCGATACACATCCTAAAGGATCCATCCTTCTTCTTGACAAAAAGAACGGGAGCACCCCAGGGTGAAAAGCTAGGACGGATAAAACCTTTGTCAGAGAGTTCCTGAAGCTGCTTAGACAACTCTTGCATCTCAGACGGTGCAAGACGATATGGAGCTCTGGCAATGGGATTTGCACCAGGTACGAGATCAATGCGGAACTCGACTTGGCGTGCTGGGGGTAGACCAGGTAACTCTTCAGGGAATACTTCGGAATAATCCCGAACGACAGGAATATCTGAAATAGACTTACCCTTGCCTTTATCTGCTGTAACATGTGCTAAGAAAGCCACATAGTTCTTTCGCAGATACTTCTGAGCTTTAAAACAAGACATGAGTTTGAGACCACCGGCAGGCTTCTCACCACGAACCTGCAGGATCTCGCCTGTCGACAGCGACACACGAACAATCTTCTCAGAACAAACTATCTCTGAGCGATGCTTGGATAACCAATCCATACCCACTATAACGTCGAAGCTTCCAAGTTGCATAGGCATGAGGTCGATAGGAAAAAGATGGTCGTTAAGGTTCAACTGGCAGTTGCGTAGAACAAAATCAAGAACAATGGGTTCACCACTAGCAACTTCTACTGTCAAGGGTTTTCCTAGTTTCATTCTAGACACGCGAAGCATTGGCTCAAAAGACAATGACACAAAACTCTTGTCGGCACCCGAATCAAAAAGAACAGATGCAGGCTGATTATTAATAAAGAACGTACCGTTCACCACATTATCGTCTGCTTGTGCCTCTTGAGCATTCATATTGAAGACTCGACCTCGAGCCAGAGCTTGATTCTGATTTGGGTTCTGGTTCTGGTTGGCTAGCCTTGGGCACCGGTTCCTGTAGTGGGTCAGATCCCCACAATTGTAGCACGAACCAGGAGGAAAATGAGGTCGTGCAGCTTGACCTTGTTGCTGAGAAAGAGGCTGAGCAACTTGTTGGGCTTGGTTCTGAACTGCCTGGTTCTGGTTAACAGGAATGCGACAAGTAGCGGCAAGATGACTAGATCTTCCGCAGTTGGTGCACTGACGACACTGGAGGTGTGGTAGGTAATGGCCGTTACACCTGTTGCACAAAGGTACATTGCCAAAATAAGGCTTCTTGGCGGGTGGCTGCGCAGGCTGATTTGGTGCAGCTTGAGCCTGTGCAGTAACGACATAGTTTTGGGAAGCCTTTCGCTTCCTTGAACCCTTTGAGGAACCAGAATTTTTCCATTCTTGTTTTGACCTTTCTTGCTATCCTCCTTGTCAGATGCCTGCTTCTTACCCTTGTCACCCTTTTTATGCAGCTTTCCCTTTCGAATCTGCGACTCAGTCAATGTCGCTGATAACTCGATCGCCTGACGGAGTGTGGTAGGGTTGCTACCAGTAATGATGTCTTGTACTGAGTCAGGTAGGCCGTCGATGTACCTTTCGATAGCCTTGTCGAGTGGGGTAACCATAGTTGGGCAAAGCAGACTCAACTCCTCAAACCTGTCAGTATATGCCCTGTGCTCGCCACTGTCTTGTTTCAAGTCCTCAAACTCTTTCTCCAACGCTCGCTGTTCATCACGAGGATAGAATTCCCTCATCATAAGGGCCCTAAGTTCAGCCCAAGTTTGTGCTAGAGCAACTTCTGCACCTCGGTCTCTCATAACCCCATTCCACCATGTGAGAGCCCTCTTCTGAAACACGCTCGAAGAAAACTCGACCTTGCGATTATCCGGACACTGCACGTGGCGGAAAGTATTCTCAATGCTCTCGAACCATTGAAGAAGCCCAGTCGCTCCTTCAGAACCACTAAACTTGAGTGGTTTAGCCGAGTTAAAAGTCTTAAAATTGCATGGACCATTGTTGTTGTTGTTGGCTTGGTTCCATTGAGCAAAGAGATTTGGGAATTGAGCAGCCATCTGCTGCGCAATAATTTCTGCCAGTTCGGCAGTCGCTATCTGGTTTTCGCGTCGAGGAGGCATTCTAAAAGAGGAAAAATCATGAAAGGGAACGAGTGAGATGATTGAATGAAGAGAATGAGATGAAACAAAATCAACAAAAGCAAAGATGGTGGTCATTCGTCCGCATTACCAAGCAAACAAATGACACACAGTGACTAATCAAAGTAAATGGGTTAAAAATAATGTATCGCGAAGACATGCTCGCCTATAAGTGAACACTTATCCCAAGAATTCCCAGGTAAGCACAACTGGTCTCGCGTCTGATGAGATATATACGAAGTGCTTGCCTAGAAAGAAAACCCAGAATACAGGCATTCACTCTTCCAGTTTGCACGTGTTCACATTATTTAAAACCCAAAACGTTGACGAGATTTTGAAAATTTGAAGGCACAAGGCCAAAAATTTAGTCAAACTGGAAGGGTTCAAAACCTTACAAAAGAGGGTTCAAAACCTTGTAATAAATCATCCAAAAACAGATGATTGTTTTTCAAAAATCGTTTCGGAAAAATTGGGTTCTTGTTTTGATAATCACCTAAGGATAGGTGATGTACACGTTTTAAGATCTAAACACAAGATAACTTGTGTTAGGGTCCTAGAAAGGTTATAGTCTAGGTCAAAGCATTACTAATAACCTAATTCCCTATAACCATTGGCTCTGATACCAACTCTTCTGTCACACCCCGACCACGTATTACATACAAGGCGTGGCGGAAAACGTCGGGGAGTGTTGTAACAGAATTAATTGTTTCATAACCATGGCATAAAACGATGTATTTTATTTATCAACATAAAAGTTTCATTGTCTTAAACAGTAAATAAAGAGTTCGGAACATAATTAAACTAAGTCTATCTTCATTTTATGTCTCTAAGGCACAGGTCCGCCCTAGTGTCACGATCGTCATCCTATGCAAAAGCACCTGAAAACACATGTGAAAGTAGGTACGTCAGCATAAAAATGCCTGTGAGATACATAGGTTTTGTGAAAATAGGATTCATGACTTAAGTTTAAGAAAATTGTTTAATAACAGTCAGTCATGAACCTTGTAAATTGTTTTGTCTTGTAAATCATTTGAAAAGTGATAAAATCCGATGATATGTATAAATAAGAGTATAAAGTATGGTTAAATAAATAACCAAGTAAAATGAGTTTGTATAAGATAAGTTGTTTTGTAAAACAAAGTCTTGTGAAAGTTGTGTTACTTGTGTAAAATGTATAAGTCCAAATTGAGTGATTTAAATAACGCTATGATATGTAATATAATACAAACACTTATATATAGGAAGTACCAGCGACGTATCCACCATGTTTGTGTCATATTACTCACATCTCGTTACTTAAGGCACTTAAACATACCACCAATGTATAAAGTCTATGTTTAAACCAATAGTCAAAAGTCCTTGTATAAACCATGTCAAATGTTTATAAGTCCAAAAGTAGTCAAGTAATGTGTATCAAATGTTATGTATTGTAAGTAAAGTATTCTCCCATAGTCCAAATGTAGAAATGTACAAAACAAAGTATTTTGAATATATCAAAAAGTTATGTTTTGCAAAGTAATGCATGTTACATTGATACAAACATTTATGTGGTAAGTTAACGCATACATTCAAGCCTTGAGACAGTCGGATAACCCTTTCACTCAAGGTTATCAAAAGAAATGTTTTCGGATTCAGTCATTCCTTACATCCAAACAAACCCAAGATGTTAGGAATGGGATTTGTCAAGTCCTATGGTACCACTACTTACTACCGAGCGGCGTAGCAAATGTTAATGAACGTAATAAAGACCCGTTTGTGCAAACCAAATGTTATAGCAGTTGTATACATGTCATATGAAAACAATGTACTAAGTATGCTAAGTTAACATACAAAGCAGAAAAGTCATGTAAATCAATGTGCTAGCATGCTATCAGTTAACATACATAGCATAAATGAAATGTAAAACAATGTACTAAGTATGCACACAATGGACATACATAGCATGAAATGTATTGAAATCATGTACTATAATGTACTAACAAACATAGCTGGTATATGATGTGTAAACAGGAAAGCATGAAAGTAACAAGTAGGCACATGTGTTTCACCCCAAAACAGTTTGGAAAACAGTAAGAGAGGGGTCTATGTACTCACTTGAGATTACTCAGTAGTCCTGGAGTGACAACCAAACAATGATAGAGATCACGGAATCAAACGGCACCTAATATAGGTAACTATGTTAATAAACCGGACCTAAATCGGAGGATCAGATAGAATGAGGGTTCGTAAACCAAACGAGTATAGAGACTCGTGTATTATGGTTTAACAAAGCCCACATACTAAAACGAAACCTAACCTAAGTGTTTGTGACCCATTACGACCCATTTAGGTAGCTTATGCTACTTTAACGCGTCGTTCGCGTGAAACGCGTTCGGACCGCCTAACTAGTCCTATGACAAGTGTTATATGCCTAAACATGTTACATAATCAGTTATGTGACAAAAGTTTAGGTTACATATGCTTAATTACCATTTATACATGAAAAGGGTATTCTGGTAATTTACCTAAGGCATATAAACTACCTATCATACAACTATTTAAACGAAGCGACCATAAGGTATAACCTCGGAAGGTTATTTCCTATATACTATGGTCACCTAATGTGTTTGATCGGATCCTAATGATCGACCAAATGGGTCGGGTTCGAAGGTATAAGCGATTTATTAGATCGCTTACCCTACGACCCTAGACAACGTGGTAATCAGTAGGCATAGTCCCAAGGGACTATAACCATCATGATTACAATCACGTTGCGAAGTTCAAACGAACTTCGCATTGACCATAAACTGGTCAACGCAGAAAGTCAAACAAAGTTTGACTTTCAGACTCGAAAAGACTCGAAAAGCAATAAAAGAACGAAGGAATACTTACGAAGGGTCCCCGAATGCTAATTTCGATCCAAGTAACTCAGGTATGAAACAATGGTTTCAACTTAGAGCTTCTACGATCAAAATTCTTGTGGGTTTTGCAATGGAAGGCATGGGGTATTTATAGTGTTCGGTTAGCCGTTAGGATCGTTTCTAGGAAACCGTGCTTTGATCTTGGCCATACACATCAAGATAGTGGTTTTTGAAAACCATTTGAGCCCACGGTATTGCCAAAACCATGTGCGAAAGTGAAAATGGACCAGATGCGATGTTTCTGTCCAGGTTAGGCATTCGCGTAGCGCCACTTCCTAGGCATGAGGTGCTCGCGCTACGCCACTGCCTACCAGTTTCAGCAAAGTTTCAAAAATGGCAGAAATGGTCCCTGCAGCCCGTTTAAGCGATTTTCGATGCGTTTGTACCCCGTTAACCTCATTTTAAGGCTCTAAAATGAAGTTAAAGTATAGGGAACTCAAAACATGCTCAAAAATATCTAGGATGTCGGTTCGTTTGGTCGTACGATCGCGATGTTCGCTTAATTACGACGGAATGCGCATAAGCGCGAAAAACGATCCAAATGACGCGACGAATGGATTTTTCTTATGCCAAACACTAAAATAAAATATTATAGTGCTTACATAAATTTTTGGATGTCCGGATGTATTCAGAACGTGACTTATGCGCGAAAATGCAAACTTGTGCACTTTTTGACACTTTTAGTCCCTGAATGACCCAAAAGTTTATTTTAGCACACCGAACCCCTCAAAGCCTATTTCTAAGCTATGTAGAGGATATTTATGGTATGTTTAACTTATGGTCATGTTCCGGAATGTTCGTTACTGTTCAAATTGGCATACTTTCGCAGTTTGTCAAGTTTAGTCCCTGTAAGCGAATTAACTTGTTTTTGCCATACCAAAGCCTTCAAAACTTATTTCTAAGTTATGTAAAGGTTATTTAAGGTATGTTAAGTATATGTTGATGTTCCGGAGTATTTGTCGCGTTAAACTGATTACGTTTACGCACTAGTTTGCGTATAACTCTCCAGAAAGCGATGTAGAGTTTGAAATTACATAAAAGTCAAAACATGAAAAATGTCAAACATAAATAAACAAACATTGGGATCAAATAACATTGTTTTATTGATAACTGAATTGTTCACAATGATTACAAACACAGATGTTACAGGGATGATAAGCAGTGCTTAGATTTAGTTGGATTCCCATAGCAGATTGCATGGTCTTCATGAAATGAGATGAAAATCGAGCATCACGATCGGATATGATGTCCAAAGGAACACCATGTCGAGATAGAATCTCATCAACATAAATCTTTGCAAGTTTATCAGCAGATAGATCCTTGCGAATCACAATAAAATGAGCTGACTTCGTTAATCGATCGATAACAACCCAAATAGCATCATGACCTTTGGATGTACGTGGTAACTTAGTGATGAGATCCATAGCAATGTTCTCCCACTTCCATACCGGTATCTCTTGCTGTACAAGCAAACCAGATAATCGTTGATGTTCAGCCTTGACTTTGAGACAAGTTAGGCATTTTGATACATACAAGGCAACATCTTTCTTCATACCAGGCCACCATAAATTATTACGAAGATCCTTGTACATTTTATCAGCACCAGGATGGATAGAATATCGAGACTATGAGAATCGTACATTACCAAAGTGCGAAGATTGTCTTGTTTCAGAATCCACAAACGATCCTTGAAATAGAGCAAACCATCGCCCCTCGCTTCGAGTTTAAGCTCAAGTTGACGTGGTAATTCCTTACCTATCAAATTTTGTGAAACACAAAATTGCTGAGCTTGAAGAACATGAGTCTGAAGATCAGATAGAGTTCGAACATAATGAAGCTTGACACGCTCTTTTCGACTAAGCGCATCGGCTACGATATTTGCCTTACCAGGGTGGTAGCGAATCTCGCAATCATAATCGCTCAAGAGTTCAACCCAACATCGTTGCCTCATGTTCAACTCCTTCTGATTGAAAATATGCTGGAGACTTTTGTGGTCTGTGAAAACCACACATTTCCTACCATAGAGGTAGTGTCTCCAGATTTTGAGAGCAAAAACCACAGCACCTAACTCAAGATCATGAGTTGTGTAGTTCTTCTCGTGAACTTTCAGCTGTCTAGACGCATATGCTATAACTTTGCCTCGTTGCATAAGAACACAACCAAGGCCTAAGTTGGATGCATCGCAGTAGACAACGAAATCATCGTTTCCTTCGGGCAGAGATAGAACAGGAGCATCACATAGCTTCTGTTTCAGCATTTGGAATGCTTCTTCTTGTTTGGGTCCCCACTCAAAAGGCTTATTCTTTTGAGTCAAAGCAGTGAGTGGAACCGTAATCTTAGAGAAGTTCGAAATAAAACGACGATAATAACCAGCGAGACCAAGAAAAGAACGAATTTCTGTAGGAGTCGTTGGTGTATTCCAATCCTTGATTGCAACAATCTTGGATGGATCCACATGAATACCTTGCTTGTTGACATTATGTCCCAAAAACTGAACTTCGTTAAGCCAAAATTCACACTTGGAGAATTTGGCAAAAAGTTGTTCCTTCTTCAGGAGTTCCAATGTCAAACAAAGGTGTTGCTCGTGATCGGCTCGAGACTTTGAATAAATGAGAATATCGTCGATGAACACAATGATGAACTTATCTAAATAAGGTTTACAGACCCTATTCATTAAGTCCATAAAGATAGCTGGAGCATTTGTCAAACCAAAAGGCATGACAGTAAACTCGTAATGCCCATATCTCATGCGAAATGCAGTTTTGGGAATATCTTCTTCGAATACACGAAGCTGATGATACCCAGAACGCAGATCGATCTTGGAAAACAGGTAGCACCTTCCAGCTGATCAAAGAGATCATCGATTCGAGGTAGGGGATATCGATTCTTGATGGTAAGCTTGTTAAGCTCACGATAATCGATACACATACGAAAAGATCCATCTTTCTTTTTCACAAAGAGGACAGGAGCACCCCAAGGTAAATAACTCGGACGGATGAATCCTTTATCAGACAACTCTTGAAGCTGTTTCGATAACTCTTGCATCTCGGACGGTGCAAGACGATAAGGTGCTTTCGCAATCAGGTTAGCATTGGGTACAAAGTCAATGTGAAACTCGACTTGACGAACTGGAGGCAAACCAGGCAGTTCATCAGGAAACACCTCTGGATAATCCCGAACAATTGGAATATCCTGAATACTCTTGTTTTTGCCTTTCTACTCGGTGACATGTGCCAGGAAAGCAATATATCCTTTTCGTAAATAACTATGGGCTTTCGTACACGACATGAGTTTCAATCCACCAGATGGTTTCTCCCCACAAACTTCCAGAACATCGCCAGAAGAAAGAGGAATACGAATGATCTTGTCAAAACAAACCACCTCAGCATGGTGTTTCGTTAACCAATCCATCCCCACGATAATGTCGAAACTCCCAAGTTGCATCGGCGTGAGGTCGATAGGAAAAAGATGGTTATCGAAGTTCAATTGACAACCACGAAGAACAGAATCAAGTACAAGTGGTTTACCAGTAGCAACCTCGACAGATAAGGGTTTCCTCAGTTTAGTTCTAGGTATCGTAAGTAAAGGCTCAAAGGATAACGAAACAAAACTCCTATCGGCACCAGAATCGAAAAGAACAGATGCAAGTTGATTGTTAACAAGGAACGTACCGTTAACAACTTCGTTGTCCGCCCTCGCCTCATTCGCGTTTAGATTGAATACCCGTCCACGAGCGGGATTCACATTTGCGTTCGTGTTTGCATTCGGATTTGCATTCGGATTTACCAATCTCGGGCAATTTTTGCGGAAATGACCCATTTCTCCGCAATTGAAACACGAACCAAGTGGGAATCTCGCAGCATTCCCTTGAGCTTGTGCTGGAACCTGAGCAGCCTGATTTTAACCAAAATGACAAATGTTGGCCAAATGCCCAAGTCTACCACACGTAGCACACTGTTTACAGGCCTGCTGGGCAACATGGTGACCATTGTACCGAGCACAGTGAGGTGAGGTACCAGCATATGCTTTCTTTACAGGAGGTTGAGTTGGTGGGTTCTGAGGGTTCTGAGCAGTAACTGCAAAGTTCTGGGAAGCCTTGCGCTTCCTCGACATTTTAGAAGACTCACCCTGCTTCTTACCCTTACCCTTTTCCTTGACAGATTCGGTCGACTTCTTTTTATCACCCTTGCGGGTGAGTTTACCCTTCCTGACATGGGACTCAGTCAGGGTAGCCGACAACTCGATTGCGTGATGGAGGGTAGTAGGATTAACGTCGGTCACAATATCCTGAATAGAATCGGGTAAACCATCGATATACCTCTCGATTGCTTTCTCCAGTGGGGTAACCATAGTGGGACACAACAAACTAAGTTCATCAAATCGATCTGTATAAGCACGGTGTTCTCCCCCGTCTTGTTTCAAATCATCGAATTCTCGTTCCAAAGCTCGAATCTCATGACGGGGACAGAACTCTCTCATCATGAGAGCTCGGAGCTCTTCCCAAGTTTGTGCTAATGCCACTTCGGCACCCCTATCGCGCATAATGCCATTCCACCGGCTAAGAGCTTGCTTCTCAAACACGCTTGAAGCAAATTCAACCTTACGCGCTTTCGGACACTGCACATGTCTGAATGTGCTCTCGATACTCTTGAACCACTGCAGGAGCGCAGTTGCTCCTTGTGACCCAGAAAACATAAGCAGCTTCGTAGAATTAAAATTCTTGAAATTACACTGTGCGTTATTGTTGTTATTATTATTGTTGTTGTTGTATAGCTCGTGGATTTTGGTCACAACGCCTGGAAGTACAGCAGCCATTTGCTGAAAGACAAGGGTTGCGACTTCTTCAGCAGTAAAAGTTCGAGCTTCGCGTCGAGGAGGCATTGTCTAACAAGGAAGCATGAGAAACGAGTGAGGTCGACAATTGGAGAAACAAAAGAGGTATTGAAAACATCGACAAAACACAAGGAAGGCGATCATTCGTTTGTTACCTCGAACAAACAAACAACACGCAATGACTAATCAAAGTGAATAGGTCATAATAATGTATCACTGAAGATATGCTCGCCTATAAGTGAACACTCACCCCAAGAGTTCCCAGGTAAGAGTGACTGGTCCAATATTGCGGATTTGTACGAACACTCTAGCCTTAGACAGAAAACTCAGGGTATAGGCATTCACTCTTCCAGTTTGCACGTGTTCACATTATTTAGACCCAAACTTTGACGAGATTTTGGAAATTCGAAGGGCATAAAGCCGAAAATGAATCAAACTGGAAGGGTTCAAAACCTTACAATCAATCATCCAAGGATAGATGATTAATTGTCGAAGCGGATTTTGTTATTGTGTTCTCGTTATGGTTATCACCTAAGGATAGGTGACGGTATTGTTTTTAAAATCTAAACACAAGTAAACTTGTGTTAGGGTCATAGAAAGTTATAGTCTAGGTCAAAGCAATGCTAATAACCTAATTCCCTATAACCATTGGCTCTGATACCAACTCTTCTGTCACACCCCGACCACGTTAAAACAACAAACTGTGGCGGAAACGTCGGGGAGTGTTGTAACAGAATCATCGTTTCAACAACCATGGTAATTAAAAGTTTCGTTTGATTGATTCATTAAGTAATTTACATTGTCTTAAAACCAAACAAACAAATTAAACATCATCTACTATTGTTTTTATATCACTAAGGCCTTGTCCAGATCCTAAGTGAACATGCTTCCTAGCAGTCAACATCATGCAACATCACCTGAAACATATGTAAAAACAAAGTCAGCAAAGAAATGTTGGCGAGCACATAGGTTTTATAAGAGTATCCGAATCATGGCTCGTTTGTATGTTGCAGTACCTCATTAGACTACAAGAGTCAAAAGTACAAACCTCGTTTTGAAAAGTGTAAAATATTGCAACATGACTAACCAACTCAAATCAAGATGGTTATAATTTATAAAATATCGTAGCCATGATCCTTAACTCAAAGACTTTTGTTTTAGTAAACCAATTCGTAAAAACATCTCGTTAAAACTCGTTAATAAAACTCGTATGGTTTATATCCTTTCGAAAACCTCGTTGTGTGACATCGTTTCAAATCGTTTCCCAAGTGAACTAAATAATGACATGAAATGTAATATGATAAAAGCACTTATATATAAGATGTACCAGCGGCGCATCTACCATGCTTTTATCATGTTACACCCATCTCATTTCCTAATCACAACCCAAACCAATCGTTCGTTCAAATCGTTTTATCTCGTTTAAGTCGTTCCAAATCGTTTAACTCGTCCCAAAATCGTTTTCGTTTTAATTGTGAAACTACTTTTGGTCACCTCGCTAATAACATTCAAACCTTCGTGACTTGACTACCTCGTTTCTCGTATTAACAAACCACCAAAGGGTAAGTTAACAATCATCAGATTCGGTCGTTACCTACATAACTCCCACACATAACCATGGGTGTAGTCTGATAATGGGATTTGTCAGATCCTATGGTACCATAACCTAATACTGGTCGGCTTGATCAATGCTAATGAATGTCATTCGTTATGTAGTTACAACCAACAAGTTTCGTTCACATTATCGAAATCGTATTTAGTTTAATATAAACCATCTTAATCGTTTTTGAAAACATCGTTAAAATATCGAAATTGTTTTAATACATATGAATCACCCCAAAACAATTGAAAACATTAAAATAGGGGAACTATGTACTCACATTGAATAGAAGGGTATCCTTGATCTAAAGAACTTAGCGAAGCTCAGACAAACCAATGAAATTCAAGTAGTACCTAGTAATCAGATCACTAGTAAATAAATCAACACCTAAATCAGAAGATCGGATAGAATGAGGTCTTGTATACCAAATGAGTGTTGGAACTCATGTGATATGGTTTAACAAAGCCTACATCCTAGCTCGGAACTTAGCCTAAGTGCTTTTGACCCGTTACGACCCATTAAGGTAGCTTATGCTACTTTAACGCGTCGTTCGCGCGAAATTATGTTTGGATGGTTAACTATGTGCTATGTTAAGTCGTATATGCCTAATTATGTTACCATATCAGTTTAGATGTCAAAAACTTGTTCACATATGTAAAATATGGATTTAAGCTTCAAAAGGGCGTTTTGGTCATTTCCTTTGGGCATACAAGCTACTTAACAAATAACTAACCAATCCTATGTGATCATAAGGTATAACCTCAGTGGTTATTCCCTATGCAACTATGATCACTAATCAAGCTTGATCGGATCTTAATGATCGACCAAACGGGTCGGGTTCAAAAGTCTAAGCGGTTGTTTACACCACTTAACTTACGACCCTAAACAAGCACTAAACAATTAGTGACGAGTTAAACATGTCAAAACATGTTTAACTAACTTATAAAACTGATTTGGTATCAAGACAAAGTGTTTTGATACCTATAAGTAGTTCCGTTGCAAAATGCGTGCTAAAACGCATTTTGACCGAAACTTTGGCTCGTCACTACGCCTAGTTAACGTGGTAATCAGTAGGTATAATCGCTAAGGATTATGACCATCGTGATTACAATCACGTTGCAAAGTTCAATTGAACTTTGACTTAACCAATTGATGGTCAAAACCGAAAGTCAAACTGTTGGCAAAACTGTTTGACTTTCTGCTTAAACATAAAGAATACGCATGAAAGAAGGCTTACTAAGGGTCCTAGCTATCTTTTCTACCAAGAATGAGTTTCCAATCAGATTAGAAAGCTCCCAAATCAGAGATTGAGAAGAGAATGAGAGAAATGAGCAAGTGAAACAAGTGAATGGCATGACCTTATATAGTTTTTGCAAAACCATTAAGATCATTTCTTGGTAAGGAGGGAATGATCTTAGCCATACAATTGTTAGGAGCTGATTAGATGCCTTGGGGAGGTGTTAACTTGGTCCCCAAAACATAAAAATTGCGTACAAGGTCCTCAAGAATGAGCTGGGAAGCTGCTGTGAAGTTTATGAAATTATGATGTGCTGGGGACTGCTTACGAATCGTAAGCATATGTCCATACGGTCCGTAAGGACCTTGCAGACCAGCAACTTTCACATTTTGACAGTTTTGGCCCCTGTACTTGTATAAGCTCATTTCAGGCCCTTTTGCCCCCGTTAAGCCATTTTCAAGGCTCTACAAGGTCAATAAGGTTTAGAGGACTCAAAATGTGCTCGGAAAACTCTCGGATGTTGGCTCGTTTGGTCGTACGGTCGCGTTATTCGTCAAATTACGACGAAACTCAAACGGTCGTGAAAATGAACCAAATTAAGCGACGAATGGTGTTTTTGCATTCCGATCACTGAAACAAAAATATTTTAGTGTCTACAAAAATTTTGGATGTCCAGATGTGGTCAGAACGTAAGATATGCGCGAAAATGCAAACCTACATCGTTTTTGACACTTTTAGTCCCTGTAAGATCAAATAAGCATGTTTTCGCACACCGAACCACTCAAAGCTTATTTATAAGCTATTTTTAGGTTATTTATGGTATGTTTAGCTTATGATCAAGTTCTGGACTCTTTGATACCATACGAATCGGTATAGTTTCGCAGTTTGACACAAATAGTCCCTGCGATCGAATAGACTTATTTTCAACACACCAAACCATCCAAAACTTATTTCTAAGTTATGTGGAGGTTATTTAAGGTATGTTAAGCCTATTTCACTATTCCGGAATGTTTTTCGCATTAAACTGACTGCGTTTACGCACCAGTTTGCGTATAACTTTCCAGAAAGCGATTTAAAGCTTGAAATCGGAATCGAATCAAATTGTAAAATCATCAAACATAAAAACACACATAATAACACCAAAACACATTGTTTTATTAATAATTAACATTGTTTTACATTGTACATCGATTACAGAGCACAGTTGTCACACTTTGGGTAATGATTGGAACCAAAGGAGGAGAGGCGAGAATGTTCAACCTTTGGTGCAAAAGGTTGACCTCTCGAAGACATCCCTCTAGTCCCACCATCAAATGATTAATACGGTCAACCAATGCCTCTTCCACCCCAGTCATCTCATCAATGGCCTCTCTTAAGGCGTAAACGTAGTTTACAAGAGAGTCTTCAACCGTTGATGATCTTCTCCCTTGTCGGTTGTTTCTGGAGTGTGATGAAGTTGTTCCGCTAGTTCTACTCGCCATTCTGAGAAAACATACCGAAAAGAGTTCAACTTTATGGGATCAGTGCTTCGGACACGGCCCCGTGTTCAATGAACACGGCCCGTGTTCAGATGTCTGCAGATTTTTAGGACTAGGGATCATGGAGTTTTAATTTTTTTTATGATGTTTAAAACGTTTTTAAGCAGAAACAACTTAAAACATTGTTGTAGAACTTATTTTTAACAAGATCCCATGAATAAAAATCTAACAAACATCTCAATAAAGCTTGAAATTGTGGAGATTTCAAGTTTTAATGGAAGCATGAAGGAAAAATTGAAGAAGATGAAAGTGGATAAAAGAGGAAAGGACAAGAAGGTTGTTGAGAAACTTCTTTTAGAAAATACCTAGGATGGTATGTGAGAATATTCCCCAAGTCTCTGTCCCTGGAATGGTTCAAATGTGCAGGATTCTTGGCTGCATTTATAGAAAACGACAGTACGCTGGACACGGCCCCGTGTTCAGGTGGAATCCTGACACATTTTGTCCGTATTCTGACACGAAATCAGACGGGAATCTTTGAGTGGACACGGGGGCGTATTGACCTGGACACGGCCCCGTGTCTAGAGGCTGTCTTGTGGAGTTTTCCATCTTTTAAGGATTTCATCCAGATCGGGTGGTTCCTTACTGGATGGAACAACCCCAAAGTGCCTAAGATACCTTAATTGTTCTAGATTAAGACGAGAACGCAAGAGGTTGTCGGTGAGGGTGATTCCTATGCTATATGTAGGTGGACAAGTCCAACCCTTTCCCGGGCTCTCGTTAAAGAAGGTGTATGCTGAATCGCTCAAGTCTATGTATGCATCGAATGAAGTCGATGGGGAGTCCTTCACGGCACAATCGACATAGGGACGACTATCGCTCAAGTCATCACTAGAGTTAGAGGTAACATCGGGAACAACGAAGTTGTTTTTATTTGAATGCGATCCCAACAAATCTTCTTGGTTATTGTCTTGAGATAAATTATTGAAATCTATCCTAAGTTCTTTTAACCAATTAAGAATTAGATCTTCCATTTGAAATAGTTCATCAAGAAGCATTTCTCCTAGAAGATCCGGTTGAGAGCATTCAAGGGAGAGATAGGGATTATTTTTACTTTCGCCCCTCTTAAGGCTACGGGAAAACGATGGGTCTATATAGTGGGGCTTATAATTTAGAAAACAACATTCTAGTTCTTTATGAGAGCCACCACATATTTGACACCACGCACCATAAGAGTGCCGAAAGTAAAAAATATCATTATCACTCATGTTTGTGTCAGGATCTTACGGTTCTGTTTTCAGTAACTGAATCTTGGGCACGGGGCGTGTTGAGTGGGTACGGCCCCGTGTTCAGCTTACTGTCTGACTTAAAACAGGATTGCCAGTTCCAATGATTGGGCACGGGGCGTGTTCAGCGGGCACGGCACGTGCTGAGTTCTGCAGAAGCTGAAAAACTACGAAAAATCTAAAAAAAAACAGAAAAATTAGAAAAAACGATTAGGCCGTTGATTCCTAACTTTCTTAAAATCCTTGTGTCCCCGGCAACGGCGCCAAAAACTTGATGCGGGTTGGTGTGTATATGGAATTAAGTATATTTTAAGCCCTTTTTACACGTTAGTCAAGTTTTAAATTTATAAAACACGATATTTTACTAACAACAAACACACATATGGGCAAGTGTACCCATCGTGAGCGTAGTATAGTGTTGGCAAGATACCGAGGTCGTCCAAGGACACAAGAGCTTTTAGTACCGGTTTATCCTTAACGTCTAATCAAATCAAAAGTTTAGAAAAAGGTTTTAAACAAGAAAAATAAAAACTAACTAAAATGCTGAAAAATAAAATAAAAAATAAAAACATATAGACAAGATGAATCACTTGGCTACAACTCGTTTTTAGTGTAACCTTTGATTATTTCCGCACTTTTGCACTTTTTAAGAGATTATCTTAGTTATTGTAGTAGGCCCCTCTTTTGAAGGTGACGTTACCCTCAACCCAGTAGTTTGAGTCAGCAAGGATACAATCCTAAAGGGTTGGATTATTGAAAGATAATTAATTAAGTTATTAATGCATATTGTGGTAGGCCCCTCTTTTGAAGGTGACGTTACCCTCGGCTAAGTAGTCTGAGTCAGCAGGGATACAGTCCTAAGTAGCCAGGTTAAAGTATTAATAGTAGCTTACATATGAGGGGATCAAAGAGTTTGGACCCCCGCCATCCAATACCGGTGGGTATTGAAGGAGGTCCTATTAAATTTGACCCAGGTCCTTGCAGGATCTATACACTGAACAAGGCAAGACTCTAACCAAACCGTTCCCTTAACCCCCGACCAGGTAGCCAACATACCTCCATATAGACCGTGGAGATGTGAATGGTGAAAATCTTTTATTTTATATAGACAGTAAAATAATGCCAAGACACCACGGACAAACGATAAGGAAGAATCACCTTCAACATAAGAAACTAGTTATTAAAGTCATTAATACATAACCAAGTAAAAAGTGCGAAAAGATTAAAAATAAAAAGTATTACACTAGACACTTGTCTTCACCAAGTGATGTAAGAGACTGAGGCAAACATGGCCTTTGATTGTCAAGAACTCTTACGATCAATCTTGGATCCCGAGACGACTCACACACTCTATGATGGACAATGGATGATGGTGGTGGATGATGGTGTTGTGATGGTGGTGGGTGGTGGATGAAGTGTGAGAGAGGTGGTGTGCCAAGGGATGGTTTGCAAATGAGCCAAGCACCCCTATTTATAGCCTGAACAGTAGCTCGGGCACGGCCCCGTGTCCATCCTCCTTCTCTGTCTTCATTAATTGCTCTTGTCTGCATTAGTTGACCATGGCCCCGTGTGCAGAAGCGTATCTGTACTTAGGGCTGGCATATCGGGTCGACCCAATCTGTTAAGACACGAACACGATAAGACACGAACACGATAAGACACGAACACGAAACCTGTAAACACGAACACGACATGAAATCTTATCGTGTCAGATTTTCCAAACACGAACACGAACCTGTTAACAAACAGGTTACACGAAATGACCTGTTAAGACACGAAAATGTTGCCAACATATCATATGACCTGTTTAAGCCACAAACACGACCTGTTAAGACCCGAACACGACCTGTTAAGACACGAACATGACCTATCATTCCATATTTGAAATTAGCAATTAAGGAACCTGTTTAATGAAAATTTAGTCGCCAAAGGTTCACAAAAGTCATAAAAATGCATAAACACATAATGTCTTAACAAACTTAAAACGAAATCCATAAAAGTCTAATCATAATATCCAAATAGTTTCAAAATCCAAGTTCCCAAATGCCTTTCTTTCTCAAGATCTTCATTCTTCAATTCCAAACATTCAAACCTACACAAATAATTACAGTCGTATTAGGCATGGACAATTTGACATAAACTCATTTACAGTCGTATTAGGCTTGGCAGCTGGCTTTGCCTTTGCAGCCGGCTTTGTTTTAGCAGCAGGTTTCGCTTTCGCAGCCGGCTTGGCTTTGGCAGCAGGCTTGGCGGCTTTGGCAGCTGGTTTGGCTTTAGATTTCGTTGCAGCGGCCGGCTTCTTCTTAGCTGGAGCTTTCTTGGCAGCTGGCTTGGCTTTTGCAGCGGTTTTTTTCTTCGGAGCAGCTTTCTTCGAAGCAGCCGACGGTAACTTGTAAGAGGCTTTGACCTTAACAAGCTTACCAGCAGTAACAAGTTTCTTCAACTGAGTTAACAACTGAATCAATTTCAAAATTAACAGACGAAATGTAACCTAAATACTGTGTAATCAACAGAAACAATTATAGATTTGTAATCGTTCGGTTTCAGATTTAACAGGCGAAATGTGACCTAAATATTGTGTAAGCAACAAGATATACAAAAACAGATCTATCATATTTCAAGTTTAACTAAGAATATAGAGTCAAACTACTACCTAATCAGCAAAACCAGATCAGTAAGCAAATAAATCTCAAACTTATCTAACGAAATGCAGTCAAAATGCTTCATAATCAACGAATATAACAAAATTAGATCTATAATCAACTCGATTTCAAGTTTAACTAGCAAAATGCGGTCAAAATGCTTCGTAATCAACGAATATAACAGAATTAGATCTATAATCTAATCGATTTCAAGTTTAACTAACAATATACAGCCAGGACTACTACCTAATCAGAAAAACCAGATCTATAAGCGAATTAATCTCATATCTCGCTAACGAGATACATTGAAAATGCTTCGTAATCAATGAATATAACAGAGTTAGATCTATAATGTAACCGATTTCAACTTTAACTGGCGAAATGCTGTCAAAATGCTCCGTAATCAACAAGTACAACAAAATTAGATCTATAACCTAACCGATTTCAACTTGATGTTTAATCAGTAACTGTTGGAGTGGAGATGGTTGCCGGCGATGGCTGCTGGAGTGGAGATGGTTGCCGGCGATGGTTGTGAGTTCGTCCTTCGTCGATGACGGCTGCTGGAGTGGAGATGGAGAGTTTCTTTTAGGGTTAACTTTGGAGTTTGTCAGTTTGGAGCGTGAATTGGTGTAAATGAATTTCAAAATTAGAGCATTATTGAAATACCTGATATATAATATTATATATTTTTTAATTAAAATTCTTAGCAGGTCATTAACGGGTCTTAACAGGTTAACGGGTTTTAACCTGTTAAGACACGAAATTTAAACAGGTCTTATCGTGTCGACCTGTTTAGACACGAAACCCGTTAAGGCCAAACACGAAACCTGTTAACTTCGTGTAGGTTCGTGTCGTGTTATCGTGTTCGTGTCAGAATTGCCAGCCCTATCTGTACTATCAAGATTTGCCTGGATTCTCCGAATCTTATAGTTGACCATGGCCCCGTGTCCGCTGAGCATGGCCCCGTGGTGGGCATTAGAAGCTTCTACAGCTTTGTCTTTTATGCTGACACTTGGGCACGCCCCCGTGTTCACTGAGCACGGGGCGTGTTCAGCCTTCTGTTCTCTTGTTTTGCTTGGGAAGATGCTTTCGGGGAGGTCGGGCATGCCACGTTTGTTCCTTTTCTTGTATTTATGTTAGATTTAGCTGCCTTTTTGCTTCTTTTGTTAATTTGAGCTCATTTAATCCTGAAAATACAAAAGGAAGACAAAAACACACTTTTTCCAACATTAGTACTAAAAAGGGTTAGTTTTATGCCACAATTGATGTAATTTATATGTTGCATTTTGTGCACATCAGTAACGCTTTCGAACTCTATGTGCTATTATCAAACTTATATGCTCACCTTTACACTATGTGTATTGACTGTTACTTTAACGTATGTGACAGGTGCTTAAGTTGTTTATATGCTTAGCTTGCTGTGAACTTGAGGCAAGGAAAGGTCTAGGATGCTCTCTGTGCTGTGATGAAATCGAAGCTAGGAAAAGAGGTCCTAGAAACCAATAAATAAACTATCTATGTATAAATCTGAGTTGTCGGAACAGAACTACTTGACTAGATTTGTCTGTAACAATTTGTTTGCCTTTTAAGACATGGTATGGGACATGTTACTTTAAATTAATTGGTAATGATAATTGTTATGGAAACTTTTGGACAATCTGTTTCGCTCAGTGTCATGCCCCGATGTTTCCGCCATCGGTTGGGGTGTGACAGGTTGGTATCAGAGCCATAACTATAGGGAATTAGGCAAGACTCGACCTAGTCCGGGTCGATGTCTTAGAGACCTAGTCTATAGATAGGAACCAACAGACCGACTCGTGCATGTCCAGTAGGGATTATGTATGAGCTTACTGCTATTTCTCACTATTCTCGCCTACGCTACACTATCTCTGCACTCGAATTCTCAAATAGGAATGAGCGATTAAGTCGAGATTAGGTGTGAAAACCGCAAACTCTCGACTAAATTGCTTGTTCAACCCACATTTTTATCTATAAACACGAGAAATTGCGTTGAAATAGGAGTGAAATCCATACTTCGACGCATAACTCTCTCTTATTTTATCGAAACAGGGACGAATTTGTTAAGCCAGGGGTGAAACCCTAACCTTGACGACTTGTTCCGCCCTTTTTTACAAAACTCTCACCAAGGTCTCGACGGACTCCAACGACCTGAAGTCACGATATGACTAAAGGGATGCGTGCCAAACGCCCAAGAATCGAGGCAAAAGCACAGTCCTGAAGGTCAGAATATGTACAACAAGTCCTTGAGAATAGTCCAATCACTTGGGATAGTCAATGTCTAATAGCGCGCAGACGATCTATTTCTCGATTTTTATGTGTTTCGATTCTGAGCCCGCAACTGCTGACTCTGATGATTCGTCGATTTTATGTGCTTGTATGTGTGTTTACCTGTTTATGTGTTTAAATTTTTTAGATTTATTCGATTTTTGCTTTCACATCGATCGACACGCACGACTCGCACTGCACTCCTATCTCAAAACGCTGACAAATCGCTAAATTATGGACAACCTTATGCTACGTTATACGCTTATACTATACTCGATGTGTTAATCGCGATCGCTATTCTCAAACGCTCGTCGACTTGGAATGATAGGTTTCTGTATTCTGACTGCATCTTGCAATTACATGTTTATGTGCTTCTGTGAATTATGTGCTTTGTGTGCGTATGTGCCTCTGTGCTTATATGAATATGTGATTATGTGCCTATGTGTTTATGTAATACATGTTACAGTGTGTTCCTGAGCTTTAGTAAGTATTAGACGTGTGAGGTGAGATTCGTTTATGATGTGTCTGAAACCTATGACGATGTCTATTGCAGACAATGTCAACTAGACCATCATCTGGACCCTGTCACCCACGACTCTCTCGCCAAGAACAGAGGGACAAACGCCTTGCTGCCATCCTCGCTAAACAAGTGGCCAAGGTTGTGCCTCAGATCGTGAGTGATATTTATGAGAATGTTAGCAAATCATCTAAGAAGTCTAGAACCAAAGCTCCTAAAGTTGCTACCAAGACTGCTTTTAGTTTTAAGCAGTTCAAGGCATGCGTTCCAAAAGAATTCACTGGAGAAGATGGCCCGACGGCTATGTTCCAATGGTTCGATTCCATCGAAGTCACTCTACGCCAGAGTGGATGTCCGGAAAATCTCCGCACTCTAAATGCTACCGGCGTCTTCCAGTCCCGCGCATTAGACTGGTGGACGGCCGAGAGAAATAAACGCGGAAATGATGCGGCATATGAGCTGACCTGGGAAGAGTTGAAGGCCATCATGATGGATGAATTATGCCCTCCCCATGAATGCCAAAAGCTGGAGGACAAATTCTGGAACATTAAGCAGAAGGAAGGTGACAACGCTGCCCTGACTGCTCGCTTTAAGCAGCTCAGCATCATCTGTCCCGATCAAGTGAAGACGCCCGACATGGCGATCAAGAAATACATCCGAGCTCTACCCGACTGTGTTGCGGATTTTGTGCATGTCGCAAAGACAGCAACGATTGAAGAAACTTACTTGCTTGCCGCTGAAATCAACGACAAGCGAGTAAAAGCTGGTTTCTGGGATAAAACTTCGAAGAACCTGCACCAAGTCACCGCCGCACCAACCACTGAAACCACCGCCACTCAATCGTCAAAGTCCTCACGCCGCAAGAAGAAGAACAACAACAACAGCAGCTCCAGCAACAAGAATACAGAGCTTTATGGTGAAACTGCTTCGAAAGGTCTCAAACTCATGTCATGTGTCCAAGCTAGCAAGTATCTCCGCAAGGAATACAGAGCTTTCTTGGCCAACATCGTAGTAGCGGAGAAGGAAAAGAAAGGAAGACCAGGCGTAAACGATGTCCCAGTGGTTCGAGAATTTCCTAACGTCTTTCCTGAGGATCTTCCCGGACTACCGCCAAGTCGTGATATCGACTTTCGTATCGACCTCATTCCTGGAGCCAACCCCGTTGCTAAAGCTCCTTACCGACTTACACCGTCTGAAATGCGTGAACTCTCGAATCAGCTCCAGGAATTACTTGTCACACCCCGACCGCGTAAAACAACAAATCGCGGCGGAAAAATCGGGGCGTGTTGCAACAGAATTAATGTTTCATAACCATGGATACCAAAAGCGTTTCGTTTTATTAAACATTGAATAATTACATCGTTTGGAAATCTAAATACACAATTTAAACATAATCTATCATTGTTATTGAGTCACTAAGGCCTTGTCCAGTCCTATGTGAGCATGCATCTTATCAATCGATATCATTCAACAATACCTGAAACATATGTGAAAATGAGGTCAGCAAAGAAATGCTGGCGAGATACATAGGTTTTGTGAAAATAAGATTCATGACTTCTGTTTTAAGAAAATGTTTAGTCATGAACCTTTTAATTTGCTTTGTCTTTGTAAATCATTTGAAAAATAATAAGTTCGGATGATAAGTATAAATAAGAGAATAATGCATGATTAAATGAATAACCATGTAAAATGAGTTTGTGTAAGATAAGTTGTTTGTAAATCAATGTCTTGTGAAAAGTATGTTACTTGTATAAAATGTTCTATGTCTCAAACTGAAATGATTCAAATAACGCTACAATATGTAATACCATACAAACACTTATATATAGGAAGTACCAGCGGCGTATCCACCATGCTTGTATCATATTACACCCGCATCGTTACTTAATCATTTACTCAAACCAAACGAACCAATGTAAGAAGTCTATGTTTAAATCAATTGTCAAATGTATTGGGTAATATGTCAAAGTGTTCATGTCAAGATGTAAATCATATCAAAATGTCTATGTCAAATATCCATGTCAAATGTCTATGTCAAAATGTCGTGTATGGCAAGTGAAATGTCTCAACTAAACCATATGCACAGAAACAAAGTATTGAAGTAAAACTTGTTTTAAATCAAAGTTATGTTTTGTGGGAAATGCATGATCAAATGTCAATCATGTTAAAATGTTTACCCAATCGTTAACCCTTGTTGTAAAATCGTTCTAGTCGTTCTTGTTTTAATTGTGAAACTACTTTATGGTCGATTCTCTAATAACATTCAAACCTTCTTGACGCGTTCCTCGCTCCATCTCGCTCTCGCTCTCGTTCTTAACAAACCCTTACCAAAGGATAAGTTAATAATTACAGATTCAGTCGCTACCCACAACCCCCACACATAACAATGGGTGCAGTAAATAACGGGATTTGTCAGATCCTATGGTACCATAACCTAATACTGGTCGGCTTGATCATTGCTAATGAATGTCATCGGTCATGTAAACTACAACCAACAAGTTTGTTCACTTTTTGAAATTGTTATTAGTTTTTGAAATCATTGTATTCGTTCTTGAAATCATTGTATTCGTTCTTGAAATCATTGTTAGCGTTCTTGAAATAATTGTTATTGTTCTTGAAACCACATAGTAATTGTTATTGAAATCATTGATAAAGCATTTAGCACATATGAGTCACCCCAAAACAGTTTGGAAAACAGTAAAAGAGGGGAATAATGTACTCGCCTGGGAGTGCTTAGGAGTCTTGAACAACTACCAAGTAAGCTAGAGGAGTCCCGGAAATCAAACAGTACCTAATATAGGTAACTACATAATTAACCCGGACCTAAATCGGAAGACTGGGTAGCAGGAGGGTTTGTAAACCAAATGAGTGTAGGAACTCATATGATATGGTTTAACAAAGCCTACATACTAAATGAAACTTAACCTAAGTATTATCGACCCATCGCGACCCATTAAGGTAACTTATGCTACTTTAACGCGTCGTGTGCGTGAAACGCGTTTGGACCGTCTAACTAGTCCTATGACAAGTGTTATATGCCTAAACATGTTACATAATCAGTTATGTGACAAAAGTTTAGGTTACATATGCTTAATTACCAATTATACATGAAAAGGGTATTCTGGTAATTTAGCTAAGGCATATAAACTACCTATCATACAACTACTTAAACGATGTGACCATAGGGTATAACCTTGGAAGGTTATGCCCTATACTAGGGTCACCTAATGTATTTGGTCGGATCCTAATGATCGACCAAACTGGGTCGGGTTCGAAGGTATAAGCGATTTATCAGATCGCTTACCCTACGACCCTAGACAACGTGGTAATCAGTAGGCATAGTCCCAAGGGACTATAACCAACGTGATTACACTCACGTTGCGAAGTTCAAACGAACTTCGCATTGACCATTACTGGTCAACGCTGAAAGTCAAACAAAGTTTGACTTTCTGACTCGAAAAGCAATAAAATAAGGAAAAGAACGAAAGAAGACTTACGAAGGGTCCCCGAATGCTAACGTCGATTCAAAAATCTCAGGTATGAAACAATAGTTTCAACTTAGAGTTTCTCAAATCAAAGTTCTAGTGATTTTAGCAATGGGGGTGGATGGGTATTTATAGGAATACCCGAACCGTTAAGATCGTTTCATGGAAAACGTGCCTTAATCCCATCCGTACATGTGTTGAAATGTCATGGTGTTTAGGTGTTTAAATTCCATCCATACATGTGTTGAAATTTCATGGTGTTTAGGTGTTTAAATTCCATCCATACATGTGTTGAAATGTCATGGTGTTTAGGTGTTTAAATTCCATCCATACATGTGTTGAAATGTCATGGTGTTTAGGTGTTTAAATTCCATCCATACATGTGTTGAAATTTCATGGTGCCTAAATTCCATCCTTATCCGCTGACTAAGCATTGTTAGAATGTGTGGTTGTGAATTAAACAACGGCTAATACATCGAATCTGGTCCCGAAAGTGCAAAACTGATCCAAATGACGCGACGCATGGATTTTTCTTATGCCGAACACTAAAATAAAATGTTTTAGTGCTTACATAAATTTTTGGATGTCCGGATGTATTCAGAACGTAAGTTATGCGCGAAAATGCAAACTTGTGCACTTTTTGACACTTTTAGTCCCTGAATGACCCAAAAGTTTTTTTTAGCACACCGAACCCCTCAAAGCCTATTTCTAAGCTATGTAAAGGATATTTATGGTATGTTTAACTTATGGTCATGTTCCGGAAGGTCTGTTACAGTTCAAATTGGCATACTTTCGCAGTTTGTCAACTTTAGTCCCTGTAAGCGATTAAACTTGATTTCACCACACCAAACCTTCCAAAACTTATATATAAGTTATGTAAAGGTTATTTAAGGTATGTTAAGCCTATTTCACTATTCCGGAGTGTTCGTTGCATTAAACTGGTTATATTTACGCATCAGTGCGTGTATAACCTTCCAGAAAGCGATTTAGAGCTTGAAATCGAAACAAGAGTTGATATGTGCAATCGATACACATATTTTTACAAATCCCAAGTGTGAAATACAATATTTCATTGGTTTGGTATTTGTTTGATGGCCGTGGAGGCACATGTGTTACAGTCTCCCCTACTTTAGGAAATTTCGTCCCGAAATTTATTTAGAGGAAACTTGTGAGAATTTAAAACATAAAGTTGAAAAGATCAAATAACATTGGTTAGGGTTCTGAACTTCTAGTAATCTTTAATAACATCATGATTGCAATGTAAGAGGGATACTTATATACAAGTATATGAAGCGTCATTGGTGCGTCCACCGTACCTCCATTACATCGTTCTCATTTCGTTATTGTTGTCACTATCGGTTCTTACACATAACAAATCTTACTGGGTTTCTGTGCACTAAATTTCATAATTATGTACGCGTCCATAATCAGACAATTCCTTACATAGTTCACACAGTCTATTTTATAATGTGTAAGGGAAAACCAATGAACAATCCTGTGATGAGTGTGACTAGACCGCCATAGAGTCCTTTTAATTAAATCAATAATTGATCTAATAGACTATCAAGGAGTCTGTCCAGCTACATCACTAGATGTCGTTCTTTAACCAAATTGTGAATCAATCTTTTTGACTAGACCACTAAAGGGTCTCTTATGAATCATGGAGTAGTACTATATAATCCAAGGGTCTTAACTCTTACATAGAAGCCCATTAAGGATTTAAGGTAGTACCTTTTTGAATATCCTACTACGAATCCATCATATGAAGATATGAAAGATTCTACGAGGATTTGGATAACGAATATCCAGAGTATACGAAAGCACAAAAATCATAGAGGAGAACACATAAACATATATCACATAACCACAAAATTGTTTGTTAATTTGTCTTGTAAATTGCGTACTTGCATTTAAAGCACACTTGGAATCCATTCCGTGGATTTCATTTGGTACTTTAAACGTTAACAAGAATCCAACTATAAAGATAGAAAGATTCAAAAAGAAAATTCGATTTCGATTACTAGGAACCGAAGTGTTCGAATTAAGGTACATAAGGAATCCAATTAAGGACTCTGATTTGAACGATAATCATCCACAAGGATCTAATTGTAAAGATAAAAAGATCCCATATGAATTTTAGAAGTTGAAGATGTTTTGAAACCTTGCACTGGATGTGCTTAGGTCAAAACATGATGTAAAATGCTTATGAAGTTGAGATGCTTGATATGTCAAGGCGACATATGAAGCAGAATTTTGAAGGTTAAGTCAATGTATGAGGAAAATATTTTTGAAAACTATGCATGGGGTTCTTTTAAGAAAAATGTGTTTAACATTTTTGAAACCTTATATATAATACTTTTTGAAATCATAATGTAGGTGTATTAGGTAGATATATTTAAAAATGTTTTAAAATCATGCGAGATGAATTTTGAAATTATGTATAAGGTTTTTGAAAGACAAGAATGATGCTTTTCGAAATCATGCACTTGATCAGAAAATGTATTGTGTTAATATTGTCTTCAGACTATATGAAATATTTTGAAATTAGAAAGGTTGGTTTTGATAACATGGCCAATGTTTTTTTTTTTTTTGAAATAACATAGACAATGCATCTAGAAAAATTGTTTTCAAACTATATGAAATGTTTTGAGATCATGAAGATTGTTTTGAAATACTGGTACTGTGTATGTTGAAAAATCAAAACGTAATGGGTATGAGATTTGAAAACACCCTTAGTTATCTAACCAAGGATTTAAAGGCACAGATGTGCGAAAAGCACGATTACTCATAATGTCACTTAATTTACTGTACTTTGTTTCTTAGAGTGAAACGAGTACTTAAAATTTTCGAGGGAATCATGAGCAATCATTTGAAAGAGAGAAATCACAAGAGTAGTTTGTAAGGTACATAGTTCCTTGATGTAGGTATCATAGGAAAAGCCATACACACCTAGTAGGGGGTTGAGCTGGTTGGTTGAGGACTGCTTTACCATTGTGAGCGACCATGGCGAAGTTCTGAGAAGCCTTTCGCTTCTTTGACTTCTTAGGGGATCGTTCATCCATGGTCTTTGATTCCTCGATTGGTTTCTTGGCTGATAGTGTTGTCGCCTGACTAGGTCCTGCCTGTCTTGGTGACTCTTGAGTGGCTTCATCCTGGAGATGATACATGGCAGTAGCTAATTCAACAGTCTTCAGGACTACTTCGCCTATTCGCTGAGCAAATTTGGCTGCTTGCTCAGATATCTGGGCGTCTGATGAGATGTATACGAAGTGCTTGCCTAGACAGAAAACCCAGAATACAGGCATTCACCCTTCCAGTTTGCACGTGTTCACACTATTTAGGACCCAAAACTTTGACGAGATTTTGAAAACTCAAAGGGGTTCAAAACCATATAATAGAGAGTTCAAAACCTTACAATAGAGGGTTCAAAACCTAGTAATCAATCATCCTAGAACAGATGATTAGTTTTCAAAGCGGTTTTGAAATTTATGTTCTTGTTGTGGTCGTCACCTAAGGATAGGTGACGGTATTGTTTTATGACTAAACGCAAGTAAACTCGCGTTAGGGTCCTAAGAAGGTTATAGACTAGGTCAAAGCATTACTAATAACCTAATTCCCTATAACCATTGGCTCTGATACCATCTTTCTGTCACACCCCGACCGCGTAAAACAACAAATCGCGGCGGAAACATCGGGGCGTGTTGCAACAGAATTAATGTTTCATAACCATGGATACCAAAAGCGTTTCGTTTTATTAAACATTGAATAATTACATCGTTTGGAAATCTAAATACACAATTTAAACATAATCTATCATTGTTATTGAGTCACTAAGGCCTTGTCCAGTCCTATGTGAGCATGCATCTTATCAATCGATATCATTCAACAATACCTGAAACATATGTGAAAACGAGGTCAGCAAAGAAATGCTGGCGAGATACATAGGTTTTGTGAAAATAAGATTCATGACTTCTGTTTTAAGAAAATGTTTAGTCATGAACCTTTTAGTTTGCTTTGTCTTTGTAAATCATTTGAAAAATAATAAGTTCGGATGATAAGTATAAATAAGAGAATAATGCATGATTAAATGAATAACCATGTAAAATGAGTTTGTGTAAGATAAGTTGTTTGTAAATCAATGTCTTGTGAAAAGTATGTTACTTGTATAAAATGTTCTATGTCTCAAACTGAAATGATTCAAATAACGCTACAATATGTAATACCATACAAACACTTATATATAGGAAGTACCAGCGGCGTATCCACCATGCTTGTATCATATTACACCCGCATCATTACTTAATCATTTACTCAAACCAAACCAACCAATGTAAGAAGTCTATGTTTAAATCAATTGTCAAA
Source organism: Helianthus tuberosus (assembly GCA_030545235.1). Classification (NCBI taxonomy): domain Eukaryota; kingdom Viridiplantae; phylum Streptophyta; class Magnoliopsida; order Asterales; family Asteraceae; genus Helianthus; species Helianthus tuberosus. The sequence continues at coordinate 57,309,193 of CM060426.1, read as the reverse complement.
TGTATTGGGTAATATGTCAAAGTGTTCATGTCAAGATGTAAATCATATCAAAATGTCTATGTCAAATATCCATGTCAAATGTCTATGTCAAAATGTCGTGTATGGCAAGTGAAATGTCTCAACTAAACCATATGCACAGAAACAAAGTATTGAAGTAAAACTTGTTTTAAATCAAAGTTATGTTTTGTGGGAAATGCATGATCAAATGTCAATCATGTTAAAATGTTTACCCAATCGTTAACCCTTTTTGTAAAATCGTTCTTGTTTTAATTGTGAAACTACTTTATGGTCGATTCTCTAATAACATTCAAACCTTCTTGACGCGTTCCTCGCTCCATCTCGCTCTCGTTCTTAACAAACCCTTACCAAAGGATAAGTTAATAATTACAGATTCAGTCGCTACCCACAACCCCCACACATAACAATGGGTGCAGTAAATAACGGGATTTGTCAGATCCTATGGTACCATAACCTAATACTGGTCGGCTTGATCATTGCTAATGAATGTCATCGGTCATGTAAACTACAACCAACAAGTTTGTTCACTTTTTGAAATTGTTATTAGTTTTTGAAATCATTGTATTCGTTCTTGAAATCATTGTATTCGTTCTTGAAATCATTGTTAGCGTTCTTGAAATAATTGTTATTGTTCTTGAAACCACATAGTAATTGTTATTGAAATCATTGATAAAGCATTTAGCACATATGAGTCACCCCAAAACAGTTTGGAAAACAGTAAAAGAGGGGAATAATGTACTCGCCTGGGAGTGCTTAGGAGTCTTGAACAACTACCAAGTAAGCTAGAGGAGTCCCGGAAATCAAACAGTACCTAATATAGGTAACTACATAATTAACCCGGACCTAAATCGGAAGACTGGGTAGCAGGAGGGTTTGTAAACCAAATGAGTGTAGGAACTCATATGATATGGTTTAACAAAGCCTACATACTAAATGAAACTTAACCTAAGTATTATCGACCCATCGCGACCCATTAAGGTAACTTATGCTACTTTAACGCGTCGTGCGCGTGAAACGCGTTGGGACCGTCTAACTAGTCCTATGACAAGTGTTATATGCCTAAACATGTTACATAATCAGTTATGTGACAAAAGTTTAGGTTACATATGCTTAATTACCAATTATACATGAAAAGGGTATTCTGGTAATTTACCTAAGGCATATAAACTACCTATCATACAACTACTTAAACGATGTGACCATAGGGTATAACCTCGGAAGGTTATGCCCTATACTAGGGTCACCTAATGTATTTGGTCGGATCCTAATGATCGACCAAACTGGGTCGGGTTCGAAGGTATAAGCGATTTATCAGATCGCTTACCCTACGACCCTAGACAACGTGGTAATCAGTAGGCATAGTCCCAAGGGACTATAACCAACGTGATTACACTCACGTTGCGAAGTTCAAACGAACTTCGCATTGACCATTACTGGTCAACGCTGAAAGTCAAACAAAGTTTGACTTTCTGACTCGAAAAGCAATAAAATAAGGAAAAGAACGAAAGAAGACTTACGAAGGGTCCCCGAATGCTAACCTCGATTCAAAAATCTCAGGTATGAAACAATAGTTTCAACTTAGAGTTTCTCAAATCAAAGTTCTAGTGATTTTAGCAATGGGGGTGGATGGGTATTTATAGGAATACCCGAACCGTTAAGATCGTTTCATGGAAAACGTGCCTTAATCCCATCCGTACATGTGTTGAAATGTCATGGTGTTTAGGTGTTTAAATTCCATCCATACATGTGTTGAAATGTCATGGTGTTTAGGTGTTTAAATTCCATCCATACATGTGTTGAAATGTCATGGTGTTTAGGTGTTTAAATTCCATCCATACATGTGTTGAAATGTCATGGTGTTTAGGTGTTTAAATTCCATCCATACATGTGTTGAAATGTCATGGTGTTTAGGTGTTTAAATTCCATCCATACATGTGTTGAAATGTCATGGTGCCTAAATTCCATCCTTATCCGCTGACTAAGCATTGTTAGAATGTGTGGTTGTGAATTAAACAACGGCTAATACATCGAATTTGGTCCCGAAAGTGCAAAACTGATCCAAATGACGCGACGCATGGATTTTTCTTATGCCGAACACTAAAATAAAATGTTTTAGTGCTTACATAAATTTTTGGATGTCCGGATGTATTCAGAACGTAAGTTATGCGCGAAAATGCAAACTTGTGCACTTTTTGACACTTTTAGTCCCTGAATGACCCAAAAGTTTTTTTTAGCACACCGAACCCCTCAAAGCCTATTTCTAAGCTATGTAAAGGATATTTATGGTATGTTTAACTTATGGTCATGTTCCGGAAGGTCTGTTACAGTTCAAATTGGCATACTTTCGCAGTTTGTCAACTTTAGTCCCTGTAAGCGATTAAACTTGATTTCACCACACCAAACCTTCCAAAACTTATATATAAGTTATGTAAAGGTTATTTAAGGTATGTTAAGCCTATTTCACTATTCCAGAGTGTTCGTTGCATTAAACTGGTTATATTTACGCATCAGTGCGTGTATAACCTTCCAGAAAGCGATTTAGAGCTTGAAATCGAAACAAGAGTTGATATGTGCAATCGATACACATATTTTTACAAATCCCAAGTGTGAAATACAATATTTCATTGGTTTGGTATTTGTTTGATGGCCGTGGAGGCACAGGTGTTACATTACTTGAGAAAGGCTTCGTTCGCCCGAGCACCTCTCCTTGGGGCGCGCTAGTCCTTTTCGTTAAAAAGAAGGATGGGTCGTTCAGGATGTGCATCGACTATCAGGAATTGAATAAGTTAACTATCAAGAACCGCTATCCCCTGCCTCGCATTGACGATTTGTTTGATCAGCTACAAGGTGCTACGTGTTTCTCGAAGATCGATCTACGCTCAGGCTATCACCAACTATGCATTCAAGAGGAGGATATACCCAAAACCACGTTTCGCACTAGTTATGGCCATTATGAATTCGTTGTTATGCCCTTTGGTTTAACCAACGCACCCGCGGTTTTCATGGATCTGATGAATCGCGTGTGTAAACCATATCTCGACCATTTCGTCATCGTGTTCATTGACGATGTCTTGATCTATTCCAAATCGAAATACGAACACGCGCAACATCTACATTTGGTTCTCGAGCTACTCCAGGGGAATCGACTCTATGCCAAGTTCTCCTAGTGTGAATTTTGGCTGGAGGAGGTTCAGTTTCTGGGTCACATCGTAAATAGTCAAGGTATTCACGTCGATCCGGCGAAGATTGAAGCAGTTAAGAGTTGGATTACACCTAACCCTTCTGAAGTCCGTTCTTTTCTCGGACTAGCGAGCTATTATCGACGATTTATCGAGGGATTCTCAGAGATCGTTGTGCCGCTTACCGCTCTCACGCATAAAGACAAGCCTTTTGTTTGGGGAACTGAACAAGATTCTGCTTTCCAAACCCTCAAGCACATGCTTTGCAATGCTCCTGTTCTCACATTGCCTGACGGAAATGACGATTTCATTGTCTATTGTGATGCTTCCAACCTTGGTCTTGGTTGTGTTCTTATGCAGCGGGACAAGGTTATAGCTTACACATCTCGTCAGCTCAAAATCCACGAGAAGAACTATACAACCCATGACCTCGAGCTAGGCGCAGTTGTTTTTGCGTTAAAGATTTGGCGACACTACCTGTATGTAACACCTGTGCCTTCACGGCCATCAAACAAATACCAAATCAATGAAATATTAAAATTCATACTTGGGATTTGTAAAGATATGTGTATCGTTTGCACATATCATTTCTCGTTCAATTTCAAACTCTAAATCGCTTTCTGGAAGGTTATACGCGCACTGATGCGTAAATATAACCAGTTTAATGCAACGAACACTCCGGAATAGTGAAATAGGCTTAACATACCTTAAATAACCTTTACATAACTTAGAAATAAGTTTTGGAAGGTTTGGTGTGGTGAAATCAAGTTAAATCGTTTACAGGGACTAAATTTGACAAACTGCGAAAGTATGCCAATTTGAACTGTAACAGACCTTCCGGAACATGACCATAAGTTAAACATACCATAAATATCCTTTACATAGCTTAGAAATAGGCTTTGAGGTGTTCGGTATGCTAAAATAAACTTTTGTGTCATTCAGGGACTAAAAGTGTCAAAAAGTGCACAAGTTTGCATTTTCGCGCATAACTTACGTTCTGAATACATCCGGACATCCAAAAATTTATGTGAGCATGACTATATTATATTTTAGTGTTCGCCATAAGAAAAATCCATTCGTCGCGTCATTTGGATCGTTTTTCGCGCTTATGCGTATTCCGTCGTAATTAACCGAACATCGCAACCGTATGGTTAAACGAACCGACATCCGAGATATTTTTGAGCACATTTTAAGTTCCCTATACTTTAACTTCATTTTAGAGCTTTGAAATGAGGTTAACGGGCCTTAAACGTGTCAAAAATGGCCTTATTACACAACAGGGACCAAAACTGTAATTCTGCCAAAATAAGCTTACGGACCTCAACATCCATAACCTTACGGTCCGTAAGGCAACTCCCAGACCAGATTCAATGTTTTTAACAGCAGGTCCCAGCTGTTCGATTCTCAACCACAAGTTCTCAATCGTCTAGTCAGCGGATAAGAACCATTTTAAGCCACCATAAGGTTCCGACAAGTGTACGGATGAGATTAAGGCACGATATTCGACAAACGATCCTAACGGTGGACCATTTACTATAAATACCCATCCATCCCCAACTTCATTTCTCACTAGAATCTTGATTTGAGAGCTCTAAGTTGAAACCATTGTTTCATACCTGAGTTCTTGGATCGAGATTAGCATTCGGGGACCCTTCGTAAGTATTCTTTCGTTCTTTTCCTTATTTTATTGCTTTTAGAGTCCGAAAGTCAAACTTTGTTTGACTTTCAGCGTTGACCAGCTTATGGTCAATGCGAAGTTCGTAGGAACTTCGCAACGTGAGTGTAATCACGTTGGTCATAGTCCCTTGGGACTATGCCCACTGATTACCACGTTGTCTAGGGTCTTAGGGTAGGCGATCTAATAAATCGCCTATACCTTCGAACCCGACCCAGTTTGGTCGATCATTAGGATCCGACCAAATACATTAGGTGACCATAGTAGGTAGGGAATAACCTTCCGAGGTTATACCCTATGGTCACATCGTTTAAGTAGTTGTATGATAGGTAGTTTATATGCCTTAGGTAAATTACCAGAATACCCTTTTCATGTATAATTGGTAATTAAGCATATGTAACCTAAACTTTTGTCACATAACTGATTATGTAACATGTGTAGGCATATAACACTTGTCGTAGAACTAGTTAGGCGGTCCGAACGCGTTTCACGCGAACGACGCGTTAAAGTAGCATAAGCTACCTAAACGGGTCGTAATGGGTCGTAAACAATTAGGTTAAGTTTCAGTTAGTATGTAGGCTTTGTTAAACCATATGACACGAGTCTCTATACTCGTTTGGTTTACGAACCCGCATTCTATCCGATCTTCCGATTTAGGTCCGGTTTATTAATGTAGTTACCTATATTAGGTGCCGTTTGATTTCCGTGATCTCTAGCATTGTTTGGTTGTCACTCAAGGACTACTGAGCATTCTCAAGTGAGTACATAGACCCCTCTTTTACTGTTTTCCAAACTGTTTTGGGGTGAAACACATGTGCCTACTTGTTACTTTCATGCTTGCCTGTTTTCACATCATATACCGACTATGTTTGTTAGTACATTATAGTACATGATTTCATTACTTTTCTGCTTTGTATGATAACTTAGCATACTTAGTACATCATTTTACATTGCATCTCTGTTGCATATGTTCCAGTAACATATGGACACATTGTTTTACAGCTCTACCTTGTATGTTTACGCTAGCATACTAGGTACATTATCTTCATCTCATGCTTACATTTTGGTATGACATTTGGTTTGTTTAACGGGTCTATATAACATTCATTAACATTTGCTACGCCGCTCGGTAGTAGGTAGTGGTACCATAGGACTTGACAAATCCCGTTCCGGACATCCCAGGGAAAGGGGATGAAAGGAATGACCGAATCCGAATACATATTCTTTTGATAACTCACTTTTACATAGTTATCCGGCTGTCTCAAGGCTTGAATGTTTGCGTTTAACATACTGCATAAGTGTTTGTATCAGTAAAGCATGCATTATTCTACAAAACATAACTTTGATTTAAACCAAGTTTTACTTCAATACTTTGTTTTGTACATTTTTACTTATGGTTTAAGTAGTCTTAATTTTACTTACCATACATATCATTTTGGTTATACATCACTTGACTACTTTTAAATTTTAAACATTTGACATGGATATTTGACATAGACATTTGACATGGATATTTGACATAGACATTTGACATGGATATTTGACATAGACATTTTGACATGATTTACATCTTGACATGAACACTTTGATAGTTTGGTTTGGTTTGATTAAGTGGTTAAGTAACGATGCGTGTGTAATATGATACAAGCATGGTGGATACGCCGCTGGTACTTCCTATATATAAGTGTTTGTATGGTATTACATGTCGTAACGTTATTTGATTCATTTCAGTTTGAGACGTAGAACATTTCATACAAATAACATACTTTTCACAAGACATTGATTTATAAACAACTTATCTTATACAAACACATTTTACTTGGTTATTCATTTAACCTTACATTTATTTATACTTATCATCTGATCTTATCGTTTTTCAAATGATTTAAAAGACAAAGCAAATAACAAGGTTCATGACTAAACATTTTTCTCAAACATAAGTCATGAATCTTATTTTCACAAAACCTATGTATCTCACAGGCATTTTTATGCTGACGTACCTATTTTCACATGTGTTTTTCAGGAGCTGTTGCATAAGATGATCAAGATACACATAGGCAGACTTGGGCTTTAGTGACAATAAAAGATGCAAGACTAGTTAATTATGTTGTAATTCCTTGTTTGTTAAGACATTGTAACACTTTTAAATCAATAAAACGAAACTTTAATATCCATGGTTGTGAAACATTAATTCTGTTACAACACTCCCCGATGTTTCCGCCACGTTTTGTATGTTCTACGTGGTCGGGGTGTGACAGAAAAGATGGTATCAGAGCCAATGGTTATAGGGAATTAGGTTATTAGTAATTAGTAATGCTTTGACCTAGTCTATAACCTTCTTAGGACCCTAACGCGAGTTTACTTGCGTTTAGTCATAAAACAATACTGTCGCCTATCCTTAGGCGACAACCGCAACAAGAACATAAATTTCAAAACCGCTTTGAAAACTAATCATCTGTTCTAGGATGATTGATTACTAGGTTTTGAACCCTCTATTGTAAGGTTTTGAACTCTCTATTATATGGTTTTGAACCCCTTTGAGTTTTCAAAATCTCGTCAAGGTTTTGGGTTTTTAATAATGTGAACACGTGCAAACTGGAAGGGTGAATGCCTGTATTCTGGGTTTTCTGTCTAGGCAAGCACTTTGTATACATCTCATCAGACGCGAGACCAGTTGTGCTTACCTGGGAATTCTTGGGATGAGTGTTCACTTATAGGCGAGCATGTCTTCGCGATACATTATTTTTGACCCATTTACTTTGATCAGTCATCGTCTCATTTGTTTGCCTTAGGTAACAAACAAATGATCGCAATCTTCATGCGTTATCATTCTGTTCTGATTATCCAATAATCTTTCACCTGTTTCTCCCTATGCCTTTCTTTTTCTTCAAGAATGTCTCTTTATCACAATGACGCCCAGATATCTGAGCAAGCAGCCAAAATTCGCTCAGCGAATAGGCGAAGTAGTCCTGAAGACTGTTGAATTAGCTACTGCCATGTATCATCTCCAGGATGAAGCCACTCAAGAGTCACCAAGACAGGCAGGACCTAGTCAGGCGACAACACCATCAGCCAATAAACCAATCGAGGAATCAAAGACCATGGATGAACGATCCCCTAAGAAGTCAAAGAAGCGAAAGGCTTCTCAGAACTTCGCCATGGTCGCTCACAATGGTAAAGCAGTCCCCAACCAACCAGCTCAACCTCCTGCTGGGAGTGTATGACTTTTCCTATGATACCTACATCAAGGAACTATGTACCTTACAAACTACTCCTGTGATTTCTCTCTCTCAAATGATTGCTCATGATTCCCTCGAAAATTTTAAGTACTCGTTTCACTCTAAGAAACAAAGTACAGAAAATAAAGTGAAATTATGAGTAATCATGCTTTTTACACATCAGTACCTTTAAATCCTTGGTTGGATAACTAAGGATATTTTTTTCAAATCTCATACCCATTATGTTTTGATTTTTTCAACATTCACAGTACAAGTATTTCAAAACCATCTTCATGATCTCAAAATATTTCATATAGTTTGAAAACAATTTTTCTAGATGCATTGTCTATGTTATTTCAAAAACATTGGCCATGTTATCAAAACCAACCTTTCTAATTTCAAAATATTTCATATAGTCTGAAGACAATATTAACACAATACATTTTCTGATCAAGTGCATGATTTCGAAAAGCATCATTCATGTCTTTTAAAAACCTTATACATAATTTCAAAATTCATCTCGCATGATTTTAAAACATTTTTGTAAATATATCTACCTAATACACCTACTTTATGATTTCAAAAAGTATTATATATAAGGTTTCAAAAACGTTAAACACCTTTTTCTTAAAAGAACCCCATGCATAGTTTTCAAAAATATTTTCCTCATACATTGACTTAACCTTCAAAATTCTGCTTCATATGTCGCCTTGGCATATCTAGCATCTCAATTTCATAAGCATTTTTACTTCATGTTTTGACATAAGCACGTCCAGTGCAAGGTATCAAAACATCTTCAACTTCTAAAATCCATAAGGGATCTTTTTATCTTCACAATTAGATCCTTGTGGATGATCATCATTCAAATCAGAGTCCTTAAATGGATTCCTTATGTACCTGAATTCGAACATTTCGGTTCCTTATAATCGAAATCGAATTTTTCTTTTAAAAAGATCTTTCTATCTTTATAGTTAGATTCTTGATAATGTTTAAAGTACCAAATGAAATCCACGAGATGGATTCCTAGTGTGCTTTAAATACATGTACTCTGTTAGCAGAACAAACTTCTAGTTAAACAATTTTGTGGTTATGTGACTATGTGTTTATTCATCTCATGTTTTCTTTTATGCATTTTTGTGTTTTTAATACTCTGGATATTCGTTATCCAAATCCTCGTAGGATCTTTCATATCTTCATATGAGAGATTCGTAGCAGGATATTCAAAAGGTACTACCTTAAATCCTTAATGGGCTTCTATGTAATAGTTAAGACCCTTGGATTATATAGTACTGCTCCATGATTCATAAGAGACCCTTTAGTGGTCTAATCAAAAAGATTGATTCACAATTTGGTTAAAGAATGACATCTAGTGATGTAGCTGAACAGACTCCTTGATAGTCTATTTAAATCATTTATTGATTTAGTCTAAAGGACTCTATGGCGGTCTAAGTCACGCTCATCACAGGATTGTTCATTTGGTTTTGCCCTACACATTATAAAATAGACTGTGTGAACTGTGCAAGGAATTCTCTAATTATGGATGCGCACATAATTATGAAATTTAGTGCACAGAAATCCAGTAAGATTTATTATGTGAAGGAACCGATAGTGACAACAATAACAAAATGAGAACGATGTAATGGAGGCATGGTGGACGCACCAATGACGCTTCATATACTTGTATATAAGTATCCCTCTTACATTGCAATCATGATGTTATTAAAGTTACTAGAAGTTCAGAATCCAAACCAATGTTGTTCGATCTTTTCAACTTCATGCTTTCAAGCTCTCACAAGCTTCCTCTAAATAAATTTCGGGACGAAATTTCCTAAAGTAGGGGAGACTGTAACACCTGTGCCTTCACGGCCATCAAACAAATACCAAATCAATGAAATATTAAAATTCATACTTGGGATTTGTAAAGATATGTGTATCGTTTGCACATATCATTTCTCGTTCAATTTCAAACTCTAAATCGCTTTCTGGAAGGTTATACGCGCACTGATGCGTAAATATAACCAGTTTAATGCAACGAACACTCCGGAATAGTGAAATAGGCTTAACATACCTTAAATAACCTTTACATAACTTAGAAATAATTTTTGGAAGGTTTGGTGTGGTGAAATCAAGTTAAATCGTTTACAGGGACTAAATTTGACAAACTGCGAAAGTATGCCAATTTGAACTGTAACAGACCTTCCGGAACATGACCATAAGTTAAACATACCATAAATATCCTTTACATAGCTTAGAAATAGGCTTTGAGGTGTTCGGTATGCTAAAATAAACTTTTGTGTCATTCAGGGACTAAAAGTGTCAAAAAGTGCACAAGTTTGCATTTTCGCGCATAACTTACGTTCTGAATACATCCGGACATCCAAAAATTTATGTGAGCATGACTATATTATATTTTAGTGTTCGCCATAAGAAAAATCCATTCGTCGCGTCATTTGGATCGTTTTTCGCGCTTATGCGTATTCCGTCGTAATTAACCGAACATCGCAACCGTACGGTTAAACGAACCGACATCCGAGATATTTTTGAGCACATTTTAAGTTCTCTATACTTTAACTTCATTTTAGAGCTTTGAAATGAGGTTAACGGGCCTTAAACGTGTCAAAAATGGCCTTATTACACAACAGGGACCAAAACTGTAATTCTGCCAAAATAAGCTTACGGACCTCAACATCCATAACCTTACGGTCCGTAAGGCAACTCCCAGACCAGATTCAATGTTTTTAACAGCAGGTCCCAGCTGTTCGATTCTCAACCACAAGTTCTCAATCGTCTAGTCAGCGGATAAGAACCATTTTAAGCCACCATAAGGTTCCGACAAGTGTACGGATGAGATTAAGGCACGATATTCGACAAACGATCCTAACGGTGGACCATTTACTATAAATACCCATCCATCCCCAACTTCATTTCTCACTAGAATCTTGATTTGAGAGCTCTAAGTTGAAACCATTGTTTCATACCTGAGTTCTTAGATCGAGATTAGCATTCGGGGACCCTTCGTAAGTATTTTTTCGTTCTTTTCCTTATTTTATTGCTTTTAGAGTCCGAAAGTCAAACTTTGTTTGACTTTCAGCGTTGACCAGCTTATGGTCAATGCGAAGTTCGTAGGAACTTCGCAACGTGAGTGTAATCACGTTGGTCATAGTCCCTTGGGACTATGCCCACTGATTACCACGTTGTCTAGGGTCGTAGGGTAGGCGATCTAATAAATCGCCTATACCTTCGAACCCGACCCAGTTTGGTCGATCATTAGGATCCGACCAAATACATTAGGTGACCATAGTAGGTAGGGAATAACCTTCCGAGGTTATACCCTATGGTCACATCGTTTAAGTAGTTGTATGATAGGTAGTTTATATGCCTTAGGTAAATTACCAGAATACCCTTTTCATGTATAATTGGTAATTAAGCATATGTAACCTAAACTTTTGTCACATAACTGATTATGTAACATGTGTAGGCATATAACACTTGTCGTAGAACTAGTTAGGCGGTCCGAACGCGTTTCACGCGAACGACGCGTTAAAGTAGCATAAGCTACCTAAACGGGTCGTAATGGGTCGTAAACAATTAGGTTAAGTTTCAGTTAGTATGTAGGCTTTGTTAAACCATATGACACGAGTCTCTATACTCGTTTGGTTTACGAACCCGCATTCTATCCGATCTTCCGATTTAGGTCCGGTTTATTAATGTAGTTACCTATATTAGGTGCCGTTTGATTTCCGTGATCTCTAGCATTGTTTGGTTGTCACTCAAGGACTACTGAGCATTCTCAAGTGAGTACATAGACCCCTCTTTTACTGTTTTCCAAACTGTTTTGGGGTGAAACACATGTGCCTACTTGTTACTTTCATGCTTGCCTGTTTTCACATCATATACCGACTATGTTTGTTAGTACATTATAGTACATGATTTCATTACTTTTCTGCTTTGTATGATAACTTAGCATACTTAGTACATCATTTTACATTGCATCTCTGTTGCATATGTTCCAGTAACATATGGACACATTGTTTTACAGCTCTACCTTGTATGTTTACTCTAGCATACTAGGTACATTATCTTCATCTCATGCTTACATTTTGGTATGACATTTGGTTTGTTTAACGGGTCTATATAACATTCATTAACATTTGCTACGCCGCTCGGTAGTAGGTAGTGGTACCATAGGACTTGACAAATCCCGTTCCGGACATCCCAGGGAAAGGGGATGAAAGGAATGACCGAATCCGAATACATATTCTTTTGATAACTCACTTTTACATAGTTATCCGGCTGTCTCAAGGCTTGAATGTTTGCGTTTAACATACTGCATAAGTGTTTGTATCAGTAAAGCATGCATTATTCTACAAAACATAACTTTGATTTAAACCAAGTTTTACTTCAATACTTTGTTTTGTACATTTTTACTTATGGTTTAAGTAGTCTTAATTTTACTTACCATACATATCATTTTGGTTATACATTACTTGACTACTTTTAAATTTTAAACATTTGACATGGATATTTGACATAGACATTTGACATGGATATTTGACATAGACATTTGACATGGATATTTGACATAGACATTTTGACATGATTTACATCTTGACATGAACACTTTGATAGTTTGGTTTGGTTTGATTAAGTGATTAAGTAACGATGCGTGTGTAATATGATACAAGCATGGTGGATACGCCGCTGGTACTTCCTATATATAAGTGTTTGTATGGTATTACATGTCGTAACGTTATTTGATTCATTTCAGTTTGAGACATAGAACATTTCATACAAATAACATACTTTTCACAAGACATTGATTTATAAACAACTTATCTTATACAAACACATTTTACTTGGTTATTCATTTAACCTTACATTTATTTATACTTATCATCTGATCTTATCGTTTTTCAAATGATTTAAAAGACAAAGCAAATAACAAGGTTCATGACTAAACATTTTTCTCAAACATAAGTCATGAATCTTATTTTCACAAAACCTATGTATCTCACAGGCATTTTTATGCTGACGTACCTATTTTCACATGTGTTTTTCAGGAGCTGTTGCATAAGATGATCAAGATACACATAGGCAGACTTGGGCTTTAGTGACAATAAAAGATGCAAGACTAGTTTATTATGTTGTAATTCCTTGTTTGTTAAGACATTGTAACACTTTTAAATCAATAAAACGAAACTTTAATATCCATGGTTGTGAAACATTAATTCTGTTACAATACTCCCCGATGTTTCCGCCACGTTTTGTATGTTCTACGTGGTCGGGGTGTGACACTGTATGGTACCAAGTGTACGATCTTCACCGATCATAGGAGCCTACAACATATCTTTGATCAGAAAGAACTTAATTTGCGTCAACGCCGATGGGTAGAACTTCTCAACGATTATGACTGTGAGATTCGTTATCACCCTGGCAAGGAAAATGTCATTGCCGACGCTCTCAGCAGACGGATTTATTTGCTCAGCATTCGTAATGTCCACGCCCAATACGACCTCGAAGCCCTCATCCGCGAAGTCCAGCATGCTTGTTTTAATGAACGCACTCTAAAGAAGGAACGAATCTATCACGATGGAGCTCAACTTGTGAACAAGCCGAATGGGATATTCCATTATCTGGATCGAATTTGGATCCCTAAACGGACCGATTTACGAAAGATATTGATGGACGAAGCCCATAAATCCTGGTATTCTATTCATCCCGGTGCCGACAAAATGTACCAGGATCTTCGCTACAAGTACTGGTGGCCGGGCATGAAAAGGGATATTGCTCTCTACGTTGGAAAGTGCCTGACTTGCGCAAGGGTCAAGGCTGAACACCAAAGACCCTCTGGCTTACTCAAACAACCGCCAATCCCTATGTGGAAGTGGGAGAGTATAGCTATGGACTTCATAACAAATCTTCCACACACGTCATCAGGTCACGACAGCATCTGGGTTGTCGTTGACCGTTTGACCAAATCCGCTCACTTTTTGCCAATACGGGAAGACTACAAGGTAGAATGATTAGCCCGAATATACACCAACGAGATCATTTGTAATCATGGGACGCCTCGCGACATCATCTCTGACCGTGATGCTCGATTTACCTCGCGACTGTGGGAAACGTTTCAAGCGGCTCTCGGTACTACGCTTAACTTAAGTACCGCATTCCACCCTCAAACTAACGGTCAGACTGAAAGAACAATCCATACTCTTGCAGACATGATCCGTTCGTGTGTCATAGACTTCGGTGGTAATTGGGACACATATTTGCCGTTAGTCGAATTCTCGTATAACAACAGTTATCATTCCAGCATTCAAATGGCACCATTCGAGGCTTTATACAGAAGGAAATGTCGATAGCCTATTGTGTGGCACGAGATCGGTCACTCGCAATTAACCGGTCCTGAGCTACTGCAAGAAACGACTGACAAAGTCCTCCAAATTCGAGACAACTTGTTGAAAGCTCGAAGTCGACAGAAAAGTTACGCCGATAGACGACGCAAGCCCCTTGAATTTGACGTTGGCGACTACGTACTCCTAAAGGTATCACCTTGGAAGGGTGTGGTCAAATTCGGCAAGAAAGGGAAACTAGCACCTCGATATGTTGGACCTTTTAAGATTCTGGAAAGGATCGGAAAAGTCGCCTACAGACTCGAACTACCGGAGGAACTTAGTAATGTCCACCCGACTTTCCATGTGTCAAACCTCCGAAAGTGCCTGGCTGAGCATGATTTAATTGTACCTCTCGATGATCTCCAAGTAAACGAAACACTACACTTTGTGGAGAAACCTGTCGAAATCATGGATTGCCAAACCAAGTAGCTCAGACGCTCGCGCATTCCTATTGTGAAAGTCCGATGGGAAGGCAAACGAGGCGCAGAGTTCACTTGGGAACTCGAAAGCGACATGAAGGAGAAGTACCCGCTGTTGTTTGTTACGGCTTCGGCCTAATTTCGGGATGAAATTCCCTCAACTAGGGGAGGCTGTAACACCCCGTGTTTCGAAAGTCAAAGTCAAAGTCAAGATTGAAGTCAAAGGAAGAAAAGATTGCTAATTGCAATCTGTCTCTCCTTGCTCAATTCCTGTTTTGACTTCTTTGACTTATAGTTAGACTATTTTATTTTCGCTTTAGTTGTATTATGTGGAGTATCTATTAATAATCGCATATTAATCGCTATTTATCGCATGTTTAATCGCTTTATCGTTATCGCAATCGCACTCGCAACTCGAATTACGCATTTTGGTTATTGTATATGTGTGTGTGTGCCCTATGTGTTACTTGTGCATGTTTAAATTATGTTAGGTGTGGTAATCAATCGAATCGCAATCGAACTCAATCGCAAATCGAATCGCAAACGCTAAATGAAGGAAAAATAGGATGATTGTATGTTAGATATAGTAGTTGGGATTAAAAGTAATTTGATAAGCAACTCCATCGCATCGCTCGCTCGAACCGCATCGCAACGCACTACACGCGAATCGAAACAGCAACACTCGTCGCGCCGAGCACTCGAACTAGGTGCCAGCCGGCCGGATTGCCATCCGACTGGGCTGCCACCCGATCGAGGTGCCGTCCGACCGGGCTGCCACCCGGGAGAGATACCATCCGACCAACCAGCCCTTTCCACTTTGGGAATCCTATAAATACCCCTTGTCACTTTCATTCTTTCCACTTTTGGCAAGTGACATCCGACCAGTGCTCCTACTCGCTTTTTCCTTCGATTTCTCGCAATTCCGGTAAGATCTCGTCCTAAATCTTGTACTTCCTTAACCTACACGCACTCCTACACCTTTCTATCTTTTGAATCTTAACTTTTAACCGTGAAATCACTAGATTTGAGGTGTTTTAGGATGACGTCATCATGTGTTCTTGAAGAAGTTCATGTTTTGGCCTCAATCCACCAAGAACAACTTAGATCTAACCGATTTCCACATAAATGAACAAAGATCTTTCATAGATCTAAAAATATTCACAATGAAAAGGATTGAAAGATGGTTTTCCAACTTTTTTTCAACTCTTTTACACTCAATGCACTCAAACCCAATGAAACAGGACCTAATGCTGATCGTCTACTCATTATTAGCGGTGTATCAGTGCTAGATCCAAGTTCCATTTGAAAGATAGTGATTTCGGGTTTGGACACGAACAACCGCCTCAAATCGTGCACTGACGGACTAGGGTGATCCCTGTTCGGTCAGGTCATTGGGGACGAGATGGGGTTCCCATTGTTTAAACCAGTCACCACAACGTCTCGCTTAAGTTACAACACTTCAAGCAAGATCAAGTAATAGCACAATCAAGTCATTGGGACGGGTTGGCATCCGACCGGACTACTGTCCGACCCGGTTGCCATCCGCTCGACCCACCGTCCGATTGGGTTGCATCTTGATTCCTTTAAAACTTAAACAATTTTCAACATGTTTAGTAACAGGGTTGCCACCCAGTCGGATGGACATCCGATCGAGTGACCGCCCTACTGTGGAATTGTTTTCACTGAAGTGCCAACCTATCGGATTGCCGTCCGATCGACCGACCTGAAAGGTAGAGATACTTCAATGTTATCAAAATACTACAACGAAAACTTCAAAAGTCAAGCCATCATACACAAACACATCCTTCTCAAAGGAAGAAACAATCCACTAGAACAGTCATCCAACCGGACTACCGTCCGAACGGATTGCCACCCGCACGACCGGCTGTCCGATCGGACTACCATCTGATCGAACCGCTGTCCGACTCACTTGTACCATGCGCCGTTTTACGCGTCACTTATCGTTATGCTATCAATCTATTCAGGCTAACCTTACTCTCTAGCGCTCCCTTCAATCCATCATGGCTGTGAGTATACTCGATCCCTTTTTGCTTTACGCACTTTTGGGTGTTACATACGTTACTTATACAAAATCACATCGAACACACTACGCAATAATTTAAACACTAACCATTACCGCATGTTATATGTGACTTAATGAATGCTTGTTTGTTATGTTTACACATGGAATGCTGTCTACCTGCCTTAGCAACGATAGTACTATTAGTTTAGACTCAGCACCCATTCACACGGGGGTTGTTAAGGACAATTACCTACATGGCTCACAGTGGTGAGAATGTATCACGAACTGCCTTGGGCAGTCAACCCGTAGTCATTGGTATCGATAGGTTCATGTCGAAAACTAACATGCCTCATTTCACTCTGTGTACGTGCTGGTTATGCGTAACGCTTTCGAACTCTATGTGCTATTATCAGACTTGTATGCTCACCTTTACACTATGTGTATTGACTGTTACTTTAACGTATGTGACATGTGCTTAAGTTGTTTATATGCTTAGCTTGCTGTGAACTTGAGGCAAGGAAAGGTCTAGGATGCTCTCTGTGCTGTGATGAAATCGAAGCTAGGAAAAGAGCTCCTAGAAACCAATAAATAAACTATCTATGTATAAATCTGAGTTGTCGGAACATAACTACTTGACTAGATTTGTCTGTAATAATTTGTTTGCCTTTTAAGACATGGTATGGGACATGTTACTTTAAATTAATTGGTAATGATAATTGTTATGGAAACTTCTGGACAATCTGTTTCGCTCAGTGCCATGCCCCGATGTTTCCGCCATCGGTTGGGGTGTCACACTAGATGCTATCACAGATTCATCACCGGATTTTCGAAGATCGCGCAGCTTAAATCTCTTTAGCACAACAGGGTGCGGTGTTCGTGGGAGACAAAACAGGAGGACGTCTTTTCAGCTTTCGAATCCCAACTCTACAATACACTGAGCATCGTCTCTATCCGAGGGTGCGGGTGATTTAATGGTATATCGTGATGGTTCGAATCAGAGTCCCAGTTACACGCCGATGCAACACGAGAAGGTGATAGCTTACGTAATAGACCTACAAGGAGAATTGCACGACACACAATCTGCGGTGGAAACCGTGGTCTTTGGATGTAAGTTGGAGGCATTACTTGGACGGTACCGAATGCACTACTTAGACCGATCATAAGGGCCTCCCGTGTACCCTGGTTTCGAAAGAGCTAAATCAGTTAATGGCATCGCTAGATGGAATTTTTGGATGATTACGACTGCGAAACTTGTATGTACACGAGCTCTGCATCTCATTACTGACTCTAACCTACCTGATCAAACTCGCTCTGTTCAGACTGGAGAACTGAAGGAAGAGGATTTTCAAGTAGAACCCATGCGGGGCATGGAGGAGCAACCTTTGGCAGGTCGGACGATATGCGCTACCTCATGGAACGAATGTGGATCTTATTATACGGCAACTGTAGGAAACTCGTGTCGAGCAAAGCACGCCGACCTCGATATTCTAGTCGTCTGGATTTTGATGAGAGATATTAAGATCTCTAAATCTTGTACTGGTGTTAGGGCATGAAGACCCACCTGGCAATGTATGTGAGTGATGCTCGACCTGTAAGAAAAGTCAAGGTGGAGTATCAGCAACCAAAAACACCCATATGAAAATGAGAACAGTCTGCCATGGATTTTGTCGCTAGTCTAACTAAAACTCGAAATGGAAACATTATCGTTATCACCTGGGTGATCGCCGATTGCCTCACGTAACCAGCACACTTTCTGGCAATCAAGGAAACTTACGAGTCGTCACAACTTGTGAATATCCCTTTGGGAGAGGCGGTTGTTAGGCACGAGGTGCCAACTCCTGTTACCTTTGAGTTTGATCCATACCTGACTTATGACAGGCATTATACAACACTCTTGGCTCACGTATAGACATGGGCATTACTCAGTATCATAGGACAACGATTGGAGTCAGCGAACCTCTGAAGACATGCTGCAAGCATGTATAATGACTTAGTAAAAATTTGAAAAGGACACCTACCTATGGTTGGCTTTACTGCAACAGCTACCATTCTAGTATTCAGGCAGCTTTAGCTGAAGCATCGCATGGACGATAATGCCAATCTCATTGTTGGACTAAGGAGGGTGACAACCTAATCGCAGATCCAGGATTTGTACTCGAACCCCTTGGGAAGCTGTTAAGCTTAGGAAACACTGGGAGTTCGCTGTGGGCGAACGTATCATAATCAAAAGTCTCACCCTGAGAGGGTGCGGTACGCTATGGGAAACATAGCCAGCTTAGTTTACGGTACACTGGGACATTTGGATTCTGGAACGGATTGATGATATGGCTCATGAACTCGAGTTACCTGACGAATTAGGTAACATACACGATGTCATTTATGTCTCAAACCTAAAGAAGCGTCTGTTTGACGCAACACTTGTGATACCCTTGTTGAGGACCCACTGTTAACACAGTCGAATTTCAATCGTGAGAGTTCGTTGGAACTCAAGACGTGGACCGAAGTTCCCGTGAGAACGCAAAGATCAGGTGAAGCTCTGTTATCCCCGATTGTTCAAATGGTGGAATCAACTTTTGATATCATTGGCGAATTTCGGGACGAAATTCCCTTTCAAGTTGGGATGATGTGGCACCCAACTGATTTCGCAATCCTGTTTTACGTGGTGCAATTATCTAGATGCTTAGTGATGGTGTGTAATGCATGATTATTATTTGTGTAGTATTACATATAGTTTAATTAGAGTTTCTATCCCTTCACTCTTATGTGCTTACTTGTTAAATTTCGGGACGAAATTTCTTTCAAGTTGGGGATGATGTGACAACCCGAACTTCCAAGGTTAGTTTCGTAATTCTGACCTTTATTATTTTTCGTCCACGTTCATGACTGTGTTAAGCTTGTTACACGTATGTAATCCCGTGCGACTGTGTGCGTAGTTTGGACTATTGTATGTGTTTGACATTGCCATTGGGCCGCGAGGGTGTTGGACCGCGCACATGTTTGGACTCTTAAACATCCTCGGCCCAGTATCTTAGGAGCCTAAACATGAAATAAAAACCCAAGTGGGCTCGGCGTCCCTTGTTCTATTCTATTATGACTCTGTGAACCACATCGAGCACAAGTTTGAGAACCGAACATATGTGTGTGCCATATTCATGATTGGGCCTGTAAAGCCCAAGTAGATCTTTAGATTGGGGCCGGCTAGGGGTTAGCATATATACACACACAAGTCACGTAAACATGATAACACAACTTTACTCAAACCCTAGCACATCCTCTATCTATCCATCTGTCTTCGGTGATTAACAGTGGACGCAACCCCCCCCCCCCTCGTGAAGCTGTACGTTGTGTTCATCTAGTTCCTTGACTCGTTCGGTTAGTGTAACCTCTTTATATTTTGAATTGAGTCCTTTTGTCATGCATGCATAATTGTATCGATGGTTATGACTGATTATGTTATATTTGATGTCATGTGTGTTAGTTAATTGCAAGATAATGGGTTTCTTGGTGATTAGTTATGTAGTTATGAAATTTGTTATGAGAATAGTCATGGGATACAATAACTTAGGCTTGAATTAGGGTATCACTTGCAAGCTGTTTGAACATGAATGATTCTTTAATATGTGGTAATCGGCTGAATTAATGTCTATACCTTGACTAGGGGTTGCCAGCAAGACATGAATGTAATCGGCCATGAAACATGATTGCTGTTTGATTATATTGTTGGTACATGATAAGGATGTTTATATGATGAATTGTAATATGCCACTCATGATTATCTGTTAGATTTACATATGCCTTTATTGAATGATGAATTGATTGAATTGATTGCTTAATACACTATGTAACCTATAAATGATAAATAAGATTGTGGATTGTTATTTGTTATTAAATGGGCCGCACACAATTGTTGAACACACATATTTAATTTAGTCTAGTAAATCTGGGCCACACAACGTTGTTAAATCACTGATTAAATGGGCTGCAACTTTTAACTGGAATGCAGTAGTGGGCCGAGGCGGGTTAGATGCTTGGGCTGGACTCGGGCCGAGCAGCCCAAGTGTTGGCATTATTTGTTGGGCCGGATACATTGGATAAGACTTATTTCCTTCGGGCAGATAGTAGTTTAGACCATAGGTTTATCGAGCCAAACTTGATTAATGAATTCTTATACAGTATGCTTACTGATTAAACTGGTGTACGGGTTGAAGAATGTCATTACTTGTATGTTGTGTGCGTCATTATGATGAATGAACCCGTAATGTGGAAAATACGTATGAACCAAATATGCGTCATAACTGGTGTGATATTATGTGCCAAGCTTGTTCATTACTTGCATAATAAAGATATGTGATTTATGTGTGTAAAGTAACTGACTGGCATTGGAACCATACTAGGATTGGATTGATCAAACTGTGAACACATACTTTAATCTTACCGAGCAAACTGAGGTGAGTTCACACTTTTATAAGGCATGGGATTCCCGGTTGGTTGGGAATGGGTTAAGAAGCTAAAACGAAACCTACATGTTCACCTCTAACAGAATATGTACCTCCATCCTCGGTTGGGAAGGACGACTACATTTAACCTGCGTATTCTCGGTTGGGTAGAGTACGTACCTCCGTCCTCGGTTGGGAAGGACGACAACATATAACTTACTAGACAAAACTCTATCATGAAGTCCCTCATTTTTATATCGACTTAATCGTCGGGCCAATGGTGAGCGGGTCATTAGTTGATAGCGCTATTAGGGTTGACAAGCCTCACACCGTGCTGGTAGGACAGGCGTGTACTAATGGATCTGGGCACTTAGTCAATGATGATAGACATTTACATAGGGCACAACTTCCTCAGTCAGTTGTCAATATGGTAACAGTCTAGTGGTTTACAACATGGGGTAGCCCCCACAGCACATGGTTTGGGAATCAAGGAACTGATTAACTACTGGTTTTCAAATGAACTTATGGTTTTTGGAACAACTTTAAAATGGACAACCAACTGTGAACTCGCTCAACTTTGTTGTTGATTCGTCGTTACATGCCTTGCAGGCCTTTAGGTGCATATCGTTGGAACTTGCTGTCTGGGAGGCTGGAGTGGTCATGGGTCGAGATGCATGGGATCACAACACAAGACTAATGGTTTTTACATGTGGTTTCTAAACTCTTAAAGAATGAATTATGCTTCCGCTATATACGGTGAATTAGTTGTAACGTGTAACACTTAATGTTAATAAATGAAAGCTTTATTTAAATATACCTATGAGTTCAATGTAATTGGTGGCTAGATCCTAGTACGTCACACGCCTCGCGGGGGTTTCCGCATGTGGTATTTTGGGGGTGGGCCAGGTTTCCAACATATTTTTTAGTAGTTGATATGGTGACTAGTTAAATTAAATGTTTGAAACTTGTGACAATTGTCTTGCATTTGTATTGGATTCAGAAATTGTTGATTAAGTTTTGAAAATTAACATTATAAAATGACTATGTGCAATTATGGCTTGTCATAGGTTAGAGTTTACATGTTCTTGGTAACGAAGTGCATTGCGGTCCGTTCTTTGTGACGTTGATAGCTTTCGACATCTAAGCCATGTTACACCAAACTCGTTCATAATCGATTTCAACTAAATCAAGTATAAAACCTTGTAGGGACCCTAGGTCTTATGATTATCGAACCGGGTGTTAACCTTGTCTAATTCTATAGTTTTTAATCAAGAAATCCAATTTTGCAATAGTTTAACTAAACCAAATTTATTGTTATTAGTAAACTTGTCGGTCCAATCTGACACATCTTTCAAAACCAAACAAACAAAGAAATGATAAAAGCAGCAAGCTTCATAAAAGACTGTTCCAAATTAATAATTAAGCGAATCCCGAGACAGATCACAGACTCTTCGTGGTTCAACACCCCGACTGTCACTAACTATTTGTTTGAGGTAAATAGGGACTATAAATATTATCTTTTACCGGGGTGCGACACTCTAATCACCCCCTCCCGTCGAGGTTTCTTTCCAGCTTGCCGGTGTGGAGCATCAGATAATGCTCACATAGTTTGCTGTGAATTGCGCTTTATACACAGAGACCGAGATTGCTACAGATCTTTATACACAGGGACTAGTAGTGGTTGATAGACTTACCCTTCTAGGGTTTTCGGATGTGGTTGCAGAGCCTAGGACTTGGGACCATACCCTTGTGACAACTGGCACTTTTCCATGAATTCCGTACAATAATAAACAGTAATATGTGCTTTAATGACTGTGTGTGATTGAATTAACAAGGCGAATGATTTTTAGATTACTGTCATATACATACAATGGCATTTCATGTTGCAAGATTTTTATCATTACTACATGCAACACAGCATGGTACAAATAGTGCGCGAAACAAAGTTAGCACTGTTATCAGACAAACTAGAAGTACTGACGGGAGTTCAGTACTTAGACAGACATGATGTTAAGACACAGAATGAGCCCGAAACCAAGAGTTACACTAGAATAGTGTGAAGGAAAGTAGGGATTACAAAATTGCCTTCCTAGTGATGACTTAAGTGCCAGAAAGTGCCAAAAACATACTAAAACTACAGAATTCTGCAGAAAATAAACAAATTCACCAATTTTCAGCATTTTAACAACTAAATATAATGCATAAATGTTGTTTAATGGTCCAGAATACTTTCCTAAGTGTCGGGAATCAAAACTATCATAAAAGACAACATAAAGCACACTAAACTGCGCTATTTAGCACTTTAACGAACCGTAACGAAACAAACAACCGGACACTACCCGAAACACCAAATTTTAACTAGAAGCATTGTTTTAGTGTTACGAAGCTAGTTATGGCCACCGAACATCATATTATATCTCATAAACACTAAACATATAAAAATACCTAACTAGCACCATTACTTTCTAACTAAACCAAGTAACTAACAATTGAAACACAACCACATACCCCCCCCCCCCCATATGGACAGTTAGGGAACAAGGGTCCTACTTGGGATTTTATTTGATTATTTTTGATACTATGTTGAGAATATTCCAACATAATATACCATAATGTTGGAATAATTTTATAAAAACCATAAGTTAATGTTATAACATCATTCTTCATCTTCTTATTCACACAACACCCCCTTCTTCTCTCCCTTAGTCTCAGCTCAAACACACACACCCATACCCATCATTTTCAAGCTCCAAACTGATAATTCAAGGTGATCTAGAGGTGTATGGAGGCTATCTAAGGAAGCTTGAAGTATAGGAACTTGAAAGACCTCTTTATGGAGCCTTTAACCACCTATTTTCTTTCATATTCATCATCAACTTTCTTGTGCCACTTCTTGTAACACCTCGCAAATTTCGGGTTTAATATTAAAACGACACGTGTCATGTCAAACAAAACGCGTTGAAAACCCGGATTTAATAAAGATGTTTCGGTAGGATTTAAAATGGCGTCATGTTAAATTTTACCTCTGAACACCTCAATTATAAATCCCAAGACCCGATTTAAATATTTTACACATCTATTATACCCTAAATTCAGGGAATTATTGCCAATAATGGAATTGGAAAAGTATGATTGATCCCAAGAAGAAAATGAATGGTAAACCGATGTTTTCGGGTCTTGTTTATGCATTCATTTGAAACATTGGATAATGGTAGGGTATGTTCAAGCATATAGACACTTATGGGAGGCCCCCTACTGATAAAATAAGTCCACAAGTCGTTTATAACGGCTGCCCTTTCGAAACATCAACAAACAACAAAATCTGATCAGAAGCAAGGCGTCGCGTAGCGCGACGGCCCCTCGCGCTACGCGAGGGGGTGCCCAGCGACAGCTGACCTGCTGTTGGCTGTTGTGTGCGATTGTTACCCTCTAGGCCGGTTTTTCTTGCATATACATGGCCCCTAGACATCCCTACACACTACTTACAAGTGTTGATCAATTGTGGATGGCCCTAGACTTGGTTGTCACTTGCTTGTGGTGTTTGAAACTTGTATATAAAGACCCATTCATTCACAACCATTCCACACATCAAATTGCAAACAATCTGAGCATTGGAGGAGCTTACAATCTGATTGAAGGCCTTCCTAATCATCCATTAATCATCTAGTAAGTTGCTTAACCCTTCTAAATTAATTCTAGCTTAGTAATTAGCTTAAAAGTCAATATATCGGGCTTAACGGTTGACTTTGTGATTAAGTAGCGATAGCTCAGTCGTATATCAAATTAAAAGTACCGTTAGATAGGTAATTGTATGGGTATTAAACCCTTATAAGGGCAAGTACCAATTCCAGACCTAACTAGGTCGTTTGTCGGGTCAAACGTTGACCGAAAAAGTCAACAGAAATACAAAATGCGATTTAATGCACAATTAATGATCCGAAAGGTGTGTAACCTGTTTTAACCTTAATATAACATGGTAATAAGTATGAAAACTTGTCTACGCTTGCCCGACTCGACAAATTTCTGTTTAAACCCGGTTCGGAACCGAAAGGCGCAAAACCTTGACTTTTGCTTTGACTTCGGTTCTGACCCGTTTTAATTTGATTCGGTATTGCCTTAGTGCTTCATTAGGGTTGGATTACATGATAGAATAAGTCTCGGTATTTGTTTCGTTGATTATCCGATGCATGCACACGTTTCCGTTAATCGCTTAAATTGGACCATAATGCCCTTATGACCCTACAACGAGAATTTTGAAAATGTGGAAGTACTAAAATCTTAGTTACTGATTATTTAGCATGTACGTAAATTTTCACGTCAATCGGAGGTCTAGATTAGGAGATATGCGCATTAGCGTAAATAATAAGCTTTTTATTAATTAAACGGCGCGATTAGCGCATAGCCTATCTAAACCCGATTTTCGGTACCAAAACTTTTACCCGCTGATGTTAAATAATATTTTAGGATTTTTGAAGATTTTTAATTATTTTTAAGCTGGTCTTAAGCTAGGCTTATCGCATTAATTCGGTTAATACCGAATATGCCCTTTTAGGCCATAAAACGAGTTTTACGAATCCGATTGATACCAATCCAATTGCCACTGATCTAAAATAATAAATATAGTATTTTGAACCTGTTTTGCTGATCAGAAAACTCAGATTGGTATTTTAACCCGTACGTCGCTTAAAACGGCTTTATACGCGTATTAAACGCGTAGTTTAGTATTAAAACCATTTTGCCACGTAAGACTTAATACCATTAGACATAACCTGTTAAGTTAAGATGTTTTTCTGATTTAATCAGACCCGTATCTCAGAAGTACTATAAATCCCTTTTATGGTCGTTAAAATGACCAAAATACCCCTACGGGGCATAATTAGGGAATAAACTCGTTATGGGCATTATGGAAGATATCATAATGATATTACAACATATTTAAAGCGTATTAACTTAGGAAACCTGTTCGCGACCCTTTCGGTTACCCGTTATGCATTATACGCGTTCGGTTCGGGTTATGTAACTAGTTTGCATAAACTAGCCGAAACGGGTCAAACGATATCATTTTTATCTCAAAATCCAGAATGTGAATAGTAAACCCATATTAAACAAGTCCTCAACTGGTCGGGTCTAAATCACATTCTATCCGGTCTTCGCTTAATCGTGCGTAAGAACCGTATCGTTAAACTAACCGGTCTAAGCTTAAGCTTAATTAAAGATCCGTTAGTATTCTAATAGGTTATATTAAACCTTCGTTCCAGATTAGGAGAACCAGTAAAAGCTATCTGCAGTTTATTCAATTAAGGATTTATACTTGCAAAGGTAAATACTTTTAACTTATTTTCCCTATACGGGCTTGGGTTACGGTACATAGCGTACCGCTTGATCGAGCATCAAATCTTCCACGCTTAGTGGTTAATTGAATAATTTGATCGGCTCGTTTTAAACAGATGTGTTTACTTTACAGCCTTTGGGGGGTAAATGACCATGTCCCGGATATCCCTGGCATTATCTTACGAGATAGCCACGACCTGAGCACGGGGTGTAGGCGTACTCCCGTGTATAACTCACATAAGTGGTGTGTCTATTGATCTTTAACCCGGAATACGTTCCGGGCTACTGAACGCATAAGTAACATGTAAATCGTTCACAAGATTATAATATTAAATAATTCTCCCAAGTTAATAAAAATGTTTATGCCATGTGCATCCAAACCAATTTTCAATCATTTTATAAAATGATTCAGTTGAATGTATTTACCAGTGTAAACTGACGTATTTTCCCAAAAAGATTAAATGCAGGTACTAGGCGAAATAGGCTGGGATTCTCCTAAGCATCATTAGAAGTCTCGCAAGCTTTAGATGCCGAAGTCTGTTGAACAATTAAATGTTATTTTGTTTCGATCCTACTGTGGATAAACACCGGATAATTGTGACTTTGTTTACAATAAATAAATTCGGTTGTATCTTATTTTAAATTTGCTTCCGCTGTGCATTATTATATTGTGTTGTTTGACTATTACGTTGCCAACCACGTCACGATACTCCCCCACCGGGCCCACCGGTGACACGTGGAAATCGGGGTGTGACAGGTTGGTATCAGAGCCAACTCTGAGTGAATTAAACACTAGCCTTTTGTGTTTAATCTCAGTTACACAATTGCACATATTTAAACTTTCGAGTCTAGACTTATAACATAGGACAAATTCCACCTTATTCGGTTTTTGTTGCCCTTTAAAACTTTATATTTTTGTTATTGTTATCTTATGTTTTATTGACAGGAATAACAAAGATGCCTCCGAGATTTTTACGTATGCGAGGAAGAGGAGGAAAGGGGCCGACCACCGCCCCCAACGACCATGAAGCTGGGCCGTCCAATACACAAGCTCCTATCCCCGCCGAGAGTGACGGTACTCGGCGGAACCAGAGAGGTCTCTTTCAACCGGCAAGACGGTCGGTTTCGAACAGCTCAACGACTCCCGCTCAAGACTCCTACGGGCCACAATCAGAAAATGAGCCTAGAGACCCCCACCATTCGCACATACCGTTACAGCGATCTATGTCGCACCGCCCTTTTGGAGACCCCACTCCAATCTTTCAAGGCCAGTTTAACCTGGCGGATTATATACAAGAACCAGTGGGTTTTAACCCATTGGGGCCGGAGGACCATTTTTCTGGAGGAAACGATATGGATGAGGAAGACGACCCCGAAGAGCCCGCATCAGGAACTCCCAACCACCCAATCGAGGTCTCGGATAGTTCCATTTATCACGGGCCACCCTATAATGGTCCAGATAGCATCCAGGCTATTTTTACTCGGCACGAATGGTATTATACACCTCCTCACCATTCATCGCCGCATGAGCAGCATCAGCCTCACTATTCTTCGCCGCATGAGCAGCAGCAGCAGCATCATCAAGATTCCTCTGGGAATCACCAGTTTGAGGCAGTTACGCCACCGCCTCCACCGCCACCAGTTCAGCCGGCGCCTCCACAGCCGCAAAGACATAGGAGATCCGGAGCCCGGATGTCCACACGAAGAGAAGAGTTTCACTTTAACTCTCCTCTACAATCAAGTGGCAGAAATTATCAGCCGCTTCCCGAAGTTCCACAGATAGGTGGACCATCAAACCCCTACGCGCAGCAACCGCCACCGACGGGTTTCGATAATCAGATACCAGCATACACGGGTCCTGCGATGTACAACCCGTTTGAGCCACCGACTCACCCTAACCTCGGATACGCTGAAGCCGACCCGTATTTGGTAGCAGCTAATTACAACGCCCTTAACCAGGAGGGACCGTATGGAGGTCCTTGGGGAGTAGGCTACCCAGCATAGGGATACCAGATGCCTACACAACCCCCGTACTACCAACAACACCCGCCGTCTCTGCAGATGTCGCCACCACTGCATCAGGAAATCCTACAAAGTATTAGGGAGGTGCGGCATGAGGCACGGGAAGACCGAAGGCGTAACCAGGGGATGTTCAAGACCTTGACGAACTTAATCAAGGGAAAGAGCAAGAAGGATCAGTAAATCCTTTATGTGTGTATGTCTACTTTAAAAATTAAGTCCCTGCGTGGACATTTATGTGTGTATGTAGTCCCTGCGTGGACATTTATCTTTGTACCTAGTCCCTGCGTGGACATCTATTTAAGTAATCAGTCCCTGCGAGGACTTATATTTTAAATTTAACCCCTGCGCGGGTAAGTACTTGTTTGACCCCTACGTGGGAAATGGTTAGTGTGAAAAGACCCGTTTAGGGCAATATGTAACCTATGTAAAATTAATGGAATGTTTGTTTTATAAATTTCATGTTTGCCATTATGTGCATATATAAATTATAAATGAAATAAATAAATTAAAATCATTCCTTTTAAATTAATCTGCCTATGAAATTTATTTAATTAAGGATCTTAAAGTGTGAAACCTAGCCACGTGTCAAATATAAGACCGGGCCAAAATGGTAAGACCTATTTAAAAGATTCAATTCCCTGTTAACATCTTAAAACATGTTAACACTCCTGGCAGAAGTGATTCGTTAAAAATCACATACGTCATTTTGATAAAGGAATTCTTTAGAAGATTCCTAACTCAGTTTAATGATCTCTGAATCCTGGGTACATCATCAATTAAGATGATCATATTTTACCATACGTGGTAATATAATGCCTACGGGCCCTGCTCATTTCCATATGAGCCAAAAGACAGTGGTAGCTTTGACTCCCTGTCTAATAAAGGTAATGAACTAGGTTCAAACCTTAAAAGTTTTGATTCTCTGAAGTCATAGCTTATAATTTAAATTGTCCATGTGACCAAGCCTTATGTGCTAATATATATTGTTATTGTTTATGTTTAGGATAAATTTTAATTAAAATCCTAAATTAATACGATTAATAAGTTAACCAAATATGGTCTCTGTTTACCATGGTTAACGAGTTACCCTAAGGGGTAATTCCATAATAAACTCCCAAATAAATTATTGTCCTTGTTTTCTGCAACAGTTCAATACAAATGGCTAACTCTAATGAAGTTAATAGCCATCCTGTGGAGCCGAATGAGAACGCCCAGATTACGTTAACGGGTGCCGAGTTAAAAGCAATAATAGACGGTGCTGTTACTCAAGCTTTGGATAGACAGTATGAAGAATACAGTAGTACCCGAAGTAGGACTCACTCTGTATCCCATTCAAAGCCAAGGACACATTCAGAGGCTCATAACAAGCCTCCTCCCAAAAAGGATGTGCCAAAGAAAAACGGTGATGATCGCCAGTCCACCAACCACCAAAGTAATCCATCTCAGCAGTTGGTACTGCATCAGGGACACCGTAACAAGGGTTGCACATATAAGTACTTTGTGTCTTGCAAACCCAGGGATTTTACGGGAGAGAAAGGAGCCGTAGACTGCATGACGTGGCTAGATGAAATGGACACGGTCGTGGACATCAGCGGATGCGCTGAAGGTGATGTGGTTAAATTTGTCTCACAGTCCTTCAAGGGTGAGGCGTTAGCTTGGTGGAGATCTCTGATGGAGGCCTCCGGAAAGATCCCGTTGTATAGCATGACGTGGGATCAGTTCATCGCCTTGATCAAGGAAAATTTCTGCCCTCAGCATGAGGTGGAAAAGATAGAATATGACTTCCTATCACTGGTAATGAAGAACCTCGATTGTCAAGCTTATCTGACGAGCTTCAATACACTATCCCGGTTGGTACCTTATCTGGTAACCCCGGAGCCAAAAAGAATTGCTCGCTTTATTGGTGGTTTGGAACCCGAGATCAAGTCCAGTGTAAAGGCTTCTCGGCCAGTTACCTTCAGGTCTGTAACTGACCTTTCCTTATCCCTCACTCTGGATGCGGTCCGGCAGAGATCGCAGAGGAATAAGGCGGCCGAGAAGAGGAAGCATGAAGATGATGGTTCGCGTAGGTCGAACAAGAAACACCGTGGGAGCGGTGATCACAAGAAGGGATCAGATTCGAAGAAGGATGGGCATCGCTCTGGTGAGAAGCCCACATGCAAAACTTGCAAGAAACAGCACTTTGGAAAGTGCAGACTCGAATCAAACTCGAATAACGAGTCAAGGTCTTTTGCTTGCGGTTTGTGCAAGTCCAAGGAACACAAAACCTTGGATTGCAAGAAGATGAAAGATGCAACGTGCTACCGTTGCAATGAAAAGGGCCACATAAAGACTAACTGCCCTAAGTACAACAAGAAGCCTGAGGAGGCTAAGAAGACTAACGCCAGAGTCTTCAGGATGGATGCGAAGGAAGCTGTGAAGGATGATAACGTCATAACAGGTACTTTCCTTGTAAACGATGTTTTTGCAAGAGTACTTTTTGATTCAGGCGCAGATAAGTCCTTCGTAGATCATAAATTTTGTAAATTGTTGAATTTACCTGTCAAAACCCTAAAAGTGAATTATGAGGTAGAGTTAGCAGACGGTACCATTGAAGCCGTCTCTACTGAGTTAGATGGATGTGCTATATCCATTAAGAACCATTCTTTTCCTCTATCTCTACTTCCCTTTAAGTTAGCCGGTTTTGACATAGTTCTGGGTATGGACTGGTTATCTCATAACCAGGCCCAAATCGTCTGTAACATGAAGCAAGTAGTGATAAAGACTCCGTCTGGTGAATCACTTACCATTCGGGGAGATACCCAGTACGGACTGCCTGAGCACGTGACTATGCTCAAGGCTTCAAAGTGTTTGAAAAAGGGATGTGTCATTTACATGGCGCAAGTGATCATTGACGAGCCTAAACCAAAGTTAGAAGACATCCCTGTCATTTCGGAATACCCAGAAGTGTTTCCTGAAGATCTACCTGGTCTACCACCAGATAGACAAGTCGAATTCAGGATCGATATCATCCCCGGAGCGGCACCAGTTGCTAGAGCTCCATACAGATTGGCACCCACGGAAATGAAGGATTTGCGGACGCAGCTAGATGAATTGCTAGCTAAGGGTTTCATTCGACCTAGTTCATCTCCTTGGGGAGCGCCAATCCTGTTTGTCAAGAAGAAGGATGGGTCGATGCGTCTGTGCATTGACTATCGCGAGCTTAATAAAGTCACGATCAAGAATAGATATCCATTGCCCAGGATCGACGATTTGTTCGATCAGCTTCAAGGGGCAAGTTACTTCTCAAAGATTGATCTAAGGTCAGGATACCATCAGTTGAAGGTTATGGATGAAGACGTTCACAAGACTGCATTCAGGACTCGCTACGGGCATTACGAGTTCCTAGTGATGCCTTTTGGGCTCACCAATGCACCAGCCGCGTTCATGGATCTCATGAATCGTGTCTGCAAGCCTTACTTAGATAAATTTGTTATCGTCTTCATTGATGACATCCTTATTTATTCTAAGAACCAAGCTGACCACGAGAAACACCTTCGTTGTATTCTCAAACTTCTATGTCAGGAGAAGCTCTACGCCAAATTCTCTAAGTGTGAATTTTGGCTACGAGAAGTCCAATTCCTTGGACATGTGGTCAGTGAGCGTGGTATCCAGGTGGATCCCGCTAAAGTGGAAGCTGTTATGAATTGGCAAGAGCCAAAGACACCTACGGAGATTCGTAGCTTCCTGGGATTGGCGGGTTATTACAGGCGTTTTATTGAAAATTTTTCAAGGATTGCTGCGCCTCTAACTTCCTTGACCAAGAAGAAAGTAAAATTCGTATGGGGTCCTAAGCAGCAAGAGTCCTTTGATGTTTTGAAACAAAAGTTGAGCAACGCTCCTGTGCTTACCTTACCGGAAGGCGCTGAAGAATTTGTAGTTTATTGTGATGCATCACACACTGGCATGGGGTGTGTGCTTATGCAGAAAGGCAAGGTGATTGCCTATGCATCACGACAGTTAAGGGTGCACGAAAAGAATTACACCACCCACGACTTGGAATTGGGTGCCGTTGTGTTCGCACTAAAACTGTGGAGGCACTATCTTTATGGAATCAAGTTTGTGATCTTTTCTGATCACAAGAGCCTCCAGCATTTGTTTAACCCGCAAGAATTAAACATGAGGCAACGCCGTTGGATGGAAACTTTAAATGATTATGATTGTGAAATCAAATACCATCCCGGCAAAGCGAATGTAGTCGCTGATGCCTTGAGCAGAAAGGAAAGGGTTAAACCCATTCGAATTAACGCCAAGCGTATGGAGATAAAGAACAGTTTGATAGAAAGGGTATTAGCTGCGCAGAAGGAAGCTGTGTTGGAAGCTAACTATCCTAATGAAAAGTTAGGAGTAACTGAGGAGCAGTTAACTCTTAGCAAGGACGGAATTTTACGGTTAAACGGACGAATATGGGTTCCAATTTTTGGAGGACTTCGTGATGTCATCCTCCAAGAAGCCCACAGTTCCAAATACTCCGTTCATCCTGGAGCTGATAAGATGTACCAGGATTTAAAGGCAAATTATTGGTGGATAGGCTTGAAAAAGTCTGTGGCCGCCCATGTAGCAAAATGCTTGACATGTGCGCAAGTCAAAGCCGAGCATCAGAAACCG
Source organism: Helianthus tuberosus (assembly GCA_030545235.1). Classification (NCBI taxonomy): domain Eukaryota; kingdom Viridiplantae; phylum Streptophyta; class Magnoliopsida; order Asterales; family Asteraceae; genus Helianthus; species Helianthus tuberosus. The sequence goes on along the minus strand of CM060426.1, from coordinate 57,275,830 downwards.
TCAGGTTTGCTACAACAGCCTGAACTTCCTACGTGGAAGTGGGAAATGGTAACTATGGATTTTATTACCAAGTTACCCAAGACAAGAAAAGGCAATGATACGATATGGGTTATAGTTGACCGACTGACTAAGTCAGCTCATTTCTTACCCATCAAGGAGACTTATAGCTCCGATATGTTAGCCCAGTTATATGTTGATAAGATTGTAGCCCTACACGGCATACCTGTAGCTATTATCTCTGACCGGGATACTAGGTACACGTCACACTTTTGGAAGAGTTTCCAGCAATCTTTGGGCACACGTTTGAACTTTAGTACGGCTTACCATCCTCAGACAGACGGTCAGAGTGAGCGTACCATTCAAACGTTGGAAGACATGCTACGTGCATGTGCGATCGATTTGGGAGGTAGCTGGGATAAGAACCTACCATTGATCGAATTATCCTACAACAATAGCTACCATACCAGCATAAAGGCTGCGTCTTTTGAGGCATTATACGGTAGAAAGTGTAGATCGCCAGTTTGTTGGGCGGAAGTTGGAGAAGTCCAGTTATCAGGACCAGAAATCGTGTTCGAAACAACGGACAAGATTGTCCAGATTCGTAACAACCTCCAAGCTGCCCGGAATAGGCAGAAGAGTTACGCGGATCCAAGTCGTAAGGATTTTCACTTCGAAGTAGGTGACAAAGTCCTACTTAAAGTGTCACCCTGGAAGGGGGTGATGCGATTTGGTAAGAAAGGCAAACTAAGCCCGAGATACATAGGACCTTTCGAGGTTATCGAACGTGTCGGGTCAGTTGCCTACAAGTTGAAGTTACCGGAAGAGCTCAGTGGAATTCACAATGTGTTCCACATTTGCAATCTAAAGAAATGTTCCGCTGACGATTCGCATGTCATGCCACATACAGATGTGCAAATAGATAAGAGCTTAACGTTTGTGGAAAAACCTTTGTCGATTGAAGATCGACAGGTAAGGAAGCTTCGAAGAAAGCATATACCTTTTGTCAAAGTCAAATGGGATGCCCGAAGAGGTCCCGAGTTTACGTGGGAGTTAGAATCCACCATGAAAGAAAAATACCCTTATTTGTTTCAGTAAATCTCGGGTCGAGATTTATTTTAAGGGGGTGAGGATGTAACACCTCGCAAATTTCGGGTTTAATATTAAAACGACACGTGTCATGTCAAACAAAAACGCGTTGAAAACCCGGATTTAATAAAGATGTTTCGGTAGGATTTAAAATGGCGTCATGTTAAATTTTACCTCTGAACACCTCAATTATAAATCCCAAGACCCGATTTAAATATTTTACACATCTATTATACCCTAAATTCAGGGAATTATTGCCAATAATGGAATTGGAAAAGTATGATTGATCCCAAGAAGAAAATGAATGGTAAACCGATGTTTTCGGGTCTTGTTTATGCATTCATTTGAAACATTGGATAATGGTAGGGTATGTTCAAGCATATAGACACTTATGGGAGGCCCCCTACTGATAAAATAAGTCCACAAGTCGTTTATAACGGCTGCCCTTTCGAAACATCAACAAACAACAAAATCTGATCAGAAGCAAGGCGTCGCGTAGCGCGACGGCCCCTCGCGCTACGCGAGGGGGTGCCCAGCGACAGTTGACCTGCTGTTGGCTGTTGTGTGCGATTGTTACCCTCTAGGCCGGTTTTTCTTGCATATACATGGCCCCTAGACATCCCTACACACTACTTACAAGTGTTGATCAATTGTGGATGGCCCTAGACTTGGTTGTCACTTGCTTGTGGTGTTTGAAACTTGTATATAAAGACCCATTCATTCACAACCATTCCACACATCAAATTGCAAACAATCTGAGCATTGGAGGAGCTTACAATCTGATTGAAGGCCTTCCTAATCATCCATTAATCATCTAGTAAGTTGCTTAACCCTTCTAAATTAATTCTAGCTTAGTAATTAGCTTAAAAGTCAATATATCGGGCTTAACGGTTGACTTTGTGATTAAGTAGCGATAGCTCAGTCGTATGTCAAATTAAAAGTACCGTTAGATAGGTAATTGTATGGGTATTAAACCCTTATAAGGGCAAGTACCAATTCCAGACCTAACTAGGTCGTTTGTCGGGTCAAACGTTGACCGAAAAAGTCAACAGAAATACAAAATGCGATTTAATGCACAATTAATGATCCGAAAGGTGTGTAACCTGTTTTCACCTTAATATAACATGGTAATAAGTATGAAAACTTGTCTACGCTTGCCCGACTCGACAAATTTCTGTTTAAACCCGGTTCGGAACCGAAAGGCGCAAAACCTTGACTTTTGCTTTGACTTCGGTTCTGACCCGTTTTAATTTGATTCGGTATTGCCTTAGTGCTTCATTAGGGTTGGATTACATGATAGAATAAGTCTCGGTATTTGTTTCGTTGATTATCCGATGCATGCACACGTTTCCGTTAATCGCTTAAATTGGACCATAATGCCCTTATGACCCTACAACGAGAATTTTGAAAATGTGGAAGTACTAAAATCTTAGTTACTGATTATTTAGCATGTACGTAAATTTTCACGTCAATCGGAGGTCTAGATTAGGAGATATGCGCATTAGCGTAAATAATAAGCTTTTTATTAATTAAACGGCGCGATTAGCGCATAGCCTATCTAAACCCGATTTTCGGTACCAAAACTTTTACCCGCTGATGTTAAATAATATTTTAGGATTTTTGAAGATTTTTAATTATTTTTAAGCTGGTCTTAAGCTAGGCTTATCGCATTAATTCGGTTAATACCGAATATGCCCTTTTAGGCCATAAAACGAGTTTTACGAATCCGATTGATACCAATCCAATTGCCACTGATCTAAAATAATAAATATAGTATTTTGAACCTATTTTTCTGATCAGAAAACTCAGATTGGTATTTTAACCCGTACGTCGCTTAAAACGGCTTTATACGCGTATTAAACGCGTAGTTTAGTATTAAAACCATTTTGCCACGTAAGACTTAATACCATTAGACATAACCTGTTAAGTTAAGATGTTTTTCTGATTTAATCAGACCCGTATCTCAGAAGTACTATAAATCCCTTTTATGGTCGTTAAAATGACCAAAATACCCCTACGGGGCATAATTAGGGAATAAACTCGTTATGGGCATTATGGAAGATATCATAATGATATTACAACATATTTAAAGCGTATTAACTTAGGAAACCTGTTCGCGACCCTTTCGGTTACCCGTTATGCATTATACGCGTTCGGTTCGGGTTATGTAACTAGTTTGCATAAACTAGCCGAAACGGGTCAAACGATATCATTTTTATCTCAAAATCCAGAATGTGAATAGTAAACCCATATTAAACAAGTCCTCAACTGGTCGGGTCTAAATCACATTCTATCCGGTCTTCGCTTAATCGTGCGTAAGAACCGTATCGTTAAACTAACCGGTCTAAGCTTAAGCTTAATTAAAGATCCGTTAGTATTCTAATAGGTTATATTAAACCTTCGTTCCAGATTAGGAGAACCAGTAAAAGCTATCTGCAGTTTATTCAATTAAGGATTTATACTTGCAAAGGTAAATACTTTTAACTTATTTTCCCTATACGGGCTTGTGTTACGGTACATAGCGTACCGCTTGATCGAGCATCAAATCTTCCACGCTTAGTGGTTAATTGAATAATTTGATCGGCTCGTTTTAAACAGATGTGTTTACTTTACAGCCTTTGGGGGGTAAATGACCATGTCCCGGATATCCCTGGCATTATCTTACGAGATAGCCACGACCTGAGCACGGGGTGTAGGCGTACTCCCGTGTATAACTCACATAAGTGGTGTGTCTATTGATCTTTAACCCGGAATACGTTCCGGGCTACTGAACGCATAAGTAACATGTAAATCGTTCACAAGATTATAATATTAAATAATTCTCCCAAGTTAATAAAAATGTTTATGCCATGTGCATCCAAACCAATTTTCAATCATTTTATAAAATGAGTCAGTTGAATGTATTTACCAGTGTAAACTGACGTATTTTCCCAAAAAGATTAAATGCAGGTACTAGGCGAAATAGGCTGGGATTCTCCTAAGCATCATTAGAAGTCTCGCAAGCTTTAGATGCCGAAGTCTGTTGAACAATTAAATGTTATTTTGTTTCGATCCTACTGTGGATAAACACCGGATAATTGTGACTTTGTTTACAATAAATAAATTCGGTTGTATCTTATTTTAAATTTGCTTCCGCTGTGCATTATTATATTGTGTTGTTTGACTATTACGTTGCCAACCACGTCACGATACTCCCCCACCGGGCCCACCGGTGACACGTGGAAATCGGGGTGTGACACTTCTCCAACCATTAGAGCCAGTAGTAAGCTTCTTGATCTTGTTTTTACTTCTAATCTTAATGGTTAAAGTGTTATGTAAGTGGTTAAACTCAAAAATCACAAAGAAATATGAAGATGATCACTAACATAAAGATAAATAACATGAAATCTAAGTTGATTAAGTGTATGTATGCTTCTTGATTGTTGATTATTTGTGTTTATGATGTTAAACATCATATGAAACTTGCTAGATAGTGATTAAACACATGATCTAGCAAGTGAGATGATGATCTTGTAAGAAATCAAAATTATCATCCTTTATGTAAACATGAACTTGAAAGATGAAGTTGTTTTTATGTATGATGAAGTATGAAACATGTTATAAGACTTGTAGAATGATGACTTCAAAGATTGTTTTCTCAAGCAACCAAGTTTAATTTCAAGATTTACATAACCATGATTTCTAAAGAAACTAATCATGTTTTTAGTGTTAAATCAAGTATAGAAACATGTTATTAACAAGAAAATTTCAAGAAGAAATGTTTCTGAAAAATCATGTTATAAGTAGTGAAAGACTAAATTTCTCAAGAATGATCTTTATAAACAAATGACCACACTTTTACGGGTAACTAAGTCTACTAATTAACATGGTAAGTTACTACAAGTTTTTAAAAAATTTCAAGTTCATGTCAATGTGTAAATTGCATATTTAAAGCATATGGTAAGTCTTGTTTATGTTGTTGATGATTGATGATGGTTTTTAAAAGAAAATGATATGCTTTTTAAGCATGGAAACCTCCATTTTAAGGGGAAACTATGGCAAATTTTTTGTAGAATTTAAACACTTAGAAAAATATTTTTAAACAAATATTTATAAGTAAATTTTAACAATGGTTTTTCTTATAAAATTTATCATAAATTTTGTTACAAAAATTACAAATATTGGAGGTTGGTTTTTGATAAATAAAAGTGACTAAGTATATATTTAGGAAAATATATATTTAGATGTCACAATTTGTGTGATTACTTGTATATTATGTGTATTAGTTATATTATTTTAGGAATTGAAATAATATAACTTACCAAAATACCAAAAATTATGATACAAAGTAATACCAAAATCCCAAGAAAACAAATATATAATTTATACCCGAATATTGGACAAACCGAACACGAACGTATAAACTACACTTATGTATATTTCGGAAATAGATATATATTTGACAAACAAGTCAAACGGTATTTTGAAAACCGATAGAACGGAAATTAAAATTTCTACAAGTGTTACAAAAATATATCATATTTTTGTCAAGTAGAAAATACATTATTTTGAGTGGAGAAAAATAAATATATTTTCTTGAACAATTGCAAGATATACTATTTTTGGAGAAAATATATATTTTCTTAAACAAATTAAGAATATATTATTCTTGGGGAGAAAAATGGATTTATATATATTTTCTAAGTTAATCTTGAAAATATATTATTTTTGAGGTTTATATGAAAATATAATTATTTTTGCCAAGGAAGAATTATAACTAATTTTCTATAAAAGTTTTCTTAAAATATATATATATATATATATTAAGAATACAAATTGTTGATTTTTATTGGTAAAAATAATATTCCGGAAAATTCAAATACAAAAATTAAGTATAAGAATACTTAATAAATACAAGAAAATACGTATCCTCGTACGTACGAATACACACCGGAATACACCACAAATACTTGGCAAAATACACAAGGATAATTATACCCATACTTGGGAAATATTAACGAAAAGAATTGCAATATGAACTAAGGCAAAATTTATATTATTTTGACAATATTCCAAATAAATGGATGAATATAATTTAAGTTAAAATGTTAATATTTTAACTAATAATTAGATACTTTGGAATATTATAATATGCATCAATGATGTAACTCAACATATACCAAGATTTCCAAAACAAGTCTTAATGAACAACTAAGACAAAAGAGTCGTTACACGACCTAAACGTCTAATAAAACATGACACGTGTGTAGGTAGTTGTACGACTCATAGAAGGACCTTTGAGCATACGAGATAGCTGGACGCAAACTTGTGAGTTCATATCCCTCTTTTCTCTTACTGTTTTCGGATTTATAACTCTCGGGGGTGGAATACATGTTACGAATGTTCAAATGGTATGATTTGGCTATGAAATGAACTGTTAGATCATGTGAGCATAGACTGAAATTGAAATGCCAATAACTCTCATAAGAAACATTGACAAATGTTAGATCTAACGGGTACGGTCGAGCCCCACTCATGGTCCTTTTGTGACCACTTAGAGTGCTTTAGTGTCCTAGTCGAGGTGATTCGACAACGGTCAAGGAGATTTGACATAATCAAGGTGATTTGATACAGTCAAGGGAATTTGACACAGTCAAGGTGAATTTGACACAGTCGAGGGGAATTCGACACAGTCGAGGGGATTTGACAAAGACAAAAGCCCACTCATATTGAGTACTCCCTATGTCTTCACATACATTAATGTTCTTGCAAAACATTAATTGATCTGTTCATAGACGCTTTTCATACCTGTTTTCAAAGGAGTCTCTCAAATGTTTACAAGTTTATCAGTACTCATACAAAACGCATGAACTCGCTCAACTTTTGTTGATGTTTTCAAAAATACATGTTTTTTCAGGAAACACGTTGGATCTTGGGTGCTGGTGTTGTTTGAAACTTAAATGAATGGTACTTGTAATATTTTAAACTTTATGAATGGATGAACATCATTTTGATCATATAGTTGTTTATTATAATCGAATGCAATGAGAACCGATCTAGTCACACGCATACGCTTCCGCAAAAGTTAGGGTGTGACAACCCTGTCCAAGGGAAGGATTTCAGCAGGTACTGGCCCTTTGTACAGGTATGCGCGTTTATTGTTGTAATTATTGTCATTGTTATTATTATCTAAAAATTACCGTATTTCCCTAACACTCTTTGCAGGTATCTACACTGGTTGATTTGCGCTTCCATCACGGCTCGTGGGACCTCTTTATGCTTTTATTGTTTGCTGTACAGGAGGTCATGCACTCTTACACATTTTGGCACATTACTTTGCGTCCGCCCATCACCAGTAGGTGCACAGACAATTGTTCGGGGGTGTGTACGCCACCGTGATTAGCCGTTCATTAGGACATTTACCGGAGGGTGACCCGCACTTACTGCTGTCGATAGAGCCGACGAGGTTGGGGCCTAACAGGTGTGGGCGATGAAACTTCTTAAGAGGTTCCCCATCCTTGGTGAGCGGATTCTGATTCAGATTCGAAGCCGGAGCCATAGACCGACCGCTTGTAAATTGTTTTGTATATACCATTCAGTTGTAGTTTATCTTTTGTTATATATGTACAAACTAATCTTATATATGTCATATTCAGTTTCGTTCCATTTATTATGTTGTGTGATGTTTGTTTGTATTACATCGAAACCTCCTAATAAATTGTTAAAACCTTAAAATTGAAACAATAATACAGAAATGATATAATGTTTGAATGGATATAATGTGGCACATAGTATTTAAACGATAAGCGACATAATATTTTATACAACATACGACATAATATATTTAAACAACACAAAAAATTCTTTTAAAAATTTCTCTTCAAAACATAAAAAACACCTAATTATCACCATCAAAACACCCAATTCTTCAACAAAAAAATTCACCCACATCCTAGACGCCGTACAACCCTCTATGAGACGTCTAGGGCACAAAAGTGCGCAAATAGGCACATGGGGTGTGCGAATAGTCTGAGCCTATAGTAAATATTAAAAAGCAAGGCGACTCTGAATAATCTAAAGTAGACCAATCATTTAAAACCACCGTTCACAAAACTTGGTAAATGTAATATAGTTAATTTTAAGTAAAGACGTAAAGTTTTTATAGATTTAACTATTTAACTCCAATAGCCACATAAAGTGTGACATAAATTCGTAGCGACTTCTTATCTGATTCTCGAATGTAGTTCTCTACTAAAACTCGATTTCATAGCGGAAGGCATGACAATTATTCAAATTGAATATATCAATCTTTGTGCTATATTCAAATTTTCATACATAAAAGAACCGAAGATCAGTTATTTATGTATGGCGTATATAGTAATTGGGATAGTTAGGATCAGAAAGGCACTTGTGATGACCTACACATTGAGAAAACAATTAAACCAATAATTTCCACGTTTTCTTAGACCATGCGTAGTGGTAATGCCCCTACCCTTGGGCGTTTTGCGCCATGTGGCAGCCCAGTCAGCAAGGGGCATTATTGGTGGTTATTGCAAAAGTGACGTAGTAGGAATAATGCCCAATAACGCCCCTTCCATTAATTACACAATAATTTTTTTTTTAAATTAAATAATGCAAAAGTTTCCCCATTGGTCAGTCAACCCTTCCACAAGCCCTTTTAGGCGTTTTTTTGAACACGCCAATCCAATTTTTTTTCAAAAAAAATGCCAAATAACGCCCTATGTAATGGGGGGGGGGGGGGGGTGGTTTGGGCGTTATTTTTTAAATAAAAAAAAAACGTCCCACTACACATGGTCTTAGTTTGCTCAAATGACGTAAAGATTCCCACCATCTTTTCAAGTTGCACAAGACAAAAAAAAAGCCACATAAAAGATGAATATCATCATTACCTTTTAGGGTTATTCAACTCTCCCAACCGTTAAAGACCCTAAAAAGAAGACGACGGGTCATATAAACCATGCAAAAAACAGTGACGTTCTCATGTTAAAACAGCATTAGTTTAGAAAATATTTTGGATGATTGAACTATACTTCAACTTTTCCAAAAGCAATTTCAAGATTTACTGACATTAAGTATTGCAGTTAAAAGTTTTAGAATTAGAAAAGTCCTAATAAAGTAATTAAGATTGTCTTCAATGGGAGGTTCTTGGGATGCCCTGATCCCATGTAGAAGAGTGAAGTATGTGGCAACAAATGTATAGGTGAGGGGAGTTGCCTTCGTCAGGGCAGAATCAACGGTGGTCAACGGGGTCCGTTGACCAACGGTCACTAAAATTTGTTAAATTTTCATATAGAAAATCTTATATTTAGGGGCTGTTTGGCTAAGCTTATTTTAGTGACTTATTTACTTATTTACTTTTTGAAAAGTTAAAAGGTGTTTGGGTTAGCTTATTATGTGAGAGGAATAAGTAAATAAGTCACTCCATTATGACTTATTTACTTTTCCAAAAAGTCAATAAGTCATAAGTTACTCCAAAATAAGCTTAGCCAAACAGCCCCTTATTAGAAAAACATGAGTGTGACATGCAGTTCTAATTAGTAGAAAAGAAAACCTTATAATCAGGGGTGGATCCATATTAAATGGGTCGGAGTCCCTAGACCCTAATGTTTTTTAAGAAAATTAGTAGATCCGGTATATTAAATTTTATAAGGACCGCATAAATAAAATTAGGTGGACACCATAGAAAGGAAAGGAAAGCTGCTTTTGTGGTAAATCTCTCTCTTTAACAAGAGATCATGGGCTCAATCATTGTATTTTTTGATTTTTTTAAAGGGTGTACCTATCTACACACCATTTTGCCTATTTACACACCAAAAAAGGTGTTTTTTGTCCTTATATGCACACCCTGCAATGTCGAACAGTGGCCAAAACGCGACGTTTTGGTCCGGTTAACTAGACAAAGACTGACGGGTGTCTGACGGGTCTGTTGACCAGACCAAAACGCCGAGCTTTGGCCGCGTTTTGGTCCTATCAACCAGACAAAAGACTGACACCCGGTCTGGTTGACAGGACCAAAACGCGGCCAAAGCTCGGCGTTTTGGTCCGGTCAACAGACCCGTCAGAGACCCGTCAGTCTTTGTCTGGTTAACCGGACCAAAACGCCGCGTTTTGGCCACAGTTCGACACTGCAAGGTGTGCATATAAGGACAAAAAACACCTTTTAAGGGTGACTATCTACACACTTGGTGTGTAGATAGTTTGGCCCTTTTTAAATCTAGTTCAAACCTCGCTCTGACCCGACCCGAACAAGGACCGACCGAAAATTTTAACGTTTTATTATGAAAATTTGAACACCGAAAAAATGGATCCCATTGAAAAATGTAGGTCCCTCGGAGGTTGAGGTTAAACCTAATCCTTGTTATATCAAACACACTAGCAAGTGCGGAATCCAAGCTAGCATGCAAACCGGAGTTTATGTGAGAACATAAATACACGACACACAAAGTTCACCGTTTAACACCACTGTATTAAAACGAATGAAAGGTTCGGTTACAAGCACAAGGTTTACAAATCTATTCTGCAAACTCTCTCTAACTCTCGTGTGTGTGTGTTTTTGCTCTGAGTGTTCTCTCGTCTCTCTTTGTCTACTTGTCTAGCCTAATGAAGTGAACACATTACATGGGTATATATACCCAAACACAGATCGTCTGGTCGAAGGATCAGATAGACTGATCGAAAGATCATCTATCGATCTGAAACAGCTCGAAGGATCCACATATACCTCGAAGGATGATATCCTTCGAGGTCCATCTATCGAAGGTTTATCTTTCGAGCTCATCGAAGGATCTAAACAATCCTTCGATGACACATCCTTCGACACAGACATATTACAACCATTGTCTAACTGTTTGGCCAAGTCAAACCAGGAGGATGGTTGACTTGGTCAAACTTACAAGACTAACAAAGACATCGTTTGGTATCATGACAAAATACAGACAAAGTACAGACACAAGTGCACCAACAAACTCCCCCTTGGCTGTAGCTTTGTCTCGATCTTAATTCTTGTAGGTCCCTCGTGTCTTCAAGTCTTTGACGTCCTTTCAAGTCTTCAATGTCGGAGGATCTTTAAAGTCTTCACGTCTTGAAAGCAGAAAGTGTACCAACAAACTCCCCGTTTCATGTAGGAAGTGTGTTGACAAACTCCCCCTTAACATAAGCTCCCCCTTGAGTTATGCTCGTGAAAGTCTTGATCTTTACAACTTGAGATCCTTGTGGTGTTGATGATGGTCAGCGGCAACTCGATCATCTTCATCATTTGAGTGCCTTCACGTCGTGTCTTCATTCCGAAGCTTGTCATCGACCATGTTCTCCTTGCCTTTAGAATCTGCACATGCAAGAAATCTAAACGCGTAATGAGAACAACTGCTTGGAATATCATAAGTAAACGACACACATGTGACCATTGTTCAATCAACTACCGTCCGACAGTTTGAAAGTTTAACAAAATTTATCAATTTTAGGTTTAACTTTCAACACTTTGCAAATTTCGACCGTTTATGAAGATTTAGTCGTCTCGGTTTTCAATCAGGTTTCAGGTAGCGAAGACTCGAGCTCCAACATCGTACGATCGAAAATAAAATAGAAATAAAATCTTTTTGGCTTTTAAAAGGTTTATATTAAAACACACCTAAAATCTTTTTGGAATTTTTGAATATTTCAAATGTAAAGACAGAAAGCAGTAAATAAATATATACAAAGGTGCAGAAACTGAAAGCATTAAATAAATATTTACAAACATTCTTTTTGCGAGTTTCGAGGGTAAGAGAATCATATCAGTGTACGGTCATGCCAAAACGCTCTTGTTGTTCTTTTAGTTAACATTAAGATAAGCATCCTATAACAATTATCGGTATTGCTATCCACATAAGCTCAACTTATCAGATGTAATCATGGCGCGAGGATACGTTAAGGAATGATTTATACTTACCGACCGGTGTTCATCCACATCACGACACATTCCCGTATCAAGGTATGCACGAGGGTTCATCTTACCGGTGAGTATACCGATTATCATCTGTTTGACCGTATATGATGTGAGATTCTCACTTATTTTGATTTGAAAACAAGCCCTATGTGATAGAATTACTTATTGATGAGGAACTTGATTTTCGATGCATGAGGGCACAGGAGCAAGTCCGTGAACAGGTCAGTACTTTCGTACAGCAGAGAGACGAACTTGACTCCCGGATAAATGTGATATATTATCACTTATTTTGTGGGACATGTGATTGTTTATCACTTATTGAGGTCGAATGCAGTATGTACACGTATGTATAGTATCATGGAAGATCTAGACTTGCGTCCCCGTTATTTTTCGGTAAAAGATACAACCATGATACCCAGATGATAAGCAGCATAAAGACCGAATATCTCAGAACCTCGGCAATCTCTCAAACGAAATTTCGGTACTAAGACCATATGCCAATGACTGGTTCCCACCTGGTCTTCAGTCGATTTAAGTTTATATCACCCTGCACCCTTTAAAATGATTGTGAGCCTACCGATACATCTTATATAGAGCTGCTTATCGTTTTTCATTTTAGGTTTAAAGAGATTTGGACAGACCACTGATGTACTATCATTTTCTCTTTTGCTCGCCAGGAAACTCATTTTTGTTTTTCTATTGTTTTTGTGTTTTTGAAATTTTTCAATGTTTTTGGATTTTCAAATTTTGGATTTACTCCCCCTAAAATCAACAAACTAAGATAAATTTAAAACACAATGGTATTTACAAAAATGATTTTCCGATGTTGGTTTTACTCTTGCTTGACCTTAATGCCGTTTACCAGTAATAAATAGTCAAATCTTGATTTGTCAAATGCTTTGGTAAAAAGGTCGGCACGTTGGTCATCAGTGTGGACGTAAGCAACATCGATTAGCCTTTTCTCAAAGCAATCACGTATGAAGTGATACTTAATTTCGATGTGCTTAGTCTTTGAATGCTGCACATGATTTCTAGTGATCTGTAAGGCAGCAGAATTATCAACGTAAATAGGAGTAGTTAGGAATTCAAAACCGTACTCGCGCATTTGTTGTTGGATCCATAGGACTTGGGAGCAACAACTTGAGGCAGCAATGTATTCAGCTTCGCATGTTGATGTAGCGACGCACGTCTGCTTCTTGCACTGCCATGTGACTAGGCGATTTCCCAAAAACTGACATCCAGCCGTTGTGGATTTGCCGTCGATTTTGCATCCGCCAAAATCAGAATCACTGAATGCGATCAAGTCAAAGTTATTATCCCTAGGGTACCAAAGACCGGTGTCAGGGCAACCCTTCAAATAACGAAAAATCCTTTTTACAGCTGCAAGATGTGAGGCCTTCGGGTTGACTTGATATCTGGCAAGTAGGCACGTTGGGTACATTATATCTGGTCTTGATGCTGTGAGGTACATAAGAGATCCGATCATCGCGCGGTAGTATGAGGGGCTAACAGCTTCACCCTTCAAGTCTGGAGTAATTCCGTGATTTTGCGGCAATGGGGTACCGATGGGCGTTGCATCAGACATCTGGAACCGACTCAAGATGTCACCAACATATTTAGTCTGATGGATGAATATCCCAGACTCGGTTTGTTGTACTTGTAGGCCCAAAAAGAAAGTCATTTCCCCCATAGCACTCATCTCGAATTTATTCTGCATAATGCGCTCGAAATTCCTACACAAAACATCATTAGTAGAACCAAATATAATATCATCAACGTATACCTGTACCAGTAGAAGATCTCCATCTTGTTCTTTGATGAAAAGAGTACAATCGATAAGACCTCTGCGAAATCCATTCTCCAGCAGATAATTAGATAAGGTTGCATACCAAGCTCGCGGTGCTTGATGTAGACCATATAGAGCTTTGTTGAGCAACCAAACCCGATCGGGATGGATAGGATCTTCAAAACCTGGAGGCTGTTCAACGTACACCTCTTCTTCCACCACACCATGTAAGAATGCACTTTTCACGTCCATCTGGTATACCTTGAAACCTTTGAATGAGGCATAAGCCAGAAAGATCCGAATTGCTTCTAGACGTGCAACAGGTGCATACACTTCGTTGTAGTCGATCCCTTCTATCTGACGAAAACCTTGAACGACTAGCCTTGCTTTGTTTCGAATAACGACTCCACGGTCATCCTTTTTGCATTTGAGCACCCAACGGGTACCAATCTTCTTGTAACCAGCAGGTTTCTCTACAAGTTTCCAGACACCATGCTTCTGGAATTGTTGCAGTTCTTCCTGCATTGCTTCAACCCATGAGTTATCTTTCAAAGCTTCTTTCCAAGTTCTTGGCTCTTCCTGTGAGACATAACACGCGAAAGACCAATCATTTTGTTGACCAGATTCTCTAATCGTCGCATACAAGCCTGCATTGTTGTTGTTTCGCAACATGTTTCTTGTTTGAACGCCACTTTGTACATTTCCGATGATGTTTTGTTGAGGATGGGTATTGTGAATCCTTGTTTCTGGATTATCTTGAACTGGAATATTTGTACCAAGATTGTTGAGATTGAGATCAACAACCAATTCAATGCCCGGAATTGGCGAAGAGGATGATGCAGTAGCTTCAGCTGTTCTAGGGGCGTCCACTGGAGGAGTACCCTCTGAAGTACCATGAACTGCTGTTGTTGGAGCTTCTTGATCTGCATCTAGAAATTCATCATCCTCTGAAGATTCGTTCAATTCGGTAGCATCGTGAAAATCCTCATTATCGAGAACATTATTATTCACTGAAGATGGTTCTTGATTGACAATAATGGGACGAACCAACGGTGAATCTGTTGCATTGTCACTCTCGAAAAACATCCTAGCCGCAGCGTTTTCTTCAACTGCTTCAACATTGATCGAATTGAAAAAGTCATCGTACTCAAACATCCAAGGCTGACCAGGATTTCTAACCGGCAAAGTGTGCCTTTGTACTCTGACTTCAGACCATTCCTCGACCCTTTTAGTCTCTAGATTCCAGACTCTTAAGTTCGGGGTGGAATACCCAAGAAAGTATCCTTCAATGGCTCTTGCCCCAAACTTTCCATTAGGATCGATTAGTGTGCACGGAGCTCCAAACGGTTCAAGATATGACAAATCTGGCTTCCGTTTGTTAAGAAGCTCAAAGCAGGTCTTGTTGTGCCTTTTGACTGTAAGGACTCGGTTCAACGTGTAACATGCAGAGGACACAGCTTCAGTCCAGAATGGAATGGGCAACTGCGATTCTACCAACATAGTCCTAGCAGTCTCGATCAATGTGCGGTTCTTACGTTCAACGACGCCATTTTGTTGAGGAGTATAAGCTGCACTAAATTCGTGAAGAATACCTTTTGAAGTGCAAAACTCCGCCATGGCATGATTTTTGAATTCAGTACCATTGTCGCTACGTATCCGCCTAACCTTCAACTTATATAGGTTCTCAATCTGAATGATCAAGTTTTTGATAATACCGAAGGTTTCACTCTTGTGTGCCATGAACGTCACCCAAGAAAATCTTGAATAATCATCAGTTATCACGAGGCAATATTGATCATTCCTAATACTTTTGTGCTTGACAGGACCGAACAAATCCATGTGCAAACGTTCAAGAGGAACAACCACCGTGTTGATTTTCTTTGTAGGGTGTCGCTTCTTCGTTTGTTTTCCTTTCTGGCACGAGACACAGATGTCTTGAAGATGAAAGTTTTTAAGAGGAACACCATTCACTAATTCATTTGACACCAAATGATTCATTTTGCGTAAGTGAATGTGACCCATTCGTCTGTGCCAAGAGATTGAGTCTTTTTCTGTGGCTTTGGAAACGAAACAGGTTGCTTGTGCAGACGTTGTGATAGCTTGGCTCATATCAAGGACGTACAAGTCATTTATCCTTGGAGCAGATAAGAGAATCCATTCTTTTGGAATTTTGAAGCCGGGTTTCAGCACATAACATCCATTTGCATCAAAGTGTACTGAGAACTGCTTATCACAAATTTGAGAAACACTAAGAAGATTGTGATCAAGTTGTTGTACGAAGTTGATCTTATCAAAGCTAACAACCCCGTTGGAAATCATTCCTTCACCCGTAATATATCCGCCTTTATCTCCAGCAAAAGCAACATAGCCTCCTCTAATAGATTTGACGTCGTAGAGAAGCTTCATGTCGCCTGTCATGTGCCTGGATGCCCCACTATCAACAATCCAATGACTACTGATAGTTCCTCCTGAAACACCCTGCCCATGAACTCACATAATTAGTTGGAGATGGGGACCCAAGCCATTGTGGTCTTGGGTCTTCCATTTTCATCAACAACAATAACTTCTATTCTTTGATGATTTGAAAATTGTGATGGTCCCCCTGATTCAATAACAGTTTTTGGTTTCCAGGTCTGTTTTGTTATACCAGTTTGATTGTTTGAAAATTTAACTTCGTGATTGTTTGAAGTTTTTGAAAACTTTGAACTTTCTGGTTTAACTGAAACAGATTGTTTTTGAACCACATCAGTTTTAAGTGCCTTTTCAATCACCTTGACTTGTTGGCGTTTCTGTTTCTTTTCCCTTTCTCTTACAAGTCGGGGATCTTGTTTTACAGAAACAGATCGCTTTTGGTGATTACATTCACGGGGATCATCATCAATTGCTTTCAACTTATGAAGATACGGACAGTTTCGAATTATATGTCCAATTGTACCACATTCAAAACATGATCTTCGTTCAACAAACCCCGAAGTATCATGTGGTCGTCTTGCCGATGATGAACTTTGTGATCCCGAGGTACTAGGTTTTGAACTACTTGATTCATTTCTTTTCAACACAGTTGCTTTCTTGACAAAATCTAAGTTAGATTGGTTTTCAAACGTGTCAATTTTGTCCGTTCCCTTAGATTTCACAAAGTTCACATTCTTGTTCTTCTTTTGATTTGGCTTCTTTTGACTTTGAGCCGGCAATTTTCCTTTTTGTTTGTTATGATTTTGCTGCCTTTTCTCTGTTGGTAATTTCTGATTGCCAAATTGTTTTCTAACTTCAGCCTTTGGGATAGGAGGGCACTGTGTTATTGTAACACGTGATCCTGTCTTTCCCAAAAACTTACTTGTTGAATTTTCAAAGACTTTACTGATTAATGATTGATTAACATTCTTAATAGGAAAATCTTTGTCTGAATAAATTTTATTATCACCAACAAGAGTGTACAGCAAATCCACACTCTCCGACTCTTTTGCAGACGTGGACTCGGTTGCAGCAGTCTTAGCGGGCTTTGCTGGAGGATCACATAGAATATGATTCTCAAGAGGTATGTCCTCTTCTTTGATTACCGCATCAGACTTTGCTAAATTAGTATCATCAGATTCATCATCAGAAGAATCAGCATCCTCAATCACAACTGGAGGATCCTGATTTTGTTCAGCAGTTACAAATGTATCTGCTGACGCATCTGAATCTGATGATACTTCCTTCTTGTATCCGAGTCCTGTTGCAAATTCCTCAACATCTAAAGGAACGGATGGTTCAAAGAAAACTCTATCTTCCTCATCCGGCATGGCATCATAATTATGTCTCACAGGTGGTGGACATTTCTTGTAACCTATGCATGTGACATCCCGTTTCTCTTTCTGTACGTCAATGATGTGATCCAACACATAGCTAGAGCTCAAATAACTGTCTAGCTTAAGTTGGATCGCCTCACTTTCAGTTTTGACACAAGCCATTTCCTTTTGCATTACTTCCAGACGAGTTATATACAAATTAATGTCAGTTTGTTTTCTGGAAACCATTTTAGTTAACTCGGTTTTATCTTTCTTTAACTTTTCAATTACCGACTTAAACTCCTTTTCATGGTTTTCATAAAACATGTTGGCTTCAGTGCACTTCGAAAGATCAACGGTCAATTTCTGATTGTGAATGAATGTCACATCATATTTCTCTTGCAAAGCCTCGTGTTTGCTTTGCAATTCACACCACTTATCATTCAAAGAAACATGTTTGTCTTGCAAGTCAAACAAACTAGCTTGTAAAGCATCATGTTTGCCTTGCAACTCAGACATGTTTGCCTCTAAATCAACACATTTAACACGCAAACTATCACAGTTATCACAACTAACAGAAGTGGGTTCATCGACACATACCTGACTTGATGAACTGTCGACATTAGCCATAAAGGCTGAATGGAGAGAAGACGAAGAATAAGCAGCTTGATCCACCAAAATAGATCTTCGTTGAATTTCAGCTGTAGCTTCTTCCAATAGCTCATCAATATCTGCATTAACTGACGCACTTGATGTGTCATCTTCCTGATCATTCCCTGAACTCGAGGACTCTTCATCTGAACTTCCACTGTAACCGGAGCTGTCTTCATCTTCAGAAGATTCATCACCATTGGTGGAAGATTCTCCACCACTGGCGTGTTTAAGATCCTTGACAACTTCAGCAAAACAAGCTGTTCCATCTGGAGCATCATTTCCCAACTGGATTGACCAATCACAACCTTCATCTACTTGAACCACAAGTGCCTGGTTGGCATTAGATGGTCCTGCTTGACTCTGGTTGTTGACAGGCACCAATGTGCGCTCATTGTTCCTTACTTGGTTCTGATTTGCCCTGTTGCCTTGACCTCTGAAAGGATTTTGGTTTCCATGTTGAGATGGCCTCGTACATTCACGTTTGAAATGAACACGTTCACCACAATTGAAACACTTGACAGCCTACTTATCAAACCCATACTTGGTGTCTTTCTTGCTTTCCAAGCTGGTTCTGCCAGTTCTTTCCCTGAAATCCTTTGCTCGCCTAACAGCACTGGCAAAGGCCCACTTGATGTCCATCATCTCCATCTCCTCTTTATCGATCTGCTGATAGTCTTCTTGTGTCAGATTAATGTTACCAATCTGACCTTCCACTAATCCACAGTATGCGCTCACCAAAGTGTTTAGCAGCTCCATGTGTTCCTTTGCTACTTCCACACTGACTTTAGAAAAGCTTGAGGTGTCGAGCCGTACTGTATTTGGCTTTGATTGTTGACCAGCAGATGATGTGCTTCCATAAAACGCTTGCTGTTGAGGAGGAAGTGGATTCCCATACATGTCTGTTGGTCCGGTAGATTGAGGAGGAAGTGGATTCCCATACATGTCTGTTGGTCCAGTAGATCGAACAGGTAATGGATTTCCGAACATATCAGTTGCTCTGATAGGTCGTTGGCTTTGTTGTTGTGGTACTGGTTCAAGCGGATTTCCATACATGTCTGTTGGAGGAGGCTTGACCGGAACTTGGATAGTATTGCCATACATGTCAGTGCTAGACACAAACGTTGTTTGAATTGGAGCGTGTGAAGAAGGTTTTGTAGAAGTGCTAGAAGTTCCATAATACATTTCAGGATTTTGTGGCACGAGAACTCTTTTTGCCTTGAGAGTTTCTTCCTGATTCTTGTTTTCCAGGAGTTGAACAAAGTCATTGAAGTTTGTTGTAGCTAACGTGCCATTGTACTTCATGATTTCCAAGAAAGTATTCCATTGAGGTGGCAACGCATCTGCAAACTTTTTCACAATCTCTGCTGAAGTTGTAACAACCTCAAAATTTGCCAATTCAGTCAGCAAATGATTAAATCGACTTCTCAAATCTCCTAAAGACTCATTCTCCATACAAGTAAAACCATCAAACTCTTTCTTTAGCAACTCACGTCTCAATTGACGTGTCGCTTCATTTCCTACGCCCCTTGTCTTCAATGCGTCCCACAACCTCTTCGTTGTCTTGTAACTGACAAATTGATGATAAATATCTTTACTTAACGCCTGAGTAAGAATGGCATATGCCTTCTTTTCCAAATCATAGACCTTCTTCTGATCTTCCGTAAGATCTGCAAACGTAGCAGCAGATGATGCGGCAACCTCTATTGTTTGATCGAAATCTGTGATGAACCGCAACCACAATTCTGTATTTTGTCCAAGGACATATGTATGAAATCTGTCAATCCATCCTGGATATTCGTATAAGTGCATCAACTTTGGAGGCCGATTCAAACTTCCGGTTTCGCTCTCGCTTAAGAGAATGCTTTGAATACTTGGAGTTTGATTTGATACGAATGCCCATTGACCGGTAGAAATTGCATTAGCTTGAGAAGATACCGGTGCGGGAGACGGAGTACCAAAATACATCTCTGTATTTACCGGAGTACCCCATCTTGGATTCATTTTTGATCAAGAAAAATAAAACCTGAAAATCACAAACTTGTTAAACATAAACAGACTAAGGTCGAAGGATCAAGACTTGTTCGAAGGATCAACAGTGTTCGAAAGATCACTGTTGAATTTCGAACAATGATTTCGAAAGATTCTCCAAACGAAGGATCCTTATCTTTCGAAAAAGAACTGTAGACCGAAAGATGTATGCTTCGAAAAGATTCCTTGGATCGAAGGATAAGTCACAGACTTCGAAGGATGTTCGAAGGATGATTATCTATCGAACCTCCTTTGATCGAAAGATGATCTTTCGACTTCGAAGGATATCCTTCGATCTGATCTGACACAGTTGACAAAAATGACAGGTTGGTGAAAAAGTTGATGGGTTGGTAGAAACTTTCGGTAGAAGGTATGTTCAGACCATACTTTCTGCCAAAACAGATTTGAACAACAGAAAAATATTACCAAGTAAAACAAGGTTCTGAACCAGAAACCGGTCACCGGAGTAAGCCGGAATTTGGCCGGAAAATACCAAATTTCTTAAAAACAAGTTTTTAAGTTACCCAAACCGTCCTTTAACACACCCGGTAAGTTTAGAACACGTTTTTACGACTGGAAAAGCAAGAAAAACACTAAAAACGGGTGCTAAACCATGTGAGTTTTTGTCCAAAACACTCCAAAGTCTTGTATAAACTCGGTTTTTAACAAGGAAAAGAGCCACGGCTCTGATACCACTTGTAGGTCCCTCGGAGGTTGAGGTTAAACCTAATCCTTGTAATATCTAACACACTAGCAAGTGCGGAATCCAAGCTAGCATGCAAACCGGAGTTTATGTGAGAACATAAATACACGACACACAAAGTTCACCGTTTAACACCACTGTATTAAAACGAATTAAAGGTTCGGTTACAAGCACAAGGTTTACAAATCTATTCTGCAAACTCTCTCTAACTCTCGTGTGTGTGTGTTTTTGCTCTGAGTGTTCTCTCGTCTCTCTTTGTCTACTTGTCTATCCTAATGAAGTGAACACATTACATGGGTATATATACCCAAACACAGATCGTCTGGTCGAAGGATCAGATAGACTGATCGAAAGATCATCTATCGATCTGAAACAGCTCGAAGGATCCACATATACCTCGAAGGATGATATCCTTCGAGGTCCATCTATCGAAGGTTTATCTTTCGAGCTCATCGAAGGATCTAAACAATCCTTCGATGACACATCCTTCGACACAGACATATTACAACCATTGTCTAACTGTTTGGCCAAGTCAAACCAGGAGGATGGTTGACTTGGTCAAACTTACAAGACTAACAAAGACATCGTTTGGTATCATGACAAAATACAGACAAAGTACAGACACAAGTGCACCAACAAAAAAATCTTGGATCCACCGCTGCTTAAAGGGAGTGAGGGTGGTCACTAGTGATAGAATTCTATCACTCACAAGCATCCAATCAAGTTCTGTCATGTCATCAACCATTTTTCCATCACTCACAACCTTTTTTAGTGGCATTGGTCATCACTCACAACACCCACAATAAACCCTCACACCCCTCACATGTTCCAACACTAAAATCCCATAACGCGTTGAAAACATCAGTGGCAGTGGGGAGTTTGAATTCATCACCCGTTGTAAGGTTCCATCACGGAGAAAACAATCTCCATTATAATGACCCCTCAGGTTAAAAAAGTTCTAGGTTTGCCTATGCCGCACGTCACAAAGGTGCTATCAGTAAGGTCTGTGAGAGGTGGGTAGACTCGGCAGGGGTGTTCATAAGCCTCCTTTGGAGATGGTGTTTGTCACAGTATTATCTTCACTCTAGATCATGCAATCCTCATTATTTCATGCATGTAATACAAACCACTTTCAAATCCATGTACCAGAATAACATCATAATATGGTCAGAAAAAAAAAAGATTCAAGATTTCTTAAAATCATACACATACTTATTAAAATACCAAAATACAATTTATTCAATATACATCATAATATGGTCAGAAAAAAAAGATTCAAGATTTCTTAAAATCATACACATACTTATAATTAAAATACCAAAATACAATTTATTCAATATACATGTATAAAATATGTTATTTTTTTAGAGAACAATAATGTGCCTCTATCTACATATTTGTGGTCTTTATCTTGTCTAGCTAAATTTATCACTGCTTAAGCAAACTTGTCTTAGCAAAATTAACAAAAAAAGAAACCATCTTTTCATAACTATATTCAAATTCCATTCCATTCAACCACCTTCCCAAAAATGATCTAAGAGTACCAATTCATGTCCGGCAAATGATACGGTTGCCGGAAAATGCTTTCTCCGGGAGTCACCATCATTGTTTGCTGTTCCAGTTGTGGTATCCCGGTCAAAAAACTCCCCATTGTCCCATTATTTTCCTCCGTTGGTTGCGTGTCCATTGTGCTCCTGTCGGTGTTACTGTCTGTTAGAAACAGACCTGATGAGGTTGATTGTTTCATTGGAAAGAGACTAGAGGTGGACACAATGGTGTTGTGGCGGTGGTTGTTATCGTCGAATAGGGCACTGGATTGAGAATTTAACATGTTGTTAAACAAGACAGTGTTGTGCTCTTGATTCTCAAGCATTGCATTGTACCCTGTGCACACTGTGGTAGGTTTCATAAGTTCCTGGTGGTTGTATGACCTATATGTTGGTGGTGGAGATGATAATATCCCACCGGTCATCGTGAGATCACTACCGCCACCACCGTCAACTTCCACCGCTCTCTGCATGTTACTCTTCTTGTAGATCCGACATAACACCCAATCATCTAACTGCAAATTAAGCATGTAATTAATCACAAGCAAAAAACCACAAATGTTTTATTTTTTTTAATATACATAAAAAATATATACACAATATTACGGTTATCTTGCAGCTCTCAACTGAAAATAAAATAAGGTCTACATATTATTAATTGATTTAATTTACAAGTTTCAATTTTTTTATTTTTTTTCTTGTTGTTGTTGTGAAACTTAAAGACTAGAATAGATCATATGATCAATTTCTTATGTTTGTTCTACAAAATTTCGGTTTCCATTTTAGGGTTTCTGGGATTAACTGTAGAAGACCTAGGAACTGGTTAATATCCCCACCAACATATATTTTCTCTCTCCTCCCCTCCCTCCCTCACAGAACTTTCGTTTCTACGAACTGTGTGTGTGAACCGGTTAACACATCAGCCCTCTTTTTCACACACGAACATAAATATCAAGAAAGATAATAACGAAGAACCGAATATGTAATTACCCTTAACGATCCTTTATTTTTCGAGGTATCGTAGGCAGGCTGTTTACAGACTGATTTACCATCAGTGAGTCGATACTCATGCATGATCCAGTTTGTCTTCACACCTTTCGGCGGTTTACCACCATAGAAAACCAGAGCTTTTTTAACACCAACTTTTTGTGTACCACCCGCTGTCCACACCGGTTTATCAGTCCCGGTAGCCTTCCAGTAACCCGACGTTGCCGTCCTGTTAGGCCGAGCTCCGTTCGGATACTTTCTGTCCCTATGACTGAAAAAATACCACTCGTGTTCGCCAAATGCTGCCTTAGCTATACACAAAATTAAATGAAACAAAAATAAGAAAACACATAATATTTAAACCGAGATCTATGTATATTTTCATCCAGGGTTTCTGTGAACGGTCTCAGGTTTGCCTTCATCTCACCGTCTCCACAAGAGACCCTGCTTTAAGTGAGATTTTACCGAATACGTTTATAACCAAAAATATATATGATGAAGTATTAAAAAATATTTGATCCAGGGTCTCTAGGAGCACTATCTTTATTTCTGTCCCAGAAACCTTGGTCTATAACGAGATGGTAATAACCGAAAACATAGATGGTAGTATTGTTAAATACTTATATACCTGGAAGCTCCCATGGATCGAACTTATAGAGGTCTATATCCGCGATGATGGCCACCGGGAGCGAGACCGCGGCCTCTTTTCTCTGGAGGTAGTGAACCACGAGCTCTTCATCGGTCGGGTGAAAGCGAAACCCCGGAGGAAGCTGCGGTTGTTGTAATGAATCATCCATTCTTTTAGAATATTCCGGTGGTCTGGTGACGAGTTTAGCTTCAGAACCGTCCGAAGACCGTGGCTAGCATGCTTAAACAACAACAGTGGAGAAAATAGAAAGCACAATAGGTGAAGAAGTGGGAGTAATACGGAACGAAGTATTTAACATGGTGTGAACGGGTATGATCGGCTGTATTACGCTGATTAGTACGGCCAATAATATAACGCCACGTGGTTACAAAAATGGTATATTGGTAATTATGTAGTGTGGTTGTAGAGTTTGAAGGTGGGTTGTGGGCGTATAGGCTAGTGATGCAGGAGGATTTTGGTGGCTGAATGACAGCCAATGAATTGTTGACGCGTGTGCAATTGGAGAACACGTGGAAGATGAACAAAGGACGACGAGAGTGAAGGAGTGGGGACCACTGAAGACGAGATTTTTTCTTGTGGCTGAGATTTTTTAGGACGGAATTGATGCAGATGCTTGTTTTAAAAAGGTTGAAAGGATAATATTTGCTAGATTTAACAAGCTAGTTATATTTTTTACTTTGTTATGTAACTAGGTTTATACCCCACACGCGCGTTGCGGCGCGCTACGTAGCGTTGGTTCAAGATCGCATTCTTGGCTTTCTTCATCTAAAGGGGATCGAACCAAACCAAAATAAAAAATTTGCAGCCTGTTCCGGTGAAGATTCATAGTTCACCTCTTCATCGCCGAACTCTTCTTTGTACATTTCAACCATTAGTTTTCAAAGGCGTGCATAAGCGTTTGTTTATAAACCAGTCTGCAATCTGATACGCACATTAAATATGATTTATAAAACGATAAACATAAATCTTTAAAGAATATATACAACTCGATTATCAACATACCTGGCTTATAGCGAGACCCGTTTGTCTTGCTAGCATGCTTCTCTGAATCTTTCGGGTAACTAAAGATAACAATAGTAAAATTTGTTAATGTAAGTTAATAAAAGTTCAATAATTAACGTAATGTTTCCATGTGATGACTAAACCACTTCTTTTGTTGTTTCAAATTTATAGTTAGGTTGTTTGGACTTGTCTTATAAAGTGATAATATGCTGAACACTACATCAGTTTATAATGATATCATGACTCATCTACTTTTGCTTTGATTAACTTAAGAAAATCACATAATCAGTTTAATGCCACACACAACAAAATATGATTTATCAAACAATAATAAAGAGTTTAACTATCCTGGCAAAATGGACGGACCATAACAGATCAGTACGTGTTGTTTTTAGAAGAAAACTTATCATTTAGTTTGAGTAAGTTGGGGAATATATATGACTGTTCAATATAACAGGCAAAAAGTGCACCTTGCTTTGACAATGAAAACTTGTTACACTTTAGCATGACGAAAGTAAGCTTCTCAACATTGAACACACAGATTACTTTAAATATTTTTTTTTTATTAAATGCCCAAGTGAAAAAAGAAGGCACATTAGAATCAGAGGCTCACCCCAAAAAACCTTCAGTTGAATCATCCCCAGCATGAGCGAGAATTGCATCGCCACCAGGGTGTTCTTTTACATAAGGTGTGACATCATATACCTACAGATCATAGTGAAGAATATAACCCTTTTGCGGTTATTTTCTTTCAACTTTTCACATTTATACATATTTAAATTGATTGACCAAAGTAATAGGTTATATAACCTAACAGAACCTTGTCTTTGATGATGATTCAGCAATCTGTCCTCTGGTTGTGCAAGTAAACCTCAGCCTTGTTGTGTGCTTTTGAAACCTGCATTTAGAATATACAAACTATAATATTCATTCACACTTGCCAAATCATGAACAATATAAAACCATAATCTCCATTCCGATATAACGACTCGTCATTTTGACACTCGGAGAAAAGGCAACATGCTGTCAACAGAGTGACAGACTGAAGTACTCACCACATCCGAAATTAGAATAGTTTTCATTTAGCAAACTGAAACTGCTAAAATTACCACCATCACCATGTCTTTTATCATAACCATCTCCACCAAAACTCCTTTTCTCGAAATCGCCTCCACCAAATCGCTCTACAAACAACAACACAACACTATCCCAATAAAACACACATCACAAAAGCTAAAACAAATACAATTAACCATTCTTGACACAATTAACATAAATAGAGATAACATTTTGAACAATAATAATCAACAACCAATACCTATAGGAGAGCCTCCTCTACCAGAAAAGTCAAACGGACGCTTCTGACCAGACAAAGGCACTTCATAATCAGAACTAAACCTCGGTCCAAAAAGAGGCACTTCAAACTTCGCGTTCCGTACACCAACCGGTCGGAAACCACCGTCTCCATCCACCGGACAAAACCCAGGGCCTCCATCGCCGGAATTAAGAGCGTAACACGGCGGACTGTTGTCGAACAGGCGGCGATTGCCGGAGAAACCGCCACGGTGGCAATTGATCGGAGAATCGTTTGAAGATCGTGACGGCGGTAGACCGCGAGGGTGTCTGTATGGTTGAGAATCGTTAGGGTTGTATCGATCTCCTAATCTGTATCTATCCATGATTTGATGGAGAGTTTGAAGGGATTTGGGCGATGGAGACGAAACACTAACCCTAGATGTATAAGATTTTGGAATGAATTGTGAAATTAAGGGTT
This sequence comes from Helianthus tuberosus, assembly GCA_030545235.1. NCBI lineage: Eukaryota > Viridiplantae > Streptophyta > Magnoliopsida > Asterales > Asteraceae > Helianthus > Helianthus tuberosus. The sequence goes on along the minus strand of CM060426.1, from coordinate 57,248,923 downwards.
TGAGATTAGCTAATTATTAAGAGAGAAAGGTTAGGTGGCAAAGCCACCGACCTTTCTCTTTAATATTATATAAATTAGTAGTTTGATAATTACCATTTAGCATACCATACTTGACGTAAGATCATATAAAAACAGTTATCTTTGTTTTTAATCTATACTATATTATAATGCATGAGGGAGGGGCATTTTAAGATACCCAAAAAATAAGAACTTTTTCCCCTCTTTATTTATAGAAAGACCCCTAAAATGATGGTACATTAGTCTTTTAACCATTATTTATTTTTTAGCCCCTAAAATTATTACACTTAAATACCTAAGGTTTTAACAAAATTATAGATAATTAGTTACAATCCACCCCTCCATAACAAACTTATAATTTTTTACGTATTCTTGACATATCATATAAACTATACTGTTTAAAAAAGAATCCAAAGATAGCATGACGACCTACACATTTTTATCGACGTTTCGGTAGTTGTCTTGTTCAATATCGACGCACGGATTAAAAGGTACAAGTCGATTATGCGTTAATGCACAAGTAATTAATACTTATGATCTAATGTGCCTAATCTACAAAGATGGGCTCCATCTATGCAAACAAAAACAAAAAGAATTAAAAGTTCCGTAACATAAAATGAAGATATTTTCTGTCACATTTTATTTTATTAAAACTGCCTAATATCTATACTTAGATAAATCTTAGAAAAACTTAAAACTAACCATAACAAACTTCCTAAATAAAAGGGTGACAAATCTAAAATTAAACACTAATGCACTTTTATAGTTACTACTATAAATATAGCAGGACACTCATATATCTATTGCTAAACAAAGTTAAAAAAAAATGGATCCAGTTCTGAATTCAATTGTTGCGAAAGGTCAGTTTTGTTATATCGCAGCAGTGAATATTATTTTTCTTTTATTTACTTTTATGTGAATGTTAACTTATTTGATTTTTCAGATTCAGTTACATGATGAACATGCCAATTTAAAAAACACATTTGTCGAACAAGCTTCTAAGGTATTGATTTTGCTAGTTTCAAGTACTATTTTTGTGTATATATTTCATATTAACATGTTCGTTATGTTATTATATGTGTGTTTTATTGCAGGATGATGGTGATAAAAGTATTGATATTATTTCTTATGGTGCAATGTTTAGTCCATACAAGTTTAATCTTCAATGTGAATTTAGTAAACATGTAATTTTAAGGTTTATTTAATCTTTTTTTAACTTTTGTATTCAGTTTTTGTCATTTATAGGGATCGGAAGTTTGAGACTCAAAGGAAGAGATCCAAGAGACTCTCTTAATGGAAATGGAGTGAGATTATTAACTTAGACGATTCTGAGGACAATGACAAAGAAGAGGAATTAGAAGATACTGCCGATTTAAGCATAAACCAGAAAATCCGATTAAAAATACATTGAGTGTCAATTCAGAAACGGAACAGATTTCCTGCAATCTAATATGAAATCTATCAAGTGTTTTTATATTTTTTTTTTTCATTTTCAGTTATGTTTGACCTAGACGTATGAATAAAGTTTATTTTATATTTGAACTTTATCTTTGGTGTTAATATAATGCAGTTATTAACCATATTAATAAAGTTCAAAATAAATTTAATATCCTAAATTTACAAGTCAACTGAATTTATATAAGTTAATATCCTAAAGTTGCAATAAATAGATATTGCAGTTAGATATAGTAAAGCTGAAATTATAAAATATTGCATTTTTTCTTGGATATTAATCTAATAATTTGCATTTCTTAATTAAAAAGTAATAAAGTAATAAAATAATAACTTTAAAGCTAAACTAAAAAACTGAACCTACTATGATATAAAGTTAATAAAAAATAATTATTTTATAAACATTTTTATAACAAGTAATATAAATAAAATATTTCAGAAATTTACAATCTTTACTATATAAATTCAAAACTGGGCTGCAAATTTTTAGGAATTATAAGATCAACTATATTGTTATAGATAATATTATTCAGTTCTAAAAGAATTGTTTACCAACTTGACTAGATACATAGTAGAAGATTGTGTTGCATATTTTTAGTGATTATTAGTTAAAAGTAGAATCATATAGATAAGATTAGTTAGGAACTAAAAATTTAAGCTTAGTATGATATAAAGTTAATAAAGATATAAACTCTTATCATCCTATTTTTTTTATAAAAATAGTTATTGTAATTTTATAAAAATATAATTTTTTATATTTGTAAAAAAACCGAAATTTAACAATTTAAGTTAAAGTTCTAAAACGTACTCACGAGTCAAATACTATTTTTAATTTTATAAAAACGAAAATTTTAAACTTAAAGTTTATTGGATGGGTACTATGTGGATATTTAGAAAAAGTTATGAACTTTAAAGAATAAAATTATATTTTATAATTTAACCAATAAAATAAACAAACATTACAATTATAATAACTTATCTTTTATTTTTTGTCTTTTGATTATTATTTTTTATAAAAAAACATTATTTTTTGTCTTTTGATTATTAATTTTTATAAAAAACAAAACTTTTACATATGTGTAAATTTATGACATATATCCACCACAATAATGTTATCATAAATATTATACGAATAAGAAAACTACCAGAAACGAGTGTCGCAATCCAAAGTGTCGCCCCCGTCGCATCGCGCGGGCACCCTGCTAGTTAAAAAAATATGTAAGGCGATTTTAGACTTTTTATACCCTTTTGTTTATATCTAATTAAAAACAATAATTAAATTATCTCTAAATTCATGCAAATTAATTAAAATCATAATCTTTTAATTTATACTTCATCATCGAATCAGCACAGTAATCAACATCGTCATCAGCACCGTAATCAGCATCATCATCAACACCGTAATCAGCACATCGTCAAAATCAGCACCTTAATCAGCACGGTAACAACACCGTCAGCACATCCGACGGTAACACCCCACACCACCACCGTCAACACATCCCGTAATCAGCATAACACTGTAATCAACACATTAATTAGTCCGTAATCAACACAATTTCATGTTTTTTTAATTTTGTTAACAACAGATACTATTACATAACTAGCATAATTTTTTTAAAATTTTATAAACAACACATATTGTTACATATTAGCACAAATTCATGTTTTTGTTTTAATTTTGTAAATAACACATACTATTACATAACTAGTAGAAAACAAGTTTATTTTGAAATAGACTCCCAATAATAACACAAAAGGAAAAATAGCAACACATAAAAATTACACAACAAAATCAGAACTTACATATAGATTTAAAATTAAGACAATACATTTTTCATACTAGCACATTCCAACTACATAACTAGCACAATTATAAAACACTTTTTTAACTTTTTTAAAAGTCACTTTGATAAATTAAAAAAAAAACTATAGCAATAAGGTACTCATATTAAATATAAAAAAATACTTGATTTTATGGTATATTTTTTTTTTCAAAAATAATGAAGTATATAAAAGTTATTTTAGTTTAAAAAACTTGATGGAATTAGTATTTAATGGGAAATGTCTAAATGACTAAAATACCCCTAATTTGATAGTATTAATTATTAATTATAGGTCTTTAAATTGTAATCAATACTAATCCTTGATTTAAACTATCAATGACTTAGATCTGTTCTTACGATTTTTACGGTTAGCAATGTTTGTACAGAATCCCAACTCTACCATACTTATCTCATAATTGGGTAAATAATAAGGTGACAGCCGAAGTTCACACTTGTAAGAAACAAGGTTAAGTATTCATGTGATACACTTAGGAAAGGAACATAATAATAAACAAATATTTTTAACAGTTTTAACAGAGTAAAGGAAAAATTATATATATGACAAGAAAAATTATACAAATAGTTCATAAATCTCTAAACATTTCCTTATGCACTACATTAATAAAAAAAAATACAAAATGCGATAACATGGACAAAAATTTGCAATAAAGTGTGTAATATAATTTATATAATTCCATAAGTAAAGGAGATTATTCTACGAAAGCTTAGCTTTGCAATCCATGTTAATGATATCATCATCGATCGACATAACAACCACATGAAGTCGAAATGTGTATAGTGAAAGAAAGTAACAAAAGCCACCTCATCGCATTTATATCTGCCACAGACGCATATGGTATGATTATTTTAAAAAAAATATGCTTATGTATATATTTTTTGTTAGGCCCTGAAGGTTGTAGTATTACAAAATCGCACCACCAAGTTTTACTCATTTAAACCATGTATGTGTAAGTTTAATTATTGAAAATAATATATGATCTCACGTATTCAAAAGTATGAAAATTTAACCACGTTTTACTCGTTAACCTCGTGTAGTGTGATACACTGGTTCAATGAATAAAACATTGTTTTATTTTTAAAAAATGTTTTAAGAGTAAAATACAGTTTCAGTCCATGGGTTTACATCCAATCTCAGGTTCAGCCCTCATTTGAAAAATAAAACAACAATCCAGTCCCTCACGTTTTCAGTTGCTCATAATCAAGACCCTGACACTAACAGATCGTTTGTATTTCAATGAAAAGACTAAAATACCCCTATAACTTTAGTTACAATATCAGTCCCTGAAGTATAATTCATATTTTCCCTCCATATTCAAAACTCTTTCCTAATCTAGTAACTAACCACCAATTATCCTTAATTACTCGGCAATATGATGTCATTAACATTAACAACAATCTGTATTAAGACTTGTAAACAGAATAGAACTTTCTTTGAAATAGGTTTGATTGTTAGAACTTCAAATGGGTTTGACTTTTAGAACCTGAATTGTGATTGACTGTTAGAAATTCAATTGGGATTCAACTTCGCAGTTGCAATTTAGTTTTAGTAGCATAACATGAAACGCCTTCAATATCATAGGTTTGACCAGTAATTCTGGTAAACAGGTTACGCAATGCCTACCAAAGTGTAAGATCACTGTTCAAATTATAAGGTTTAGAACTTGACGACACATGTCCAATTCTCCAACTAATCCCGATTATCTAGAAGGAGGAAGGACCTACATTCTGTGTTAACTAAAACGCGTCCCGAACCTCCGACTAATCCCAACTACGAGTAAGGAGAGGGACTAAAAGTGACAAATGGCAAAAGAATCAAAGTCCAAGGACTAAAGATGTAAAAATCCCAAATTTAAGTTTCTGGAGGTCCCTTACGGACCGCAAGGCTTAACCCATACGGTCTGCAAGGGTGTTTAATTAAATTTGCGCGCCTAAGGTCCTTACGGACCATAAGGCATCACTCTTACGATCCATAAAGGTGTGCTAGTAACAGCTTGTTGGCAGCTGGCTGCCTTGGTTACCAAGGCTGCCACCTATCCTCCATTGTTGCCACTTCTTTTCTCATTGTGACACCTTGAGGACACTAATCAGTCCCTAATCAACTTAGTGGACACTTGGCTTCACCTTATGAACCATCCTTAAGTATAGATAGCCATGAAATCTTCATTCAAGTTCACACCATTCTCTTCTACTCTAAATTATTCTTGGAGCTCTCCTCTGAACAAGAGGACTCCCACTCTCAATAGTATTCTACTCTAACACGTCTAAGTAAGTATTCCTACTTGTTCTTTTTCATTATTCTTAATTATTTTAAGCTTAAAGTCAAACAGTTGACTTTCTGTTTAACTTTACCTTCTAACCAAATTGGTCAAGGTTAAGTTCAATCCAAACTTTCCTACGTGATCGTAATAACGATGGTTTGATTGCTTTGTGGTCATACCCTCGGATAATCGCGTTTACTAGTTGAATTGATAAGTCAAGCATGCTATGTAAAAGACGAACTTTTGATTAAACTTGATAAATGATGTAAATAATTTTTATAACTTATAACTCAATTGTTTTGACACATATACACCTTTTACAACTTATATAAACTGATATTAGCATGCCCAACTCGTCCAATTCAGTTTAGAACCTCAATCTATGTCAAAAGTCAAGCAGTTTAACTATTGATTTTGACCCATTTGATCAACGTTAAGATCTGTTTTAAACTTATTTTGAGACCACATTTTTGTTGAGTATAACTCTCTAAAGTTATACCACTTGGCTAGACCCAAATTTAGTCATATGTTACCCGAGCGGGATGTCTCACATCCCGTGTTGCACCGTCGGAGAGTGTCATCCAAGCTTGAGTCTATGACATCAATGTAGTTGACCGGGTCGTCCTCTACTCTTTTCCCAACCCTGAATTTCATCTCCTTATCTCCAACCCTCAATGTTAACTTCCCATCACTCATATCCACCATTGCACGGTCGGTGGCAAGGAATGGTCTTCCTAGAATGAGTGGTACTTGGGTGTCTTCCTCCATGTCGAGTATGACAAAGTCGGCCGGGAAGACAACGTCTCCGACTTTTACCAATAAATTCTCGAAAACACCTTGTGGGTGTTTGATAGACCTATCGGAGAGTTGTATGCTCATCTTTGTGGGGCTCGTCTTACTTAGTCCGAGTCGGTCAAACATTGATGTGGGCATGAGATTGATGCTAGCCCCAAGGTTGGCTAGTGCATTTCGTACAGGTGATCCCCCATTGGAACTGTAACATTTGTGCCATTACGATCATCATACAATTACGAATCCAATGAAATCTTGTGTTTCATTCTAGGGATTTGTACAATTTCATGTGACAAGTACACATATCAAATTTCGTATGATTCCGAAATCTCGAAAAGCTTTTCTGGAAGTTTTACGTAAACTATTACGCAAATGTAATCAGTTTAATGAAACGTACACTCCAGAACAGTGACATAAGCTTAACATACGTTAAATTACCTTTACATAACATAGAAATAAGTTTTGAAGGGTTTGGTGTGTCAAGAACAAGTTTATTCGCTCACAGGGACTATTTGCGACAAACTGCAAAAGTCTGCCGATTCGTATAGTAACGTACACTCCGGAACAAGGTCATCAGCTAAAAATACCCTAAATACCCTTAACATAGCTTAGATATAAGCTTTTGAGGGGTTCGGTGTGAGAAAATATGCTTATTTTATCAACAGGGACTAAAAGCGTCAAAAACTGCGTAAGTTTGCATATACGCGCATATCTTACGTTCTGACCATATCCGGACATCCAAAAAATTTTTTAATCATTAAAATATTATATTTTAGTGATTGGAATGCAAAAATACCAATCGTCGCACAATTTGGATCGTTTTCGCGTCTGTTCGAGTTTCGTCGTAATTAACCAAATAACGTGACCGTACCACCAAACGAACCGACATCCGTGATATTTCCAAGCATATTTCAAGTCCACTATGCTTTAACATCCTTGTAGAGCCTTGAAATTGGGTTAACGAGGGTTAAACGCATCAAAAAAACAAGTTTTAAAGGCTGCGGGGACTAAAACTGCTAATTTCTGAAACCTGATGTGAGTCTCTGGCGGAGGGCGAGAGACTGGGCTAAGTCTCTCGCAGGGGGCGAGAGAGTGAGCTGGGCAGATTCAACGTATTGTTCAAATCAGCTGCAGAACTTGTTTTTAATCCTGGTTTTTGCATACTATGAGTTGGTTTATGTGCTCCCCAAGTTGCATAATCAATGCCTAACAAGTGTAAGGTGTTGATCATGTTTTGATCCATTAAAAAACACTTGGCAATGATCAAAGGGTTCTTGATTTCCTATAAATACCCACCTCATTTGCTCCAATCCTTGCGCATTCACTTATTTCTTCTCATATCTGCTCTAAGTGGAGGCAATCACTTGTTGAGGGCCACCTACCTGAGCATTCTTAGTCTTCTTTCCAAGCATTGGACTCTTGTAAGTGTTCCTTCATGATTTTTTTAGTTATTTCAAGCAAGAAAGTCAAATAGTGTTTGACTTTCAGCTTTGACCATGATTTGGTTAACACAAAGTTCGTTTGAACTTTGCAACGTGAGCATAATCACGATGGTTATAGTCCCTTGTGACTATACCTACTGATTACCACATTGATTAGTCGAAGTGACGAGTCAAAGTTTCGGTCAAAATGCACGATTATGTGCATTTTGCGACGAAACTATTTTCGGGTATCAAAACACTTTGTTTTGATATCAAATCAGTTTTCTAACTTAGTTAAACATGTTTTAACATGTTTACCTCGTCACTTTTAGTTTAGTGCTTGTATAGTGTCGTAAGTCAAGCGGTCTAAACAACCGCTTAGACTTTCAAACCCGACCCGTTTGGTCGATCATTAGGATCCGACCAAACATATTTTGTGACCATAGTTATATAGGGAATAACCTTCCGAGGTTATACCTTATGGTCACTTTGTTTGATTAGTTGTATGATAGGTAGTTTATATGCCTTAGGAAAATGACCAAAATACCCTTTTCATGCATAATTTGAATTTAAGCCTATGTAACTTAAATTTTGACACTTAAACTGATTATGCAACATATTTAAGCATGTTAGGGCATATAATACTTGTCATAGGACTAGTTAGACCATCCAAATGCTCTAGTGCGCGAATGACACGTTAAAGTAGCGTAACTACCTTAACGGGTCATAACAGGCCATAAGCACTTAGGATAGGTATCAAATCAGAATGTAGGCTTTGTTAAACCATATTACATGAGTTCCAACACTCATTTGGTTTACAAAACCTCATTCTACCCGATCTCTCGATTTAGATCCCAACTATTAACATAGTGATTCCATACTAGGTGCCACTTGATTCCTTGACTTCCTAAGCTTTGTTAGGACACTTAATCAAGGATAATTGCAATCTCAAGTGAGTACATAGCTCCCCTCTTTTATCCTTTCAATTGTTTTGGGGTGACTCATATGTGCTAAATGCTTTTAATGTTTTCAAAACAATGATTATGGTTTATATAACACACGATGATTTCAATAATGTGAACGAACTTGTTGGGGTGTTAGTCGATAGACATTTGAATGACATTCATTAACTATGATCAAGCCGACTATTAGTATGTTATGCTACCATAGGACCTGACAAATCCCGTTATCGGACTATCCCTTTGGTGGGTAATGTGGGTAACGACAAAAACTGTTTTCTGGTTAACAAATCATTTGTTGATTCGTTAATCTTGTTAAAGAGGTCTTTCAGGGCCTATTAAAAATACCCCATGGGTGGTATATCGAGTCACACAAGTTTGAATGTATTCTTTAAAGAACGACCAAAAGTAGTTTTTTCACAGTTAAAACACGAACGATTTGAACGATTGGTTTTGGTATGTGATTAGATAACGGGACGGGTGTAATGTGATAAAAGCATGGTAGATACGCCGTTGGTACTTCTTATATATAAGTGCTTTTATCATATTACATTCCGTTGCATTATTTAGTTCACTTGGACGAATGATTTCAAACGATGTCACGCAACGAAGTTTACTAAATGATATAAACCATACGAGTTTTAATACAAGAACGATTTACAATTCGGTTTTACAAAGACACATGTTTTCAGTCAAGATTAATGGCTACAATGGTTTTGGTTTTACTTATATCAACTTGTAAAGTTGATAAAACATATTGCAATATCAAACACTTTTGATTTCAAGGTACATACTCGACAACTCTAGTAGTTGGTCGAGGTATTGCAATATGAATTAAAAGCCATGAATTTGACATACAAAACCTCTGTACTCGCCGACATTTTTATGCTGACTGTTTTCATATATGTTTCAGGTTCTACTACGTGATGATTGTTGATTGCTTGCTACACATAGGATGGACGTGTGCTTTATTGACTTAAAACATGAGAGACAATTGTTGTAATTATTTGGTTTATATCAAAACAATGTGTATATTAATGAAATAAAACAAAACTTCAAATACCATGTGTTGTGAAACAATGAATCTGTTACGACACTCCCCGACGTTTCCGCCACGGTTCGTTGTATTACGCGGTCGGGGTGTGATAGGAACAAGGGATGGTGAAGCTTCCGGGGGTCGATTTTCTTTTGTGGGAGTCTGTTGAGTAGTATGGCGGAGCATTCTTCACTTAGAATGACCAATTGCAATGTTTCAGTCTTACTCTTGTGGGTGAGGAAGTCTCTCATGAATTTTGAGTACATTGGCATTTGATTGAGGACTTCAATAAATGGAAGATTGATATGCAAGTTTTTAGTAAGTTTATGAATTTTGTGAATTGCTCATCGGTCTTTTGGCGAAGTAGGAGACCGGGGTAGGGTACCAAGGGGTCTTTGGTAGGTTCGGAATTTGGCGGAGGAGTTGTTTCCTTATGGGTTGGTGGCGAAGTTGTGGTTTGGATGGGTGGACTTTTGTTGGTTGGGGGTAGTGGGGCTTCCTCGGGACCTACGGTCCGGTTTCTTAGTGTTATGAGGTGTACTTACGCCTTTTGGTTGGTTTCGGTATTGCTAGGTAATGCACCTTGTGGTCTCTCAGAGATATTTTGGGCTAGTTGATTTAGTTGTTTTTCAATGTTTTGAATACTAGCTTGTTGATTTCTAAAGTTGGATTTCGCTTATAGGAATCTATCCGAGTACCTTATTTCGGTTTTGGAGATGAGTCATGAAACGAGGTCTTCAAGCCTCTCTCGTCCCCTTTGTTGTTGTTGAGTGAAATTTTGTGACTCATTACTTTGCTGTTGAAAGTTTGTTCGTTGATTTTGATTTTGTTGGTTACTACTATTGCCGGGCTCCCTCAAACCAAGGTTAGGGTGGTTATGCCATCCTTGGTTGTAAGTACCTGTTGGGGGACCCGACGGCCTAGGTCTATTATCAATGTAGTTTACCATTTCTGTTTGATTATCCAATTCTTTCATACAACTCCAATTTTCATGTGGCCCACCACGCCCTTCACAAGCCATAACCGAGGCCGTTTTTGCCATTTCTAACTTTTTGATTTTTGAAGATAGGGTCTCGATTTAGGCTTGTAAAGAGGTGTTCTCATCTACTTTATGGGCGCTCGGTGCAATAGATTTTGTGCCTCGGGGGCTGTGCCATTGAAATTTTTTTTAGCAACTTCCTCAATTTGATTATAAATTTCATTTAGGCGACGATTACCTAGGAGTCCCCCAGAGCTAGAGTCGAGTGTTTGTCTTGTAAGTGGCAACCACCCATTATAGAAAGTGGATACTTGTTACCACAATGCGAGACCATGATGAGGACATTTCCTCAATAGCTCCTTAAATCTTTCGTAAGTTTCATATAAGGATTCCCCGTCCTCTTGTGAATATGTATTGATTTCAGACATTAATTTAGCAGTTTTAGAGGGCAGGAAATACTTATATAGAAATTTTTGGGTGAGTTCATCCCAAATGTTTACCGAACCACTTGGGATGGTCTTAAGCCAAGCTTTAGCTCGGTCTTTTAATGAAAATAGGAACATTCGGAGGCGGATGTCGTCGTTTGATGCTCCGTTGATCCGGAAAGTGTCACATATTTCCAAAAAGTTGGCAATATGTAAATGGGGATCTTCATCAGGTAGGCCATAGAAGGTTGCGGAATTTTGGACCATTTGAATCAAATGCAGCCAAAATTCGAAGTTGTTGGCATCGACATTCGTTGCATTGATGGCAGCTCTGAGATTACCGACCGTGGGCCGTTGGTAATCCATCAGGGTACGCTGATCCGCCATTGGGAGTTGGTCCCCTGAAGCCTTCTCTTATTTTTTGGCTTTTAGTCTTTTTCTTAAAAAGCGTTCGGGTTCGTCTAGAGGCTCTTTTATGTCTTTATCAGAACCGGAGCTCATGCACTGCGTATAAGGTTCAGGTGCTGCAATTGGGTTCCAAGTCCTACGATAAAAACAAAAAAGAACTTTGGTTAGATTTCTCATCGCGGCCCCGTGGTCGTGGACCACGGCCCGTGGTCGTGGTTACAGTTGTTGTTTTCTGGATCCCAGTTACTGGGGAGTTCAGCACGGCCCCGTGGTGCACCGTCACGGCCCTGTGGTCGCTCTTCTGTAACTCAGAAAACAAAAACTGCCAGTAAGAATGATGGGCACGGCCCCGTGTCCGACCGAGCACGGCCCGTGCTGAAGTCTGTAGAAACAGAAAAATTAAAAAAAAATCCTAAAAAAATAGAAAAATAAGTAAAAATAATTAGGCCGTTGATTTTAAACTTTCTTAAAATCCTTGTGTCCCCGGCAACGGTGCCAAAAACTTGGTGCGTTCGGCGTGATATATTTTTATTGATATTTTAAGCCCATTTTACACGTTAGTCAAGTTTTAAATTTATAAAACACGGTATTCTACTGACACTAAACACACACTTGGGGAAGTGCACCCATCGTGAGCATAGTATAGCGTTGGTAAGATATCGTGGTCGTCCAAGGACACAAGAGCTTTTAGTACCGGTTTAACCTCAACGTCTAATCAATCTAAATTTTTGAGAAAAGTTTTGAAATGTAAAAATAAAAACTAAAAATGAAAAGATAAATAAAAATAAAAACAGATAGACAAGATGAATCACTTGGATCTGACTCGCCTTTAATGTATCCTTTGATGATTTTTGCATTTTCGGGCTTTTTAAGAGATTATCTTAGTTATAGTAGTAGCCCCTCTTTTGAACGTGATGTTACCCTCAACCCAGTGGTTTGAGTCACCAGGGATACAATCCCAAAGGGTCAGAATATTGAAAGATAATTAAGTTAGTTATTAATTCGAAAAGTGGTAGGCCCCTCTTTTGAAGGTGACGTTACCCTCGGCTAAGTGGTTTGAGTTAGCAAGGATACAATCACAAGAAGCCGATTTATTGTATTAATAGTAGCTTACATATGAAGGGTTCAAGCTATTCGCACACCCGCCATCCAATACCAGTGGGTATTGAAGGAGGTCCTAGTAAGCTTGAACCAGGTCCTTGAACCAGCTTCAACATGCTTTTATATAGACCGTAAAAACATGAATGATGCAATCTTTTACTTTATATAGACAGTAAACTAACTTCAAGACACCGCGAAAAAATGATAGGAATAATTCACCTTCAATATAAGAAACTAGTTATTAAAGTCATTAATACAAAACCAAGTAAAAAGTGCCAAAAGATTAAAACTCAAAAGTACTACATAAAAGACTTGTCTTCACCAAGTGATGTAAGAGGCTTAACCAAACATGGCCATTGATTGGCAAGAACCCTTACAATCAATCTTGGATCCCGAGACTACAACACACTCTAAAGATGGATGATGGATGATGGTGGTGGATGATGGTGGTGTAGTGGTGGTGGAGTGGTGGCAAAGTGGGAGAGTAGTGGTTTGCCAAGGGATGCCTTTGAAGTGAACCAAGCACCCCTATTTATAGCCTGCACAGAGCTCTGGCCATGGCCCCGTGTCCAGCGGGCACGCCCCCGTGGTTAGTCTTTTTCTCTTCCTTCATTAATTGCAAGTGTCAGCAGAGGGCCCCACACGGCCGCGGGCCCGCTGGGCACGACCCATGGTCAACTTCGTATCTGTACTATCAAGATTTGGCAAGATTCTGGGTATCTTTGCATTGACCACGCCCTGCCCTGAGCTGGGCACGCCCCTGTGGTGGGCGTGGAAGCTTCTACAAGTTTGTCTTTTGTGCAGGTCCCTGACCACGGCCCGTGTTCAGCTGGGCACGACCCCGTGGTCAGTCTTCTGATTCTTTTTTTTTACTTTGGGGATGCTGCCGAGGGGTCGGCCATGTCACGTTTTTTCCTTCTTTTTGTATTTAGGTTGGTTTTGGCTGCTTATTTGCTCCTTTTGTTCGTTTAAGCTCATTTGGTCCTGTAAATTCAAAAGGAAGAAAGAAACACACTTTTTCCAACATTAGTACTAAAAAAGGGTTGCTTTTATGCCTTATTTGATGTAATTTATATGTTACATTTTGCACACATCATTAACCAATGCACCAGAGGTCTTCATGGATCTCATGAACCGAGTTTGCTAACCATATCCTGACGACTTCGTCATTGTGTTTATCGATGACTTGTTGATTTATTCTAAGAGCAAGGAGGAACGTGAACAACACTTGCGTCTTATCTTGGAACTCCTGAGGAAGGAGCAGCTATACACGAAGTTCTCTAAGTGTGATTTCTGGATTAGAGAAGTACACTTCCTTGGTCATGTGGTCAACGAGTCAGGAATACATGTTGACCCAGCAAAAATCGACTCTATCAAGAATTGGGCGGCACCTAAGACTCCTACTGAGGTGCGATAATTTCTTGGACTCGCGGGATACTATCGTAGATTTATTGAGGGATTTTTGAAAATCGCTCAACCTCTTACCGCTTTAACTCAGAAAGGCATTACTTATTCGTCGAGAGCGGCCCAAGAGAATGCCTTTCAGCTCTTGAAACAAAAACTCTGCAGTGCACCGATATTGTCCTTATCCGATGGTACCAATGACTTCGTGGTGTACTGTGACACTTCTATCTAGGGTCTCAGTGGTGTTTTGATGCAACACGAGAAAGTGATAGCCTATGCTTCTCGACAATTGAAGGTTCATGAGAAGAACTGCACAACTCACAATTTAGAATTGGGAGCCGTAGTCTTTGCACTCAAAATCTGGAGGCATTACTTGTATGGTACCAAATGTACTATTTACACCGATCACAAAAGTCTTCAACACATTTTCGATCAGAAAGAGTTGAACATGTGACAGTGTCATCGGGTTGAACTCTTGAACGACTACGATTGTGCAATTAAGTATCATCCAAGCAAAGCTAATGTTGTAGCGGATGCCCTCAGTCAGAAGGAAACCAAAACTAAACTTGTTCGAGCTTAACAGCATACTATTCATTCTAACCTTCCTGACCAGATCCGTTCTGCCCAAACTGAAGCATTGAAGGATGAACCTTCCAGCTGAATCCATGTGGGGCATGAAGAAGCAACTCGTAACCAAGTCTGACGATATTCACTATTTCAAGGAGCGAATATGGGTCCCTTTGCAGGGAAATCTAAGAGAGCTTGTGTTGGATGAAGCACACAAGTCTCGATACTCCATTCACCCGGGTTCTGATAAGATGTATTAGGATCTGAAAATCTTATACTGGTGGCCGAACATGAAAGCTAACATAGCGACATATGTGTAGGATCGTTTTCAGACCCAAACGAGTCGTTCAGAAGAGAACTCGTCCAATATGAGAGGCGGAAACAAACATATCGGAGTTATTTCAGCTGGATTACACAAGAAATCACTTTAACTGTCTTGTTTATTGAAAACACAACGGTTTACAGCCTGGAGACACTTCGGCAGCACTTCGTTGCCGGAATCAGATCGTTACAAATGATTTGAACAAGGCACTATTTATAGGCAAGGCTATTTCGCACGGAACAGTTCACGCGAAATCAACTTCACATGAAATAGCTATTTCGTGCGAAACACCCGATTGATTTCATGCGGAATGACAGCTTGTCATTTCGTGCGCAATACCTATAATCATACATTTTCTCGAATAACGTGCCCTGATCTTTCTACATATATACAAGACTCGATACAAGACGAAGTCGACAGACGTGTGCACCAACAGACTCCCCCTCGGATGTTGACGAAGTCTTCGGTGTCGAGTCTTCGATTGTCAAACCTTCAGTCTTTATCAGTCTTCACATTCTCTCCAAAGTTTCTCCCTTGTAAGTATCTTCAATCTCTTTCTCTTCTCTCTCATATCTTCTCCTTGAAAATTAATCTGGCTTTTGAGCTTTCTAATTCTCTTGATCATATCTCTTGAATCTTTTTCTGAGAATCGAAATCCTGGCTCTTATCCTGTTTCAGCATCAGCGACTTCAGACCCCCCTTTCGATAAGCTGGGATCGCAGTCTGGAATTCTTGATTCAGGATCTTGACCTGGCTCACACTTTTACAGGTTCTATGATCGAAACCTTGCTTTTCTCAGACTTCGTTCCTGCACAATCTCTACCTCAAACATAAGTTTCACAAATTTAAGATTTGTCAAATTTATATCACTAGCAGGTGTCGTTTATAATGATTTAACATTTAAAAGTTTTTTATGACCACTTGTAAATAAACATTCAAAATTTTTCTCATTTTAAACAGACTCTCCCAAACCTGTTCATCATGTTTAGCACTCGGAATTTTGAAAATCAGCTCATCAACATCAGTTGTCGAAAATCTTTTTGTATTTTCAAAATTTATGCTAAAACACTCCTAAAATATTTTTGAATTTCTGATTTTAAAGAAAACCAGTAAAGAAAAATATACAAACAATATTTTTGTGAGTTTGTGTAAGAGGATCATATCAGTTTCTGAGACACATCACCAACACCGTTAAGCTATAAACATTTTAAGTTCTAAACAATTCACTTAGATTGTCAGTATACTTATCCACTTAAATTTTCACACAAATTTCAAGTGTTTCAAGATACGAGATTAATGTTTTAGAGACTTAAATTTATACGCGTGTCCCACCTCAGAATATACTCCCGTATCCAGATCCCAATATTCAGTCTTACATGTGAGTATACCTAGATGATATCTTTAAAGGGTTAAATGCGAGGGCCATGAGAGCTCAGGCTATTGCTTCCACAAAATCAGCGAGATGATGGCTTCGACTTTAGGTGTGTTCCCTTTAGAGAATCTTTTCTTCAACAACACATGATTAGCTTTTTACAATGTTTCATCATTTTTTTATGCTGAGGGGGGTGCTATATTTCAAGCAAGCAGATAGTATTATACGGGGACTAGGCCATTGCTTCCGCAAAATCAGAAGTCCCGGGATAATACCCCAGATATCACTAAGCATAAAGACCTAGTATCTCAGAAAGAGGGACCTTTCAAACAAGATTTTGGGGGTTACCCATATATCCGAGAGATGTTCCCCACGAGGTAAGTAAGTTTGAAATTTTAAGTTTATATCTTGACACAATCTACTAAATGTGCAAAAACCTACTGGCACATCATTAGTGAGACAGTTTATCACTTTTTTAATTTCCAATTCTTTAGCATGCTGTGATAGTCCACTGATGTACTATCATTTCCTCTTTCTCACAACAAAACTCATTTTGATTTTATCATGTTTTTTACTATTTCAAAATTTTCAAATGTTTTTGGATTTTCTGAAAATATTTACTCCCCCTAAAATACAAAACCATTTAGAAGAAATTTGAAAACAAACTGTACAAATAAAGTGACAACTGTTGTGAATTGCCTCAATTCGCCATCCACTTGGCATAAACAATTAGAACTCTCCCTTACAACAAACTATTTTCCCATTAAGATTTCAAAACACTTAAGTTTGTATTAATCAAAATGGTTTTTTTCGGAAAATAAGTTTTGTTGATTTTCATAAACCATTTATAGATTAGGGGATTCATTCATCACATTGTTTTTCAACAAAATCACTTGTATGAAGATTACATCAAGTTCAACTTAATGAACTTGATGAACCACTTGTAGGAATAACTCCAAAACTTCACAAATACATTTTACCAAGAATGATGCCGATTCTTGCTCCACTCTTACCAACCTGGAAGCTCTGGCAAGTCAGGTTTTTTAGTTATCTTGATTCTCCCAAGCCTGACGGTCCTTGGGAAATTCCGAGTTATCAACACTTGGTTTCTTACCTTTCATCTTCTTCTCATAAAATTCCTCTACCCCTTTGACCTTCCCGTCAATCATTTTACCAAAAATATGTCTCACTTTGGGGTTAAATGCCTTTTCAACATCAAAATTCTTCTTTTCAAAAAAGAATTGATTTGAAATTTCAACTTTCCAATTTTTGATTTAAAATTTTCAGTTCGCAATGGTGGAAAACTTGCATCATCCATTGGCGGAACTGACTTTTCATCTTTTAGAACAATAGGTGGCTCATCTGACTTTGTGGAATCAGATTCATCGCCAAAACATAGCTCCTCTGATTTTGATGAATCAGAATCATTGCTAGAACTATCATCAGATTTCTTAACAACCCACTTTTGGTTGTCAAGCTTCACTCTTCTTCTGTAAAAACTTTTTGAACACTCACCAACCTCAAACTTTGAATTTTTGAAAACTTTAAATTGTTTGGTTGGTGGTTCATTCTCAACCATCTTTCATTTTAATTTTCAGAGACTCCCTGTTTTGTTTGTATTGCCTTTGGACAACTCCTGGCAATATGGCCAACTGTTTTGCATTGAAAACCGGTTCTCGTTTCCTTTTTCTGTTGGGCAACATTTTTCTCCATTTCTTCTTGCTTCTTCGCAAGGAATTCTTTGTTCGTCTGCTTTCTGAACAATTGCTCCTTTTCTTCTTCAGATGATATTCCTGAAACAAATATAGTTTTTGGTTTATAAGTTTTTTCATTTTTATGATTTTTCGGTGGAATAAATCCAAGACCTTTTCTTTTGAAATTACCATTATGATTTGGTTTCTTTTGAAAACTAGAACCAGAATTGTAACCCTTTTTCTTGTTTAACCTTTGTTGATTTCTTGAGGTGTACTTTTTAAGTTTTTCAGAAAGATTTACATTCTTTATTTCAGAAATATTAATTTCTGTTAATTTGAAAACCTTTTTTTATCATTTCTGATTTAACACCTCTTATTGAAAATTCTTCATCAGAATATAATTTGTCCGAATCATTCAAAGTATATGCTATTTTGAATGTTTCGTCATTCAAATTAGATTTTGATAACAGAAATTCTTTATTATAAACCCGTTTCTCCTTTTTGACTTTTGAGCTTGACGTGTCGGATTCAAACTTTGACTCTGATTGTGACTCCGACTTTGACTCCTCTGACTCATCTCTATCCAACACCTGATAGACCACTTTCTTAATTAACTCGGACTCATGATCAATGTCAGATGATGTAAAAGTGACATCAATGTTTTCTTGCAAGTTAACTGATAGCCCAGACTCCCACTGTAAGTTTGTTGCCTTTTTGACTCTTTCTCAATTTGGATTTCTAGGAGAATATCCATTTTCAAGCGGGGGTGGACATTTGTTGTAACCGACACTTTGTTTCTTACCAGTACTCTTCATTTCAGTATCTTTCTTCTTTTCAGAAATCTTGTATTCAGATACTTCCTCTTCATCAAATGCCTTCATGCCTTCAACGGTTGGATAGATCCTGTCAATAACATAAGAAGTACATGAGTAACTTTTTAACAACATGTTTACTCTCTCTGTTTCAATTCTCTGTGTTTCTAGTTTCTGTTCCAACTTAGCACACTTTTCAATGTAATTATTAACAATTTTCTGCTTTGTCATGAAAGCTCCTTGAAGAGTCTTCATAGCTATTGCTTGTTCACTACTTGATTGATTGTACTGATTCATTGCTTTGTTTAGTACATCATAGGATTCTTTCAATCTGTTCATGTTATGAATCAAAGTACTGTTTTGCTTCTTCACTGCTTCACAATTTTCACATATCACAAGACTCTTTTGTGCATCAGCTTCTGCTTCAACTTTAAAAGCTGGAATGTCTTTTATTTTCTTCCTTATCACACGAACTTCTTCATCATCACTGCTAACTGGTTTTTTAACTTTCTTCTTTTTCACTCGAACTTTTTCATCATCACTGTCACTCTCTTCTAGCATTTTTAAATGCTCTTTCATCCTTTTTGCATAGTAATCATCATTATCACTATCTTCATCAACCCGAGCAATAAATGCTTTATGATTTGACTTCTTGTTAGGATCATAATCATCCCAACTGAAAATTTCCCAAGTGAAACCTTCTAGAAGTCTTTCATCATCTTGATTAATCATTTTGTTCGTCAAATATGCTTTCTTTGAGTATTCCTCTTCAATCACCTTCCTCGCATGTGCAGTTTGCGTCTGTTGTTGATGTGGTTGTTGAGCAACTTGATGATAAATCGCTTTTTGATAGTAATAATTGTTGTTGAATGGATTTTGAGCTCCACTTGCTTCACGCTTTGTGCACTCTCACTTGAAATGCCCTTTTTCCCTGTAACGAAAACAAGTAACTTTAGATTTATCAAAACCTAAAGTAGAAACATTTGCATCATGGAAATCATCTCTTCCCGTGATCTGTTTGAATTTTTCAGCTCTTCTCAATACACTAGCCAAACACCACTTAATATCCATTAACTCCATCTCTTCAGCATCGATCTGATCGTAATCCTCTTTAATCAACATTGGATTTCCGATCTTTCCTGCAACTAAACTTTCATATGATTCTAACACAGTTACCAACAAAGACATGTGACCTTTTGCAACCTCTTCTGAGAAATTCTGACCATTCTCAAGGTTTAATGCAATATTGCATTGTAACATCTTTCCATTTTTAGTTGCTGAAAAGTTTGGAACAAATGATGGATATGAAGAAAATCCCGTTTTGCTATTTGATCCTTGAGATGTCTCTCCAGATGAACTTTTTGCATTGAAAGCAGTTTCGATCTTTGGTGAAAGATTGGTTTTGTCACTGATACCTCCTTTGTAATATAGACCAATGTCTTGTTCACCATCAAAATCTTTCATTCTAGAGATCTTCCGTTGTTCCATCTCTTGAGCTTCAAGCTTTTCAATAAACTTGCTCAGTGTTAGATTGCTAAACCCTTTCTTGTTCCTTAACATCATAAGATATGTGCCCAAAACTTCATGTGGCAATGCATCAGCCAATTTTTCAATCAACTCTTCATTATCCTTGGTGATGCTCAACCTTTTCATGTTAACAATCAAATTGCAATATCTTTCTATGATCTGCTTGGTGCTTTCATTTTTTAAACCACGAAATAGATCGAACTCCTTTTTCAAAAGCGAATTTTTGTTTTTAATCATCTCTTGGCTCCCTACAAACTTTGATTTTAATGCTTTCCAAATTGAATACGCACTCCCATTGTGTTGCAGTAAAACTAAGATATCTTCTTTAACCACTTGATGCAATAGACTAATCATCATCTTTTCATTTTTGTATTTCTTTCTATCATCAACACTTAGATCTTTAATAGCAATCTCCTCTTCATCATCATTCAATGGTCTAATATTTTTCGTTTCAACACATTCCCAAGCATCCAAATAATTTGCTTGAACCCAGTTTTTGAATCGCTCCTCCCATCCTTTATATTCCTCGATATTCATAAGCTTTGGCGGTTTTTGCATGGTGCCTGTTTCATTTTCTAACATCGTGTTCTGTGCAATAGTAATCGGAGTAGCAAAAGCGTTATAAAATTCCTCTTCCATGTTTCGGTTTTCACACTTTCACAACTTTTGACTTTTCAAACGAAAACACTTTTCACACGAAATGAACTTTGGTGTGGAATCAATTTCTTCACATGAAATACCTGTTCAAACGAAATAGCCAATCTGATACGAAATAGATGATTTCGTACGAAATACCACAATTTCAAACGAAATAGGTGATTTCGTATGAAACGACCAAACGAAATACCAACTTGGTGCGAAATAGATTGATTTCTTGTGAAATAGCTTATTTCGTACGAAATAAGAATGTTGTTTTCGTGCGAAATAGATGAAACTAAGTGATTTCGTGCGAAATCAAATTTCTATTTCGTGCGAAATGCTGCTGATGTCATCATCTCAGCCATGTTTTTGTCAAATTGATCAAGTTTTAGTCCGATTTAAAATCCAATTCTCTCAAGGCTTTGTTAAAACACAGTTTCGCATATATTGTGAGAAATTCAAATCATTTTGACCGTGAAATCAAGTTTAATTTTGAAAAGAAGGTGTAGAAATCAGATTTTGCAGCTGAAATGCAGCTGAAATGGTAAGAACTCTTCCTCCTGAGCTCTGATACCACTTGTAGGATCGTTTTCAGACCCAAACGAGTCGTTCAGAAGAGAACTCGTCCAATATGAGAGGCGGAAACAAACATAACAGAGTTATTTCAGCTGGAATACACAAGAAATCACTTTAACTGTCTTGTTTATTGAAAACACAACGGTTTACAGCCTGGAGACACTTCGGCAGCACTTCGTTGCCAGAATCAGATCGTTACAAATGATTTGAACAAGGCACTATTTATAGGCAAGGCTATTTTGCACGAAACAGTTCACGCGAAATCAACTTCACACGAAATAGCTATTTCGTGCGAAACACCCAATTGATTTCTTGCGGAATGATAGCTTGTCATTTCGTGCGAAATACCTATAATCATACATTTTCTCGAATAACGTGCCCTGATCTTTCTACATATATACAAGACTCGATACAAGACGAAGTCGACAGGCGTATGCACCAACAATATGTGAGCAAATGCTTCACTTGCGTGAAAGTTAAAGTGAAATACCAAAAACCATCTGCTTTGCTTCAATAACCAGAACTGCCAAAAACTCAAAACAGAAATGATACCATTTGAGTGATCGTTGATCGTCTGACCAAATCTACACACTTCCTTGTGACCAAGGAAACCGAAAAGTTCACATGACTTGCTAGCATCTACTTAAAGGAAGTAGTTTATAGGCACGGGGTGCCGACTTCCATCATCTCCGATCGTGATTCGCGTTTCACGTCTGATTTGTCGCAAGCTATGCACAAATCCTTCGGCTCACGTCTAGACATGAGCACAACCTATCATCCTCAATCGAAAGGTCAAAGTGAAGTGAACGAACCATCCAGACGTTTGAAGACATGCTCCGAGCATGTGTTATCGACTTTGTTAATGGATGGGAAAGACATCTGCCTGTGGTAGAGTTTTCTTCCAACAATAGTTACCACTCTAGCATCTAGGCAGCTCCGTTTGAGGCGTTGTACGAACGGAAATGCCGATATCCTCTTTGTTGGGCTGAGGTTGGTGACAGCTAAATCACGGGTCCAGAACCCGTACTCGAAACTTCTGAGAAGATTGTTCAAATCAGAAATCGTATGGCAGCAGCTCGTGATTGCTAGAAAAGCTACGCCGACAGGCGTAGGAAACCCTTGGAATTCTCTATGGGCGACCTTGTTTTATTGAAAGTCTCACCCTAGAAGGGTATGGTTTGTTTTGGGAAACGAGGCAAGCTTAATCCGCGTTATGTTGGGCCGTTCAAGATTCTAGAAAAAATCGGTAAGGTGGCTTACAGACTTGAATTGCCTGATAAACTTGGTAATGTACACAACATCTTTCATGTCTCTAACTTAAAGAAGTGTTTATCTGATGAAACACTTATGGTTCCTTTCCAAGTACTGAAGATCGATGATAAGTTGCAATTTACCAACGAACCTTTCGAAATCATGAACAGGGAAGTCAAGGTCCGTAAGCACAGTCGAATACCTATCATGAGAGTTCGTTGGAACTCAAAGCGTGGACCAGAGTTCACATGGGAACGCGAGGATCAAATGAGGCTCAAGCATCCTAACTTATTCAAAACTGCTAAACCTAACACTGATACGACTAGCGAATTTCGGGATGAAATTCCCTTCAACATAGGGATGATGTGGTACCCGAGGAAAACCCACAGTCATCGTAACTTATCTTTCCACTCTCCTGTAATTGCTTATCAAATTTCGGGACAAAATTTCTTCCAACTTGGGGATGATGTGACAACCCGCAATTTCAGGTTAATACTTTAACCTAACCACAGTTAGTTTAGACATACATTCATAGAACTACATTTAACTAGAGTTAGTTAAATGAGTCTACATTGGTAATTCGGGGAATTACCGGAACACACACACAAGTGAATTCTTGAACGTTGGTGACTAACTCGAATAATTAATATAAATGGACGGTTTATACGAACTTGTACGTTGCTTGACAAATATTTGAATTATATGCTTTAACTATAAACTGCAAGATGTTATGTGCTTTGTGTAAAAGTTATATAGTTAAGGGCGTTTAGGGTTAACATTGAAACTCTAATAAAACTACTGCATAACCCTAAACTCCTCATAATCTCAATCATACGGCAGTTTTCGCTAATCATTTGGCTGCACAATCCAACACACAATCATCAATGTTTGATATTTCAATTCTTCAAGAACAAACCATAGATTGAATCTAAGGTAATGCTTTATGTTATACATTGATATTCTTGTTTTCTTAATTTCATGCAAACCCTAGAAATCTAAACAATTGATTAGTGTTTAAGTTCATCATGCATGATGAATGTGTGATTGTTTGTATATGAATGTTGTTAGGGATAGAATTTCATAGCTTATGGATCACAGATCCTCAAGTGTAGTTTGGATCAAGAATCCTCAGTTCAGTTTAAATTAAGGATCCTCAGGATACGCTGCGAGGATAAGGATCCAGGATCCTCATTATTATTCTAAACTAACAATTGTTTCCATCACCTTTTGGCTTGTTTTACAGGTATGTTTCGAAGAGGACTTATTCCATCAGAGATTCCAGGGGAATATGCTCTTTATTTTCAACATGTGCAAAGGCTGATGACCGTTGGTGGTAATCATGGGTGATGGGCTGATTTTTTGGATAGTTAGTTAGGATATTTTTAGCTAAGATTAAAAGGGGTATTGAGCTTATTTTTAGAAACTACTTGCACACTTGTAATCGTACAACACTTCTGCTACTCTCTCTCAAATACACACACACTAGAACTCATTGTAACAAGCTCAATACTTCCGAAGTTGTAAACTTGTTTGTTCAATATACTTGATAGTGATAGTTTTCACTATCCGAGGTTTTTTATGCCGGAGATCATTCATTGATCAAGGGCTTTTTCCTCCTACAAATCCTTGTATTCATCTCTCATTTTACATATTTATTGTTCAAACATTTAATCATTTAACCAAGCATCATACCTCACAAAATCAGATTTGGTTGCATTATCATTGAGTGATTTTTGACCAAAACAGTTTGGCGCCCACCGTGAGGCAATCGATGCTTCATCCTTGATAATTTTGTTCATTTTATTCATTTCTGTTCATTACCTTCAATCACATGGCTTCCCATGTAAAGAACACTTCAAGCTCCATGCCGGCGATCACCTCTTCACGGGGCGTTCCACCTTTGCCTCCTCCTCCTTCTGGGTCCCAGAAGAATGCTGAGAATGCAGCGAAGAAGACAACCCCTGTTTTCACAAAAGCAACTACTGCTGCTTCTTTTGCTCCTACTAACAATGATCTTTATTCTTTGATTTTTTAGATGAAGGATTACATGCAGCAGCAGGACAAAACTAATGACAGGATCCTGCGGGAGATTGATGAAATCAAGAAATTGAAAAGATCAACGGAGGAGCCTTCCCCGTTGATGCCCAGATCATTAGATTTCACTACACCGCCAACCACTGCCCATCATTCCAGGTCATCAGGTGTCCAGTATTAAGGAGGGTCATAAAGCATGCAGCGTGGATCATCGGCAATCACACAGGCTCTAGGATCCTACTTTCAGCCTTCGGGATCCTCTCTCCAGCCTTCAGGATCTTCTCTTCAGCCTCAAGGATCCTCTTTCCAGCATCAAGGATTCTTCTCTAGTTCGGGAGGATACATGGGGACGCAGTCAATTCAAGGATCCTACCCTCAGTATCCAGGATCCTCAACTCAGGTTCAAGGATCCTTCTCGCAGGTTCACGGATCCATGGAGCATCGTCTAGGATCCTCAGCTCCAATGCATTCTGGATCCAATGTCCTCCAGGGTCAAGGATCCTTAAGAAGTCTACAACCCATAAGTTCAGAGATTCATATGGGAGATTTCATACCAATGCAAATTATAGCTTCATCAGGTCCCTCAATTATGCTAGAATCACATCAGTTTGGATTCACATCCGGAGTCCCAACCTCGAATCAGTCAGGAGGTAACACTTTAAATTTGTCTTATAATACTAACCATGGCTTCATGCAGGAACCAGGAATCAACCAAGCTATGGCTAGGGAGTTGCAAAAACTCAAGGATATGATATCCAGTGTTCCAGGGGAGGTTAAACCCATTCCTGAGATTCAGGATGGGAGTCACAGGATATCTCGTTTTGCACCACCAATTTGTGATGCAGAAATACCAAAGAGGTTTCAAACGTCAAACATGAAGCTCTATGATGGCACTACAGATCCAGAAGAGCATGTGGCTTAATACAGGGAGAGAATGGAGATAAACCCCATTCCTGAAAGGTTAAAAGAAGCATGTTTATGCAAGGTTTCAGATCCACACTGACATGATCAGCTCTTAAATGGCTGCTAAGTCTTCCTCCCTACTCCATTAATTTATTTGCTAATCTAGTTAATTTGTTTAATAGCCAGTTTTCATGCAGTAGGAGATTTGAACGATTAACTAGTGATTTATATAGGGTAACTCAAGGTAGTAATGAATCACCAAGGGATTACAAAACAAATTCAGTAGATAATCCTTAGAAATTCCCAATTTAGATATTGCAACGGCTGTAGAAGCCTGTAAAATGGGTTTGCTTAAGGATTCCCATTTCTATGATGATCTTGTTATGACACCTTGCAGGAACCTTGATGAAGTAAGAACCAGGGCCCTTAGATTCATTCGTTTAGAGGATGATAAAAGGATCCAAGAGAGACTGTCAGGATCCTCGAAGCAGGAAAAACAAGGATCCTATTTTAGGAACAACAAGTCCAAACCATACAAAAAATTTGATAATCAAAATGTGCATGATGTGGAGCATGAAGAGGATGATGAAGATTATCCACATATCTCTGAATATTGTTTTTCTGTTGATAACAATGAACTAATCCTTGCTATGCATAATTTAGGTGAAAACGCTACATGGCCTAGAAAGAATGATAAACCAGCTGCTATAAAAGACAAATCCAAATGGTTTGCATATCATGAAGTTTTTGGTCATCTCACTAATAAATGCATAGCACTCAGGAAAGAGATTGGTTACCTGTTAAGTAAAGGACATCTGTAGGAGCTACTTAGAAGAAAAAAGTCAAGGATCCAGGATCCTGAAAAGATTCCGGAAAGAGCTCCTGCCCCTCAAGCTGATGCATAAATTATCAACTTCATTTCCGGTGGATCAGACATATGTGACACTTCCTTTTCAGCGGCCAAGAGGCATGCTAAGGAGCAAAGATTGAGAATGGGGACAGACCTATTCGAACCTCAATCCTTACACAGGAGAAAGTTATATCCTTTGATGAGGACGACCCGTGTGGATATTCAGGATCCTCATCATGATGGTCTTGTTGTTACATTGTTTATTTCTAACCATTTTGTTCGCAGGATTCTTATCGATGGAGGAAGCTCAGTAAACATTATTCAACTTGATGTCCTCAAGAAGAAGATGAACATTCCTGAATCAGAGATTATCCCAAGATCATCAGTTCTTGTAGGATTCAGTGGAGAAACCAAGAACACATTGGTGGACATCAAACTTCCCATCTACATAGAAGGAGTTAACTCTTTTAAAAAATTTTGTGTTATAGATTGCTTATCCTGTTGCAATGTTATCCTTGGCAGGCCATGGATACACGACATGAAAGATGTTCCATCTACATATCATCAATGTGTGAAACTCCCTACTCCTTGGGGTGTAGTGAAGATAGAAAGCGACCAACAAGAGGCCAAAAATTGTTACACTTCATCAATGAAGACATCCTCAACACCTAGGGAGCAATAGCAATTAAAGTATCCTCCAAGAGATGTCATGGAGGCAAGAGAACAAGATATGAAAGATATCCCGATGGATCCTCAGGATCCTAAATCCAAAGTTTTTATAGGATCCGGGATCCTCAATGATATTGAGCAGGATCTAGTATCCTTCCATAAAGAGGAGAAAAACTACCTTTGCTTGGAAGCATGAGGACATGACAGGTATCTCTAAAGATATTATTACTCATAAACTTGGTATTGACAGGTCATTCAAACCCATACATCAAAAGAGAAGGAAGTTTGCACCTGAGAGGAATGCCATCATCCAAGAGGAGGTAGATAGACTGCTCAGAGTAGGTATGATTAGAGAGGTTAAGTATCCAAGATGGTTAGCCAATGTGGTTGTTATTCAAAATAAAAATGGAAAGTGGAGGGTATGTGTCGATTTCACTGACCTAAATAAGGCATGTCCCAAGGATCCTTTCCCATTACCCCACATTGACTCCATGGTGGATGCTATAGCGGGTCATGAGTTGTTAACCTTTATGGATGCTTCATCTGGATTCCAACAAATTCAGATTGAACCATCTGATCAAGAGGATACAGCCTTTATGACCCCTATAGGTATCTATTGTTATATTGCTATGCCCTTTGAACTAAGAAATGCAGGTGCTACATACCAAAGGCTAGTTAATATGATGTTCAAAGAACAAATTCGACACAAAATGGAAGTCTATATTGATGACATGGTGGTTAAGTCCAAGAGAGCTGAGGATCACCTTAAAGATGTGGAAGAAGCATTTGACATCCTTGATAAATTCAATATGAAATTGAATCCGTCCAAGTGCCACTTTGGTGTAACAGCTGGCAAGTTCCTAAGTTATATGGTGACAAAAAGAGGGATAGAGGCCAGTCCAGAGCAAATCAAGGCAATTGTGAACATTAAGTCTCCTGCCAATGCTAAAGATGTGCAAAGATTGACAGGAAGGATCGCAGCCTTGAACAGGTTCATCTCAAAGTCATCAGAAAAATGCAAGGAATTTTACGACATCTTGAGAAAGAACAAAAAATTTGAGTGGAACGAAAAGCACGAAAATGCTCTCAAGGACCTTAAGGATTACCTATCCTCAGCTCCAGCATTAATGAAACCAGAAAAGGGGGATATATTATCCTTATATTTGGCAGTTTCTTCTAAGGCAGTAAGTGCAGTCCTTGTTAAGGATTATGAAGGTATTCAACATCCTATATACTATGTAAGTAAAAGTTTGCTTGATGCTGAATCCAGGTATTCTCATTTAGAAAAACTTATCCTTGCTTTAATCATGGCGTCTACTAAGTTACGCCATTATTTTGAAACTCATGCTATTATTGTTAAAACTAACTTTCCAATCAAGAATGTCCTCAGGAAACCTGGAATGTCAGGAAGGATGGCAAAGTGGGCTGTCAAGCTTAGTGCTTATGATATCAGATATGAACCAAGAACAACTATCAAATCTCAAGCCGTAGCTGACTTTGTGGATGATTTCAGTAGTGATCTACAAAGGGAAGCTGAATTGGAAATTCAACAGCTTGAAGAGACTAAGGATCCTTGGATACTCTTCACAGATGGGGCTTCAAATATCAAAGGAACTGGACTAGGCATACTACTAAAATCGCCATAGGAGCATATTATACCCCACTCAATTTCTTGTGAATTTCAAACTACTAATAATGAGGCTGAATATGAAGCCTTAATAGCTGGTTTGCAAATTGCCAAACACATGAGGATCAGGTATCTTGTGGTACATGTAGATTCATTGTTAATTACTAACCACTTTAATGGTTCTTATGCTATTAATGGTGAAAGACTAATCAAATATCTAGAGATAGTCAAGAAATTGGCAGACTCTTTTGCTTCTTTTAGTTTGACACAGGTACCCAGGGAAGAAAATGCGGAAGCTGCTGTTTTAGCTAATCTTGTATCATCATTGAAGATTCCGGAGGATATTAGGATACCAATTATCCATATCTTAACTCCTGCTATTGAGGATCATACAGCTATGGAAATAGTGCAGGATTCTGCAATCATACCAAGTGATGGTGCGCAATCAAATTCAGGATCCTGGATCCTCCCAATCCTGAGATATATACAAAATGGAGAAATCCCTGAGGGAGAAAATCCTAGAGCTTTCAAAGTCAAGGTATCTCAATTTACAATACTAAATGACATATTTGTTTTGGTCAAAAATCACACAAGGATAATGTAACCAAATCTGATTTTGTGAGGTATGATGCTTGGTTAATTGGACAAATGTATGAACAACAAGAATGTGAAAATGAGTGATGAACATGAAGATTTATACGAGGAAAAAGCCCTTGATCAATGTATGATCTCCGGCATAAAAAACCTCGGGTGATGAAAACTACCGATCACCAACTATATTGCACAATAAAGATTACAACTTTGGATGATATCAAGCTTGTTACAATGATTGCTAGTGTGTAAGTGTAAGTGTATGATCGCCAAGAGAGAGCTGAGAGTGTGTGTGTACGAGAGTTGCCAATATTAATCTATCAAGCTTGTATCCCCTTTAAAATTAGTAACTATCTAAACTAACTAACTATCCGCAAATGGTGCTAACTTCCCACGATCTCCACAACGGTCACGAGGGCCATGCACATGCGGAAGTATCAAGCATATTCCCCTAGAATTTCGGTTGAACAAGTCTTACTTGATTACTCCTGCAAAACAAGTTAAAAATGAAGGAAAAAATTGTTAATGTTAGGATAATAATGAGGATCCTGGATCCTTAGTCCTGCAACACCTCCTGAGGATCCTTAATTCAAAAAGAAATGAGGATCCGTGATCCTGACTACTATTGAGGGTCCGTGATCCATAAGCTTAGAAAATCCATCCCTAACAATTGCCCCCAAAATATGAGGAATTTAATATAACTAGATGAGTCATATTTTCTGATCGATGCCGAACGAAATGGTTAGCGAAAAACTAGCCGTTATCATCGAACTAGCCGTTGCGAGGATGACATCATTGACAAGACCTCCTGCAACTAACAATTATTATAAATAGGGTAGAGATAGGGGAGATATTTTGAATTTAAATTTGAGAGACTTCTCCTTTAAATCCTCATTCAAGAATCCCATTAGGTATCTCTCTCCCCCTCTTTAAAATCTTTTCTTCCGATTACTCTACTTCTTCAAAAACCATGGGAAAGAGTCCTCTGCAAAGGATCCTAAGAAGGAAAGCCCTCCTAAAAGTCAGGTTATTACAAAGAACCCCTCTACTGAACTCTGCCGTTTCACCGATCCGGAGATTGATCGGATACGTCATTGCTTCCCGGCAGAAGCTGTATTTAGACCCTCCGATTCTGCTATGAAGAACGACTGCGTGTCTGATGCCTGGATCACTTTTCCGGCAACCCCTTTCTTGATTGGGTTCAACTATCGTTTTCGCACCCTGACACAAGCATTTTTCACACTCACAGGCATGTGCTATATACAAGCCATGCCAATGATGTGGAGAGTGTTTTACTCACCGTTTCTTGTTTAAACATAAGCCTGGTCAGCCACACCCAATCCTGAAAACCACCAAAAATGATCCCTACTGGAAGAACCATTTTTTCTTTGTAAAGAGGGACTTCATCCCGGATGGGAATGATCTCCCCAAAAAATGGATCACCCATGGTAGGATATGGGATCCTTAGACCAGGACCATAGTAGTATTCTTTTTTCTGTTAAGGATAACAGATCCTTCTTTTTGTTTCTTTTGTTGTGCAGCTGTCACACTTTCTTACTGTCACACCCCGACCGCGTATAACATGCAACCGCGGCGGAAACGTCGGGGAGTGTTGTAACAGAATTAATTGTTTCATAACCATGGCATTCAAGGTTGTATTTTATTTATAAACATAAGAGTTACATTGTCTTAAACAGGAAATAAAGAGTTCAGAACATAATTAAACTAAGTCTATCTTCATTTTATGTCTCTAAGGCACAGGTCCGCCCTAGTGTCACGATCATCATCCTACGGAAAAGCTCCTGAAAACAAATGTGAAAATAGGTACGTCAGCATAAAAATGCCTGTGAGATACATAGGTTTTGTGAAAATAGGATTCATGACTTATAAGTTTAGGAAAAGTTGTGTAATAACAGTCAGTCATGAACCTTGTAAGTTGTTTTGTTTTGTAAATCATTAAAAAGCAATGATATGTATAAATAAGAGAATAATGTAAGGTTAAATGAATAACCAAGTAAAAATGAGTTTGTATAAGATAAGTTGTTTTGTAAATCAATGTCTTCTGAAAATAAGATGTTTATGTAAAATGTAATATGTCAAATATTGAAATGATTTCAATAACGCTACGACATGTAATGTCATATAAACACTTATATATAGGAAGTACCAGCGGCGTATCCACCATGCTTGTATCATATTACACACGCCTCGTTACTCAAATCACTTACTCAAACCAACCATCAATGTAAATTGTTCATGAATAAATGAATTGTCATGTGTTAATGTGTAAACCATATTGAAATGTCTATGTCCAATATAAACCACTAAATGTGTATATCAATGTCAAAATATTTATGTTAATGTAGATCATGTAATGTGTACCCAAAAGTATCATGTATGGTAAGTGAAATATATCAACTAAACCATATGTAAAAATGCACAAAAACAAGGTATTGATGTAAAACATAGTTTAAATCAAAGTTATGTTTTGTGGAACAAATGCATGCTATACTGATACAAACATTTATGCGGTATTGTGAAAATGCATACATCCAAGCCTTGAGACTGTGGCGATAAACCCTTAAACAAATTAAAGGTTTATCTAAGTTATGTACATCGAATTCGGTCATTCCTTCCAATCCAAACAAACCTAGGATTTCAGGAACGGGAGTTGTCAATTCCTATGGTACCACTACCTACTAACGAACGGCGTAGCTAATGTTAATGAATGTATTGTTCCATTGTAAACAACCCAAATGTCATACCAAAATGTAAACATGTGATGAAAACAACTGTACTAAGTATGTAACAAATGGACATACATAGCATGTGACGTGAAACAAATGTACTAAGTATGCACACAATGGACATACATAGCATGAAATGTAATGTAAACAATGTACTAAGTACGCACACAATGGGCATACATAGCATGAAATGTAATGTAAAACAATGTACTAAGTACGCACACAATGGACATACATAGCATGAAATGTAATGTAAAACAATGTACTAAGTACGCACACAATGGGCATACATAGCATGAAATGTAATGTAAAACATGTACTATAATGTACTAACGAACATAGCAGGTATATGATGTGAAAACATGGAAAGCATGAAAGTAACAAGTAGGCACATGTGTTTCACCCCAAAACAGTTTGAAAACAGTAAAAGAGGGGTCTATGTACTCACTTGAGATTGCTCAGAAGTCCTAAGATAACCACCAAGCAATGCTAGAGATCACGGAATCAAACGGCACCTAATATAGGTAACTATGTTAATAAACCGGACCTTTATCGGAGGATCGGATAGAATGAGGGTTCGTAAACCAAACGAGTATGGAGAGTCGTGTAACATGGTTTAACAAAGCCCACATACTAAAACGAAACTTAACCTAAGTGTTTGTGACCCATTACGATCCGTTTAGGTAGCTTATGCTACTTTAACGCGTCGTTCGCGTAAAACGCGTTCGGAACGCCTAACTAGTCCTATGACAAGTAAAATATGCCTTAACATGTCTAATATGGTTGTCAAATTAGTTTAGATGTCAAAAGGTATGTTACTTATGTTTAAAATGAATTTTGGCATCAAAGGGGTATTTTGGTAATTTACCTAAGGCATATAAACTACCTATCATACAACTACTTAAACGTTGTGACCATAAGGTATAACCTCGGAAGGTTATTCCCTATATACTATGGTCAACTAATGTGTTTGGTCGGATCCTAATGATCGACCAAATGGGTCGGGTTCGAATGTATAAGCGATTTATCAGATCGCTTACCCTTACGACCCTAGACAACGTGGTAATCAGTAGGCATAGTCCCAAGGGACTATACCCATCGTGATTACAATCACGTTGCGAAGTTCAAACGAACTTCGCATTGACCATAAACTGGTCAATGCAGAAAGTCAAACAAAGTTTGACTTTCGGACTCGAAAAGCAATAAAAGAACGAAGGAACACTTACGAAGGGTCCCCGAATGCTAATCTAGATCAAAATAGCTCAGGTATGAAACAAAGGTTTCAACTTAGAGCACATAAGATCAGATTCTTGTGAGGAAAAGTGAAGGGTGGAGGTGGGTATTTATAGTTTTTGGTTCACCGTTAGGATCATTTCTTGGAAAAGGGGGCACGATCTAAGCCGTACACTTGTTGGAAAGTTGTGGTAACTCATTTGCCATCCACCATAAGAGTTTGACACTTGGCACTTGTCCTTTGGAGAGTGTTAAGGGCTGTTAACAGCTGTAAAAAAACGTTTTGCTGCATCTGGCCCCTACTTACGGACCTAGTTTGACAGATTTACAGTTTCAGTCCCTGCAACCTCAAAACTTGGTTTTCGATGCTTTTTTTTTGACACGTTTAAGCCCCGTTAACCCTATTTCAAAGCTCTAAAATGAAGTTAAAGTATAGGGAACTTAAAATGTGTTCAAAAATATCTCGGGTGTCGGTTCGTTTAGCCGTATGGTTACGTTGTTCGGTTAATTACGACGGAATGCGCATAAGCACGAAAAATGATCCAAATGGCGTGACGAATGGATTTTTCTTATGCCAAACACTAAAATAAAATATTTTAGTGCTTACATAAATTTTTGGATGTCCGGATGTATTCAGAACGTAAGTTATGCGCGAAATTGCAAACTTGTGCACTTTTTGACGCTTTTAGTCCCTGAATGACCCCAAAAGTTTGTTTTAGCATACCGAACCCCTCAAAAAATATTTCTAAGCTATGTAAAGGATATTTATGGTATGTTTAACTTATGGTCATGTTCTGGAATGTTCGTTACAGTTCAAATTGGCATACTTTCATAGTTTGTCAAGTTTAGTCCCTGTAAGCGAATTAACTTGTTTTTGCCATACCAAAGCCTTCAAAATTTATTTCTAAGTTCTGTAAGGGTTATTTAAGGTATGTTAAGTATATGTTGATGTTCCGGAGTATTTTTCGCATTAAACTGGCTACGTTTACGCACCAGTTTGCGTATAACTCTCTAGAAAGTGATATAGAGTTTGAAATTGAATAAAAGTCAAAACATGAAAAATGTAAAACATAACCAAACAAACATTGGGATCAAATGACATTGTTTTATTGATAATGGTACTGTTCATAATGATTACAAGCACAGATGTTACAGTCTCCCCTACTTGTGGAAATTTCGTCCCGAAATTTATTTAGAGGAAACTCGTGGGAAAAGATGCGGATATTTCGCCTTCATTTGATCTTCGCGTTCCCAAGTAAACTCGGGTCCACGTTTAGCTTCCCAACGAACTTTGACCAAAGGAATGCGCTTGCGTTTGAGCCACTTGACTTCACGTTCCATGATTTCCACAGGTTTCTCAACAAATTTCAGTGTTTTACCAACACGAATTTCGTCAAGTGGTATGTGGAGGTTCTCATCAGCTAAACACCTCTTGAGATTGGACACGTGAAAAGTTGGATGAACATTTCCAAGTTCAGGAGGTAACTCAAGTCTGTAGGCTACCTTACCGATTCTTTCGACGATCTTGAATGGTCCAACGTATCTAGGTGCAAGTTTTCCTTTCTTTCCAAATCTGATCACACCTTTCCAAGGTGAGACCTTAAGTAATACTCGATCACCGACTTGAAATTCCAAGGGTTTGCGTTTTGGGTCCGCGTAACTCTTTTGACGGCTTCTAGCTGTCTGAA
Organism: Helianthus tuberosus; assembly: GCA_030545235.1. Classification (NCBI taxonomy): domain Eukaryota; kingdom Viridiplantae; phylum Streptophyta; class Magnoliopsida; order Asterales; family Asteraceae; genus Helianthus; species Helianthus tuberosus. Next base: position 57,213,724 of record CM060426.1, on the reverse strand, counting down.
GGTTATCACGTACTTTCCTAATCTTGTCAGTTGTCTCTAAAATGAGGGCAGGTCCAGTAAGTTGAGCCTCGCCGATCTCATTCCAGCAGACTGGTGAACGACATTTTCGACCATAGAGAGCCTCGAAAGGAGCCATTTTGATGCTGGTGTGATAACTGTTGTTGTAGGAGAATTCAATCAACTTAAGATATGAATCCCAACTACCACCAAAATCGATCACACAAGCTCTAAGCATATCCTCCAGAGTCTGGATTGTTCTCTCAGATTGACCATCCGTTTGCGGATGATAAGCCGTGCTCAGATTAAGTTGGGTCCCCATAGCAGATTGCATGGTTCTCCAAAAATGAGAAGTGAAGTGAGAATCTCTGTCAGAAATGATGTTCAAAGGAACACCATGTCAAGCTACTATTTCATCCACATAGATTTTAGCAAGTTTGTCAGCAGAAAAATCCTCACGGATTGGCAAGAAATGTGCTGACTTAGTAAGACGATCAACAAATACCCAGATGGCATCATGACCTTTCTTTGTGCGTGGAAGTTTGGTAACAAGATCCATAGTAATGTTTTCCCATTTCCAAACTGGGATCTCTGGTTGCACCAATAAACCCGAAGGACGTTGATGTTCAGCCTTAACTTTGAGACAAGTAAGGCATTTTGATACATATAAGGCAATGTCTTTCTTCATACCAGGCCACCAATAGTGAATACGAAGATCCTTATACATCTTATCTGAGCCCGGATGAATAGAATAACGAGACTTATGGTCTTCATCCATAAGCAAGGTACGAAGATCATCCTGGCTTGGGACCCACAAACGGTCCATGAAGTAATACGATCCATTGTCCTTCAGTTCAAGAGCAGGTGTTATGTGATAGGGAAATTCCTTATCCATTAAACCTTGTGAAACACAAGATTGTTGAGCCTGAGAAATGCGGGCTTGGATATCGGATCGAGCTTGTATAACAGATTGCACACGTACACAATGAAGTTTAGTACGTTCCTTACGACTCAATGCATCGGCTACGACATTCGCCTTACCAGGATGGTAGCGAATTTCGCAGTCATAGTCGTTTAGAAGCTCGACCCAACGTCGCTGCCTCATGTTGAGTTCTTTCTGATTGAAGATATGTTGAAGACTTTTGTGGTCCGTGAAAACCACACATTTTGTACCGTACAAATAGTGTCTCCAGATCTTTAGAGCCAAAACAACTGCACCCAACTCAAGATCATGAGTGGTGTAGTTCTTCTCATGTATCTTCAACTGCCTCGATGCGTATGCTATGACTTTGTTCCTTTACATCAGGACACAGCCAAGACCCAATTTAGATGCATCGCAATAAACGACGAAATCATCATTGCCCTCAGGCAAAGTTAGAACAGGCGCGTCACAAAGTTTCTGCTTCAAGTGTTGAAAAGCTTCCTCTTGCTTGAATCCCCAATCAAAGGGTTTGTTCTTCTGAGTTAGAGCAGTTAGAGGAACTGCAATCTTTGAGAAGTTTTCAATGAAGCGGCGGTAATAACCCGCCAGATCCAGAAAAGAACGAACTTCAGTAGGAGTAGTAGGCGTATCCCAATCCTTAATCGCACTGATCTTGGAGGGATCTACATGAATACCTCGTTCGTTGACAATATGTCCTAAAAATTGAACTTCTTTAAGCCAGAATTCACACTTGGAGAATTTGGCGAAAAGTTGCTGTTTCTTTTCTGAGTTCCAAAGTAAGACGAAGATGCTGCTCGTGATCAGCTCCCGTCTTAGAGTATATCAAGATGTCGTCAATAAAAACAATGACGAACGGATCCAAATAAGGTTTGCAGACCCTATTCATTAAGTCCATGAAAACAACAGGAGCATTAGTCAAACCGAATGGCATGACTGTGAACTCATAATGCCCATAACGAGTGCGGAACGCTGTCTTGGGAATACCTTCCTCATGCACACGAAGTTGATGATATCCAGATCGCAGATCGATCTTCGAAAAATAAGAAGCGCCCTGTAACTGATCAAAGAGATCGTCTATGCGAGGTAGGGGATATCGATTCTTGATGGTAAGCTTGTTAAGCTCACGATAATCGATACACATCCTAAAGGATCCATCCTTCTTCTTGACAAAAAGAACGGGAGCACCCCAAGGTGAAAAGCTAGGACGGATAAAACCTTTGTCAGAGAGCTCCTGAACCTGTTTAGACAACTCTTGCATCTCAGATGGTGCAAGACGATATGGAGCTCTGGCAATGGGATTTGCACCAGGTACGAGATCAATGCGGAACTCGACTTGGCGTGCTGGGGGTAGACCAGGTAAGTCTTCAGGGAATACTTCGGAAAAATCCCGAACGACAGGAATATCTGAAATAGACTTACCCTTGTCTTTATCTGCTGTTACATGTGCTAAAAAGGCCACATAGTTCTTCCGCAGATATTTCCGAGCTTTAAAACAAGACATCAGCTTGAAACCACCTGCAGGTTTCTCACCACGAACCTGTAGGATCTCGCCTGTTGAAAGCGGCACACGCACGATCTTCTCGAAACAAACTACCTCTGCGTGATGCTTGGCTAACCAATCCATACCCACAATAACGTCGAAACTTCCAAGTTGCATAGGCGTGAGGTCAATAGGAAAAAGATGGTCGTTAAGGTTCAACTGGCAGTTGCGTAGAACAGAATCAAGAACAATTGGTTCACCACTAGCAACCTCTACTGTCAAAGGTTTACCTAGTTTCGTTCTAGACACGTGAAGCATTGGCTCAAAAGACAATGACACAAAACTCTTGTCGGCACCCGAATAAAAAAGAACAGATGCAGGATGATTATTAATAAAGAACGTACCGTTCACCACATTATCGTCCGCCTGCGCCTCTTGGGCATTCAAGTTAAAAGCTCGCCCTCGAGCCTGAGCCTGATTTTGGTTTGGATTCTGATTCTGGTTAGCTAGCCTTGGGCACCGGTTTCTGTAGTGGGTCAGATCCCCACCGTTATAACAAGCACCTGGTGGGTAGTGTGGTCGTGCAGCTTGACCCTGTTGTTGAGCAGGAAGCTGAGCAACTTGTTGAGCCGGGTTCTGAACTGCCCGATTCTGAGCAAACCGACAAACATCGACAAGATGACCTGACTTCCCACAGTTAGTACAGAAACGACACTGATGTTGCGGCTGATGGTGACTGTTGCATCTATTGCATAAAGGTGCATTCCCTGAATACGGCTTCTTCGCTGGAGGCTGTGTGGGTTGGTTGGGAGCTGCCTGGTTAGCTTGGGCAGTGACAGCATAGTTTTGGGAAGCCTTACGCTTCCTTGCCCTTTTCGATGAACCAAAATCCTTTCCATTCTTGTTTTGACCTTTCTTGCTATCTTCCTTGTCAGACGACTGTTTCTTGCCCTTGTCACCCTTCCTGTGTAACTTATTCTTCCGAATCTGCGACTCAGTCAATATCGCTGATAACTCGATCGCCTGACGGAGTGTGGCAGGGTTACTACCAGTAATGATGTCTTGTACTGAATCAGGTAGGCCGTCGATGTATCTTTCGATAGCCTTGTCAAGTGGGGTAACCATCGTTGGGCATAGCAGACTCAACTCCTGAAACCTATCAGTATATGCCCTGTGCTCACCACTATCTTGCTTCAAATCATCAAATTCCTTCTCCAAAGCTCGCTGCTCATGACGAGGACAGAATTCCCTCATCATAAGGGCTCTAAGTTCAGCCCAGGTTTGTGCTAGAGCAACTTCTGCACCACGGTCTCTCATAACCCCGTTCCACCATGTGAGAGCCCTCTTCTGAAACACGCTCGAAGAAAACTCGACCTTGCGATTATCCGGACACTGCACGTGGCGGAAAGTATTCTCAATGCTCTCGAACCATTGAAGAAGCCCAGTCGCTCCTTCAGAACCACTAAACTTGAGTGGTTTAGCCGAGTTAAAATCCTTGTATTTGCATGGAGCATTGTTGTTGTTGTTGGTTTGGTGCCATTGAGCAAAGAGATTTGGAAATTGAGCAGCCATCTGCTGTGCAATAATTTCTACCAGTTCGGCAGTCGCAATCAAATTGTCGCGTCGAGGAGGCATTCTAAAAGAGCAACATGAAAGGAAACGAGTGAGATGATTGGGTGAAAAGAATGAGATGAAACAAAATCAACAAAAGCAAAGGTGGTGGTCATTCATCCGCATTACCAAGCAAACAAACGACACACAGTGACTAATCAAAGTAAATGGATCAAAAATAATGTATTGCGAAGACATGCTCGCCTATAAGTGAACACTCATCCCAAGAATTCCCAGGTAAGCACAACTGGTCTCGCGTCTGATGAGATATATACGAAGTGCTTGCCTAGACAGAAAACCCAGAATACAGGCATTCACTCTTCCAGTTTGCACGTGTTCACATTATTTAAAACCCAAAACGTTGACGAGATTTTGAAAATTTGAAGGCACAAGGCCAAAAATTTAGTCAAACTGGAAGGGTTCAAAACCTTACAAAAGAGGGTTCAAAACCTTGTAATAAATCATCCAAAAACAGATGATTGTTTTTCAAAAATCGTTTCGGAAAAAATTGGTTTTTTTGTTTTTTGTTTTGATAATCACCTAAGGATAGGTGATGTGCATGTTTTAAGATCTAAACACAAGATAACTTGCGTTAGGGTCCTAGAAAGGTTATAGTCTAGGTCAAAGAATTACTAATAACTTAATTCCCTATAACCATTGGCTCTGATACCAACTCTTCTGTCACACCCGACCGCGTATAACATGCAACCGCGGCGGAAACGTCGGGGAGTGTTGTAACAGAATTAATTGTTTCATAACCATGGCATTCAAGGTTGTATTTTATTTATAAACATAAGAGTTACATTGTCTTAAACAGGAAATAAAGAGTTCAGAACATAATTAAACTAAGTCTATCTTCATTTTATGTCTCTAAGGCACAGGTCCGCCCTAGTGTCACGATCATCATCCTACGGAAAAGCTCCTGAAAACAAATGTGAAAATAGGTATGTCAGCATAAAAATGCCTGTGAGATACATAGGTTTTGTGAAAATAGGATTCATGACTTATAAGTTTAGGAAAAGTTGTGTAATAATAGTCAGTCATGAACCTTGTAAGTTGTTTTGTTTTGTAAATCATTAAAAAGCAATGATATGTATAAATAAGAGAATAATGTAAGGTTAAATGAATAACCAAGTAAAAATGAGTTTGTATAAGATAAGTTGTTTTGTAAATCAATGTCTTCTGAAAATAAGATGTTTATGTAAAATGTAATATGTCAAATATTGAAATGATTTCAATAACGCTACGACATGTAATGTCATAGAAACACTTATATATAGGAAGTACCAGCGGCGTATCCACCATGCTTGTATCATATTACACACGCCTCGTTACTCAAATCACTTACTCAAACCAACCATCAATGTAAATTGTTCATGAATAAATGAATTGTCATGTGTTAATGTGTAAACCATATTGAAATGTCTATGTCCAATATAAACCACTAAATGTGTATATCAATGTCAAAATGTTTATGTTAATGTAGATGATGTAATGTGTACCCAAAAGTATCATGTATGGTAAGTGAAATATATCAACTAAACCATATGTAAAAATGCACAAAAACAAGGTATTGATGTAAAACATAGTTTAAATCAAAGTTATGTTTTGTGGAACAAATGCATGCTATACTGATACAAACATTTATGCGGTATTGTGAAAATGCATACATCCAAGCCTTGAGACTGTGGCGATAAACCCTTAAACACATTAAAGGTTTATCTAAGTTATGTACATCGAATTCGGTCATTCCTTCCAATCCAAACAAACCTAGGATTTCAGGAACGGGAGTTGTCAATTCCTATGGTACCACTACCTACTAACGAACGACGTAGCTAATGTTAATGAATGTATTGTTCCATTGTAAACAACCCAAATGTCATACCAAAATGTAAACATGTGATGAAAACAACTGTACTAAGTATGTAACAAATGGACATACATAGCATGTGACGTGAAACAAATGTACTAAGTATGCACACAATGGACATACATAGCATGAAATGTAATGTAAACAATGTACTAAGTACGCACACAATGGGCATACATAGCATGAAATGTAATGTAAAACAATGTACTAAGTACGCACACAATGGGCATACATAGCATGAAATGTAATGTAAAACAATGTACTAACTACGCACACAATGGGCATACATAGCATGAAATGTAATGTAAAACATGAACTATAATGTACTAACGAACATAGCAGGTATATGATGTGAAAACATGGAAAGCATGAAAGTAACAAGTAGGCACATGTGTTTCACCCCAAAACAGTTTGAAAACAGTAAAAGAGGGGTCTATGTACTCACTTGAGATTGCTCAGAAGTCCTAAGATAACCACCAAGCAATGCTAGAGATCACGGAATCAAACGGCACCTAATATAGGTAACTATGTTAATAAACCGGACCTTTATCGGAGGATCGGATAGAATGAGGGTTCGTAAACCAAACGAGTATGGAGACTCGTGTAACATGGTTTAACAAATCCCACATACTAAAACGAAACTTAACCTAAGTGTTTGTGACCCATTACGATCCGTTTAGGTAGCTTATGCTACTTTAACGCGTCGTTCGCGTAAAACGCGTTCGGAACGCCTAACTAGTCCTATGACAAGTAAAATATGCCTTAACATGTCTAATATGGTTTTCAAATTAGTTTAGATGTCAAAAGTTATGTTACTTATGTTTAAAATGAATTTTGGCATCAAAGGGGTATTTTGGTAATTTACCTAAGGCATATAAACTACCTATCATACAACTACTTAAACGTTGTGACCATAAGGTATAACCTCGGAAGGTTATTCCCTATATACTATGGTCACCTAATTTGTTTGGTCGGATCCTAATGATCGACCAAATGGGTCGGGTTCGAAGGTATAAGCGATTTATCAGATCGCATACCCTTACGACCCTAGACAACGTGGTAATCAGTAGGCATAGTCCCAAGGGACTATACCCATCGTGATTACAATCACGTTGCGAAGTTCAAACGAACTTCGCATTGACCATAAACTGGTCAATGCAGAAAGTCAAACAAAGTTTGACTTTCGGACTCGAAAAGCAATAAAAGAAGGAAGGAACACTTACGAAGGGTCCCCGAATGCTAATCTAGATCAAAATAGCTCAGGTATGAAACAAAGGTTTCAACTTAGAGCACATAAGATCAGATTCTTGTGAGGAAAAGTGAAGGGTGGAGGTGGGTATTTATAGTTTTTGGTTCACCGTTAGGATCATTTCTTGGAAAAGGGGGCACGATCTAAGCCGTACACTTGTTGGAAAGTTGTGGTAACTCATTTGCCATCCACCATAAGAGTTTGACACTTGGCACTTGGCCTTTGGAGAGTGTTAAGGGCTGTTAACAGCTGTAAAAAAACGTTTTGCTGCATCTGGCCCCTACTTACGGACCTAGTTTGGCAGATTTACAGTTTCAGTTCCTGCACCCTCAAAACTTGGTTTCCGATGCTTTTTTTGACACGTTTAAGCCCGTTAACCCTATTTCAAAGCTCTAAAATGAAGTTAAAGTATAGGGAACTTAAAATGTGTTCAAAAATATCTCGGGTGTCGGTTCGTTTAGCCGTACTGTTACGTTGTTCGGTTAATTACGACGGAATGCGCATAAGCGCGAAAAATGATCCAAATGGCGTGACGAATGGATTTTTCTTATGCCAAACACTAAAATAAAATATTTTAGTGCTTACATAAATTTTTGGATGTCCGGATGTATTCAGAACGTAAGTTATGCGCGAAAATGCAAACTTGTGCACTTTTTGACGCTTTTAGTCCCTGAATGACCCCAAAAGTTTATTTTAGCATACCGAACCCCTCAAAGCCTATTTCTAAGCTATGTAAAGGATATTTATGGTATGTTTAACTTATGGTCATGTTTCGGAATGTTCGTTACGGTTCAAATTGGCATACTTTCGTAGTTTGTCAAGTTTAGTCCCTGTAAGCGAGTTAACTTGTTTTTGCCATACCAAAGCCTTCAAAACTTATTTCTAAGTTATGTAAAGGTTATTTAAGGTATGTTAAGTATATGTTGATGTTCCGGAGTATTTTTCGCATTAAACTGGCTACGTTTATGCACCAGTTTGCGTATAACTCTCTAGAAAGTGATATAGAGTTTGAAATTGAATAAAGGTCAAAACATGAAAAATGTAAAACATAACCAAACAAACATTGGGATCAAATGACATTGTTTTATTGATAATGGTACTGTTCATAATGATTACAAGCACAGATATTACACTTACATCCAAGAGTCATCTGCTACAAAGGAAAGGGTTGCAGCTTTCTGGAATCTTGACCCTGCCACGAGGACATTTCGAAGCAAATCAAAAGATACTCAAGAAACCTCCACCGCATTCGACACAATATTAAGTAAGTATTCATATCTGTATGTAAATAACTGTTTAAATAGATATAAAGTATGAACACTTATCTGTGTTTTGTATCTGTATGCGCTGTCAAATCCTCAAAGTCTGTTTCAAAGTTCAGCGTCAGTGATCTTCAAGAGTATGCGTCCTCTCGTTCCATCAAGAAGGAACTTACTGCGAGCCCCAACAACCCAAATCCAAAGGGTATAAGCACACGGGGCAAGGGTGCCAAAAAGAAAAAGACCATTGAGCCCAATGAAGGCCCCCCTCTCATTCAACACCAGTTCGAGGAATACGTCTCCGAGGTAAGGATCCCGTACCCTTAAGTCTGAACTTTCTTTTTTGAGGATATAGGATCCTGATTGTTGACTTTTTATGTGTAGAAATTCGCCGAGGTCCAGATGCTCATTGACCAACATGTGGCTGAAACCGAGCAGTAGAAGATGGACTTCCAGCAGATGTTCCTTGCTAAGGATAAGAAGATCTCCTCCCTCGAGAAGGATAACAACTTGCTGCAGAAGGAACTAGTCATGGCTCAGATCACAGCCTAGAAGGATATGGCTGAAGTCATCGATGGGGCCAAGCACTCTGCCACGGTTGCTATGTTGAAGATCAAACTACAGATGGCTAAAGAGGCTGAGGATCCTTCTTTTGACAGGTCTGCTTGGGATCAGGAGGCTTGGAAGCAAAGGCTGGCGGAGCTGGATGATGAGGAAGAGGCTGAGGAGGTCTTGGCACTTGAAGCCGGCAGCAGCGGGCCGAAGGATCCTGAGGTGGAGAGGGCAGCTGGTGGTGAAGACAAGGTGGAGAAGGTGGTGGAGAAGGCAGCTAAGGCGTAGGCTGCCGAAATGGGCGATGATGGATTTATCTAGACGCGACCGGGGAGCCCATTTTTTATGATTTGGTAGTTTTTGTTTAATGGTGTTTTGAACAATGGTCTGTAATAGCTTGAATAATAGTTTTAGGGTTAAGGATCACTGATCCTTAGGATAATAGGGGGTAGCAAAGGTGGATGGGTCCTTCTGTTTGTGGATGATGAAGCCTTTGATGCCCCTCATCTTTTGATTCCCTACACTACTTAGAACTTATTAGTATGGACACCCTTTACCTACCCCAGCGGACGGGCCACGTTTTGCTGGTAGATGCTTGGGGTAGGTAATTTTGACAACCTTTAAAGCGTTAACTTTGATAAATAATATAACCTTTAACTTTTAGCTACCTTGGAGTTGTTCATTTTGTGTATCTTTACCTTCCAATTGCTATTGTATATTCCTTTGAACTAACAAGTTAACGATGAAAGTAAAAAGAATCAGTTTATGTCAAAAGGTTTAGGATATGATCAAGGATCAAATATCATATAATCGAAAAGTTTAAAAAGTGAGATAACTTTAGGACCATATATCCAGTTGTCAAAGAATAAGGGTAAAATTGATAAACCATGAACAAAATTAAAGTAAATAAGGATCATACCAGAGAATCCAAGTTAGGATCCTATATCCTTAACACTTACAATCGGAACAACCCAAAGATAAAACCTGATAGAAAGTTAGGATCTGGGATCCTTAACTGTTTAGCTTTAGAATCCTGAAATAAGATATAACTTGTGACTAAACCAATTGTAGAAGAAAATGTTAGTATCTAGGGACAAGCCCAATAAACTGGGGACAAGCCAAAAAACTGGGGACAAGCCCAAAAACCTGGGGACAAGCCCAAAATAACTGGGGACAAGCCTAAAGGATCTTATGTAAACTGGAGTATGGCCCTTACTGGCGACTATCCAAACTTAGTGACATGAAAATGCCAAAACCTTAGCTAACGTGAAAATGTTAGAAACCTTGGGAACGGATGTATGGTACGTCTACCATTATACTTAGGATCCTAAATACAGCCAGTACAATGAAATTGTCAGCCCCTAAAGCGGGTACTGGTCCCATTGCCTTTAACTGCATTAGGATAATCGTGCGCTACTAGCGAAGGTGTTAGAACCTTATTCGTAGAAGGTAGTGAATACCTTAAATTGGGGACAAGCCCAAAAAAACTGGGGATAAACCCATAAAACTTAGGAGACTTCTGTGGATACTCAATTCTTTGTCGAAGATACACCCTATTTCTGCAAAACTCACAACTTAGTGATAAAAGATAAAGGATCCTAGATCCTTCTCCTTGAGATCAAATAAGTTTAAGGATTGGATAAATTAGAATTAAATAATTACCAGAATAAGGATCATATATCCTCTAACGATCCTATATGCATACAGGATATGAGGATTATCAAGGATCCTGGATCCTTCTTACATGAAGTATCTCTTCAAATGGACAACATTCCAAGCTCTCAGTAGCAAATCACCTTCCATTGTTAATAACCGACATGCCCCCTTTCTAGCCTTAGCTTCAATAAGATAGGGGCCTTACCATTTTGGTGCTAATTTTCCATTAGCAGGATTTGTGGTATTTTGGAATGCCTTCCTTAACACCATATCACCAACTTACACATTCCTGTTATAAGCTCTAGCCATCCTTTGTTGATAGCTAGCCAATCTTATCCTTGCCAAATCCCTGAGTTCCTCTATTGTATCCAAGTCTTTAACCAAGTTTTCGGCATTTCCTTCAGGATCACGGATGCTTGTTCTAGCAGTAGGAACCACCATTACTGTAGGGATCACTGATTTAGCTCCAAACACTAAAGAAAATGGAGTCTGGCCAGTAGCATTCTTAGAAGTTGTTCTATCAGACCATAACACATAAGGTAGCTCTTCTGCCCATTTTCCTTTCTTGGATCCTAGCTTTTTCTTTAAGTTTTCGATAATGATCTTGTTAGATGATTCTGCTTGACCATTAGCTTGTGGGTGGACTGTCACACCCCCAAAATCCACCTGCGGAATACCACCGCTTGGAGGCGTGACTAACCAGGATCCAGCCACCAATCATATTGAACATGCATGTAAGTAATTATAAGATCCAACCAGTACGATTGGTGTTCAAAACAAAACATAGTTTAAGTTTCAAGCGGAAGCATAACGTTTAAAACCAAAACATAAGTTTAATTGTTTCAGAGTTTAACATGGCACACAGCTGTCCATGTCCCACAACGACTCTCTTCCATGCAAGCTCCAGCTAAGTACCTATTGACCTGCAAAGCATGTAGTAACGAGTCAACAACAAGTTGAGTGAGTTCACGGTTGGGTGTTTGTTTAAGTTGTTCTGAAAACAGTTTCCTTTAACTGGCATCCTGCCGTGGGGGTTACCCCATAGTTGAAAACGTGATTTGTTTACCCATTTACTCTGGCAATACAACCGTGGGGGCTACCCCATGTTAGTTATCTGGCATTTCGGCCGTGGGGGCTACCCCATGTATACACTAGACTCGTTACCATATCGACTGCTGACTATAGTCATGTTTATGTGCCCTGAACTGTCAATGTCTATCATCATTGACGTGCCCAGATCCATTAGTTCACGCCCGTCCTCTGCGGCACGGTGTGAGGCTTGTCAGACCTAAATAGCGCTATCTAACTAATGACCCGCTCGCCATTGGCCCGGCGATTAAGTCGATAAAAAGGAGGGACTTCGTGAGAGAGTTTTGGTCTAGTACGAGTTATCTGTCCATGAGGACGAGGAATTACATTCCTGAACCAATACTGTCCTACTCAAGAAAGGACGAGGAATCCATGTTCCTTAACCCCATTCCCAACCCCTGGGAATCCCATGCTTTGTAGAGGGTGTGAACTCACCTTGGTACGTGTGACTGGTCTCGAGTCGAGACTAGAGGTCCCGAGTCAAGACTGTGCGGTCTCGGGTTGTAGCCTACAGTTCTCGAGTCGCAACTGAGGAGGTCCGAGTCATGCATGTGCTAGTCGAGACTAGACGGTCTCGAGTCACAACCGGACCCGCAACCGTGGTCTCGAGTTATGCTGCTTGTGTGCTGGTAGTGTGTAGTCTCGAGTCGAGACTAGAGGTTCTCGACTCGCAACCTGTGTCGCAACCGTGGATCTCGAGTTGTCATCTTTATGGTCTCGAGTCGAGACCAAGGGTCTCGAGTCGAGACCAAGGGTCTCGACTGGCACACCTGCTAACAGCCGGCATTTGTACTAGCCAATGGGATTTCGATTTCATGCAACAATGTGTACTATCCATACAAACATGTTTTGTTGTCTAACAATTAACCACAATGGATCAAACATAGCAAATTTCAAATATTCATATCACATTCAACAAGTTCTTCATCAGGGTTTTCAAACCTTTAACACATTCATCCTATCACTACTTCATTAAATTCAGAATTCATCATCCGGAAATATGTTCATCCATTTTATATGAGGAAAACATGCTAACATGTGGTCAAAACATCATCAATAGCAACAACCCATGATTCGGTTTCTAACTAGCATCAAGAATCATTATTATCTTCTAACAACTAGTATACATTCCTCGGTTCTAAGGCATGTGTACACATTCTTGTATGTCATAACAATCTTGCATATTATCATCAAAATAACATTTGTCTTATAACCCCTAACATAAATCGGATGATCATAAGCTTTCCACACATTCATCATTCAAATGTCTTATTACTCATTATCATACAAAAACCTATACTTATTACTAAAGAGATCATGTTCATCATAGATGTTGTAACTAAGCATGCCTCCCTAGTGAATCAAGAACCCATTAACTCACATAACACATCCTTCATACTCGAATAATAGTTATAATGCAATCTATCACTTAATCAACACTCAAATCTTGTATATACATATGTTTGCAAGGAAATCACTAACCGGTTCAAGTATGGGTTCAAAGGTGTGAAGTAGTAGCAAATGAAGCTTCCAAATGGGTGTGTGTGAGCCGATCCGAGAGCTCCTTGTGGTCACCGGTTTGATCCAAGAAGAAGGAGAAGAATGTTGAGACTTAGGGTTTTAGTGAGCGAGAGGGAGAGTGTGTGTGTAGGAGAGTGTGTGTAGGTTGCCCAAAAATGGCAAGGTTGGCCATCAACCAATGTTATATACTCGTTCCAAGTTGATGCACCCTAATGGGCTTCCGGATGGATTAAATGGCCCAACCGGCCCACTGTTACACTGTTCACTCGAGACCGCATGGTCTCGAGTCGGGTCCTTGTGTCTTGGTTCCGGTTCACTACTTGTATAAACTATACTATATACGTACATATTGATAACACATAGCACATTAAGATAATTCACAACTTTCATTGGCTAATATATAAACACATAACGTTAAACCATGTTACATCGAGATACAAGAAAGGGTTTTAAATTACGAGTTGTCACATTATCCCCAAGTTGAAAGAAATTTCGTCCCGAAATTTGGTAAGTACTCACTGAGGAAGCTAGTTAAGTTGTATGGTTTTCCTGGGGTATCACATCCACCCCCCGTTGATCTGGAATTTCGTCCCGAAATTCCGTAGCTTCAGCCTCAGTAGTGGTTGTACCGTTAGTGAATAGTTGGGGATACTTTTGTTTCATCTGATCTTCGCGTTCCCAGGTGAACTCTGGGCCGCGACGTGAGTTCCAACGAACTCGGACGAGAGGTATTCTAGTGCTCTTGAGGACCTTAACATCCCGGTCCGTGATTTCAACTGGTTCCTCGACGAATCGTAACTGCTCGTCGATAGTGAGTTCCTTCAGAGGAACTATGTGGGTCTCATCTGACAGACCCTTCTTCAGATTCGACACGTGGAAAACGTTGTGAACTGCACTGAGTTCTGCTGGTAAGTTCAGTCTGTAGGCCACCTTGCCTATTTTCTCGATGATTTCAAAAGGTCCGACGTATCGTGGGTTAAGTTTGCCTCGTTTACCAAAACGAACCACACCCTTCCAGGGTGAAACTTTGAGTAGTACCCGCTCCCCAACCTGGAGCTCTAGTGGTTTCCTGCCCTTATCGGCGTAGACTTTCTGACGGTCACGAGCTGCCGCCATGCGTTGTCGTATTTGAGCAATTCGTTCGGTTGTGTCTACCACATGTTCCGGACCAGTGATTTGACTGTCCCCCACCTCTGCCCAACAAAGAGGCGACCGGCATTTACGCCCGTACAATGCCTTAAACGGAGCAGCTTTAATGCTGGTGTGGTAGCTGTTATTGTACGAGAATTCCATAAGTGGCAGATGCTTTTCCCAGCTGTTGCCAAAGTCGATTACACATGCACGAAGCATGTCTTCTAAGGTTTGAATGGTGCGCTCGGACTGTCCGTCCGTCTCAGGGTGATACGCCGTGCTCATGTCTAATCGTGAGCCAATAGATTTGTGCATCGCTTGCCACAGCTCTGAAGTAAAACGCGCATCTCGATCCGAGATAATAGAGGTGGGCACCCCGAGCCTCGAAACAACTTCTTTGAGGTACACTTCTGCTAGAGTGGAGAATTTATCCGTCTCCTTGATAGCCAGGAAGTGCGCAGACTTTGTGAGTCGATCCACGATCACCCAAATAGTATCATTTCCGCGCTGGGATCTAGGCAGGCCAGTAACGAAATCCATGGAAATTTTCTCCCATTTCCATTGAGGTATCTCTGGTTGTTGGAGTAGGCCTGAGGGTTTCTGGTATTCTGTCTTGAGTCTGGCACAAGTCAAACACTTGCTGACGTAAGTTGCTATGTGGGCCTTCATTCTAGGCCACCAATACGTAGTCTTGATATCGTGGTACATCTTATCCGAACCAGGATGTACCGAGTAGCGAGACTTGTGTGCTTCATCCATCACAAGCTCTCGTAAGTTGCCATAGAGTGGGACCCAAATGCGTCCCGTTACGTAATAAGCACCGTCTTCCTTTTGTTCTAAGCGTTGCCTTGAGCCGCGTAGGGCTTCAGCCCTGACGTTTTCTGGTTTCAATGCTTCTACCTGAGCGTCTCGTATTTGGGAAGGAAGGCTAGAATGTATAGTGAGCTGCAAAGCTCATACGCGCTTAGGCGCAGTGTCCTTCCGACTAAGGGCATCAGCCACAACATTGGCTTTGCCAGGATGGTACTTGATTGCACATTCGTAATCGTTTAATAACTCGACCCATCGTCGTTGCCGCATATTCAGTTCCTTCTGCTTGAAGATATACTCGAGGCTCCTGTGGTCAGTGTAAATGGTGCATTTGGTACCGTACAGGTAATGTCTCCATATCTTAAGTGCAAAAACAACAGCTCCCAGCTCTAAATCATGTGTAGTGTAGTTCTTTTCATAAACTTTAAGTTGGCATGAGGCGTAGGCTATGACCTTATCCCGTTGCATCAGTACACAACCAAGACCCTGAATTGACGCGTCACAGTAAACCACAAAATTGTCTGTGCCCTCTGGCAATGAAAGGATAGGTGTGCTGCAAAGTCTATCCTTTAAATGCTGAAATGCTAACTCCTGTGCATTTCCCCATCGATAAACAACGCCTTTCTGCGTTAGTCTGGTAAGAGGCTGTGCAATCTTAGAAAAATCCTTTATGAATCTCCTGTAGTAACCTGCCAAACCCAAGAATTGGCGAATTTCCGTTGGTGTACGAGGTGCAGACCAGTTCTTAATCGAGTCCACCTTGGATGGATCAACGTGAATCCCATCCTTGTTCACCACATGGCCTAAGAAATGGACTTCACGAAGCCAGAAGTCACATTTTGAAAACTTGGCGTATAGCTGTTCTGCCCGAAGAAGTTCCAAAATAAGTCGTAGATGTCGCTCGTGTTCCTCCTGACTCTTAGAATAGATCAGGATGTCGTCGATGAAGACTATGATGAACTTGTCCAGGTAAGGCTTGCACACTCGATTCATCAAGTCCATGAAAATCGCAGGTGCGTTTGTCAGCCCAAAAGGCATGACCAAAAACTCATAGTGGCCATATCGAGTTCTGAAGGCCGTTTTGGAGATGTCCTCTTCTCGGACTCTCAGCTGGTGATATCCCGATCTCAAATCAATCTTTGAATAGTAGCTCGACCCTTGCAGCTGGTCGAACAAGTCGTCAATACGTGGTAGAGGATAGCGGTTCTTCACGGTCACCTTGTTGAGTTCCCGGTAGTCGATGCACATTCTGAAGGTACCGTCTTTCTTCTTCACAAATAGCACTGGAGCTCCCCAGGGCGATGAGCTAGGCCGAATAAAACCCTTATCCAAGAGTTCTTGTAGTTGTGTAGAGAGTTCTTCCAACTCTGATGGAGCCAAACGATAACGTGCACGAGCTATAGGCGCAGCTCCAGGGGCTAGTTCAATCTGAAATTCGACTTGGCGATGAGGCGGAAGGCCAGGTAATTCCTCGGGAAATACCTCAGGATAGTCGCGTACAATTGGAAAATCTTCTATCTTCTTCTCTTTCTCCGAGGTGTCAGTAACGAGAGCCAGAATGGTAGTGTGGCCCTTTCGCAAGCACTTCTGGGCCTTAAGGAAAGAGATGATGTTCTCAACATCACTCCTTTTGTCGCCGCGAATCATGAGAGATTCATCACCGGAACTAGGGATACGAACAATCTTCTCGTTGCAAAGGATCTCTGCTCGTTGTTGGGATAACCAATCCATCCCAATGACAACGTCGAAACTACCCAAGACTATAGGAATAAGGTCGATAGAGAAGGTCTGGTTAGCAAGAACAAGTTTACAATCCTTGATTACGTGAGTGGCCTCTAAACTCTTACCATTTGCTAGCTCTACAGTGTGCTTGTTGTTCAAGGGTGTTGGAATACGCTTAAGTATTCGACTAACCTCTAGTGACATGTAGCTAGTATCGGCACCTGAATCAAATAATACTGAAACATAAAAGTCATCGAGAAGGAACTTACCCGCCACAACATTGGGGTCATTCCTTGCTTCACCTTGACCAATCACGAACGCCCGCCCGCCCCGTGGCACCATTGTTGTTGTTGTTCCCATTGTTACCATTCCCCTGATTGTTGTTATTGTTGTTGTTGTTGTTGTTGTTGTTGTTGTTCTGGTTCTTGTTCAGTTGGGGACAATCTTTCTTGAAGTGGCCTTCAGCTCCACACTGAAAGCACCCTTTGTTGTTACCCTGCTGCTGCTGCTGTCGCTGGTTCTGAGGGGCCTGTTGTTGATGATTCTGGTTTGCGGGGTACAAGCTTCTGCAATCCTTGGCGGCGTGACCTGGCTTGTTGCACCTATGACAGTTACCCCTGGTGCATGGCCCGCTGTGGTGTAGGTTGTAGCGATTGCACTTTGGGTGATTCCCTTTGTACCCACCATGACTTTGACCACCAGATGATTGCTGACTGGGGCTCTTGTAGTCATCAGTCTTCCTCTGCTAAGACTGAGACTGAACAGAAGTCGAACCCTTACTTGAAGCTCCATCCCATTTCCTCTTGTTGTCACTAGGGGCATCTGAAGTAGCTGTGGCACTTATGTGCTTGGGTAACCTGTTCTGCTCCACCGCCTGATCAGTAAGACGATGAGCCAACTGAATGACCTGCTGGATAGTAGCGAGGTTTGCTGAAGTCACATGACTTTGGATCTCCGGCACCAAGCCCTTGAGAAAGAGTTCAATACGCTTAATTGGAGGGTCCACCATAGTAGGACACAACAATGCGAGCTCGTTCGACCTCTTGGTATATGCCTCAATTTCTGACCCCGTCATCTTGAGGTTGAAGAACTCGACTTCCAGCTTATGAATGTCATCCCGACTGCAGTATTCTTCCTTGATCATCTCTTTAAAATTTTCCCATGGGGTGGCGTTGGCAGCAACCAACCCCAACATTTGGACCTGAGCATTCCACCATGTGAGGGCTAAACCCTCGAGAGTACCGGTAGCATACTTCACCCTGCGCGCCTCAGGGCATTCACACATTTCAAAAACTGACTCGAGCTTCTCAAACAAGTGGAGGAGACCTACTGCTCCTTCAGTGCCGCTAAAAGTAGTTGGTCGGCAGTCCATAAAAGTTTTAAAAGTGCACACAGGTGGGTGAGCATGTTGACCTATTGTGGGTGAAAGAAAAGACAGAGTTTAACACAAAGGTTGGTTCACGAGTGTAGGATCTAAAGATCCTAGAATGAGTTTGGACTGCAGGATATACCTCCTACGTGTGCAGCTGCAAGTGCCGCAGCCACTCGTTCGTTAATCAGAGCCATCAACTGGGCTTGAGTCATGTTAACGCGTCCAGACATGATCTTCAAATCAAGGGAAACATGAGTGAGAGAGGTTCGCGAAAGTGCGATGGCAGAAGAGAGTAAGCACACACGTGTTCAAGCAACAGTAGTTATACTAACCAAGCATACCTTGAGCAATGTACTACGTAACTAACAAGTAGGCAATATATACACAGATCATATCACCTAGAATGTTGAGCCTTGCATGTGGAGTGAAGCGTCGTTGTGGATCGTAGAGCACTGTACAGGTTATAGTCTGATTTTAATAAAACCTTTTCCTTTATTAAAACCAAGTTCTCTATAACCAATGGCTCTGATACCAATCTGTCACACCCCCAAAATCCACCTGCGGAATACCACAGCTTGGAGGCGTGACTGACCAGGATCCAGCCACCAATCATATTGAACAAGCATGTAAGTAATTATAAGATCCAACCAGTACGATTGGTGTTCAAAACAAAACATAGTTTAAGTTGCAAGCGGAAGCATAACGTTTAAAACCAAAACATAAGTTTAATTGTTTCAGAGTTTAACATGGCACACAGCTGTCCATGTCCCACAACGACTCTCTTCCATGCAAGCTCCAGCTAAGTACCAATTGACCTGCAAAGCATGTAGTAACGAGTCAACAACAAGTTGAGTGAGTTCACGGTTGGGTGTTTGTTTAAGTTGTTCTGAAAACAGTTTCCTTTAACTGGCATCCTGCCGTGGGGGTTACCCCATAGTTGAAAACGTGATTTGTTTACCCATTTACTCTGGCAATACAGCCGTGGGGGCTACCCCATGTTAGTTATCTGGCATTTCGGCCGTGGGGGCTACCCCATGTATACACTAGACTCGTTACCATATCGACTGCTGACAGTAGTCATGTTTATGTGCCCTGAACTGTCAATGTCTATCATCATTGACGTGCCCAGATCCATTAGTTCACGCCCGTCCTCTGTGACATGGTGTGAGGCTTGTCAGACCTAAATAGCGCTATCTAACTAATGATCCGCTCGCCATTGGCCCGGCGATTAAGTCGATATAAAAAGGAGGGACTTCGTGATAGAGTTTTGGTCTAGTACGAGTTATCTATCCATGAGGAAGAGGAATTACATTCCTGAACCAATACTGTCCTACCCAAGAAAGGACGAGGAATCCATGTTCCTTAACCCCATTCCCAACCCCTGGGAATCCCATGCTTTGTAGAGGGTGTGAACTCACCTTGGTTTGCTCGACAGATACACAAAAAGGTCAATCAAGTTGTAAGTGGTCAACTACGTCCTAACATAGATACCATTCAAGTCAGGTTCATATCCAAGCAGTGCACGTATGTTCTGCACGTATGTTCTACACGTATTGTACACAAGTAACGATCATAGCATACATGTCTAGCATGGCAGTTCAACAACAGTTCGTAACAAGTTCCCCAGTAACATTCATGTAACAACCAAAGTCTAAGTATGCGGCCCAACTACTTAGGCCCATAGCAGTGTGCAAGTCCAAACATTGTGTACGTGTAACTAGTCTCGAGTCGAGACTAGAGGTCCCGAGTCGAGACTGTGCGGTCTCGGGTTGTAGCCTACAGTTCTCGAGTCGCAACTGAGGAGGTCCGAGTCATGCATGTGCTAGTCGAGACTAGACGGTCTCGAGTCGCAACCGGACCCGCAACCGTGGTCTCGAGTTATGCTGCTTGTGTGCTGGTAGTGTGTAGTCTCGAGTCGAGACTAGAGGTTCTCGACTCGCAACCTGTGTCGCAACCGTGGATCTCGAGTTGTCATCTTTATGGTCTCGAGTCGAGACCAAGGGTCTCGACTGGCACTCCTGCTAACAGCCGGCATTTGTACTAGCCAATGGGATTTTGATTTCATGCAACAATGTGTACTATCCATACAAACATGTTTTGTTGTCTAACAATTAACCACAATGGATCAAACATAGCAAATTTCAAATATTCATATCACATTCAACAAATTCTTCATTTGGGTTTTCAAACCTTTAACACATATTCATCCTATCACTACTTCATTAAATTCAGAATTCATCATCCGGAAATATGTTCATCCATTTTTTATGAGGAAAACATGCTAACATGTGGTCAAAACATCATCAATAGCAACAACCCATGATTCAGTTTCTAACTAGCATCAAGAATCATTATTATCTTCTAACAACTAGTATACATTCCTCGGTTCTAAGGCATGTGTACACATTCTTGTATGTCATAAAAATCTTGCATATTATCATCAAAATAACATTTGTCTTATAACCCCTAACATAAATCGGATGATCATAAGCTTTCCACACATTCATCATTCAAATGTCTTATTACTCATTATCATACAAAAACCTATACTTATTACTAAAGAGATCATGTTCATCATAGATGTTGTAACTAAGCATGCCTCCCTAGTGAATCAAGAACCCATTAACTCACACAACACATCCTTCATACTCGAATAATAGTTATAATGCAATCTATCACTTAATCAACACTCAAATCTTGTATATACATATGTTTGCAAGGAAATCACTAACCGGTTCAAGTATGGGTTCAAAGGTGTGAAGTAGTAGCGAATGAAGCTTCCAAATGGGTGTGTGTGAGCCGATCCGAGAGCTCCTTGTGGTCACCGGTTTGATCCGAGAAGAAGGAGAAGAATGTTGAGACTTAGGGTTTTAGTGAGAGAGAGGGAGAGTGTGTGTGTAGGTTGCCCAAAAATGGCAAGGTTGGCCATCAACCAATGTTATATACTCGTTCCAAGTTGATGCATCCTAATGGGCTTCCGGATGGATTAAATGGCCCAACCGGCCCACTGTTACACTGTTCACTCGAGACCGCATGGTCTCGAGTCGGGTCCTTGTGTCTTGGTTCCGGTTCACTACTTGTATAAACTATACTATATACGTACATATTGATAACACATAGCACATTAAGATAATTCACAACTTTTATTGGCTAATATATAAACACATAACGTTAAACCATGTTACATCGAGATACAAGAAAAGGCTTTTAAATTACGAGTTGTCACATGGACTGCTGTTGATGTTATCATCTTAATCCCCCAGCTGTCACAAAAGTTAGTAGTTCTATTCCTAATAAATTGGGATCAATTATCACAAACAATGTCAGAAGGAATACCAAATCTGGTAATAACGTTTCTTTTAATAAAGGATATAACTTCTTTTACTCTGACTTGAGCAAATGCTTCAGCTTCTATCCACTTGGAAAAGTAATAAGTCATAGCAATCATGAATACTTTTCCTCCTGGTGCTTTTGGAAGTTTGCCAACTATATCTATTCCCCATCTCATGAATGGCTAAGAAGAGGATATAGGATGTAGGAGCTCCGCTGGTTGATGAAGGATATTACTATGTCTTTGACAAGCATCACACTTCTTGGAATAATCCACAACATCCTTCTTCATAGTAGGCCAATAGTATCCTGTCCTAAGGATCCTTGAAAACAATGCTCTGCCCCCAGTGTGGTTTCCACAATCTCCTTCATGAAAATCCTTTAGAAGTTCTTGGATTTCAGGATCCCCAATACACCTTAGATATGGACCTGCAAGAGATCGTTTGTATAATATGTTATTTAATGTTGTAAATTGAGATACCTTGACTTTGAAAGCTCTAGGATTTTCTCCTGTAGTAATCTCTCCATGCTGTATATATCTTATAATGGGAAGGATCCATGATCCTGAATTTGATTGTGAACCATCACTAGGCATGATTGCAGAATCCTCCACTATTTCCATGGCTGTGTGATCCTCAATCGCAGGAGCCAATATGTGGATGATAGGAATTTTAATATCCTCCGGAATCTTCAATGATGATCCAAGGTTGGCTAGAGCATCAGCTTCTGCATTTTCTTCCCTGGGTACCTGTGTCAAACTGAAAGAAGCAAAAGTGTCTGCCAATTTCTTGACTATCTCTAGATATTTTATTAGTCTTTCACCTTTAACAGCATAAGAACCATTAAATTGGTTAGTAATTAATAATGAATCTACATGTACCTCAAGATACCTGATGCTCATATGCTTGGCAATTTGCAAACCAGCTATTAAGGCTTCATATTCAGCCTCATTGTTAGTAGTTTGAAACTCACAAGCAATTGAGTGGGGTATTATGCCCCCCTGTGGAGATTTTAGTAGTATGACTAGTCCGGTTCCTTTGACATTTGAAGCTCCATCTGTGAAGAGTATCCAAGGATTCTTGGCCTCTTCAAGTTGTTGAACTTCCAATTCAGCTTCCCTTTATAGATCACTACTGAAATCAGCCACAAAGTCAGCTAAGGCTTGAGATTTAATGGCTGTCCTTGGTTCATTTCTGATATCAAAAGCACTAAGCTTGACAGCCCACTTTGCTAGTCTTCCTGACATATCAGGTTTCCTGAGGACATTCTTAATTGGAAAGTTAGTTTTAACAATAATAGCATGAGTTTCAAAATAATGACGTAGTTTAGTAGATGCCATAATTAAAGCAAGGATAAGTTTTTCTAAATGAGAATACCTGGATTCAGCATCAAGCAAACTTTTACTTACATAGTACATAGGATGTTGAGTACCTTCATGATCCTTAACAAGGACTGCACTTACTGCCTTAGAAGAAACTGCCAAATATAAGGATAATATATCCTCCTTTTCCGGTTTCATTAAGGTTGGAGCCGAGGATAGGTAATCCTTAAGGGTTTGGAGAGCATTTTCATGCTTTTCAATCCATTCAAACTTCTTGTTCTCTCTCAAAATGCCATAGAATTCCTTGCATTTCTCTGATGACTTTGAGATGAATCTGTTCAAGGCTGCGATCCTTCCTGTCAATCTTTGCACATCCTTGGCATTTGTAGGATCGTGAAACGACCTAACGAGTCGATCAGAAGAGTGCTCAGACCGAATCAGAGGCGGAATTCATTGATTCGGTCTTCGTTTAGCTTGTATTCACTATTAAATGTCTCGTATATTGATCTCTGAACGTTTACAGGACTGGAGACACTTCGACAGCACCTCGGCGTCGGAATCTAGAACATTACAAATGAAATCGTTTGAAGGCTATTTATAGGGAAGACCCTTCCGTTTGAAAATGACATGACCATTTCAAACGGAACCCTTCAAACGGAACCTATTTCAAACTAGTACATTCAAACGGTCAACTATCTAAATACATATTTTGTCTTCATGTGTGAATTCTATTGTGATGTCATCAATATGATGTCACAAGATGATGTCATATTGATGATGTCACACTCGTTCAAATCTGCAACGAACCCGAGACTCAACATAAGACGAAGACGACAGATGAATGCACCAACATCATTTGCAGGAGATTTGATATTCACAATTCCCTTGATTTGTCTTGGACTTGCCTCTATCCCTCTTTTCGTCACCATATATCCTAGGAACTTGCCAGCTTTTACACCAAAGTGGGACTTGGAAGGATTCAATTTCATATTAAATTTGTCAAGGATATTGAATGCTTCCTCCAAATCTCCAAGGTGATCCTTGGCTCTTTTTGACTTAACCACCATGTCATAAATATAGACTTCCGTCGTGTGTCCAATTTGTTCTTTAAACATCATATTAACTAGCCTTTGGTATGTAGCACTTGCATTTCTTAGTCCAAAAGGTATAGCAATATAACAATAGATACTACTAGGGATCTTAAAGGTTGTATCCTCTTGATCAGATGGTTCCATCTGAGTTTGTTGGAATCCATATGAAGCATCCATAAAAGTTAACAACTCATGACCCGCGGTAGCATCCACCATGGAGTCAATGTGGAGTAATGGGAAAGGATCCTTGGGACATGCCTTGTTTAAATCAGTAAAATCGACACATACCCTCCACTTTCTGTTTTTTCTTTTGAACAACAACCACATTGGCTAACCATCTTGGATACTTAACCTCTCTAATCATACCTACCCTGAGCAGCTTATCTACCTCCTCTTGGACGATGGCATTCTTTTAAGGTGCAAATTTCCTTCTCTTTTGATGTATGGGCTTGAATGACCTGTCAATGCCAAGTTTATGAGTAATAACATCTTTAGAAATACCTGTCATGTCCTCATGTTTCCAGGCAAAGGTAGATTTTATCCTCTTTAGGAAGGATACTAGATCCTGCTCAATGTCGTTGAGGATCCAGGATCCTATGAAAATTTTGGATTCAGGATCCTGAGGATCCATTAAGATATCTTTCACATATTGTTCTCTTTCCTCCAGGACTTCTCTTGGAGGATACTTTAGTTGCTATTGCTCCCTAGGTCTTGAGGCTGGCTTCATTGATGAAGTATAACAATTTTTAGCTTCTTATTGGTCACTTTCAATCTTCACCACACCCCATGGAGTAGGGAGTTTGACACATTGATGATATGTTGATGGAACTGCTTTCATGCCATGTATCCATGGCCTGCCAAGGATAACATTGCAACAGGATAAGCAATCTATAACACAAAACTTTTGAAAAGAATTAACTCCCTCTATGTAGATAGGAAGTTTGATGTCCCCCAATGTGTTCTTAGTTTCTCCACTGAATCCTACGAGAACTGATGATCTAGGGATAATCTTTGATTCAGGGTTGTTCATTTTCTTGAGGACATCAAGTTGAATGATGTTCACTGAGCTTCCTCCATCTATGAGAATCCTGCGAACAAAATGGTTAGAAATAAACAATGTAATAACAAGACCGTCATGATGAGGATCCTGAATATCCACGCGATCATCCTCATCAAAGGATATAACTTTCTCCTGTGTGAGGATTGAGGTTCAAATGGGTCTGTCCCCATTATCCATCTTCGTTTCTTTAGCATGCCTCTTGGCTGCTGAAAAGGAAGTACCACGTATGTCTAATCCACCAGATATGAAGTTGATTATTTGTGCATCAGCTGGGGGAGAAGGAGCTCTTTCCGGAATCTTTTCAGGATCCTAGATCCTTGACTTTTTTCTTCCAAGTAGCTCCTTCAAATGTCCTTTGCTTAACAAGTAACCGATCTCTTTCCTGAGTGCTATACATTCATCGGTGAGATGTCCAAAATCTTCATGATACGTACACCATTTGGATTTGTCTTTTGTACCAGCCGGCTTATCATTCTTTCTAGGCCATCTAGCTTTTTCACCTAAATTCTGCATAGCAAGGATTAGTTCATTGTTATCAACAGGAAAACTATATTCAGAGATATGTGGATAATCTTCATCATCCTCTTCATACTCCACAGCATGCAGGTTTTGATTATCAGACTTGTTATATGGTCTGGATTTATTGTTCCTGAAATAGAATCCTTGCTTTTCTTGCTTTGAGGATCCTGAAAGTCTCTTCTGGATCCTTTTATCATCCTCTAAACGGATGAATCTAAGGGCCCTGGTTCTTACTTCATCTAGGTTCCTGCAAGGTGTCATGACAAAATCATCATAAAATTGTGAATCCTTAAGTAAACCCATTTTGAAAGCTTCTACAGCTGTTGCAATATCTAAGTTAGGAATTTCTAAGGATTCTCTACTGAATTTAGTGTTATAGTCTCCAAGTGATTCATTTTTACCTTGTGTTACCCTATACAAATTACTTGTTAATCGTTCAAACCTCCTACTGCATGAGAACTGGCTATTAAACAAATTAACTAGATTAGCGAATGAAGTAATAGAGTAGGGAGGAAGACTTAGCAGCCATTTAAGAGCTGATCCTGTCAGTGTGGATCCGAAACCCTTGCATAGACATGCTTCTTTTAACCTTTCTGGAATGGGGTTTATCTCCATTCTCTCCCTGTATTGAGCCACATGCTCTTCTGGATCAGTTTTGCCATCATAAAGCTTCATGTTTGGTGTTTGAAACCACTTTGGTATCTCTGCATCACAAATAGGTGGTGCAAAATGAGATATCTTATGGCTTCCATCCGGGATCTCAGGAATAGGTTTAACCACTCCTGGAACGCTGGATATCATATCCTTGAGTTTTTGCAATTCTCTGGCCATGGCTTGGTTGATTCCTTGTTCCTTCATGAAGCCATGGTTAGTATTATAAGACATATTTAAAGTGTTACCTCCTAACGGATTCGAGGTTGGGATTCCTGAAGTGAACCCAAACTGATGTGATTGTGGCATGATCGAGGGACCAGACGAAGCTATAGTTTTCATTCGTATGAAATCTCCCATGTGAATCTCTGAACTTGTAGGTTGTAGATTCCCTAAGGAACCTGGATACTGAAAGATATTGGATCCAGAATGCACTGGAGCTGAGGATCCTAGAGGATACTCTATGGATCCTTGAACCTGCGTGGAGGATCCTTGAACCTGAGTTGAGGATCCTGGATACTCCATGGATCCTTGAACCTGTGAGGAGGATCCTTGAACCTCAGAGGAGGATCCTGGATGTCACACCCCGACCACGTAGAACAACAAAACGTGGCGGAAACGTCGGGGAGTGTTGTAACAGAATTAATTATTTCACAACCATGGAAATTAAAGTTACGTTTTATTTATCAAACAAGAAAGTTACATTGTCTTAAACAAGAAACAAAGAGTACATAACATAAATTAACTAGTTCTTGCTTCGTTTTAAGTCACTAAGGCACAGGTCCGCCTCAGTGTGTCTCTATCATCCTATGCAAAAGCTCCTGAAAACACATGCGAAAATAGGTACGTCAGCATAAAAATGCCTGTGAGATACATAGGTTTTGTGAATATAGTATTGATGACTTGAGTTTAAAAAAAATGTTTAATAAGATTTAGTCATGAACCTTGTAAATTGTTTTGTTTTGTAAATCATTTGAAAAGCGATAAGATCAGATGATATGTATAAATAAAAGAATAATATATAGTTAAATGAATAACCAAGTAAAATGAGTTGTATAGAATGAACTGTTTTGTAACCCAAAGTCTTGTGAAAAGCATCTTAGTTGTGTAAAATGTATAAGTCCAAATTGAATGATTTAAATAACGCTATGATATGTAATATAATACAAGCGCTTATATATAGGAAGTACCAGCGGCGTATCCACCATGTTTGTATCATACTACTCACATCTCGTTACTTAAGTCACTTAACAAACCACCAATGTATAAAGTCTATGTTTAAACCAATTGTTAAAAAGTCCTTGTATAAACCATATCAGATGTTAAATGTCCAAATGTAGTCAAGTAATGTGTAACAAATGTTATGTATGGTAAGTAATGTGTTGTTACATAAACCAAATGTAAGAACGTACAAAACAAAGTATTTTGAATATATCAAAAAGTTATGTTTTGCAAAGTAAATGCATGTTATATTGATACAAACACTTATGTGGTAAGTTAACGCATACATTCAAGCCTTGAGACAGACGGATAACCCTAAGTCAAGGATGTCAGGAACGGGATTTGTCAAGTCCTATGGTACCATTACTTACCACCGAGCGGCATAGCTAATGTTAATGAACGTATATAAGTCCCGTTTGTACAAACCAAATGTTATACCAAATGTAAACATGTTATATGAAAACCATGTACTAAGTATGCTAAGTTAACATACAAAGCAGAAAAGTCATGTAAATCAATGTGCTAGCATGCTCAGTCAACATACATAGCAGAAATGTAAAGTAAAACAATGTACTATAAGTGTACTAATGAACATAGCAAGTATATGATGTGAAAACAGGAAAGCATGAAAGTAACAAGTAGGCACATGTGTTTCACCCCAAAACAGTTTGAAAACAGTAAAAGAGGGGTCTATGTACTCACTTGAGATTGCTTAGAAGTCCTTGAGTTCAACCAAACAATGCTAGAGATCACGGAAATCAAACGACACCTAATATAGGTAACTATGTTAATAAACCGGACCTAAATCGGAGGATCGGATAGAATGAGGGTTCGTAAACCAAACGAGTATGGAAACTCATGTAATATGGTTTAACAAAGCCTACATACTAAAATGAAACCTATCCTAAGTGCTTACGACCCATTACGACCCGTTTAGGTAGCTTATGCTACTTTAACGCGTCGTTCGCGTAAAACGCGTTTGGACCGCCTAACTAGTCCTATGACAAGTAATATATGCCTTAACATGTCTAATATTGTTGCCAAAATAGTTTAGATATCAAAAATTATGTTACATGTGCTTAAAATGAATTTTGGCGTAAAAAGGGCATTTTGGTAATTTACCTAAGGCATATAAACTACCTATCATACAACTAACTAAACATCGTGACAATAAGATATAACCTCGGAAGGTTATTCCCTATACATTATGGTCACCTAATGTGTTTGGTCGGATCCTAATGATCGACCAAATGGGTCGGGTTCGAAAGTATAAGCGATTGTTTAGATAGCTTACCTTTACGACCCTAGACAAGCACAAAACTAAAAGTGACGAGCTAAGCATGTTAAAACATGCTTAACTAAGTTAGAAAACAAGTTTGGTATCAAAACAAACAGTTTTGATACCTAAATGTAGTTTGGTTACAAAATACGCCAGAATACGCATTTTGGCCGAAACTACGACTCGTCACTGAGCCTAGATAACGTGGTAATCAGTAGGCATAGTCACAAGGGACTATAGCCATCGTGATTACGCTCACGTTGCGAAGTTCAACCGAACTTCGTGTTGACCATAAACTGGTCAATGTAGAAAACGCTAAAAGAACGAAAGAGGACTTACAACGGGTTCAAGAACGGAAGTTTTGATCCGGATATTCTCAGGTATGAAGTGATAAACACATCAACTGAGGGAATAATTTTAGATTCAAAGGTGTGGGTTTTGGAGTTGTGATCATGGGGTTATTTATAGATTTCCTTGAACCGTTAAGATCGTTTATCGAAAACCATGATTCAATCTTATCCATACATGTGTTGCAATACCATGGTACATCAAAATGCCCCCCCCCCCATTATCAGGAAATGCTATGTGCAAGAGAGTTATGGGTGCATAACAGCTGTTAAAATAGATTAGGCTGATCTGGGAGGGCCTCGTGGCCCACGTAAACATGTTCAGAAGCTTACGCGCCCCGCCTGGGGGTCTCAGACCAGCAACAAGTTTCAAAAATGCCAGTTTCAGTCCCTGTTAGTGTTTTATGCCATTTCCGACATGTTTAAGGCCCGTTAAGCCAACTTTAAGGCCCTAAAATGATGCCTAAATATTTTGGACATGAAACATGCTCAAAAATATGCCGGATGTTGGTTCGTTTGATCGCATGATCGCGATGTTCGCTTAATTACGACGGAATGCGCATAAGCGTGAAAAACGATCCAAATTGCGTGACGAATGGATTTTTCTCATGCCAAACACTAAAATAAAATATTTTAGTGCTTACATAAATTTTTGGATGTCCGGATGTATTCAGAATGTAAGTTATGCGCGAAAATGCAAACTTGTGCACTTTTTGACGCTTTTAGTCCCTGAATGACCCAAAAGTTTATTTTAGCACACCGCACCCATCAAAGCCTATTTCTAAGCTATGTAAAGGATATTTATGATATGTTTAAATTATGGTGATGTTCCAGAATGTCTGTTCAAGTACGAATCATCATACTTTCGCAGTCTGTCGAATTTAGTCCCTGTAAGCGAAAGAACTTGATTTTTGCCATACCAAAGCCTTCAAAACTTATTCCTAAGTTATGTAAAGGTTATTTAAGGTATTTTAAGTATATGTTGATGTTCCGGAGTATTTTTCGCGCTAAACTAACTACGTTTACGCACCAGTTTGCGTATAACTCTCCAGAAAGCGATATAGAGTTTGAAATTGAATAAAAGTCAAAACTTGAAAAATGTCAAACATAAACAAACAAACATTGGGATCAAATAACTTTGTTTTATTGATAAATGAACTGTTTACAATGATTACAAGCACAGGTGTCACTGTCTCCCCTACTTGTGGAAATTTCGTCCCGAAATTTATTTAGAGGAAACTCGTGGGAAAAGATGTGGGTATTTCGTCTTCATTTGATCTTCACGTTCCCAAGTAAACTCAGGTCCACGTTTAGATTCCCAGCGAACTTTAACCAAAGGAATGCGCTTGTGTTTAAGCCACTTGACTTCACGATCCATAATTTCCACTGGTTTCTCAACAAAATGCATCGTGTTGTCCACACGAATTTCATCAAGCGGTATGTGGAGGTTCTCATCAGCAAGACACTTCTTGAGATTGGACACGTGAAAGGTTGGATGAACATTTCCAAGTTCAGGAGGTAACTCAAGTTTGTAGGCTACCTTACCGATTCTTTCGACGATCTTGAATGGTCCAACGTATCTAGTGTCACACCCCTTTCTAAGGCGGAAGCACGAGGTGTGATCATGAAAGGTTCTCATTGCATACGAAGAGTAAACATGCTACATGCTCAAGAAAATAACTTCAAATACCATAATTTGAAAACATACGTTAGCGTTTACTTCGCTAGACAGCATAAAGACATTGTCTCAAAAGTTTACAACTTTATTTAAAGTTAAACACAAGCGACATCCACGAGCATTAGCAAGACCACGCGCACATCCATCCTAGTTACCTGAAATACATGTGAGTTTTTGGAAAAACGTCAACATAATGTTGGTGTGAATTCATGCAGTTTTGTATTTCATGTTTGTATACTTTGTATGAAAACATAGTTTGTGAGTAAATCAAGTTTTCATAAATCCAGTTTCATGTGTACATCACGTACCTATGTATAATTCAATTTCTTCTTGAGTACCCCACGTACTTCAAGTTATTTATCAATCTTCTTGAGTACCCCACGTACTTCAAGTTATATATCAATTCTCTTGAGTACCCCACGTACTTCAAGTTATTTATCAATTCTTGTATGGTATGAATTTTATGTAAATACAGTATTTCTGTAATTATCAGATTGTTAATGGGTTGCAAAGCCATTAACATGTGACACGTCATAGGAAGTCACCAAACCTAAGGCATTTAATTGGTATATTCTGAGACACAAAAGCACCACTCGATTCTCGCCCTGACCGAGTGTGAGGCTGCCAGGCACCTGTTAGATCTAACCTTTTGTTCTGCGGTCTAGGTATATTGTTGATTAATGGTGCTTCTGTACCCTATTCGTGACACTATTTCTCATAACGCCTCCTACTTGGTTCTCGTTCTCACCAAGCGCGTTTCTTGTTATCATTTCTCATAGCGCCTCATACTTGGTTCTCGTTCTCACCAAGTGCGCTTCTCATATTCTTATATTTCGTCATACTTGGTTCTCGTTCTCACCAAGTGTACTTCTTGTATTCTTATATTTCGTCACACTTGGTTCTCGTTCTCACCAAGTGTACTTCTTGTATTTATATCATACCATTTGTAAATATTGTACTTTTGTACATGTATTTCACCCCCGAAGTTATAAAAACTGAAAACAGTTAAAGAGAAAAGGGGGAGCATGAACTCACAACTTTGCGTTCCTAGCGTCGTAAACTCCACCGGATTTGCTTACTTAACGTCGTAACCTATACGCGTTTTCTTAACGTTAGTCACTAGACTTGCGTCGCACAAGTTCAGTCACTCTCTTGTATATTTTCTTGTGTTAAAAATATTCTTATATTTTTAACTACGTATCTTACTTATATTATTTTCTCCAAAAATAAATATAAGTCTTTTGTGTTTTGCACTTTGCACCCGAATCATGTATCTTGTGTTTTGTATGTGTATTTCTATATTTCTACTCCTCATGAGTATTTAGTGTATTTCTAAGTCTTAATACACTAGCACATATAACACATACTATATACACTTAGCACAAAATTTGGTGATAAAATAATATATATTTTTCTCTCAAAAATATATACTTATTATCCATTTTTATTCTTCAAGAAATCACCATTTCTTATCATCAAAAGTTAGGGAAACCTTGTTAATGCTTTTAAACACATTTTTAGGGAATAAGTTTCTCAAAAACTTATATTTTTCTAAGTGTCAAAATTTATAAAAATTTTGACAGAGTTTCCCCTAAAAATGGAGGTTTCCCACGTTTTCAAAACGTGTGTTTATTTTCTTTTAAATCATCATCAATCATCAATAATCAGCAACAACAATTATCAACAATAATCACTACTTTTCCCCACTTCATGAACTTGGATATTTACCAAGATTGTGTAGTAACTTACTAGCATATTTAGTAAGTCTTGTTATCTTTAAAAATAAGTTTAATTTCTTAAAAACTTTATTTTTAAAGAATATGAAGTTTTACAACTTCTAGTCGGTTTTTACGAAAATTATTTCTTCGTTAACACTTTTGTTACACAAGTATCCATATATTTATTTGTTCACAAAAACCACTTTTGTTTGTGTAAGACCCGGTTTAGAACATGTGATTTCTTTAAAGTGTGGTTCTTCAAGAATACCACTTGCAGATACGTAGATCCGCTAGTTTTAAACACCAATGTATAGGTTAAACTACTTTTACACAAGTAAAATATTTTACACAAGTTCATGTCTCTAGTGTGGTAGAGTTTCGCCTTTTAACCCTTGTAGTAACCAAAAACGAGCTTATGTGAAGATCCATGATCTTACAAAGTTGGGTTAAACGGAGATCTGAGCTACCACATCATAGATCGGGTCTCAATAATCACATATTTCAAGTCCTACGACTTTTACACAAGTTATATGCTATTAACCACCACTTTAAGTGTTTTTAGTAGACTTTTAATCATCATCTTTCATTTTAACGAGATTCCACCGACAATATTCCTTTTAACCACTTTAGATGAGTGTAAAAACAAGTTTTAAATGATATACCTCTAGCTCAAGGCTAGGGAAGAATCTCGGCGAAAAGTGGGTGGATAAAAGCTAACGGTAGAGGTCCTTCGTGTTCCGCTTGCTCCGGGGCTCCTAATACGCGACTTGTGAAGTGTGTATGATCTTGGAATATGAAGATCAAGGTTGAAAGTGTGATGGATGGATTAGGGGTGTTTGGCCGTAAGTTGTGGGAGAGAAAGAGAGAGTAGTGGGTTGGTGATAATTAGTGGGTGAACTCTCATGCTTAGTGGTGTTATTTATAGGCTAATTCATGTATTATTACCCAATGGGTATTATGTCATCTAGATACTAGACAACCCCAAATAAAATAATGAACTTGGTACCCTTGTGTTCCCCATGGTTGGGGCCGGTTAGGATGGGGGGGGGGGTCCCTTGGTTCGAAATCAACTAATAGTTAGGGAGTTTAGTTTAGTTAGGATTTTAAGTAGGTTATTAATGTGTAGTGTAATATAAAGGGTGTTAGGGTGTACGGGGACCCTAACTAGCTTAGAAAAATAAAAACAATGCTTCTAGCATTATTTTGATGTTCCGGGTAATATCTGGTTGTTCGGTTACATACCGATTCGTTAAAGCGCTAAATTACACTTTTTAGTGTCGTTTAAGTACCTTTCTTGTACCCTTTCAATTCCCAACACTTAGGGAAATATTCTGGATAATAAAACGACATTTCTGCATAATATTTATATGTCTAAATGCTGAATTGAGCTGAATTTATATAAATTCTGCACTTAAAGTGCGTTTCGGGTGCTTTTTAGTGCTTATTTTTGCTTTCGTATTGCATAAAAATTAAACCCTTGTATGTACTCTTGGGTTTTAATGCATTCTTGTTGTCGGACCTACACCTAGGCCTCAATTCTAATGTCTGACTGCTTTCTGCAGTTCTGTTGACACATTGTGTCTTACCGGTGAGTTTACTATTATTCTGACGCAACGCTCTTGTTTATGCATAACGCAATATTTTGTAGTATACAACATGCATGAATTCACTTGTTTATTACGTGTTCAGCCATTGCTGACAATTAAGGACATAATTGCAGTCATTAAGCAATAATTATAGTGTACGGAAATTACCGGTTTGTGCCAGTTGTCACAGTCTCCCCCCGTTAAAAGAATTTCGTCCCGAAATTCAGACTGAACTAACTCTCGCTGGAGTCTTCTTGAATAGGTGGGGATACTTTTTCTTGAACTGGTCTTCACGTTCCCATGTGTACTCGGGTCCGTGCTTAGAGCTCCAACGTACTTTGACAAGTTTCACACTGCTCCTCCTGGTCTTGTTGACTTTCCAGTCAGTAACCTCAACGGGTTGTTCTGTAAATCGGAGGGCTTCATCAATATGCACTTCATCCAACGGGATGGTCACGTTTTCTTGCGTTGGACTCTTCTTCAGGTTGGATACATGGAACGTATCATGTACTCCATTAAGTTCTGCCGGTAACTCCAACTTGTATGCCACGGTACCAATTCTTCTCAATATTCTGAATGGTCCGATATATCGTGGATTCAACTTTCCACGTTTTCCAAATCTGACTACGCCCTTCCATGGTGAGACTTTTAACAACACTTTGTCTCCCACCTCGAAATCTACCGATTTTCTATTTGGATCCGCGTAGCTCTTTTGTCGTTCTCGAGCCGCCCTAATGCGCTCTCGGATCTGCGCAATCTTGTCGGTTGTCTCTTGTACAAGTTCAGGACCAACCATACGTTTATCTCCGGCATCTGCCCAACACAGGGGCGATCGGCATTTGCGGCCATACAGAGCTTCGAACGGCGCGGCTTTTATGCTTGTATGATAACTGTTATTGTAGGAAAACTCAACTAGAGGTAGATGAGTATCCCAGCTGCCGCCTAGGTCCATGACACATGCGCGAAGCATATCTTCTAACGTTTGTATAGTCCGTTCGCTCTGGCCGTCTGTTTGTGGGTGGAATGCCGTGCTCAGATCTAACTGAGATCCAAAGGCTTCCTGAAATGATTGCCAGATTCTTGAGACAAAACGTCCATCTCTGTCTGAAATGATCGAGATTGGCACTCCATGACGTGCCACAATTTCTCTTAAGTATATCTCTGCTAGCTTTCCAGTGCTATCCTTCTCTCGGATTGGTAGGAAATGCGCAGACTTTGTTAATCGATCAACTATTACCCATATCATATCGTGCCCTCTCGGGGTCCTGGGTAATTTCGTTATGAAGTCCATCGAGATTTGTTCCCACTTCCACACGGGAATCTCTGGTTGTTGTAGTAGGCCGGACGGTTTCTGATATTCGGCCTTAACCTTCGCACAGGTTAGGCATTTTCCAACATAGACAGCAACGTCGCTTTTGAGTCTCGGCCACCAATAGTACTCTTTCAAGTCTTGGTACATCTTGTCCGATCCTGGATGGATCGAATATCTCGATTTGTGGGCTTCATTAAGGATGACTTCTCGTATGCCACCATAGAGTGGAACCCAAATACGCTTCTTGAAGTATAAGGCTCCCTCTTCATTTGGCACCATGTATTTCAATGCACCCCGGAGGTATTCAGCTTTACGGTTCTCTTCTTTAAGAGCTTCTTGTTGTGCATCCCGAATGCGTGCAGTGAGGTTCGTTCGAATCGTCATTTCCAATGCTCGAACCCTTAGGGTCTTAACCCTTTCTTTTCGGCTCAACGCGTCTGCTACAACGTTCGCCTTTCCAGGATGGTACTTAATCTCACAGTCATAATCATTCAGCAGCTCGACCCAACGTCGCTGGCGCATATTCAATTCTTTCTGATCAAATATGTGTTGTAAGCTTTTGTGATCTGTGAAGATTGTACATCGAGTACCATATAAATAATGTCGCCAAATCTTCAAGGCGAATACCACTGCACCCAGCTCCAGGTCGTGAGTGGTATAATTTCTCTCGTGAACCTTCAGTTGTCTTGAAGCATAAGCGATGACTTTTTGGCGTTGCATGAGCACGCAACCCAAGCCTTGTCGTGAGGCGTCACAGTATACCACGAAGTCTTCAGTGCCTTCGGGTAACGATAGTATCGGTGCATCGCAGAGCTTGTTCTTAAGTAGCTGAAAGGCTTCTTCTTGTTTGTGACCCCAGTCGTATTTCATGTCCTTCCGTGTAAGGGTCGTTAGCGGTTGAGCTATTTTTGAGAAATTCTCGATGAATCGCCGGTAATAGCCCGCTAAGCCCAAAAATTGACGAACTTCAGTTGGGGTCTTGGGAGCTTCCCAATTCTTTATCGCTTCAATCTTGGACGGGTCTACATGAATGCCTTTCTCATTCACCACGTGACCAAGAAATTGTACTTCGCGAATCCAGAATTCGCATTTCGAGAACTTTGCATAAAGTTTCTCTTTCTTCAGTAGCTCCAAGATGGTTCTGAGATGTTGCTCATGCTCTTCTTTCGTTCGCGAGTAAATTAGGATATCATCGATAAATACAATCACGAATTTATCGAGATATGGTTTGCACACGCGGTTCATTAGGTCCATAAAGACCGCTGGCGCGTTCGTCAATCCAAACGGCATCACAAGAAATTCGTAGTGCCCATATCGCGTTCTGAATGCAGTCTTTGGCACGCTTTCATCTTGGATTCTCAGCTGATGGTATCCAGATCGAAGGTCGATCTTGGAATAGTAGCTTGATCCTTGCAATTGATCAAATAAGTCATCAATCCTTGGTAGCGGATACCGATTCTTGATTGTGAGCTTGTTTAGTTCCCTGTAATCGATACACATTCGCAGTGTTCCATCCTTCTTCTTCACGAATAATACCGGAGCTCCCCAGGGTGAGAAGCTTGGCCTTATGAATCCTTTATCCAACAACTCCTGGAGTTGTGTAGATAATTCTTGCATTTCGGATGGCGCAAGTCGATAGGGTGCCTTGGCTACAGGAGCAGCTCCTGGAACCAAGTCTATACGGAATTCGACTTGTCGTTGCGGAGGTAGTCCTGGCAGATCTTCAGGGAACACATCAGGAAATTCCTTCACCACAGGAATGTCTTCGAGTTTTGGCTCCACAGCCTTCTTGTCTATAACGTGTGCTAGGAAAGCGACACATCCTTTCCTCAAGCACTTCTGTTCTTTCATACAGCTGATGATTCGAAGAGGCGCATCTCGTTTTTCTCCATGCACGATGAGGGTTTCACCATTCGCTAAAGGGATGCGAATGATTTTCTCATGACAAATAACTTCCGCTTTGTTTTTGGACAACCAGTCCATCCCGATCACCACGTCGAAACTACCCAATTGAATAGGTAAGAGATCGATGCTAAATCTTCGTTCACCAAGTTCCAATGTGCAACCTCTAACAACTTCGCCCGACTCAACAAGTTTACCATTGGCTAGTTCTATGGAATAAGGAATTTCTAATCTACTAGATTCTATTCCGAGTATGCGTTTAAATTCCACAGACATGAAGCTATAATCGGCGCCAGTGTCGAATAATATGGATGCAAAGTGATTGTTAATGAGAAACGTACCGGTGACCACATTAGGGTCCTCGCGTGCGTCTCTTGCTCCAATCACAAATGCTCGAGCCGGAGCGTTGTTTCTTTCTGGGCAGTTCTTCATGAAGTGATCATTGCTTCCACACTTGAAGCATCCTTGCCCTTTCCCGTTACCATTCTTGTTACCAGCACCATTCCCGTTTCGGTTCTTTCCTTTTCCCCAACAATCTTCTGTTCGATGACCCAATTTACCACATTTGTCGCACCTTGGAATGCGACAAGTTCCATCATGATGATACTTACACTTTTGGCATCTAGGCATGGAGCCTTGGTATGCTTTGGTTGCATGGGTATTCGCCTCCTGAGGCGGATTAGTGTCACGCTTCTTGCTGAAACCCTTGTTGTTGCGAGTTGCTTGGTTCAGGTTTGCATGTTTCCTTTTCTTGTTGCCAGACGACTCAGCATGCGTCTCGGCATTTTCTGTTGGGTTCAATGATAGCTTCTTCATTCGAACACAATCTTCAGTCAGGCTGACAGCCAGAGTTACAGCCTCGGTGATTGTTTGTGGTTTGGCCGACGTCACCATGCCACGAAACTCTGAGGCCAGTCCCCAAATGTAACGTTCAACACGCTTGAATTCGGGAGTCACCATGTAGGGAAGTACTCTGGACAGATCATGGAACCTTCGAGTATATCCATTGATGTCAGCACCTTCCATAGTCAAGTGCCAGAACTCTGTCTCCAGTCTTTGGAGTTCAGCACGAGAGCAGTACTTCTCTCTCATCCTTTCCTTCAGTTCCTCCCAAGTTAGGCCATAAGCGGCATCATCACCCAAAGTTTGGGCTTGCAGGTTCCACCAAGTCAGAGCTTCATCGACGAATAACCCAGTAGCAAAAGTGACTTGTTGATCCGCGGTACACTTGCTCATGCGGAAGGTAGCTTCAGTCTTCTCCGTCCAGCGCACAAATGCTACTGCACCTCCTGTGCCATCATAGTTCATCGGCTTGCAGTCGAGGAACTGCTTGAAAGTGCAGCCTGGAATTGATTCAACCAATTCACATGTGAGCAATCGAAGAAATAATGAAACCAAGACCGTTCATAAATTTCCTCATGCTTAGTACAGTGTCTCATGGTTACCTTAAGCTGCATTGCCTCCAGACGAATCTCCATTCCCATTACGCCTAGCGTTGCTTGGTCCTCCACTGTCTTGAGTTCGGTTCGCCTCGTACTGGGCGATAGCAGCGGAGATCCTTTCCTCCAGTAGAGCGTCCAGCTCTTCAGCAGTTCTTGGCAGTGGGGGAGGAGGAGGTTGATCGTCATTGCGAGCATTCACAGTTTTCCTGGGTGCCATGTTCTGACAGAACATAACACAGCAGGGTTAGACATTGGTTTGATATCGTCACACTAAACAGTAGTATCATATATATTCACAGGTATATATACCACATAAGTGACATCAAACAATTATTACTCTAGCAGAGTACTTAGTAGGCTTGCACTGAGGGAATCTATACGTGACAAGACTTGCTGTGGTTTTTGTGCACTGAATTCCATAATTACGTATGCATCCATAATTACGTAACTCCTTGCACAGTCCGCACAGTTCGTTTCATCCTCGTATTTCTCCCTTCAGATGGGCCATCGCTTTCAGGTAAAGTCACGTATACTTGTGACATTCTACCTCTAGTATATGCTAATTATCACACATAATTGCAAGTAATTTCTAGTCAATGACAAGTGCTACTCTAGTGCACTCTAAGTCTTGTAGTGTCTTTTCTAGACTCATGTAGACAGTTTCAGGTAGTGGATGTCGCGGGACGTTTTATGCAATGAAAACTCTTTGAAAATTGTTTTCGTGAATGGATCCTAGAGATTGTAGACTAGACTCAAGAAGGAATCCTGGTTCACTACAATCGCAGCTCTGATACCAATCTGTCACACCCCTTTCTAAGGCGGAAGAACGAGGTGTGATCATGAAAGGTTCTCATTGCATACGAAGAGTAAACATGCTACATGCTCAAGAAAATAACTTCAAATACCATAATTTGAAAACATACGTTAGCGTTTACTTCGCTAGACAGCATAAAGACATTGTCTCAAAAGTTTACAACTTTATTTAAAGTTAAACACAAGCGACATCCACGAGCATTAGCAAGACCACGCGCACATCCATCCTAGTTACCTGAAATACATGTGAGTTTTTGGAAAAACGTCAACATAATGTTGGCGTGAATTCATGCAGTTTTGTATTTCATGTTTGTATACTTTGTATGAAAACATAGTTTGTGAGTAAATCAAGTTTTCATAAATCCAGTTTCATGTGTACATCACGTACCTATGTATAATTCAATTTCTTCTTGAGTACCCCACGTACTTCAAGTTATTTATCAATCTTCTTGAGTACCCCACGTACTTCAAGTTATATATCAATTCTCTTGAGTACCCCACGTACTTCAAGTTATTTATCAATTCTTGTATGGTATGAATTTTATGTAAATACAGTATTTCTGTAATTATCAGATTGTTAATGGGTTGCAAAGCCATTAACATGTGACACGTCATAGGAAGTCACCAAACCTAAGGCATTTAATTGGTATATTCTGAGACACAAAAGCACCACTCGATTCTCGCCCTGACCGAGTGTGAGGCTGCCAGGCACCTGTTAGATCTAACCTTTTGTTCTGCGGTCTAGGTATATTGTTGATTAATGGTGCTTCTGTACCCTATTCGTGACACTATTTCTCATAACGCCTCCTACTTGGTTCTCGTTCTCACCAAGCGCGTTTCTTGTTATCATTTCTCATAGCGCCTCATACTTGGTTCTCGTTCTCACCAAGTGCGCTTCTCATATTCTTATATTTCGTCATACTTGGTTCTCGTTCTCACCAAGTGTACTTCTTGTATTCTTATATTTCGTCACACTTGGTTCTCGTTCTCACCAAGTG
Source organism: Helianthus tuberosus (assembly GCA_030545235.1). Taxonomy (NCBI): domain Eukaryota; kingdom Viridiplantae; phylum Streptophyta; class Magnoliopsida; order Asterales; family Asteraceae; genus Helianthus; species Helianthus tuberosus. The sequence continues at coordinate 57,173,194 of CM060426.1, read as the reverse complement.
TACTTCTTGTATTTATATCATACCATTTGTAAATATTGTACTTTTGTACATGTATTTCACCCCCGAAGTTATAAAAACTGAAAACAGTTAAAGAGAAAAGGGGGAGCATGAACTCACAACTTTGCGTTCCTAGCGTCGTAAACTCCACCGGATTTGCTTACTTAACGTCGTAACCTATACGCGTTTTCTTAACGTTAGTCACTAGACTTGCGTCGCACAAGTTCAGTCACTCTCTTGTATATTTTCTTGTGTTAAAAATATTCTTATATTTTTAACTACGTATCTTACTTATATTATTTTCTCCAAAAATAAATATAAGTCTTTTGTGTTTTGCACTTTGCACCCGAATCATGTATCTTGTGTTTTGTATGTGTATTTCTATATTTCTACTCCTCATGAGTATTTAGTGTATTTCTAAGTCTTAATACACTAGCACATATAACACATACTATATACACTTAGCACAAAATTTGGTGATAAAATAATATATATTTTTCTCTCAAAAATATATACTTATTATCCATTTTTATTCTTCAAGAAATCACCATTTCTTATCATCAAAAGTTAGGGAAACCTTGTTAATGCTTTTAAACACATTTTTAGGGAATAAGTTTCTCAAAAACTTATATTTTTCTAAGTGTCAAAATTTATAAAAATTTTGACAGAGTTTCCCCTAAAAATGGAGGTTTCCCACGTTTTCAAAACGTGTGTTTATTTTCTTTTAAATCATCATCAATCATCAATAATCAGCAACAACAATTATCAACAATAATCACTACTTTTCCCCACTTCATGAACTTGGATATTTACCAAGATTGTGTAGTAACTTACTAGCATATTTAGTAAGTCTTGTTATCTTTAAAAATAAGTTTAATTTCTTAAAAACTTTATTTTTAAAGAATATGAAGTTTTACAACTTCTAGTCGGTTTTTACGAAAATTATTTCTTCGTTAACACTTTTGTTACACAAGTATCCATATATTTATTTGTTCACAAAAACCACTTTTGTTTGTGTAAGACCCGGTTTAGAACATGTGATTTCTTTAAAGTGTGGTTCTTCAAGAATACCACTTGCAGATACGTAGATCCGCTAGTTTTAAACACCAATGTATAGGTTAAACTACTTTTACACAAGTAAAATATTTTACACAAGTTCATGTCTCTAGTGTGGTAGAGTTTTGCCTTTTAACCCTTGTAGTAACCAAAAACGAGCTTATGTGAAGATCCATGATCTTACAAAGTTGGGTTAAACGGAGATCTGAGCTACCACATCATAGATCGGGTCTCAATAATCACATATTTCAAGTCCTACGACTTTTACACAAGTTATATGCTATTAACCACCACTTTAAGTGTTTTTAGTAGACTTTTAATCATCATCTTTCATTTTAACGAGATTCCACCGACAATATTCCTTTTAACCACTTTAGATGAGTGTAAAAACAAGTTTTAAATGATATACCTCTAGCTCAAGGCTAGGGAAGAATCTCGGCGAAAAGTGGGTGGATAAAAGCTAACGGTAGAGGTCCTTCGTGTTCCGCTTGCTCCGGGGCTCCTAATACGCGACTTGTGAAGTGTGTATGATCTTGGAATATGAAGATCAAGGTTGAAAGTGTGATGGATGGATTAGGGGTGTTTGGCCGTAAGTTGTGGGAGAGAAAGAGAGAGTAGTGGGTTGGTGATAATTAGTGGGTGAACTCTCATGCTTAGTGGTGTTATTTATAGGCTAATTCATGTATTATTACCCAATGGGTATTATGTCATCTAGATACTAGACAACCCCAAATAAAATAATGAACTTGGTACCCTTGTGTTCCCCATGGTTGGGGCCGGTTAGGATGGGGGGGGGTCCCTTGGTTCGAAATCAACTAATAGTTAGGGAGTTTAGTTTAGTTAGGATTTTAAGTAGGTTATTAATGTGTAGTGTAATATAAAGGGTGTTAGGGTGTACGGGGACCCTAACTAGCTTAGAAAAATAAAAACAATGCTTCTAGCATTATTTTGATGTTCCGGGTAATATCTGGTTGTTCGGTTACATACCGATTCGTTAAAGCGCTAAATTACACTTTTTAGTGTCGTTTAAGTACCTTTCTTGTACCCTTTCAATTCCCAACACTTAGGGAAATATTCTGGATAATAAAACGACATTTCTGCATAATATTTATATGTCTAAATGCTGAATTGAGCTGAATTTATATAAATTCTGCACTTAAAGTGCGTTTCGGGTGCTTTTTAGTGCTTATTTTTGCTTTCGTATTGCATAAAAATTAAACCCTTGTATGTACTCTTGGGTTTTAATGCATTCTTGTTGTCGGACCTACACCTAGGCCTCAATTCTAATGTCTGACTGCTTTCTGCAGTTCTGTTGACACATTGTGTCTTACCGGTGAGTTTACTATTATTCTGACGCAACGCTCTTGTTTATGCATAACGCAATATTTTGTAGTATACAACATGCATGAATTCACTTGTTTATTACGTGTTCAGCCATTGCTGACAATTAAGGACATAATTGCAGTCATTAAGCAATAATTATAGTGTACGGAAATTACCGGTTTGTGCCAGTTGTCACAGTCTCCCCCCGTTAAAAGAATTTCGTCCCGAAATTCAGACTGAACTAACTCTCGCTGGAGTCTTCTTGAATAGGTGGGGATACTTTTTCTTGAACTGGTCTTCACGTTCCCATGTGTACTCGGGTCCGTGCTTAGAGCTCCAACGTACTTTGACAAGTTTCACACTGCTCCTCCTGGTCTTGTTGACTTTCCAGTCAGTAACCTCAACGGGTTGTTCTGTAAATCGGAGGGCTTCATCAATATGCACTTCATCCAACGGGATGGTCACGTTTTCTTGCGTTGGACTCTTCTTCAGGTTGGATACATGGAACGTATCATGTACTCCATTAAGTTCTGCCGGTAACTCCAACTTGTATGCCACGGTACCAATTCTTCTCAATATTCTGAATGGTCCGATATATCGTGGATTCAACTTTCCACGTTTTCCAAATCTGACTACGCCCTTCCATGGTGAGACTTTTAACAACACTTTGTCTCCCACCTCGAAATCTACCGATTTTCTATTTGGATCCGCGTAGCTCTTTTGTCGTTCTCGAGCCGCCCTAATGCGCTCTCGGATCTGCGCAATCTTGTCGGTTGTCTCTTGTACAAGTTCAGGACCAACCATACGTTTATCTCCGGCATCTGCCCAACACAGGGGCGATCGGCATTTGCGGCCATACAGAGCTTCGAACGGCGCGGCTTTTATGCTTGTATGATAACTGTTATTGTAGGAAAACTCAACTAGAGGTAGATGAGTATCCCAGCTGCCGCCTAGGTCCATGACACATGCGCGAAGCATATCTTCTAACGTTTGTATAGTCCGTTCGCTCTGGCCGTCTGTTTGTGGGTGGAATGCCGTGCTCAGATCTAGCTGAGCCTCACCGATCTCATTCCAGCAGACTGGTGAACGACATTTTCGACCATAGAGATCTTCGAAAGGAGCCATGTTGATGCTGGAGTGATAACTGTTGTTGTAGGAGAATTCAATTAACGGAAGATGTGAATCCCAACTACCACCAAAATTGATCACACAAGCTCTAAGCATATCCTCTAGAGTCTGGATTGTTCTTTCAGACTGACCATCCGTTTGCGGATGATAAGTTGTGCTCAGATTTAGTTGGGTCCCCATAGCAGATTGCATGGTTCTCCAAAAATGAGAAGTGAAGCGAGCATCTCTGTCAGAAATAATGTTCAAAGGAACACCATGTCGAGATACAATTTCATCCACATAGATTTTAGCAAGTTTGTCAGCAGAAAAATCCTCACGGATTGGCAAGAAATGCGCTGACTTTGTAAGACGATCAACAACTACCCAGATGGCATCATGACCTTTCTTTGTGCGTGGAAGTTTGGTAACAAGATCCATAGCAATGTTTTCCCATTTCCAAACTGGAATCTCTAGTTGCTCCAATAAACCAGAAGGACGTTGATGTTCAGCCTTAACCTTAAGACAAGTAAGGCATTTTGATACATAAAAGGCAATGTCTTTCTTCATACCAGGCCACCAATACTGAATACGAAGATCCTTATACATCTTATCTGAGCCAGGATGAATAGAATAACGAGACTTATGGGCTTCATCCATAAGCAAGGCGCGAAGATCATCTTGGCTTGGGACCCACAAACGGTCCATGAAGTAATACGATCCATTGTCCTTCAGTTCCAGATCAGGTGTTATGTGATAGGGTAACTCCTTACCCATTAAACCTTGTGAAACACAAGTGTGTTGAGCCTGAGAGATTCGGGTTTGGATATCGGATCGAGCTTGAATATCAGATTGAACACGAACACAATGAAGCTTAGTACGTTCCTTACGACTCAAAGCATCGGCTACGACATTCGCCTTACCAGGATGGTAGCGAATTTCATAGTCATAGTCGTTTAAAAGCTCAACCCAACGTCGTTGCCTCATGTTGAGTTCTTTCTGATTGAAGATATGCTGAAGACTTTTGTGGTCCGTGAAAACCACACATTTTGTACCATACAAATAGTGTCTCCAGATCTTAAGAGCGAAGACAACTGCACCCAACTCAAGATCATGAGTGGTGTAGTTTTTCTCATGTATCTTCAACTGCCTCGATGCATTTGCTATGACTTTGTTCCTTTGCATGAGAACACAACCAAGACCCAAGTTTGATGCATCACAATACACGACAAAATCGTCATTACCCTCAGGCAATGATAGAATAGGCACATCATAAAGTTTCTACTTCAAGTTTTGAAAAGCTTCCTCTTGTTTGAATCCCCAATAAAAGGGTTTGTCCTTCTGAGTTAGAGCAGTTAGAGGAACTGCAATCTTTGAGAAATTTTCAATGAAGCGGCGATAATAACCCGCCAGACCAAGAAAAGAACGAACTACAGTAGGAGTAGTAGGCGTATCCCAATCCTTAATCGCACTGATCTTGGAGGGATCTACATGAATACCTTGTTCGTTGACAATATGTCCTAAAAATTGAACTTTCTTAAGCCAAAATTCACACTTTGAGAATTTGGCGAAAAATTGCTCTTTCTTTAGGAGTTCCAGAGTAAGACGAAGATGTTGTTCATGATCAGCTCGCGTCTTAGAATAAATCAAGATGTCCTCAATAAAAACGATGATGAACTTATCTAAATAAGGCTTGCAAACCCTATTCATTAAGTCCATGAAAACAGCAGGAGCATTAGTCAACCCAAAAGGAATAACTGTGAACTCATAATGACCATAACGAGTGCGGAATGTTGTCTTGGGAATATCTTCTTCATGCACACGAAGTTGATGATATCCAGAACGCAGATCAATCTTCGAAAAATAAGAAGCGCCCTGTAACTGATCAAAGAGATCATCAATGCGAGGTAGGGGATATCGATTCTTGATGGTAAGCTTGTTAAGCTCACGATAATCGATACACATCCTATAAGATCCCTCCTTCTTCTTGAAAAAAAGAATGGGAGCACCCCAAGGTGAAAAGCTAGGACAAATAAAACCTTTGTCAGTGAGCTCTTGAAGCTGCTTAGACAACTCTTGCATCTCAGACGGTGCAAGACAATATGGAGATCTGGCAATGGGTTTTGCACCAGGTACGAGATCAATACGGAACTCGACTTGGCGTGCTGGGGATAAACCAGGTAACTCTTCAGGGAATACTTCAGGATAATCCCGAACAACAGGGATATCTTGAATAGACTTACCTTTGCCCTTATCTACTACAACATGTGCCAAAAAGGCCACATAGTTCTTTCGCAGATACTTTCGAGCTTTAAAACAAGACATGAGTTTGAGACTACCAGTAGGTTTCTCACCACGAACCTGTAGGATCTTCCCCGTCAAAAGCGGCACACGAACAATCTTCTCGAAACAAACTACCTCTGCATGATGCTTGGCTAACCAATCCATACCCACTATAACGTCGAAGCTTCCAAGATGCATTGGCGTGAGGTCGATTGGAAAAAGATGGTTATTAAGGTTCAACTGGCAGTTGCGAAGAACAGAATTAAGAACAATGCATTCATGTTGAAGACTCGAACTCGAGCCTGAGCCTGATTCTGGTTTGGATTTGCGTTAGCTAGTCTTGGACACCGGTTTCCGTAGTGGGTCAGATCCCCACAATTGTAGCACGAACCAGGAGGAAAATGAGGTCGTGCAGCTTGACCTTGTCGCTGAGCAAGAGGCTGAGCAACTTGTTGGGCTTGGTTCTGAACTGCCTGATTCTGGTTGACAGGAATGCGGCAAGTAGTGGCAAGATGACCATTTCTTCCACAGTTAGTGCAATGACGACATTGGAGATGTGGTAGGTGATGGCCGTTACACCTGTTGCACAAAGGTGCGTTGCCAAGATAAGGCCTCTTGGCGGGTGGTTGCGCAGGCTGATTTGGTGCAGCTTGAGCCTGTGCAGTAACGTCATAGTTTTGGGAAGCCTTTCGCTTCCAAGACCCCTTTGAGGAACCAGAATCCTTTCCCTTCTTGTTTTTATCTTTCTTGCCATCCTCCTTGTCAGACGCCTGCTTCTTACCTTTGTCACCCTTTTTACGCAGCTTTCCCTTTCGAACCTGCGACTCAGTCAATGTTGCTGCTAACTCGATCGCCTGACGGACTGTGGTAGGGTTACTACCAGTAATGATGTCTTGCACTGAGTGAGGTAGACCATCGATGTACCTTTCGATAGCCTTGTCAAGTGGGGTAACCATGGTTGGGTACAGCAGACTCAATTCTTCATACCTATCAGTGTAAGCCCGATGCTCACCACTATCTTGCTTCAAATCATCAAATTCCCTTTCCAAAGCTCGCAGTTCATGACGAGGACAGAACTCCTTCATCATAAGGGCCCTAAGTTCAGCCCAAGTCTGTGCTAAAGCAACCTCAGCACCACGGTCTCTCATAACCCCGTTCCACCATGTAAGAGCCCTCTTCTGAAACACACTAGAAACAAACTCGACCTTGCGATTGTCAGGATACTGAACGTGGCGAAACGTACTCTCAGTGCTCTCGAACCATTGTAGGAGCCGAGTTGCTCCTTCAGTACCACTAAACTTGAGTAGCTTAGCCGAATTGAAACTCTTGAAATTGCATGGTGCATGATTGTTGTTGTTGGCTTGGTTCAGTTGAGCAACAAGATTTGGGAAAGCAGCAGCCATTTGCTGCACGATGATTTCTGCCAGTTCGGCATTCGTTATCTGATTGTCGCGTCGAGGAGGCATTCTAAAAGAGGAAACATGAAAGGAAACTAGTGAGATGATTGGATGAAAAGAATAAGATGATTCAAAAATTGACAATAGCAAAGATGGTGGTCATTTTTTCGTTACCACAAGGCAAACAAATGACACATTGTGACTAGTCAAAGTAAATGGGTCAGAAATAATGTATCGCGAAGACATGCTTGCCTATAAGTGAACACTCACCCCAAGAGTTCCCAGGTAAGAGTGACTGGTCCGATTATGTGGATTTGTACGAACACTCTAGCCTTAGACAGAAAACCCAGGGTACAGGCATTCACCCTTCCAGTTTGCACGTGTTCACACTATTTAGGACTCAAAACTTTGACGAGTTTTTGAAAATTCAAAGGGGTTCAAAACCTTACAACAGAGGGTTCAAAACCTAGTAATCAATCATCCAAGAACAGATGATTAATTTTCAAAGCGGATTCGGAATTGATGTTCTTGTTGTGGTTATCACCTAAGGATAGGTGAAGTGCATGTTTTAAGATCTAAACACAAGATAACTTGTGTTGGGGTCCTAGAAAGGTTATAGTCTAGGTCAAGGCATTACTAATAACCTAATGCCCTATAACCATTGGCTCTGATACCAACTTTTCTATCACACCCCGACCACGTAGAACAACAAAACGTGGCGGAAACGTCGGGGAGTGTTGTAACAGAATTAATTGTTTCACAACCATGGAAATTAAAGTTATGTTTTATTTATCAAACAAGAAAGTTACATTGTCTTAAACAAGAAACAAAGAGTACATAACATAAATTAACTAGTTCTTGCTTCATTTTAAGTCACTAAGGCACAGGTCCGCCTAAGTGTGTCTCGATCATCCTATGCAAAAGCTCCTGAAAACACATGCGAAAATAGGTACGTCAGAATAAAAATGCATGTGAGATACATAGGTTTTGTGAATATAGTATTCATGACTTGAGTTTAAAAAAAATGTTTAATAAGATTTAGTCATGAACCTTGTAAATTGTTTTGTTTTGTAAATCATTTGAAAAGCGATAAGATCAGATGATATGTATAAATAAAAGAATAATATATAGTTAAATGAATAACCAAGTAAAATGAGTTGTATAGAATGAACTGTTTTGTAACCCAAAGTCTTGTGAAAAGCATCTTAGTTGTGTAAAATGTATAAGTCCAAATTGAATGATTTAAATAACGCTATGATATGTAATATAATACAAGCACTTATATATAGGAAGTACCAGCGGCGTATCCACCATGTTGGTATCATACTACTCACATCTCGTTACTTAAGTCACTTCACAAACCACCAATGTATAAAGTCTATGTTTAAACCAATTGTCAAAAAGTCCTTGTATAAACCATATCAGATGTTAAATGTCCAAATGTAGTCAAGTAATGTGTAACAAATGTTATGTATGGTAAGTAATGTGTTGTTACATAAACCAAATGTAAGAATGTACAAAACAAAGTATTTTGAATATATCAAAAAGTTATGTTTTGCAAAGTAAATGCATGTTATATTGATACAAACACTTATGTGGTAAGTTAACGCATACATTCAAGCCTTGAGACAGACGGATAACCCTAAGTCAAGGTTATCAAAAGAAATGTTTTCGGATTCTGTCATTCCTTACACCTAAACAAACCCAGGATGTCAGGAACGGGATTTGTCAAGTCCTATGGTACCATTACTTACCACCGAGCGGCATAATTAATGTTAATGAACGTATATAAGTCCCGTTTGTACAAACCAAATGTTATACCAAATGTAAACATGTTATATGAAAACCATGTACTAAGTATGCTAAGTTAACATACAAAGCAGAAAAGTCATGTAAATCAATGTGCTAGCATGCTCAGTCAACATACATAGCAGAAATGTAAAGTAAAACAATGTACTATAAGTGTACTAATGAAAATAGCAAGTATATGATGTGAAAACAGGAAAGCATGAAAGTAACAAGTAGGCACATGTGTTTCACCCAAAAACAGTTTGAAAACAGTAAAAGTGGGGTCTATCTACTCACTTGAGATTGCTTAGAAGTCCTTGAGTTCAACCAAACAATGCTAGAGATCACAGAAATCAAACGGCACCTAATATAGGTAACTATGTTAATAAACCGGACCTAAATTGGAGGATCGGATAGAATGAGGGTTCGTAAACCAAAAAAGTATGGAAACTCATGTAATATGGTTTAACAAAGCCTACATACTAAAATGAAACCTATCCTAAGTGCTTACGACCCATTACGACTCGTTTAGGTAGCTTATGCTACTTTAACGCGTCGTTCGCGTAAAACGCGTTTGGACCGCCTAACTAGTCCTATGACGAGTAATATATGTCTTAACATGTCTAATATTGTTTCCAAAATAGTTTAGATATAAAAAATTATGTTACATGTGCTTAAAATGAATTTTGGCGTAAAAAGGGCATTTTGGTAATTTACCTAAGGCATATAAACTACCTATCATAAAACTAACTAAACAACGTGACCATAAGGTATAACCTCGTAAGGTTATTCCCAATACACTATGGTTACCTAATGTGTTTGGTCGGATCCTAATGATCGACCAAATGGGTCGGGTTCGAAAGTATAAGCGATTGTTTAGATCGCTTACCTTTACGATCCTAGACAAGCACAAAACTAAAAGTGACGAGCTAAGCATGTTAAAACATGCTTACCTAAGTTAGAAAACAAGTTTGGTATCAAAACGAACGGTTTTGATACCTAAAAGTAGTTTGGTTACAAAATACGCCAGAATACGCATTTTGGCCGAAACTACGACTCGTCACTGAGCCTAGATAACGTGGTAATCAGTAGGCATAGTCACAAGGGACTATAGCTATCGTGATTACGCTCACGTTGTGAAGTTCAACCAAATTTCGTGTTGACCATAAACTGGTCAACGTAGAAAACGCTAAAAGAACGAAAGAGGACTTACAACGGGTTCAAGAACGAAAGTTTTGATCCGGATATTCTCAGGTATGAAGGGATAAACACATCAACTTAGAGAATAATTTCAGATTCAAAGGTGTGGGTTTTGGAGTTGTGATCATGGGGGTATTTATAGATTTCCTAGAACCGTTAAGATCGTTTATCGAAAACCATGATTCAATCTCTTCCATACATGTGTTGCAACACCATGGTACATCAAAATGCCCCCCCCCCCCCCCATTATCAGGAAATGCCATGTGCAAGAGAGTTATGGGTGCATAACAGCTGTTAACAGCTGTTAAAATAGATTAGGATGATCTGGAAGGGCCTCACGGCCCGCGTAAACATGTTCAGAAGCTTACGCGCCCCGCCTGGGGGTCTCAGACCAGCAACAAGTTTCAAAAATGCCAGTTTCAGTCCCTGTTAGTGTTTAAAGCCATTTCCGACATGTTTAAGGCCTGTTAAGCCAACTTTAAGGCCCTAAAATGATGCATAAACTTTGTGGACATGAAACATGCTAAAAAATATGCTGGATGTTGGTTCGTTTGATCGCATGATCGCGATGTTCGCTTAATTATGACGGAATGCGCATAAGCGCGAAAAACGATCCAAATTGCGTGACGAATGGATTTTTCTCATGCCAAACACTAAAATAAAATATTTTAGTGCTTACATAAATTTTTGGATGTCCGGATGTATTCAGAATGTAAGTTATGCGCGAAAATGCAAACTTGTGCAATTTTTGACGCTTTTAGTCCCTGAATGACCCAAAAGTTTATTTTAGCACACCGCACCCATCAAAGCCTATTTCTAAGCTATGTAAAGGATATTTATGGTATGTTTAACTTATGGTCATGTTCCAGAATGTCTGTTCTAGTACGAATCATCATACTTTCACAGTTTGTCGAATTTAGTCCCTATAAGCGAAAGAACTTGATTTTTGCCATACCAAAGCCTTCAAAACTTATTCCTAAGTTATGTAAAGGTTATTTAAGGTATGTTAAGTATCTGTTGATGTTCTGGAGTATTTGTCGCGCTAAACTAACTACGTTTACGCACCAGTTTGCGTATAACTCTCCAGAAAGAGATATAGAGTTTGAAATTGAATAAAAGTCAAAACATGAAAAATGTCAAACATAAACAAACAAACATTGGGATCAAATAACTTTGTTTTATTGATAACTGAACTATTTACAATGATTACCAGCACAGGTGTCACACTGGATACTGAGTGTAGGATCCTTGAATTGACTGCGACCCCATATATCCTCCTGAACTAGTGAATAATCCCTGATGCTGAAAAGAGGATCCTTGGGGCTGAAGAGAGAATCTTGATGTGACTCCTATGCTTGTAATCATTGTAAATAGTTCAGTTATCAATAAAATAATGTTATTTGATCCCAATGTTTGTTTGTTTATGTTTGATATTTTTCATGTTTTGATTTTTGTTCAATTTCAGACTATATATCCCTTTCTGGAGAATTAGACGCAAACTGGTGAGTAAACGTAATCAGTCTAATGCGAAAAATACTCCGGAACATCAACATATGCTTAACATACCTTAAATAACCTTTACATAACTTAGAAATAAGTTTTGAAGGCTTTGGTATGACAAAATCAAGTTTATTCGCTTACAGGGACTAAATTCGACAAACTGTGAAAGTATGCTGATTCGTACTGTAACGGACATTCTGGAACTTGATCATAAGTTAAAAATACCCTAAATATCCTTCACATAGCTTATAAATAGGCATTGAGGGGTTCGGTGTGCTAAAATAAACTTTTTGGTCATTCAGGGACTAAAAGCGTCAAAAAGTGCATAACTTTGCATTTTCGCGCATAACTTACGTTCTGAATACATCCGGATATCCAAAAATTTATGTAATCATTCAAATATTTTATTTTAGTGATTGGCATGAGAAAAATCCATTCGTCGCGTAATTTGGATCGTTTTTCACGTTCGTGCGTATTTCATCGTAATTGAGAAAACAACGCGTCCGCACGACCAAACGAACCGACATCTGGCATATTTTTTAGAAGGTTTCAAGTCCACTATGTTTAGGCATCATTATAGGGCCTTAAAGTTGGCTTAACGGGCCTTAGATGTGTCGGAAATGAGCTTAAAACACTACAGGGACTGAAACTGTAATTATAAAGCTGTTTGCTGATCTGTGCAGCCCAGGCGGGCCGCGTAGGCCTCTCTTTGGTCTTACGCGGGGGGCCTAAAATTGCCAGATCTGCAAAAATGTGTTTTCCAGCTGTTCCAGCTGATTTTGGCACTTGCAAATGGTATTTTAACTTCCTATGGGCCATTTTTAGGTGCCCATGGTTTTGCAAAACCATGGGTACATGTGTACGGTTGAGATCGAAGCACGGTTTTCGATGAACGATCTTAACGGCTCTCCGAACTCTATATAAACCCCACCCCCATTTGCTTGCAACTCACATTTGATCAGATTTTTCCCTAAGTTGAAGGATAAAACCTTCATACTTGGGAATTATTAGATCAAAGCTCCATTGCTTGAACCCGTTGTAAGTATTCTTTCATTCTTTTCCGCGTTTTAAGCGTGAAAGTCAAACTTTGTTTGACTTTCTGCATTGACCAGTTTATGGTCAACATGAAGTTCGTTTGAACTTCATAACGTGAGCGTAATCACGATGGTTTTAGTCTCTTGTGACTATACCTACTGATTACCACGTTAACTAGGCATAGTGACGAGTCGTAGTTTCGGCCAAAATGCGTATTCTTGCGTATTTTGCAACCAAAGTATTCTTGGGTATCAAAACCGTTTGTTTTGATACCAAACCTGTTTTCAAACCTCGTTAAACATGTTTTTAACACGTTTAACTCGTCACTTTTAGATTTGTGCTTATGTAGGGTCGTAAGGTAAGCGATCTAAACAATCGCTTATACTTTTGAACCCAACCCACTTGGTCGATCATTAGGATCCGACCAAACACATTAGGTGACCATAGTTGCATAGGGAATAACCTTCCGAGGTTATACCTTATGGTCACTTCGCTTAAGTAGTTGTATGATAGGTAGTTTATATGCCTTAGGAAAATTACCAAAATGCCATTTTTACGCCAAAATTCATTTTAAGCATATGTAACATAATTTTTGACATCTAAACTGATTAGGAAACATTATTAGACATGTTAAGGCATATATTACTTATCATAGGACTAGTTAGGCGGTCCGAACGCGTTTTACGCGAAAGACGCGTTAAAGTAGCGTAAGCTACCTAAACGAGTCGTAATGGGTCATAAGCATTTAGGATAGGTTCCGTTTTAGAATGTAGGCTTTGTTAAACCATATTACATGAGTTCTTACACTCATTTGGTTTACGAAACCACATTTTACCCGATCCTCCGATTTAGGTCCGTTTATTGACATAGATACCTATATTAGGTGCCGTTTGATTCCGTGATCTTTCTAGCATTGCTTGGTGGTTATCTAAAGACTATTGAGAAATTTCAAGTGAGTACATAGACCCCTCTTTTACTGTTTTTCAAATGTTTTGGGGGTGAAACACATGTGCCTACTTGTTACTTTCGTGTTTTCCATGTTTTTATATCATATGCTTGCTATGTTCATTAGTACACTTATAGTACATGATTTCATTATGTTTTACTATGTATGTTTACTTAGAATTCTAGCACATTGTTTTACATTGCATTTCTTTTGCTATGTATGTTTACTTAGCATGCTAGCACATTGTTTTATACTGCTTTTCTGTTACATATGTTTACTCAGCATATGAACACATTGTTTTACATCTCTACCTTGTATGTTTACTTAGCATACTAGGTACATTGTTTTCATAAAACATGCTTACATTTGGTATGACATTTGGTTTGCTTAACGAACTAAAATATGTTCATTAACATTAGCTACGCCGCTCGGTAGTAAGTAGTGGTACCATAGGACTTGACAACTCCCATTCCTGATATCCAAGGTTTGTTTGGATGTAAGGAATGACTGAATCCGAAAACATTTTGATAACCTTTACTCTAAGGTTATCCTACTGTCTCAAGGCTTGAATGTATTCGTTTAACATACCGCATAAGTGTTTGTATCAGTAAAGCATGCATTTATTTGATGTAGGATCGATATTCGACCTAAATGAGTCGGTCTGAGTCAAATCTAGGTCACTAGAGAGGCGGAAACAATCTAGTAACTGTGAATCGGTGTTAGAATGTGAGTAGAAGCAGAGAAATACACTTTAACTGGTTTTCCATTGATTTTAGATGTTAATACATGCAGAGAATTTGACAGCACTTCCTGAAAACTTTCACCGAACCGTTTCAAATGGAAAACCCAACACCCCTATTTATAGGGAATCCATTTCGCACGAGATGACAAGTCCATTTCGTATGAAATGGTAAACTCCATTTCGTACGGAATGGCCTTATAACATCCATTTCATGCGAAATGGTACAAAACACAAATAACTTTAACATTTTACACTTTAACCCCTATTACAAGCTGCTGACACGACCTAGACTGATGACGTAGGCGATAGACATTGTGTACCAACAAACTCCCCCTTGGATATTGCCGGAGTCTTCAGTCAGGCTATCTTCAAAAACTTCTTCACAGAGACTTGAACTTTTTTTCTCTTTGCTTTGGCTTCTTCAGTAACAACTTTCTTAGCTTTTCATTTTCTTCAACCGCTCTTTTTTCCTCTTCAGCCATCCTTTGCACAACTGTATATCTTGCAATCTTATCCTTTTCTTCATGTGCCTTCCATTCTTTCTCAGCTTTCAGAGCCTCTTCTTTCTCAATTTTTCTCCATTTAGACGACCATGCATTTTCAGAATTGATTCCTTTCTGAAAACATATTGTTGCAACTTTCTGAAACTGCAATGCTTGGTCTTTATCTTCAGCTTTGTACCCAATCTTGTTTACAAACAAACACTAGATATCCTTCGCTGAGCAGTTCACAATCCACATCGGATCATACAAATGAATATATTTGATTTCATTCTCCACTCTGTATGTGATTACTGCTTCAGTAGACATGCAACTATATACCCAACATAAGAACCCTTTGTGAAAATCTTGCTCCATTTTCGGCAGTGGAATATTCTTTATGACTCTGGGTTTCTTGATTTGCAAGACTGTTTCTTCAACACCTGTTACTGGATCTATCCTCTTCACTTTCTTTGGATAGTGCGGCTTCTAGTGTTTGAATTCTTTGAAGGCTTCGAACTTCATCAAACCCCAAGTAGGCATATCACGTTCCCTAATAGGATAAGACAAAGTTCCGACTTTGGGTAGTTCTTCTACATCCCACCAGGGTAAAGACATAATGTCTTGGATATACGCGAAATATTAAACTCCAAACTCTCGTCGAATTGCATACGCGTTCACTTGCGGCAGAAACCCCCAACTGATTATGTCTCCCAAAGAAACTTCTTTGTCTCTCTTATAGTACTTTAGCGGTCTTTTGAATTTTCTTTCTGAATCTTTTCTAAACCATTTCTTCCTTTCTTCGCGACGTTCATCTTTCGACATTTCACTAAAACTTTTGTTCTCTACACTCTCAGCAACTTTCTTTCGCAACTCACCTTCATTAGCTTGACTGAAAAATTCTGCAAGCGTCGGAAAGTTAGAAGTATCAATATGAGCACTTTCAGATTGATCCTCATCACTCCAATCTTCAACTTCAACCCTGTCGTAATTATCAGCTTCTTCAACGTACTTATACTGATAATCAGGCTGCTGATTGATATCGAACTTATTCAATTCTTCTTCAAAATCAAACTATAATTCATTTTCATCTACATGCATCATCTTGATGATCTCTGCTAGAGTATAAGTGTGTAGAATTTCCCCTTCCTCAACACCGTGCTCAAGACGGAGAATCAAGCTTGAAACATGATCATTACTTTCATCAACATTCTCTGCATCATCATGCTTCCCCTCACTTTCAGCATTCTCATGTTCTTCATTAGCATCATCATGAAGATATTCATCAATCTTCTCTTCATTAGACGCTTCAGTAACTTTGATGCCCGTAGAACCTTGATCGTTGTCATCATTGTCATGATCACTATTTGCAAAAAATACATCATCTGCATCATCTTTCATAATTTCTTCATCATCTTCTTCTTCATCATCTTCTTCATCATCATCTTCTACATCATCAACTTCTACATCATCATCAAATACACCAGAAACCGAAGATATAGGGCAAGGATTTGAATAGGTGATTCAGGAACAATTGACGGAACGATTGCTCTTTCAGTTACGTCAGAAACACCTTCAACTTGAACACCTTTGCCTTTATTTTTCATTTCAGCTTCAATCTCAGCCTTACGTCGTTCCCTGACTTCCTCAAGCTCGATTTCTTCAAATCTTTGTTCCACAGGCTTTCCAATCAAATTCTCCAATACTTTATTCATCATGTAAATTGCATGTTCTTTCTTTGCATTGTTAGCCTCTAGCTCTTTATTTTTCAGCTTGAAATACTCATTCTGTTCATCTCTCCGAGCCTTTTCTTCTTCTAACTCAGCTATTCGAACCTTCAGTATATCAATATCAGCTTGATCGGCTTCAACCTTCTTCAGCAAAGAGGAGTTTTTAGCTTCGACAGACTTGACATGCTTTTCCAACTTCTTATTCTCCACTAACACCTCTTCCACCTTCTTCTGTAACTTCTTTACAACATCATCAGTTACAAAATTAAAATCTCTAATGTCTTCAAGAGGAATATTCTCTGGAATATGTGGAAAATCTTTAAAAACAGATGATCCTGGAGTTGTCTGTACTGGTGGTTGTGTGGTTGGTGGTGTTTGAAGGATGTGCGGTGAAGATATAACAGGTTGTTCATGAATTGGAGTAGACATACGGAGATGTGGTGATGATTGTGGTGATTGTTGATGTGGTGGTGATGGTTGTTTTGGTGGTGATGGAATAGGATCAGATACTGGTTGTGGTGGTGGTGATTGATGTGGTTCAGCTTGTGGTTCTGATAGTGGTGTTGTGGTTCTGATACATGCTTTGATTTGAACTTGATTTTCAACTTTCGTGCTGAAGGAGATATAACACGTTTTCTTGCATTAGACTTCTTCTTGCCTCCAGATGATGGTGGAGTTTGAACATTTTGAACATGTTCTAGAGATGGACAAATCATCAACGTTATCTCCACTCCTATTTCTTTTCTTCTGTTTTTCTTTATCAGAAATTACCTTTTTCCAACATTCAGTTTCATCAACCTCTGAATCAGATGAGCTCTTTTCTTCATCGTCACCTTCCTCACCAGCTACTTTCTCAGTTTCTAAACCATAATCAATATTTTTCAACAGTTGTTCAGTCTCAGGAGATACTGGATCTTGATCTCTTTCAGCATCAACTTCTATATCATCTTCCTCTGGTTTATCGACCAGCATTGTTTCAACAGTTTTCTTTTGATGTTTCTTTTTTGGTTGGGAAGATGAACCTTCTTCTGCTTGTACTTTCGGAGTTGTCTTTCTACTCCTTTTCTTCTTTTCTTCTTTTGTGAACCATTCATTTCGTGTTTCCTTGAATTCTGCTAACTTTGTTAATTCATCTGCTGCACTCTTTTCTTTCATTTCTTCATCATTTCTCCATTTCAGATGATTAACTGGATCTGGATCTTCATAATTTGCACTTTTGATGAATCCAAAGAATTCTGCCTTTGTTTTTGGTTCTGGCCGATTTTTGTGATACCTGGATAATATGATGAACGTCTCATTATCCATGTGATACAACGCCAATAAATCATTATCTTCATCTTTCACTAGATCCGGATAAGCATGATCAAGCATCATTTGCACAAATCTCGGATAAATCCAGGTTTTACTGCCTGATGTAATGTTTTCTTTCATGTAATGGAAAATGATTTTCGAAAAATTGTACTTTTTGTTCAACACTAACGCAGTCACCATACACATCTGGTAATCTCTCATCACATCATATCCACCCTTTATGTGACTAAGAGCGTGAATCACTGAATGAATGAAAAATTTGTAAGGCTTTGAGAAACATGCTTTCGAATAGTTTGCACTGTTCAGCGGACCACTATATCCCATCCTCAACATACATCCCTTAACCATTCTCTCTGGAAACTTCGTTGGTGAATTTTCATCATCCGGAGAATCTAGCACTTCACGGACAAGCTGTTCAGTGATGACAATCTCTTTATCTTCACCATTTAGGCTAACACTTGAAGTTATCACTTTACTCTCTTCATCATACGTAGCATTCTTCCAGAAATGTTCAATATGGGATCTGAAAACTCTATGCTGATTCGTCAATGCCTTTTGGATAGGTAAACGCTTCATGAATTCAAGAATATCCTTGAATACAGCCATCTTGAGAAGCTTTTCATCATAAACACAACAAGTGTTATGTGAAGGATCAAATTCGACAATCGAAGCCTGAAATATCCAACAGAAACACAAGTTAAACACTTTGAACAATTTTTCAAAACAAACATACTTCACACGAAATGGATTTCAAGCGAATTAAACTTCAAACGAAATGGTCAATTTCAAGTGATGAGACTTTCAAACGAAATGGACAGTTTCAAACTGTTTGACACTCAAATGAAATGGCTGGTTTCAAACGATTTGACTCTCAAACGAAATGGCTTGTTCAAGCGAAATGGTCATTTCGCATGATTTGGTAACATTAATCAATGTGCCATTTCGTACGCAATGAATTGTCATTTCGTTTGAATTCAAGTTCATGAACAGTAATTTTTCCAATGATTAAAACATGATCTGATGATGAAATTGAAACCCAAGACTTGTTCTTTATCAGATTCCGAGTACATGGATGTGTTTATTGTTCATTTTAGACCACACAATCATCTTAGATCTAGGTTTAAACATTCTGTTTTTCCGAGTTCATCGAAATCAAGAGATCTGGTTCAAATTGAAGCCCTAGAACTAAACTACAACACATTCCGAATAAACAGATGTAATTTTCGTTGATTTTAGACAATTAAACAACCCTAGATCTAAGATTAAAGTTTTGTTCTTCCAAGTTTCATGCGATTTCGACAAATCTGGTTCAAATCAACATCATCCTCACCTTTCCCATGATCTAAGTTGTGTAAACCAACTTAAACAAGGATTACGAGCAGCAAAAACAATAGATTTCGGCTTGAAATCACGAGAAATTGATTAAACGCCTCAAATCGCTTGAAAGTGAACATGTTTGGTGCGGAATGGAGAAACTGAGGTTTCAAGCGATATGGGACCCTTTATATAGACATGTCCATTTCGTACGAAATGGACAAAGAAGCAGTGTATCCATTTCACACGAAATGGTCAGTTGAAACGATATGGCCATTTCGTGCGAAATGGTCATTTCGTATGAAATTCCATTTTTTTCAAAATTTTGATTTTTTTTCAATTTTTTATTTATTGAATTATATACCACCACACCCAGTTAACCAAGTCCAAGTTAATGACCCTGGTCAACTGTTTAGCCTGCCAAGTCCAAGTTAATGACCTTGGCTGACCAATTTTTAAATTTGCTGACTTTTTGAAACAGATTTAAGTTCAAATTAATGAACTTTTAAACTTTTCAAGCAATTACCAACACCTTTTCACAAACTTTTGCTTATCCAAACCTCATGATCCAACTTGTTTAGCACTATAAAACTTTGATCATCAGATCCCCAACGTTCGTTGTAAAAAATAAGATGAAAAATCGAATCTTTTTGGTTTTTATAATGTTATGCTAAACAAACAGGAAATCTTTTTGGATTTTGATAAACAATAAACTGTACAAACATATTTTTGATGAGTGTGTTAGGGGATCATATCAGCTCCTGACAAGCTACAAGTAACGTTAAGCTTTGATTTCATACTAAGCATTAAACAATTCACAGTGATTGCCGATATACTGATCCAATTTAAATTTTCACACAAATTTCAATCTGTTCAGGATACGAAATAGTGTTTTAAGGCTTAACTTATACATGTGTACCACCTCAGAATATACTCCCGTATCCAGACCACTATATTCAGTCTTACAGGTGAGTGCACACTAATGATATCTGTAATTGGGTTAATGCGAGGCCATGAGAGCTCAGGCTATTGCTTCCGCAAAATCAGAGAGATGATGGCTCGACTTTTAGGTGGGTCCCCCTTGGGGATCTTCTTTGCAACAGCACATGATTAGCATTTTTCAATGTTTCATCATTTTTTATGCTGAGGGCGGGCTTTAAGATTTAAAGCAGTGCAAAGTATTATACGAGGACTAGGCTATTGCTCCCGCAAAATCAGAAGTCTTGCTATAATACCCCAGATATCAGGATGTACAAAGACCTAGTATGTCAGAAATAGAGCCTTTCAAACAGGATTTCAGGGGTTACCTATATATCCGAGAGATGTTCCCCATGTAAAAGCAAGAAATGATTTAGGTTTATATCCTGAACAAACTTACTAAATGTGTAAAAACCTATCGGCACATCATCAGCGAGACTGCTTAACACTTTTTAAACTATACATTTCTTTAGCGTACTGCAACTGTCTAGCTGATGTACTATCATTTCCCCTTTTTACACAAACTTTTTTTCATTTTTCTATTGTTTTTGGATTTTGAAATTTTATCATGTTTTTGTATTTTCTGTAAACTTTCTCCCCCTAAAATCAAAAACATATTTTTGTGTTTTTGGTTTTATCAAAAGTAGAAAATAGACGTAGATCACTTCTGATCGCCGTCCTCCTCGGCTTCATACTCAACAACCCTCCCAGAAAACAAAATTTTCAACCCGTTCAATTTTAAAAGATAGTTAAATCTCGTTTTATCAGAGGGTTTTGTGTAAAATTCAGCTCTCTGATCATCGGTGTGTATATGATCAATTCGAATCAATTTCTTCTCGTAACAATCACGGATGAAATGATGTCGAATTTCAATATGTTTCGTTTTAGAGTGATGAACCGGATTTTTAGTTATATTTATGGCTGCCTCATTGTCCACAAAGATTGGAGTATCCAAGAACTGCAAACCATAGTCCCTCATCTGCTGCTGGATCCAGAGGATCTGAGAGCAACAGCTGGAAGCCGAAACGTATTCAGCCTCAGAGGTTGAGAGAGCGACTGTGGTTTGTTTCTTGCACTGCCAAGTAACAAGCCGAGTTCCGAAGAACTGACACCCTGCAGTTGTGGACTTTGCATTTAACTTACAACTCCCGAAGTCAGAATCAGCATAACCAGTAAGAGAAAAGTCACCAGATTTAGGATACCACAAGCCGGTGCTTGGGCAACCTTTAAGATACCGTAAAATTCTCTTCACAATCGTCAAGTGTGACTGTCTCGGGCTTGATTGATATCGGGCGTAGAGGCAAGTTGGATACATGATGTCCGGGCGTGACGCAGTCAGATACATTAATGAACTAATGATCGACCGATAGTGCATCTCATCCGCTTTTTCACCGCTTTCATCCGGACATATCCCATGATTTTGAGCCAGGGGGTTGAGATTGGAGATGATTCAGACATATTGAACTTGTCAAGCACATCATTCACGTATTTTGTCTTGTGTATGAAGATTCCTTCGGGCATTTGCTCAACCTGAAGCCCTAGGAAGAACTTCATCTCCCCCATCGAACTAATTTCAAACTTTTTCTTCATAACCTTCTCGAACTCTTTGCACAATTCGTCATTCGTCGATCTGAAGATTATGTCGTCAACATAAATCTGCATGATGAGTAGATGTCCTGCAACCTCTTTTGTAAACAAAGTGCTATCGAAAGTCCCTCTGATGAACCCGTTGGCCAGCAGATGTTGGGAAAGTGTCTCGTACCAGGCTCTCGGGGCCTGGTGTAATCCGTAAAGCGCTTTGTCGAGTAGATAGACCTTGTCTTTGTGCACTGGATCGGTAAAACCTGGTGGTTGTCCGACGTACACTTCTTCTTTGATCTTTCCGTAAAGGAATGCGGATTTAACATCTAGTTGGTAGACCTTGAATCCTTTCCAAGACGCGAATGCCAGGAAGATTCTAATTGCCTCAAGTCGAGCAACAGGCGCATACACTTCAGTAAAATCGATGCCTTCTTGCTGACTAAAACCTTGGACTACCAAACGTGCTTTGTTTCTCATAATAACCCCTATATCATCCCACTTACACTTGAAGACCCACTTGGTCTTGATCAACTTTTGATCTTCCGAGAGATCCACCAACCTCCACACTCCAAGTTTCTCAAACTGCAGTAGCTCCTCCTGCATCGCCTTTACCCAGCTTTCCTCGGTCAATGCTTCTTTGTATGTTCTCGGTTCCACCTGCGAGATAAAACATTTCAATGAGAAGTCTACTTGTAAAGGAGCAATAGATGAATAAAAACATGTAAGCCCTTTGTTGATTTGATCGCGTGTTTTCACTCCACTTTGAAGATTTCCAATGATTTGTTCTGAAGGATGATAAGACAAAGTTCTCGGCATGACTGTGTCTGGCACGCTCACTTCCGATTGCAGGTTTGTGATATCCTAATCACCCGTGTGATCCACAGCTTCTGAAGTTGCAACATTTGGTTCCTCGTCAAAAAATGGATCGGGTTCCTATTCTGAGTCGTCAGATTGATCAAATGTTGGAGCTGGTTCTTCTGGGGGTTCGTGTGTCGTTCCACTTGGACCGTCCTCGTGATCATTTGCACCCACGGTGGGCTGAGAAACTACCAAGGGTCTTGGCACTTGTTCTTGTGACATACATTGCTGATGTTGGTATAGTAATACTAGTTCCTCCTCACTTGGCTCAGTCGGCAACTGGAATGACTCCCAGAGTTTATCATAATCGAAAAGCAATCTGTTTCTGGGAAGTTGTTCCGGAGCAGTAAACCTTTGACAGTCGATATGCTGAACATGTATAATCTTCCCCAAGCATGGAACAAATACTCTCTTCAGTGGACTTGCATAACCTACAAAAAAACCTCCGTTAACGTTTGCACCAAATTTTCCATCTGGATCAATAAATGTGCAAGGTGATCCAAAAGGTTCTAAGAATTTCAAATTTGGTTTATAGCGATGAAGTAATTCGAAGCAGGTTTTCTTGTACTTCTTTACTGTAAGAACACGATTTAGCGTATAACACGCTGCAGCAACCGCTTCACTCCAAAAGAATATCGGCAATTTAGAATCGGCTAGCATAGTTCGAGCTCTTTCGATCAGTGTTCGATTCTTTCGTTCTGCGACACCGTTTTGTTATGGAGTATATGGTGCGCTAAATTCATGAAGAATGCCTTTGTCATTGCAAAATTCGAGCATACGGTTGTTCTTAAACTCTGTTCCGTTGTCGCTTTGAATTCTTCTGATCGACAGTTTGTACAACGTCTCCATCTTGTAGGATCGTTTTCATGACCAAAACGAGTCGTTCAGAGGTGTTCTTTTCAATACGAGAGGCGGAAGCTAACGTATTGAGTTCGAAACAGCTAGATATTCACTTTAATTGTCTTTCTGATTGATATAACTACGTTTCACTCCCCCTCGGATGTTGACGAAGTCTTCAGTGTCGAGTCTTCAACGTCTTCAGTCTTTATCAGTCTTTCTGCTCTTTCTGAAGTATCTGACAGTGTAAAACATCCTCAGTCTTCTCTCTTCTTCTCTCTACCAGGATCTCAATCTGACTCCATCTTCTCTTGATCAGATCTCTTGATTTCTTAAATTCATCAGCTTCAGCAATACCAAGATCTTAACCTGACTTCACATTCTGCTCAGGATCAGGAACCTGGCTAACCTGCACACATCTCTACCTCACAATAAATTTCACAAATTTAAAATTTGACAAATTTATATACCAATTGCAGGTATTAATCAATCAATAAATGATTTCACAATGTTAATATCTGATGAACCACTTGTAGGCAAAACATTTATTTTTATTCATTATAAACAAACTCCCCCTCACGAAATGTTCATCATGTTTAGCACTCGGAATTTTGAAAATCAGCTCTTCAACATCAGTTGTCAAAAATATTTTTTTTTAATTTTCAAAATTTATGCTAAAACACACTAAAAATCTTTTTGCATTTTTGATTTTTATAAAACGTAGTAAAGAAATATTTACAGGCAATATTTTTGTGAGTTTGAGTAAGAGGATCATATCAGTTTCTGAGACAAATCACCAACACCGTTAATCTTTAGACATTTTAAGTTCTAAACGATTCACTTAGATTGTTAGTATACTGATCCACTTAAATTTTCACACAAAGTTCAACTGTTTTGAGATACGAGATTAATGTTTTAGAGACTTAAACTTATACGCGTGTCCCACCTCAGAATATACTCTCGTAACCAGATCCCAATATTCAGTCTTACAGGTGAGTATACCTAGATGATATCTGTAAAGGGTTAAATGCGAGGGCCATGAGAGCTCAGGCTATTGCTTCCGCAAAATCAGAGAGATGATGGCTTCGACTTTAGGTGTGTTCCCTTTAGAGAATCTTTTCTTCAACAGCACATGATTAGCATTTTGCAATGTTTCATCATTTTTTATGCTGAGAGGAATGCCATATTTCAAGCAAGCGAAAAGTATTATACGGGGACTAGGCCATTGCTTCCGCAAAATCAGAAGTCCCGGGATAATACCCCAGATATCACTAAGCATAAAGACCTAGTATCTCAGAAAGAGGGACCTTTCAAACAAGATTTTGGGGGTTACCCATATATCCGAGAGATGTTCCCCACGAGATAAGTGAGTTTGAAATTTAGGTTTATATCTCGACACAATCTACTAAGCGTGTAAAAACCTACTGGCATATCATCAGTGAGACCGTTTATCACATTTAACTTTCCAATTGTTTAGCGTGATGTGATAGTCCACTGATGTACTATCATTTCCTGTTGATACACTTTTGTGTGGACGCGGCACGTTCGGTTCGAGCCTTTAATTGACGTCGACCAAGTCGGATATCCTTCTATCCGCTTGTGTCTGACCTATTTGTCTTCATTTGATGTGTAATGTATTACAAACAGTGCATGTTGCACACAAGGGTAAAATGGTCATAGTTATAATGTTTATATGTTCTGTTTGTTTGCTGTCTGTTTGCAGCAAACAGCACACCAGTTACAGCCTTCGACGAAACACATCTGTTTCGTCGAACACATCACGACGAAACGGAATGGTTATCAATTGGTTCTGTTCCGTCGACATCAACGACGAAACACACTTGTTTCGTCGTCTGTTGGGCTGGTTCAGGCCCAATCACTGGCCCATATGCTGTTTCGCCGTATCACCTTGTGTTTCGCCGAGACTTGGGCCCAGGGACTATATAAACAGCACTCTGGTTCTGTGTGAAATAGAGATGAGAGCTTACACTTAAAGAAACTCTGTCAAAATTCTGTTAAACTGTGTTTGTATCAGTTTGTAATCGGTTCTCATCCCGTTTAATCAATCGAGTGTGTATCATTGATTATACTGTGTCGTTATTGTTTTACATGTTTGATTTGGCATAGTTACGTGGATTCCGCACACGTAACCGTGTTTGCTATAAACAAGTGATTTGGTTCGTTATCGATCCTCAGATTACGGGACCTACAATTGGTATCAGAGCGTTTGGCTCTAATCCTTGTTTAAAATCAAACATTGTTCGGTTTTTATCAAGTATTTGCGTGTGTTTTTCTGAAAATTTGTTCTTGAAAAATCATATTTCTGAAAAATATTCATAAAATCTGGTTGTTTCTTGTTATTTGCTATAGAGTTTTATCAAAAACCTTGTTAGATTGTTTGTTTATGCTTTAAACCGGGTTTTTAGTGAAAGTCTTTTGCATTTTCTTGTTTCGGAAAATTATCGGTTACCGGAAAACTCATTGTTCTTGAGTGTGTTCTTTATATCCTCATAGAGTTCTTATCAAATTGTTCATTTGATCTTGTTTGTGTTTTAAACCAAAGTGTTATTCAATAAAATAAATTAAGTGGACTTTTGTGGTAAAGTAACCTTGAAACTCTAAATCAGAAAACATACCTTGTGTCAGTTAGATATTTTAAATATCTTAACCAGCTGTCTGAGACTTAGCTTCGACGAAACAAGCAGTCGACGAATCACTTGTGTTTCGTCAAAAATATCTTCGACGAAACAAATTCTGTTTCATCATAATATCTTGGACGAAACAAGTCTGTTTCGTCATTATTCATTTCGACGAAACAAACCTGTTTCGTGGAATACGTTTCGTCGAGTTCACATCTGTTTTACACAGAGGCATTGCAAAACCTTTATAACCTTGTGTTTTCAAGTGTGTGTGCAGGTGTTATCATACATATACCAAATATGAGCAACAAAGGTCTGTGGGATTGGAGTTCAGACTCAAGACCAAGTGAAAATCAGCCTTCGCTTGCCGATTTAATGAACCAATTGCCTCAAAAACAACAAGCAGTAAATGCAGGTCAATAGGCAATGGTTTCTAATCAAAATCAAAACATTCAAAATTTATTGCTCAGTGAGAGTGAGACAGGAAGCAACAATCGCCCGCCAAAGCTAAATCACATGAACGACTATCCATCATGGAAGGGTCGTTTTCATACATACATTCAAGGGCAAAACGTTGAACTTTGGACGTGTTTCACTACTGAATGTAGCCCTGAACTAGAGGCCGCAGCATCAACTGCCGCTGGTATTTCTAATATGCTTGAAGAAGACAAGAAAGCCTATGAATTAGAGAAGAAGGCGTTTTCTTTTCTAACACAACCTCTTCATAAAGACATCTATCATCAATTTTCTTATAGTAAGAGCACAAAAGCTTTATGGGATGCATTGGAAACAAGAGGAGAAGGAAATGCAGCTTCTAGAAAAATTCGCCATGATCTTTTGAAGAAAGAATTTGAATCATTTCAATCTTTGGAAAATGAAACTCTAAATGATTTGACTTCTCGTTTCTATCATTTGATAAGTGAAATGAGTTCTTATAAGGTTGTTGTAAGTCATGTGGAAATGATTGCACGTTTAGCTGATGCTCTACCTCCTGTATGGAGTCCATTCATTGAACTTCTAAAGCATACTGGTGCTCTGGATGGGGAAACTGTCACTATCTATGGATTCATTCAGAAGTTGGAGCACAAGAACGAAGAGGAAAATCGGAAAGCTAAAAGGATTGGAGCTCCTCAAAACACAGAAATTTATTTGCCTGGTTTTGCTCCTTCTGCAAGTTCTAGTTCTGTTCAGCAACCTAAGCTTCAAACGGCGTTTGTTTCCAACACAAACTCATCTCCGTTTCCATTCAAACCTACTCAATCAGAGTTTGATTTAGGTGCTTATCTTTCACAATCAATATCCAAATTCAAATCTCAAGATCAACCTCCACCGCAAGTTACTACTACTCAACCAGAGTTTGATTTAGGTGCTTATCTTTCAAAATCATTATCCAAATCTAAAGCACAACCACCACCACAACAAGTACATTATACCAACAATCCTCCATCCCAAGACACGAATACTATCAAAGTTGATACTTCGAACCTCTCAAAAGTTAGCATTGAAGTTGCAAAGGAGCATTCGGAACTCATTAATACAATGGTCAGTGCTTACTGCGGTTTGGTAGCAGGTCAAATTGGGAACATCAGTATGACCAACGAAGATTATCAATAAATCGACCGTGATGAAATGGAGTTGATGGATATAAAGTGGGCGTTTGCAAGTGCAGTAAGAAGGGCAAAGGATTTCATGAGTCGAACAGGAAGAAGTTCTTTGGAAAGTAAGCAGGATACGAAGTACGGGTTTGATAAAGAAGCGGTTACGTGTTTTAATTGTGGCGAAAAGGGTCACTTTATACGTGAGTGCACCCGACCATCCAAGCAAGGAAATCAGAACCCTTTCAGAAATCAGACAAATACTTCAAATGCCAATCAAGGAAATCAAGACAATCGTGGAAAAGGGATAGTAGCTGTGAACAATTCCACCAACCAGAATCAATCTGGCCCATCAAATAACACTCGTGCATTGACTGTTCAAACAGATGAAGGGTGTAATTGGTCTTTACAATTAGGGGAAGGTGATAATGAAGGAGGAGGAACCGCGTGCTACGCAAAGATCATCAATCACATCAAGCACGTTCATAAGGAAGAATTTTCTGAAAGTGAAGATAGTTCTGGTTATACCGGGAGTTCTGATGAAGAAAGTTCTCTTCCGGGTGATGTGAAAGAAGAAGCAAGTTCTATTGATGATTTGTTGAAAGAAGCAGAGGATTTAAAGTCTCAGAAATCTGTTCTTATCAAGAAGGCTGGGATAGCATCTAAGGAAATGGAGAAGTTCTTCTCTGAAGACAGATCTTTTTCTTTTCAAACTGCCTTTATGGCAAATGTTTCAGCCTCTTCGAGTCAGGTAACATCTGAACTTCCTAGAATATGCAATGACTGTGCTTATATGAAACAGGAATGTGAAAGAGTGAAACTTGAATGTGACAAAATTCATGGTCACAATCAAAGTTTAGTTGTTGATATGTCAAAGTGCAAAGAAGCAAATATGGCTTTAACAAGAAATGAAAAGGACTTTAAATCTTTAATTGAAAATTTAAAGAAAATTGTTTCCGAAACTACTAAAGTTGTTTATCACAAACAAATTAGTATTAACAAGTACATAAATATCGTTGAGGAAACCAAAAAGGAATTAGCCATTGCAAAATGCGAGCACGATGCGATCAAGCAAAAATTGGAGAGTTATTCTAACTCCCGATTTGTGCTCGATCACATAATTGACGTTCAATAACTGAAGAAAAACAAGAGTGGTGTTGGGTATAAGAAATGTCCGCCCCCTTTGAGACACAATTATGCTCCACCACCTGATGAAGAGGATATGCCTCATTTTGAACCCAGTGTGCCTCTTAATTATGAGGAACTTACTACTGGATTAGGGTTCAAACCGGACAGCTCCTCGGGAACTTCATCTAATGAAACAAAAACTTCAACAACAGTGAATCAAAGTCCTCCATCTATTGAGGATTATGATTCATCTGATGATGAAACAGATGCAAATGACCAGGATGAATCACTTGATAAGAAAAAGGGAATAGAAATTCCAATTGAGAATCATATTCTTTGTGTTCCTCCTTTTCCTGTTGTGCAACAAGTTGCCAAAAATGTGATTAATCCTGTCATGAATGACAAGAAACCTGTGTCTACTGTTAAGAGTAATAATGTGTTGTATACTTTGGTTGGTGATTCTAAAATCTATTCAGATAATGATTTTCCAATTAAAAATGTTAATCCATCATCGATTGATAACGTTTTTGAAAATAACACAAGTAAGTTTTTGGGAAAGTCGATTCCGGGAGTTACTGTAACTCAATATGATCCAATTCCTAAGGCTGAAATCAAAAAGCAATTTGGAAATCAAAAATCCCCAACAAAGCAACAACCTTTTGCTCCTAAGGGTAAACAACCATGTCAACGAGCTCAAAGGCCAAATGTTTCTAAATCAAAATTTGAAACAAATGGAGCTCGTTATCAAAAGAAAAACAATGATGTCAGATTTGTGGCATCTGAGGGTACTGATAAAATTGAGATTTTTGCTAACAAATCAAACACTGATTTTGTACAACAAGTCAAGATTTTAAAGCGTAACAGTCAAAATAATTACACTCAACATTCAAACGGGTGTGATGAACACGCAAGTACCTCAGGTTCTACAGGTTTGACATATGAGCGTCGATCCGTTTCTCCTAAGTTTGTTGAGAGGAGAACGTGTTTTAAATGTGGGGAGTTTGGGCACATCATCAAAGATTGTGCAAACCCTCCAAAAGAGAAATTTGTTGAGAAAGCGTCACCTGAAAATATTCACCCTCAATGTCGCTCCGTTTCGCCAAAACATGATAAAAGAACTGTTAAAGAACAGGAAACGAAACAACGACATCAAAATGTGAAGAAAATAGAAAAGGCCTTAAAATCTGAGGTCAAATCTGTTCCAAGGGAACCAAGTTCATCTTTAAAACCAGAAGTTTCAAAATCTGTTTACCAAACTGAAACTGGTAAACAAAAACAAACTTGGAAACCTAAGAAAGGTGAAAGTTCAGGGGGAGCTGTTAGTTTGGAAAATCATCACCAGATCGAGATCACTATTCGTGATGCTCAGGGACGACCCAAGACCACTATGGCTTGGGTCCCCATCCTTAACTAATCATTGGATGATATGTGCAGGGTGTTCCAGGAGGAACTATCAGTAGTCATTGGATTGTTGATAGTGGGGCATCCAGGCACATGACGGGCGACTTACGACTTCTGTACGATGTGAGAAATATTAGAGGAGGCTATGTCGCGTTCGCAGGAGACAAAGGCGGATATATCACCGGAGAAGGAATGATCTCCAATGGTGTGGTATGCTTCGAAAAGATTAATTATGTTCGTCAACTTGATCATAATCTTCTCAGTGTGTCGCAAATCTGCGATAAAAAGTTCACCGTGCATTTTGATGATGCCGGTTGTTATGTGCTTAAACCTGGATTCAAGATTCCTGATGAATGGATTCTCTTATCGGCTCCAAGAATTAATGATCTTTATATTCTTGACATGAGCCAAGCCATTACGACAGCTGTGCAAGTACAATGTTTTGTCTCAAAAGCCACAGAGAAGGAGTCTA
The DNA here is from genome assembly GCA_030545235.1 of Helianthus tuberosus. NCBI lineage: Eukaryota > Viridiplantae > Streptophyta > Magnoliopsida > Asterales > Asteraceae > Helianthus > Helianthus tuberosus. The sequence continues at coordinate 57,142,500 of CM060426.1, read as the reverse complement.
TTTCTTGGCACAGAAGAATGGGGCACATTCACTTGAGGAAAATGAACCATTTGGTGAAAAACAATCTTGTGAATGGTGTGCCTGTGAGAAGTTTTCATCTACAAGATATCTGTGTTTCGTGCCAGAAAGGGAAACAAACAAAGAAATCTCACCCTCTGAAGAAAATCAACTCTGTTAGCATGCCTCTCGAACGTCTTCATATGGACCTCTTTGGACCTATGAAGCACAAGACAACATTCGGAGATGCTTACTGTCTGGTTGTTACTGATGATTATTCTAGATTTTCTTGGGTTGCTTTCATGGCACACAAGAGTGATACTCTTGGAATCCTCAAGGATCTTCTCACAATGTTGGAGAATTTATACACTTTGAAAGTGAAGAGGATCCGAAGCGACAATGGAACTGAATTCAAGAACCGTGTGATGGATGAGTTCTGTACTTCTAAAGGCATTCTTCATGAATACAGTTCTCGCTATACTCCACAACAAAACGGTGTCACTGAGAGGAAGAATCGCACGATTATTGAAACTGCAAGAACTATGTTGGTAGAGTCTGAGCTACCTGTTCAATTCTGGGCAGAAGCTGTGTCGACTGCATGCTACACATTGAATAGAGTTCTTACAGTTAAGAGGCATGGCAAAACTTGTTTCGAACTTCTACAGAAAAGGAAACCGGATCTTTCTTTCCTTGAACCCTTTGGCGGTCCATGTACCATGATTGAACCAGATGGAAAGTTTGGCGCAAAAGCTATCGAAGGTTTCTTCCTTGGATATGCAACTCCGAATTTTCGTGTATGGAATCTGACCACCAAAAAGATTGAGCTTTGGAATGAAGTAAGGGTTTAAAGGTATACAAGTCCTGTTAGAGCTCCAGGTGATCCTTGGATGTTCGATTACGATGGGATATTCGACTCCTTTAATCTGCCTACCTTTGATGAAGAATCTGCAGCTGTTCAAATGTTATTTGATAGTGACAACGCTACTGGCTCGCCATTGGTAAGACCTGTTATTGTTAGCCCTCAAGGTTCTAATTCAGTTAACAATACTGTTCAAAATGAGGTATTTGAAGATGCTACTGAGTCATCGGAAGATGATGAACATCTTGATGCGACTGAAGGCACTTCTGCCCTGGTTGTTCCTGTTCATGGCACTTCTTTAGAAACTCCTCAAGTGCAGAATGATGATACTGCTGAAGGAAATGCATCCACTTCCACTAATATTCCCGGTGCGGAGTTGGTTGCTGATCTTAATCTTAACAATTTGGGTATTAATGCTAGTGTTCCTGAAAATCCTGAATTAAGGATTCACAATACCCATCCACAGCAGAACATTATAGGAGATGTCCAACGCGGTGTGCAGACGCGTAATCAGCTGAGAAATAACCAGAATGCTGGTTTATATTCAGCCATTAGAGAATCTGGTCTTCAAAACGATTGGTCCTTTGCGTGTTACGTTTCACAAGAAGAACCGAAGTCTTGGAAGGATGCTTTAAAAGATAATTCTTGGGTTGAAGCCATGCAGGACGAACTGCAACAATTTCAAAAGCTTGGTGTTTGGAAGCTTGTTGAAAAGCCGGAAAATTACAAGAAAATTGGCACACGATGGGTTTACAAATGCAAGAAGGACGACCGTGGAATTGTTATTCGCAACAAGGCGAGACTGGTTGTTCAGGGTTTTCGCCAGATAGAAGGCATTAACTACAATGAAGTTTATGCACCCGTTGCACGTCTGGAAGCTATACGGATCTTCTTAGCTTATGCTTCTTTCAAAGGATTCAAAGTTTTCCAGATGGATGTCAAAAGTGCTTTTCTTCATGGTATAGTTCAAGAAGAGGTGCATGTCGAACAACCTCCAGGGTTTGAAGATCCTATTCACCCCGATCGGGTTTGGTTGCTCAACAAAGCTCTTTATGGTTTACATCAAGCACCTAGGGCTTGGTACGCAACCTTATCCAACTATCTTCTGGAGAATGAATTTCGACAAGGTCTTATTGATTGCACACTCTTTATCAAGGAACTAGATGGAGATCTTCTGCTGGTGTAGGTATATGTTGATGATATAATATTTGGTTCCACTAATGATTCTTTGTGCAGGCAATTCGAACGTGTTATGCAAGAAAAATTCGAAATGAGCGCAATGGGGGAGATGACTTTCTTCTTGGGTCTACAAGTTCAACAAACAGAGTCTGGGATATTCATCCATCAGACTAAATATGTTGGTGACATTTTGAGCCGATTCCAAATGTCAGATGCAACGCCCATTGGTACCCCTCTTCCGCAGAATCACGGGATTACTCCGGATTTGAAGGGTGAAAGCATCAACTCCTCATACTATCGTGCCATGATCGGATCTCTCATGTATCTCACCGCTTCGAGGCCTGACATAATGTATCCAACATGCCTGCTTGCAAGATATCAAGCAAACCCGAAGGCCTCTCATCTGTCAGCTATCAAAAGGATTTTTTCGCTATTTGAAGGGATGCCTGGACCTTGGTCTTTGGTACCCTAGGGATGATAGTTTTGAATTAATTGCATACAGTGATTCTGATTTTGGTGGTTGCAAAATCGATGGCAAATCAACAACAGCAGGATGTCAGTTCTTAGGAAATCGCCTGGTCACGTGGCAGTGCAAGAAGCAAACGTGTGTTGCTACATCAACATGTGAAGCAGAATACATTGCAGCCTCGAGTTATTGCTCCCAAGTTCTTTGGATACAACAACAAATGCGCGACTACAGTTTTGAATTCCTATCTACTCATATTTTTGTTGATAATAATGTTGCCTTACAGATCACTAGAAATCCTGTGCAGCATTCCAAGACTAAACACATCGACATTAAATATCACTTCATACGTGATTGTTTTGACAAGAAATTAATCGATGTCGTTCATGTCCCCACCGATCACCAACGTGCCGACCTGTTTACAAAAGCATTTGATAAATCACGTTTTGATTATCTACTTTTGGTCAATGGCATTAAGGTGATACCCGAGTAAACTTCTTTGGCTAATCGTTTTTGTAAATATTTTCTTTATAAACTCTAAAAAAATTCAAAAAGATTTTCGTTTTTCGTAACCTTTTAGCATTTTAGGGGGAGTAATTTCAAGAAAATACAAAAACATTGCAAAATTTCAAAATCCAAGAAAATACAAAAACATTGCAAAATTTCAAAATCCAAAAAGATGTCTTTTCGTTTGAAAATTTCAAAATTAAAAAAAAATAGAAAACCAAAAATGAGTCTCTTGGATAAAAGGAAAATGATGATGTTCACTGGTGTGGTCGGTCAACGTGCTCAAAATGAAAAACAAAAAGAAAAATGATAAGTATCTCTACTAACGATGTATCGGTAGGCTCACAATCAGACTAAAATGTGCAGGATGATACAAACCTAACAGACTTCAAGTCAGGTGGGAACCATTCATTGACATATGGTCTTAGTACCGAAATTTCGTTTGAGAGATTGCCGAGATCAGATATATTCGGTCTTTATGCTGTTTATCATCTGGGTATCATGGTTGTATCAAACTTTAAAAATAACGGAGACGAAGTCTAAGATCTTCCATGATACTATACATACGTGTACATATTGCATTCGACCTCAATAAGTGATCAACAATCACATGTCCAAACTAAATAAGTGATAATTTATCACAGATTCTTTGCGGCAGTCAAGTTCGTCTCTCTGCTGTACGGAAGTACTGACCTATTCACGGACTTGCTCCTGTGCCCTCATGCATCGAAAATCAAGTTCCTCATCAATAAGTGATTCTATCACATAGGGCTTGTTTTCAATCAAAATAAGTGAGTTTCTCACATTTTTGTACGGTCAAATGGATGATAAACGGTATACTCACCGGTAAGATGAATTCTCGTGCATACCTTGATACGGGAATGTGTCGTGAGTGGATTCACATCGACAAGTAAGTATAATCCTTACCGTTAATCGTATCTCTTAAATTATGAATACGTCTGATCAGTTTGAGCTTATGTGGACCACAATACCGATAATCGAGGTAGTATACTTATCCAGAGCTTTAAACAGAAATCAAAATCATGTTGACTAAGACCGTAAGCTGGTATGATTCCTTATCCTTGAGATTCGCAAAAAGTTTGCATTTGTACAGTTGCTTACTGTTTTTCTCAGTTTATTGCATTTTCGTTTAGGTTACCGCGCGTTAAATTTGTTTTTAGTATATTTGTGTAAAGTTCGTTTTTGATTAAGCTGAAGTTGTTGCTTGGTGTTTTCTGCTGGAAGCCTGAAACCACCTTCATAAAACGTCCTTGCATTTGGGAACTCAAACAAAATGGAAATGTGTTCAATTAAAACAAATTATGTTCAGTGTGAAAATCTTCATAATCTGTCGAAGTTTTGAAAGTTAAGAACTAAAATTGAACAATTTTTAAAAACTTTCAAACTGTTGTCGGTCGGTGTTTGATTGAGATTTGATCTCAAATGTGTCATTTGTTTAAATGTTAACCATATTCCAAGCGGTTGTTCTCATTATGCGTTTAGCTTTCTTGTATGTGCAGATATGACATCAGAATCAGCTAAAGGCGAAGAGAACGTGTTAGATGACAAGCCGTAAAGTGAATACACGATGTTGATGCAATCAGAAGATCAAGATGATCAGATTGCAGTTGATCACTCATCAACAGCACAAGGATCTAAAGAATTGAAGATCAAAAGATTCACGGGCATGACTCAATGGAGAGTTCATTTTAAGGGGGAGTTTGTTAACACACTTCTTAAATGAAAAAGGGAGTTTGTTGATACACTTTCTTCTTATGACGCATGAAGACCTTGAAGATCCTCCGACATGAAAGACATGGAAGTCGAACCATCACAGCAGCGTCCAAGGGGGAGTTTGTTGATACACTTTTGTGTGGACGCGGCACGTTCGATTCGAGCCTTTAATTGACGTCGACCAAGTCGGATATCCTTCTATCCGCTTGTGTCTGACCTATTTGTCTTCATTTGATATGTAATGTATTACAAACAGTGCATGTTGCACACAAGGGTAAAATGGTCATAGTTATAATGTTTATATGTTCTGTTTGTTTGCTGTCTGTTTGTAGCAAACAGCACACCAGTTATAGCCTTCGACGAAACACATCTGTTTCGTCGAACACATCACGACGAAACGGAATGGTTATCAATTGGTTCTGTTTCGTCGACATCAACGACGAAACACACTTGTTTCGTCGTCTGTTGGGCTGCTTCAGGCCCAATCACTGGCCCATATGTTGTTTCGCCGTATCACCTTGTGTTTCGCCGAGACTTGGGCCCAGGGACTATATAAACAGCACTCTGTTTCTGTGTGAAATAGAGATGAGAGCTTACACTTAAAGAAACTCTGTCAAAATTCTGTTAAACTGTGTTTGTATCAGTTTGTAATCGGTTCTCATCCCGTTTAATCAATCGAGTGTGTATCATTGATTATACTGTGTCGTTATTGTTTTACATGTTTGATTTGGCATAGTTACGTGGATTCCGCACACGTAACCGTGTTTGCTATAAACAAGTGATTTGGTTCGTTATCGATCCTCAGATTACGGGACCTACATTTCCTCTTTTTCACAACAAAACTCATTTTTGATTTTATCATGTTTTTGACTTTTTCAAATTTTCTAATGTTTTTGGATTTTCCGAAATTTCTTACTCCCCCTAAAATTCAAAAACATCTAAAAAAATTTGAAAACAAACTGTACACAGAAAGTGACAACATGATGTGAATTACCTCAAATCGCCATCCACTTGGCATAAACAATCAGAACTCCCCTTCACAACAAACTATTTTCCCATTAAGATTTCAAAACACTTAAGTTTGTTTTAATCAAAATGGTTTTTCCGGAAAATTAGTTTTGTTGATTTATATAAACCATTTGTAGGTTAGGGGATCTCATCACACTGTTTTCTTCTTTCATCTTGAAAAAAATTAACAATTTTAGATTCAATTAACACTACTACTTGTAGGAAAGATAAATCAAGTATAACTTAATGTCCTTGGTTAATCCTTTGAATTTTGAAATATCACCGAAGTGAATTTCTCAAGAAAGATGCCGATACCTGCTCCACACTTACCAACCTAGGAGCTCCGGCAATTCCACAACCTGTAGAATTTAACAATTTTTAAATGTTTCACAAAAACAATTTTTCAAGAATGATGCCAATTCATGCTCCACGATTACCCACTTGGGAGCTCCGGCAAGTCAGAATTTTACATATGAAAAACAGACATCGAGGCCTGACCAAACTTGGATGTGACCTCTTCAGTTTCTCTTGGGGTGTAAGTTGCCTTCTTTGATTCATAAAATTCTTTAACCCCTTTGGCCATCCCATCGACCATTTTTTCCAAAAATCTTTTTAACATTTCCATTGAAAACTTTTTCAAAATCAAATTCTTTCTTTTCAGAATTGAATTGACTCGAGATCTCAACTTTTCCAACTTTTTGTTTAAAGTTTTCAGTCCTCAATGGTGGAAAGTTCACATCATCCATTGGAGGAACTGATTTCTCGTCTTTTACCTCAACTTGTGGCTCCTCTGATTTTATGGAATCAGATTCATCGCCAGATTTCACCTCAGATTTCTTAACTACCCACATTTGGTTGTCAAGATTAACTCTTCTTTTGTAAAATCTTTTCTTCGAACATTCACCAACTTCATATGTTGAATTTTTAAAAACTTTGAATTTTTCAGTTGGTGGTTCATTTTTCTCAACAATTTTTTCTTTAAGTTTAGAAACAACTTCCTGTTTGATGTTGGTTGATTTCGGACAATTCCAAGCAATATGACCAACTTTTTGACACCTGTAACAGGTTCTTGTTTCCTTTCTTGGATATGCTCCATTCTTCATTTCTTCTTGCTTCTTAGCAAGAAATTCTCTGTTTGATTGCTTCCAGAATGAGCTCTTTTCTTCCTCTTCTGAGCTTGCTCCTGAAACAAATACAGTTTTTGGTTTATAAGTTTTCTCATTTTTATGATTTTTCGGTGGAATAAAACCAAGACCTTTCTTTTTGAAATTACCGTTATGGTTTGGTTTCTTTCGATAACCTGAACCAGAACTGTAACCCTTTTTCTTGTTTAAACGTTGTTGAACTCTTGAGGTGTAAAGTTTAGGTTTTTCAGCAAGATTTATATCTTTTATTTCAGAAATATTAATTTCTGTTAATTTGAAAACCTTTTTGATCATTTCAGTTTTAACACCTCTTATTGGAAATTATTCATCAAAATATAATTTGTCTGAATCATTCAAAGTATATGCCACTTTGATTGGTTCATCATTCAAATTAGATTTTGATAACAAGAATTCTTTATTGTAAACCCTTTTGACTGACGACTTTGGACTGCCAACTGATGAACTCGAACTCTTGGATTCGGACTTTGACTCTGACTCCTCATCTCTATCTAACACCTGATCGACCACCTTTTTTATTAACTCAGACTCATGATCAGTGTCAGACGATGTAAATGTGACGTCATTGTTTTCTGGTAACTCATCAGTTGTTTCAGACTTCAATTTTATATTGACTGCCTTTTTGACTTGCTCCTCATTCGGTTTTTTGGGAGAAAATCCTTCCCAGATCGGAGGCGGACACTTGTTATAATTGACACTCTGTTTCTTACCAGTATCCTTTTCTTTTGGCTTCTCATCTTGAAAGGCTTCAAGACCTGCAACAGTTGGATAAATTCTGTCAATCAAATAATCAGAACTAGAATAACTCTGTAACAACCGTCTGATTCTTTCATTCTCTATTTTTTCCGTCACCAACTCTTGCTTCCATTTTGCACATTCTTCAATGTAGTAATTGATGGATTTTTGTTTTGACATCATCACCGCATTCATCATTGTTAATGCATCTTCTCTTTCAGAATTTGTCTTCTGAAGACCATTCACTGTTCTGTTCAAAACGTCATACGATTCTTTAACATAATTGAGATCGAACAATAACTTTTCCTTCATCTTATCTTGCTCACTCAATTTCTCATCTTTTTCTTCACATTGTTTGCAAGATTCTGAACACTTCAAATACGGCTTAATGACTTCAACAATCTTTTCAACTTCAATCACCTTTTCTACTTCAACAACCTTTTCAGTTTCAACAACCTTTTCAGCTTCAACAACTTTTTTACTCTGCTCAGACTTCTCTTTTTGAGCAATACTTTCACATTTCATCTTTTTCTGTTCTTTTGATGTTCGTCTTTCCTTCAGCTTTTCCAATCTATCTACAAAATAAATTGAAAACTTTCAGGAGATAACATGGATTTTCCAATATTTATTTGTGTTTCTTCTTCATCATCACTATCATCAGATGATGATTGATCAAACACTTGAGTACTTTTTGAACTATCATCTGAAGTAACAAAATCTCCATCTTGATTCTTATCATCACTAGCAATCCCTTTCATCCATTCCTTCATCAAATCTGGCTCTTGAATGATTTTTGCAGTGAGAGCTACTACTTTTGAATCAGGTGGGATGTATTTGTCCCAACTAAAACCTTCTGCTACTTTTTCATCATCTTGATCAATTATACCAAAATAAGCTTTCTTATTTGCTTCTTCGATCATTTTAGCATGTGCAGTTTGTGGTTCTTTTTGTTGATACGGTTGATGAGCAACTTGTTGATATATGGCTTTCTGATAATAATCATTATTTCCAAACGGATTTTGTGCTCCACTTGCTTCTCGATTTTTACATTCCCTCTTGAAATGTCCTTTCTCCCTGCATCGAAAACAAGTAACTTTAGATTTATCAAAACCCAAAGTAGAAACATTTGCATCTCCGAAATCATCTCTTCCTGTAATCATCTTGAATTTTTCAGCTCTCCACAAAACACTCGCTAAACACCATTTAATGTCCATAAGTTCCATCTCCTCAGCATCGATCTGATCGTAATCCTCTTTTGTCAGCATAGGATTTCCGATCCTTCCAGCAACCAATCCTTCATATGATTCTAACACTGTAGCAAGTAATGACATGTGACTTTTAGCAATTTCTTCAGAAAAATTTTGACCATTCTGAAGATGCAACGCGATGTTGCAGCTTAAAACATGACTGTTATTACTGTTTGAGTTTTGGAACTGATGACTTGAGGTTGACTTTGGACTAACACTTGGATATGAAGAAAATCCACTGCTATTGTTTGGACTTTGATTGACTGATCCAGATGAGTTTTCAGCACTAAAAGCAGTTTGGACTTTCGGACTCGCTTCAACATCTTGAACACTTCCTTTGTAATACATCTTGATGTCTTGTTGACCACTTGAACTGTTCATCCTTGCAATCTTTTGTTGTTCAAGATCTTGACCCTCAATCTTATCAATTAACTGGGAAATTGTCAGTTTGTCATATTCTTCAGTGTTCTTCAAGATCATCAGATAGGTACCCCATTCTTTCTGAGGCAATGCATCAGCTAATTTGTCAACCCATTCTTCTTGATCTTTGATAATTTCCAACAAAGACATAGATCGTACTAAGTGACAATATCTTTCAATCAGCTTCTTTGAAGATTCTCCTGGTAAACTTCTAAACAAATCAAACTATTTCTTTAGCAATGATTTCTTACTCCTAATCATCTTTTCACTTCCCTCAAACTTAACTCGAAGTGCTTCCTAAATCGAACGTGAAGTGTTATCATGTTGGAGCAAAATGAAGATGTCTTCTTTTACCGCTTGCTATAGCAGACTAATCATCATTTTTTCTGCTTTGTACATGTCTCATTCTTTGTCCGTAAACTCAGAAATTGTTTTAATAACTCCCAAATCTGTACGAGGTTTGACATACTTTTTCTCAATACACTCCCAAGATCTCAAATGATTAGCTTGAACCCAGTTTTCAAACCGATCTTTTCAACCATAATACTCCTCAATACCCATGAGTTTCGGGGGGTTTTTGTAAAGTTCTAGTTTCATTTTCCATGTTCAAATGAAATGACATGAAAAACAAATCTCACACGAAATGATGATTTCAAACGAAATACTACTACTACACACGAAAATAACTCTCACACTAAATGACTCCCTGGTATGAAATAGACTTTCGTACGGAATATGTTCACACGAAATACCCTCTTTCACACGAAATACCCTCTTTCACACGAAATCAAGTATTTCGTGTGAAAGAGATGCTTTCGTACGAAAAGGTTCACACAAAATAGGATCTTTCACCCGAAATGAGTGATTTCATGCGAAATGACCAAGCAAATGATGGTTTCGTGCGAAATCAACTCAAATCTCACACGAAATGTTGATTTCGTGCGAAATCAAACCTTGATTTTGTACGAAATGAAGAGATCGATGATTTCATACAAAATACAGTGCAATTTCAAACGAAATAAGTCTGAAATCTGATTTCGTGCGAAATGAGAGGATCTATTCTGTCACACCCTGGCTTTGCGGAAGCGTGGTTAATTTGGTGTGACTTCTTAATACCATAGCTTAATCATAACAAAGCTATATGAAATAAAAATCATGCAAGATCATCCATTGAATTAAGTTTTAAAACATAAGTAACACAATCATTGTCTTAAGGCGTTAACTCATGCGATAGACACTACAACCTGATAACATAAAAAGAAACGTTGTTTGAAAAGACACAACACCAACGTGAAATAAACGCAGTTTAAGGACTGTGACTCGTCCAGGAAAAAGCCACATCTCCTAAACTTGGATGACCTCATAACCCTTATGCAGCGGGAAAACGTAGCATACCATGCCAGATCCTTAAATACCTGAAATACATGTAAGTTGGAAAAATCAACAAAAATTGTTGAGCAAGTTCATGTGTAGTGAGTAAGTAAAACCTTTGTAAGTATGAATTCCTGGTATGTAGCAAATAAGGAAAATGAGATCACCAATGGTTTGCAAAGCCATTGATATGTGTGAAGTGCAAGTAGGAAGACTCAAACCTAGCAGATTTATGCGTTGGGTACAAAGTCACCCCGAGGTCCGTACTGTTTGGGCCTGGGGCTGGGCTCGCTACACCCAGATAGATCTACCGCTCCTGCCCCTCGGTCCTACTATGAGGATTAATAGTCCCAAGTTTCCGCCTACCCACTCACATGATCTAAATAATAACCCTCCTTACGCTAACCATACCATGTAAGAAATATTCGTAATCATAGTAACATGTATTTCACCCCCGCAGTTTAGAAAACTGAAAACAGTTAGAGAAAAGGGGGAACATGAACTCACAGTGGTGCGTCTCTACCAAGTATATCTCCTGATCAAGCAGTTGTGCGACGACCTACACGTACTAACTCTATTAGACGGACGGCCGTGCCTTAGCTTTATGGTTTAAGTTTTTGGGAAATAGTTAGACAACTATTTCGTGTTTATATTTTTGTAAGTACTTGGTAATTATTCTCCTTCCCAAGGATGGGGGATTTATTACATGCGTGTTCGTAACATTCGAAATACATTATTAAGTCTCACTTAATATATTTTATTTCTTACTTCAAAATACAATCATTTTTCCCAAAAAATATTATATTTTATTTCATACAATTTTCCAAAATGATATTCTTTGACAAATACGCGTTCGTTGGTATTTTCTAAATTGCGTAAGTTACGGCTAAAGATCGGGTGGTAATAATTATACCGTTGTAACTCATTAATTATTGTGAAGGCGTTCGTATATTTTGGAATCGTTAACATTCGGTAATATTATTTTTACCCTAAAAATAATATTTGTATAGTTCACAAAATAATCATAAAAATCTCACAAGTGGTGTTATGAAAAATATATATATATATATATATATATATATATATATATATATCAAATATATATTTATCAAGTTTTATTTTGTGAAAATCCCACCTCCGATGTTTCGTAAATAAAGTCGTGGCGAAACTTACGTTTTGAAAACAAGTCAAAATAGATTTACAACACTTGTAGTGAAAATATTCCCAAGTGTTAGGTTTTTAGAAAAATTTCGCCAGAGTTTCCCCTGTAACTGGAGGTGGCCACGCTTTCAAGCGTATCATTTTCTTTTAAAATTCAAATCAACAATTTTCTCAATCAACAATAAACAATATTCAAACCATCAAACTAGTCAAAATAGATGTAAATCGCAAAAATGCATGAACTTGTGGTTTATCTAAAATATGAAGTAAATCTCATTACTTTTAGTGGATCTTTTGTATAAATCCATCCGGTTTCGTAAAAGTCTTGTTTTTAATGAAATTCCATCTTTACAACTTCTAGTAAAATTTGACGAAACTAGTTCCTTGTCGAAAATTAGTGTTACACAAGTGTTTACACACTTGTGTGTTTATAAAAAAAATCATTCTTGTTCGTGTAAGATCCGGTTTTAGAAAATAAGATTTCCTTGACACTTGGTCCTTTGAAAATACCGTTTGTAGATCCGTAGATCTACTAGTTTTAAACACTATTTCATAAGTGATATTGATTTTACACAAGTTCATGTTTAGTGTGTGGTAGAGTTTCATCATTTAACCCTTTGTACACTTAAACAAACTCTATGCCATGATTCTTGATCATGACTAATCCGGGTTAGATGATGATCCGAGCTACCACATCATAGATCGACAGTAAATAATCACACAAAACAAATCTTACAAGATTTACACAACCCTTGTGCTATTAACCAACATTTTTAACATTTTAGTAGACTTTTAACATATCATCTTGCATGTTCTTGAGTTTTAACCGTCATATTTCATTTTTACCCACTTTAAAATAGATCGAGAGTATGTTTCAAGCAACTTACTACTAGCTCGAGGCTAGGGAAGAATCTAGTCGAAGATTGAGTGGATAAAAGCAATAGGGTGAGGTCCTTCGCGTTCCGAATGCACCGAGCTCCTTTGTATGAGATCCTTAACACTTGTATACCCTTGGAATAGCTTGAACAAGATCGAAAAATGGATGGATGATATAGGGGTGTTCGGCCGTGAGCTATTAGAGAGGAGAGGGAGAGTTTTGTTGTGATGTTTAAGTGGTGAAATGAATGGTGGGTTAAGATAGTTACTTATAGACAAAATCCTTCAAGATTACCCAAAGGTTATTGTGTCTCCTTGATATTAGACAAGTAGGATTATTTTAATCATCCAAGGACAAATGGTGTCACCATATGGTGACCGATTTCGTTGGGGGGGGGGGGGGTCTCATGGTTGGTTTCTAACTAAATGGTTAGACATTAGTTAAATAATTAGGAGGTTAATCCGGTTACTAACGTGTACTAAGTTGTGACGGGTGTTAGGGTATTCGGGGACCCTAACTGGCTCAGAAAAAGAAAAACAGTGTAGATGGCAATATTTTTATGTTCCGGGTAAAGTCCGGTTGTTCGGTTGGATAGAGATCCGTTAAAGTGCTTAACAAAGCTTTAAAGTGTCATTATTATTATTTTCAGTGACACAACTTATTCCCGACACATTGGAAAGTGTCTAGTAATATTTTTCTCATGTTTTGGCACTCTATTAGGTAGCTTAATGCTGAATTTTAATTAAAGTGCTGAATTTTGTACTTAAAGTATGTTTTAGGCACATCCGGTCACTGTAATCTCATTCCTAGTGACGCAGTTCTACAACCCTCATATCCCTACACTTTCTATTAGTGTAGTAAACTATCTCTGGCTCTTACAGGCCTTAGAGGCAGTGCCTATCTGGTGCTAGTTATGACAGCATGTTTAATAGGTTATCCGTTAATTGTGCTACTGTGCGTTTGGTGCATCGAGGTTTTCACAAAGCTGCTGTAAGCAAAACATGGGGTGTCAGCAAGTAAAGTATGATGCAAGTAAGTACATGTATCAGCATTCAAGTAGCAGTTTATCCACAATTTCAAGTAAGCACAGTAATTAAGCAGTAATTAATTATTAATTAAGTCGTACGGATACCTGGTTTAGTGAGGGTTGTCACATTCTCCCCCCGTTAAAGAAATTTCGTCCCCGAAATTTGTACTACCTTATCTCCTTATGGTCACGTCACACATGGATACTTAATTAATAACGAGGTAGATAGTCATCAAACCGAATCAACCCTTACTCACACTTGGGGGTCCAGGAATACTTAACAATCCGTACCCTAGGGTTAAGAAGGTGGGTGCTCATAGCAGTTGATGTTAGAAGTACAAAACGTGTTTTACGTATAGCCTAATGTATTCCAGCTAGCAGGGGTGTGACACCTGGGTCACTGCGACCATCAAACAAATACCAAACCAATGAAATATTTTATTTCATACTTGGGATTTGTACAAATATGTGTATCAATTACACATATCAATTTTTGTTCAATTTCAAGCTCTAAATCGCTTTCTGGAAGGTTATACGCGCACCGATGCGTAAATATAACCAGTTTAATGCAACAAACACTCCGTAATAGTGACATTGGCTTAACATACCTTAAAATAACCTTTACATAACTTAGAAACAAGTTTTGAAGGCTTTGGTATGGCAAAATCGAGTTAAATCGCTTACAGGGACTAAATTTGACAAACTATGAAAGTATGCCAATTTGAACTGTAACAGACATTCCGGAACATGACCATAAGTTAAACATACCATAAATATCCTTTATATAGCTTAGAAATAGGCTTTGAGGGGTTCGGTGTGCTAAAATAAACTTTTGGATCATTCAGGGACTAAAAGTGTCAAAAAGTGCACAAGTTTGCATTTTCGCGCATAACTTACGTTCTGAATACATCCGGACATCCAAAAATTTATGTAAGCACTAAAATATTTTATTTTAGTGTTTGGCATAAGAAAAATCCATTCGTCGCGTCATTTGGATCGTTTTTCGCGCTTATGCGCATTCCGTCGTAATTAACCGAACATCGCGATCGTACGGCTAAACGAACCGACATCCGTGATGTTTCCAAGCATATTTCATGTTCCCTATGCCTTAACATCATTGTGAAGCTTGAAATTGGGTTTGACGGGTGTTAGAAGTGCCGTTACGCAACGAAACAAGGTGCAGGGGCCTGTTCTGCCACTTTTGAAAACTTCAGACCTGCAAGGCCCTTGCGCACCGTAACAAATAATTTGTTACGGTGCGTAAGCAGTGTCCAGATGCAGCAAATCGATTTTGGCTGCTGTTATCTGCCTCTAAACATTCCCCAAAGGTCAAGTGACACTTGTTAAACTCTTGTGGTGGCCAAAATCAGTTACCATAACATCTTGATAAGTGTACGGGCTAGATCATTCCCTCTTTTCCAAGAAAAGATCCTAACGGTGAACCGAAAACTATAAATACCCATCACATTCTCATTCATTTCTCACTAGAATCTGATCAATTGTGCTCTAAGTTGAAACCTTTGTTTCATACCTGAGCTATTTTGATCTAGATTAGCATTCGGGGACCCTTCGTAAGTGTTCCTTCGTTCTTTTATTGCTTTTCGAGTCCGAAAGTCAAACTTTGTTTGACTTTCTGCATTGACCAGTTTATGGTCGATGCGAAGTTCGTTTGAACCTCATAACGTGAGCGTGATCACGATGGTTATAGTCCCTAGTGACTATACCTACTGATTACCACGTTATCTAGGCTCAGTGACGAGCCATAGTTTCGGCCAGAATAAGTATTCTTGCGTATTTTGTAACCAAACTACTTATGGGTATCAAAACCGTTTGTTTTGATACCAAACCTATTTTCTAAACTTAGTTAAGCATGTTTTAACATGCTTAGCTCGTCACTTTTAGTTTAGTGCTTATATAGGGTCGTAAGGTAAGCGATCTAAACAATCGCTTATACTTTCGAACCCGACCCGTTTGGTCGATCATTAGGATCCGACCAAGCACATTAGGTGACCATAGCATATAGGGAATAACCTTCCAAGGTTATACCTTATGGTCGCTTCGTTTAAGTAGTTGTATGATAGGTAGTTTATATGCCTTAGGTAAATTACCAAAATGCCCTTTTGACGCCAAAATTCATTTTAAACATATGTAACATAACTTTTGACATCTAAACTGATTTGACAACAATATTAGACATATTAAGGCATATATTACTTGTCATAGGACTAGTTAGGCGTTCCAAACGCGTTTTACGCGAACGACGCGTTAAAGTAGCATAAGCTACCTAAACGGGTCGTAATGGGTCGTAAGCACTTAGGTTAGGTTTCATTTAGTATGTAGGCTTTGTTAAACCATACTACATGAGTTTCCATACTCGTTTGGTTTACGAACCCTCGTTCTATCCGATCCCCCGATTTAGGTCCGGATTATTAATGTAGTTATCTATATTAGGTGCCGTTTGATATTCCGAGATCTCTAGCATTGCTTGGTGGTTATCTTAAGACTTCTGAGCAATCTCAAGTGAGTACATAGACCCCTCTTTTACTGTTTTCCAAACTGTTTTGGGGTGAAACACATGTGCCTACTTGTTACTTTCATGCTTTCCTGTTTTCACAACATATACTTGCTATGTTCGTTAGTACATTATAGTACATGATTTCATTACATTTCATGCTATGTATGCCCATTGTGTGCGTACTTAGTACATTGTTTTACGTTACATTTCATGCTATGTATTTCCATTGTGTGCATACTTAGTACATTGTTTTACATTACATTTCATGCTATGTATGTCCATTGTGTGCATACTTAGTACATTGTTTTACATTAAATTTCATGCTATGTATGCCCATTGTGTGCGTACTTAGTACAGTTGTTTTCATCACATGCTTACATTTTGTTATGACATTTGGGTTGTTTACAATGGAACAATACATTCATTAACATTAGCTACGCCGTTCGTTAGTAGGTAGTGGTACCATAGGACTTGACAAATCCCATTCCTGAAATCTCGGGTTTGTTTGGACGTAAGGAATGACCGAATCCGAATACATATTCTTTTGATAACTCATTTTTACATAGTTATCCGACTGTCGCAAGGCTTGGATGTATGAATTTTCACAATACCGCATAAATGTCTATATCAGTATAGCATGCATTTACTACACAAAACATAACTTTGATTTAAACCAAGTTTTACTTCAATACTTTGTTTTGTGCATTTTCACCTATGGTTTAGTTGATGCATTTCACTAGCCATACATATCATTTTGGTTACACATTACATGATTTACATTCGACAAATAAACATCTTCGACATTGGTTATACATAACATTTGTTGCACATTACTTGACTACTTTTGGACTATTAACATTTGATATGATTTATACAAGGACTTTTGACAATTGGTTTAAACATAAACTTATTACATTGGTGGTTTGTTTAAGTGACTTAAGTAACGAGGCGTGTGTAAGATGATACAAGCATGGTGGATACGCTATTGGTACTTCCTATATATAAGTGTTTGTATGGTATTACATATTGTAGCGTTATTTGAATCATTTCAATTTGAGACATATAACATTTTATACAAATAACATACTTTTCACAAGACATTGTTTTACAAAACAACTTATCTTATATATACTCATTTTTACTTGGTTATTCATTTAACCATACATTATTCTCTTACTTATACATATCATCTGATCTTATTGATTTTCAAACGATTTACAAAACAAAGCAAACTACAAGGTTCATGACTAAACATTTTCATAAACATAAGTCATGAATCTCATTTTCACAAAACCTATGTATCTCACAGGCATTTTTATGCTGACGTACCTATTTTCACATGTGTTTTCAGGAGATGATGCATAAGACTTATCAAGACATACTTAGGCGGACCTGTGCCTTAGTGACTTAAAACGAGACAAGAACTACTTAAATTTTGTTATGTACTCTTTATTTCTTGTTTAAAGACAATGTAACTCGCTTGTTTGTTGAATAAAACGAAACTTTAATTTCCATGGTTGTGAAACAATGAATCTGTTACAACACTCCCCGACGTTTTCCGCCACGTTTTGTATGTTCTACATGGTCGGGGTGTGACAAGGGGGTCCACAAGAGAGGAGTTTCAACTAATAAGATCCTCAAATGTCCGATCGCAGTATCCCACCGAGTTTTCACGAAACATAGCACTCTCTATATAAATTCAGAAATTTTTCAACTCAAATGAGATGGTAAAGTGATCTGTCAACTCCCAAGTAGACGAGTGGCAAGGTTCAGTGCGTTGAACATTTTGAACGGCGAGAATACACCGAATGAATACAAACGAATCTGGTGTATTCTTGCTTTGAATTGTAGTTGCATCAGGAATATTTAAATGACAAGTCAACAAAAGTTTATGTATTTTGCGTGGAACGGTTGACCATGATTAGCACAAGCTACAAGTTTGTAAAGACACCACAAGGTATCTCAACGACATGATTTCCATAATAGCGGTGACTGAACAAATTCACCGAGTTTGAGACCAGATGAAGGTGTACCGGAACAAGCCGGAAGATGAAACTAAGTACTGCAAGGCATTTGATTGGTAACGAAAGAATCGTTAGGGGGTACACCATGATATGAAATGAATTTATGTACCTTTGTCTCAGCACGCAAGTGTGTTGAGAGTGATTTAATTGTGATAAAGAAACGGATTTAGGGCAAGTTGTCAAATAATCAATTAAATCCGTATACGAAGTGAGTAGTCAAATAAGCGTAAACTTCTGTTCTATGAAAGTATCACTGTAAGGTATCGAAATCTATCAACGATTTAGTGGAGTTTTAGACCAAATAAGTCTACTACGACCCGAAACAAAAGAATCTGTGCCAAAGTATTAGAATATGATGCTCTCAATGCATTATATGGCGTCTCAAATTAAGCATGTGAACTGGATAAGCTCAAGCAGTTGAACCTAGTTTCAACGTAACCAAACAATAAACGTACATATCAACATGGAAATCTTGACATGATAGCAAACATGTAACTTGAAGGAAGTTAGTTTCAATAAGTGTGTTGACTTGATAACAAAAGAGTCAACAATGACAAAAATGTAGGTCATTCGAATCACAACTAGTAATTAGATTTGACAACGTAATATCTGAACATTCATGAAGCGTTTATTCGAAATGAAACCACATGCGACAGGTCGTGAAACCTCTGAACATATTCCGCGATCTTCGGACCTTCCATCTTCAAATGCCAGAACTCAGTTTCCAATCTTTGGATTTCAGCGCGAGAACAATACTTTTTGCGCATTAGTTCCTTCAGTTCGGTCCATGTTAGTGCGTAGGCAGCAGCTTCACCAAGTGTCTGTACTTGCAAATTCCACCAAGATAGGGCTCCATCCAGAAATAGCCCAGAAATGTAGGTGACTTGCTGGTTTGGTGCATATTTGCTCATGCGGAGAACAGATTCAGTCTTCTCGGCCCAACGAACAAAAGCGACAGCACCTCCAGTGCCATCAAAGTTGACAGGCTTGCAGTCTAAAAACTGCTTGTAGGTGCACCCATGCGGTGGATTGTTGTTGCCATTGTTGTTTGAGCTGCTTCCACTGGGTCCTCCTTGCGAGGCGGCGTATTGCGCGATGGCAGCAGCGATGACTTGTTGGAGTTCCGCCTCATTGGTAGGCATCGGCGTTTGACGTCTAGGCGGCATCTTCTAAAAGATGGGTTCACGTCGATCAGACCATAATAAAGATCCTATGTTATAATACGTACGCTTTATTATGATAGTAATAGTACATAACATCTCATGTTATAATCATATCAATCACACAACATCCCATGTTATAAAACATAAATAATCAATCAAAACATCACATACGATGAGAATACTGCGATTGCCATATATCGAGACCACATAGTAAGTGTACACGTACATAATAGTGTCATACATCATCATCGACTAAGGGCTACATCACCCTAGTCCAAAAGAATATCAAACCAGTGTCAATACATCCATATACATGTCACAAAAGTCAGAATCAAAATGCAGTCTCCAAAAATGATGTGCAGTCAAAACAATCGTCGTCTTCTCACCAGCGTCTACCCATGCTGTACTAAAGATGCCCTAGGCTGATGGTGGTGGAGGAGGGGGAAAATGGGTGTAGAACAAACGTCGCAAATGGAGCCAGTACTCCTCCATGGCTCTCTGGGTACGCAACCAAGAAGCAACCTGCTGCTCAAGTGCCAAAAGGCGTGCAGCATAGTCAGGTAACAATGGTCGACGGTGCTGCGAAGAAGCAGGGTGGGTCTGACCCTGACACTGGCACGGCGGTGGCTGAGCTCTCTCAAGCTCCTGAATACGCCGTGTGAGTGCCTCCTGCTGGACAAAAAATGACATCAGAACGTCCTCAATAGTATACCCCATATGGAAAGGATGGTAGGGATCGGTCGATGGCATAACAGAAGGTGACGTCCAGAGAAACGGCTCGCTGGCTGGATCAAAAGGTGGCACAAAGAATGGTGGTACAGGGGGAATAGCAGATGAAGACTGTGGCATAACTGGAATATATGTCGGCACATGTCCAAAGGGACGAGCCGAGGAACCCTCTCCAGGTCGAGCTGGAGGTGTGTACTGTGCAAATGAAAAAGAGAAATCAACGTGAAGTGCATCGGTGGTATGAGGAGGAATAGGTGGAAGCTCATCATCCGCAGGAATCCACCCATGCTGGGCGTGCTCATCTCGTGGGTCAATCTGTGCCTCAAAAAGTGCTCGATCAAACTGTACAGGCATAGGGTCAAGATGGGGTGCAACAAGAGGGTCAGCAGGTATATCAGTGATAGGTGGGGGATCAACATGATCAGCAGCAATAACATGGTCACCCTCCAGTAGTGGTGCATCAGCAGGTTGATCATCAATAGGTGGGTCAGCAATCACAGGATCAATAGGTATGCCAGCATGAGCAGGGTCATGCTCAAGCACTGGGTCAGGAGCAGCTACTGGCTCGAGGGCCATGGCAGGCTCGGGGTCAACGAACTCCATATCAAAATCTGCATAATCAGCAAAGGCAGGGTCAACTGGGTCTACTGGGTCAACCATAGGCTGATCCAAGTGGATGAACTCTATCTCCTGGTCCGGGTCAAATCCAGGGGGAAAAACAGGGTCTGGATCCTCATCGAGGTCGTGATTGAAGGCAAATCTAGGAGCAGAGGCAGCAGATGATGCCCTGTCAGGATCTGAACCGTGTGAATAGTGCTGTGTGCTCCGAGTGTGTGACGGTGCGGAGGCCACAGACACGAAGGAGTCTGGAGCGGGTGAGTGTGCAGGTGACTCCTCAGCTGGAGCATCTGCGAGTAACAAAAGACCACCGTCAGCTAGAAGGGCCTCGCCCTCAACATCGTCCTCCAGGGGCTCATCATCAAATAGATCGACGTCGTCGTCATCGTCGGCGTCGAGGAGCATATCGTAAGCAGGATAAACGACCAAAGGTATGGGAGCAGGGATCTCTACGAGTGGTAGGTACCCAGCAAAAGGACCATCAGCGGCTCGTCGACAGCGTCGGGCAGCGCAAAGGGCTGAAAGTCGTCCTCGTCTGTGCTGGTAACATCTGATGTGTGGACCTCTTGCTCTGAAGACTCTAAGTCGTCTGATACTATGGGTCTAGGGCCTGTGGTGTCCGAATCACCTGTGCCGGGCAAGTCCATGGTGTCTGTAACACAAACACAAATATGTACAAATAATCAATCATACAATCAGATAAGCACATTAGTCACCAAGTAAGCAATCAAATAATTCTCATAGTCCCACTAGCCTCCCAGCCTCTCAGGCTGCTCTTCCTAGTCCCACTAGCCAAATTCTCCCAGCCTCTCAGACTGCTCTTCCTAGTCCCACTAGCCAAATTCTCCCAGCCTCTCAGACTGCTCTTCCTAGTCCCACTAGCCAAATTCTCCCAGCCTCTCAGACTGCTCTTCCTAGAACCACTAGTCAACTACCTCGGTCTCCCAGGCCGAGCCTCGGCCTCCCAGACCGAGCCTATAAATAATAAATAAAATGGGTTCAACATTTGTTTATAAAAACGTTTTGGATCTGGACTTAAGTGGTATGCAGTGTAAAAATGTTTTCGTGAGAGCCCTAGTGATCATAGTCTAGACTCGAGAAGGAATCCTAGTTCGCTATGATCAAGGCTCTGATACCAAGCTGTCACACCCTGGCTTTGCGGAAGCGTGGTTAATTTGGTGTGACTTCTTAATACCATAGCTTAATCATAACAAAGCTATATGAAATAAAAATCATGCAAGATCATCCTTTGAATTAAGTTTTAAAACATAAGTAACACAATCATTGTCTTAAGGCGTTAACTCATGCGATAGACACTACAACCTGATAACATAAAAAGAAACGTTGTTTGAAAAGACACAACACCAACGTGAAATAACCGCAGTTTAAGGACTGTGACTCGTCCAGGAAAAAGCCACATCTCCTAAACTTGGATGACCTCATAACCCTTATGCAGCGGGAAAACGTAGCATACCATGCCAGATCCTTAATTACCTGAAATACATGTAAGTTGGAAAAATCAACAAAAATTGTTGAGCAAGTTCATGTGTAGTGAGTAAGTAAAACCTTTGTAAGTATGAAATCCTGGTATGTAGCAAATAAGGAAAATGAGATCACCAATGGTTTGCAAAGCCATTGATATGTGTGAAGTGCAAGTAGGAAGACTCAAACCTAGCAGATTTATGCGTTGGGTACAAAGTCACCCCGAGGTCCGTACTGTTTGGGCCTGGGGCTGGGCTCGCTACACCCAGATAGATCTACCGCTCCTGCCCCTCGGTCCTACTATGAGGATTAATAGTCCCAAGTTTCCGCCTACCCACTCACATGATCTAAATAATAACCCTCATTACGCTAACCATACCATGTAAGAAATATTCGTAATCATAGTAACATGTATTTCACCCCCGCAGTTTAGAAAACTGAAAACAGTTAGAGAAAAGGGGGAGCATGAACTCACAGTGGTGCGTCTCTACCAAGTATATCTCCTGATCAAGCAGTTGTGCGACGACCTACACGTACTAACTCTATTAGACGGACGGCCGTGCCTTAGCTTTATGGTTTAAGTTTTTGGGAAATAGTTAGACAACTATTTCGTGTTTATATCTTTGTAAGTACTTGGTAATTATTCTCCTTCCCAAGGATGGGGGATTTATTACATGCGTGTTTGTAACATTCGAAATACATTATTAAGTCTCACTTAATATATTTTATTTCTTACTTCAAAATACAATCATTTTTCCCAAAAAATATTATATTTTATTTCATACAATTTTCCAAAATGATATTCTTTGACAAATACGCGTTCGTTGGTATTTTCTAAATTGCGTAAGTTACGGCTAAAGATCGGGTGGTAATAATTATACCGTTGTAACTCATTAATTATTGTGAAGGCGTTCGTATATTTTGGAATCGTTAACATTCGGTAATATTATTTTTACCCTAAAAATAATATTTGTATAGTTCACAAAATAATCATAAAAATCTCACAAGTGTTGTTATGAAAAATATATATATATATATATATATATATATCAAATATATATTTATCAAGTTTTATTTTGTGAAAATCCCACCTCCGATGTTTCGTAAATAAAGTCGTGGCGAAACTTACGTTTTGAAAACAAGTCAAAATAGATTTACAACACTTGTAGTGAAAATATTCCCAAGTGTTAGGTTTTTAGAAAAATTTCGCCAGAGTTTCCCCTGTAACTGGAGGTGGCCACGCTTTCAAGCGTATCATTTTCTTTTAAAATTCAAATCAACAATTTTCTCAATCAACAATAAACAATATTCAAACCATCAAACTAGTCAAAATAGATGTAAATCGCAAAAATGCATGAACTTGTGGTTTATCTAAAATATGAAGTAAATCTCATTACTTTTAGTGGATCTTTTGTATAAATCCATCCGGTTTCGTAAAAGTCTTGTTTTTAATGAAATTCCATCTTTACAACTTCTAGTAAAATTTGACGAAACTAGTTCCTTGTCGAAAATTAGTGTTACACAAGTGTTTACACACTTGTGTGTTTATAAAAAAAATCATTCTTGTTCGTGTAAGATCCGGTTTTAGAAAATAAGATTTCCTTGACACTTGGTCCTTTGAAAATACCGTTTGTAGATCCGTAGATCTACTAGTTTTAAACACTATTTCATAAGTGATATTGATTTTACACAAGTTCATGTTTAGTGTGTGGTAGAGTTTCATCATTTAACCCTTTGTACACTTAAACAAACTCTATGCCATGATTCTTGATCATGACTAATCCGGGTTAGATGATGATCCGAGCTACCACATCATAGATCGACACTAAATAATCACACAAAACAAATCTTACAAGATTTACACAACCCTTGTGCTATTAACCAACATTTTTAACATTTTAGTAGACTTTTAACATATCATCTTGCATGTTCTTGAGTTTTAACCGTCATATTTCATTTTTACCCACTTTCAAATAGATCGAGAGTATGTTTCAAGCAACTTACTACTAGCTCGAGGCTAGGGAAGAATCTAGTCGAAGATTGAGTGGATAAAAGCAATAGGGTGAGGTCCTTCGCGTTCCGAATGCACCGAGCTCCTTTGTATGAGATCCTTAACACTTGTATACCCTTGGAATAGCTTGAACAAGATCGAAAAATGGATGGATGATATAGGGGTGTTCGGCCGTGAGCTATTAGAGAGGAGAGGGAGAGTTTTGTTGTGATGTTTAAGTGGTGAAATGAATGGTGGGTTAAGATAGTTACTTATAGACAAAATCCTTCAAGATTACCCAAAGGTTATTGTGTCTCCTTGATATTAGACAAGTAAGATTATTTTAATCATCCAAGGACAAATGGTGTCACCATATGGTGACCGATTTCGTTGGGGGGGGGGGGGTCTCATGGTTGGTTTCTAACTAAATGGTTAGACATTAGTTAAATAATTAGGAGGTTAATCCGGTTACTAACGTGTACTAAGTTGTGACGGGTGTTAGGGTATTCGGGGACCCTAACTGGCTCAGAAAAAGAAAAACAGTGTAGATGGCAATATTTTTATGTTCCGGGTAAAGTCCGGTTGTTCGGTTGGATAGAGATCCGTTAAAGTGCTTAACAAAGCTTTAAAGTGTCATTATTATTATTTTCAGTGACACAACTTATTCCCGACACATTGGAAAGTGTCTAGTAATATTTTTCTCATGTTTTGGCACTCTATTAGGTAGCTTAATGCTGAATTTTAATTAAAGTGCTGAATTTTGTACTTAAAGTATGTTTTAGGCACGTCCGGTCACTGTAATCTCATTCCTAGTGACGCAGTTCTACAACCCTCATATCCCTACACTTTCTATTAGTGTAGTAAACTATCTCTGGCTCTTACAGGCCTTAGAGGCAGTGCCTGTCTGGTGCTAGTTATGACAGCACGTTTAATAGGTTATCCGTTCATTGTGCTACTGTGCGTTTGGTGCATTGAGGTTGTGACAAAGGTGCTGTAAGCAAAACATGGGGTGTCAGCAAGTAAAGTATGATGCAAGTAAGTACATGTATCAGCATTCAAGTAGCAGTTTATCCACAATTTCAAGTAAGCACAGTAATTAAGCAGTAATTAATTATTAATTAAGTCGTACGGATACCTGGTTTAGTGAGGGTTGTCACATATTCCGTGCGAAATACTGCTGATGTCATCATCTCGGCCAAATTTTTGTCAATTTGATCAAGTTTTAGCTTGATTTTAGATCCAATTCTTTCAAGGCTTTGTTAAAACACAGTTTCGCTTATAATGTGTGAATTTCAATCCATTTTATCCGTTAAAACTTGTTCAATTTTGAAAAGAAGGTGTAGAAGTTAGAAAATTCGATGAAATCAAGCTGAATTCGATAGAACTCCTCCTCCTAAGCTCTGATACCACTTGTAGGATCGTTTTCACGACCAAAACAAGTCGTTCAGAGGTGTTCTTCTCAATACGAGAGGCGGAAACTAACGTATCGAGTTCGAAACAGCTAGATATTCACTTTAATTGTCTTTCTGATTGATATAACAACGTTTTACAGCGAGTAGACACTTCAGCAGCACTTCGGCTCTGGAATCGGAAAAATTACAAACGAAATGGCACAACAGGTATTTATAGGCCCGCCTATTTCGCACGAAACAATTGGTGCGAAATCAATCTCATACGAAATAGTCATTTCGTGCGAGATAAACGTTTGATTTCGTACGAAATAGCTGTTTGCTATTTCGTGCGAAATAGCTTCATACCCATATTTCTCGTTTTGCGTGCCCTGGTCTATCTAAACAAATACAAGACTCGATACAAGACGAAGTCTACAGACGTATGCACCAACACATCTTTTTGAATAAATCATCAACAAATCAAACGTTTCATCTTTTCTTTCAAGACACATCACCCATGAAAATCTTGTATAGTCGTCAGTGACCACTAGACAATACAGATCTCCACTTACGCTCTTCACATTTACCGGTCCGAAAAGATCCATATGGAGCCGTTCGAGCGGTAGTCTGATGGAGTTCAAGAGCTTCTTTGGGTGTGACTTCTTTGTTTGCTTACCCTTTTTGCATTCTATACAATCATCATTCAGATGGAAAATTTTCAAATTAACACCTTCAACAAGATCATTGTGTACTAAGAAATTCATTTTTCTCACATGAATGTGACCCATCTTACGATGCAACATTCTTGATTCTTTTTCAGTTGCTTTTGTTTTAGTTACAAAACATTGTTTCTTTTTGTCTGATGTTGTTGCGACGCTCATGTCTAGGACATACAAATTGTTTTCTCGAGGAGCTCGCATCAACACCAAATCTTCAGGAATTTTAAACCCTGGTTTAATGATCAAACACTCATTTTTTGTAAAATGAACTGTGAACGACTTGTCACAAATCTGCGATATGCTCAACAAATTGTTTTCAAGTTCAACGATGTAGTTCACTTTATTAAAAGTTACAACTCCATTGGTAAGAATTCCTTCACCAACGATTCTTCCTCCCTGAGTTCCCGTAAATCCAACATATCCTCCATTAATTGATTTGACATCATAGAGTAGTGCTAACATCCTAGTCATATGCCTCGAGGCGCCGCTATCCATGATCCACTTGGAGATGATCGACCTCGGAAGCCCCTGCATACATCAAAGACATTCACTCAAACAACGATGCCCAAGATTTCTTCACATTTAGAACACTTCCAAATACAAGATCATAAGCTACGTCAACTTTTGGAATGTTGAAGACAACATTTGGAACAACAGGTTTTGACGTTGATTTTAGATCTCCCTCCTTGATTGGTGGGAATTCCTCAATCAATTTGTCCAATTCAAATTCAAGTTCTTCTACATCAGTTGCAAAAACTTTTGATTCAGATTTTAAGACCTTTTCCATTTTCTTTTCTTCAAACGATTGTTTAGGTTTTTCTACCCATGATTGGTTTCGGAAGGTTTTTGTTTTGGAATAAACCTTTGAAGTCTTTGGAGATTTTGAAGATTCACCAATCTCAAAGGTTGATTTTGGCTTGTCCTCGGACTTCAAAGATTCACCGCGTTTCAGAATACGCACGGGGGAAACCATCGGTGTTTTACCCTTAACATCATTTGAAGTTTTAGGTTTGGGTTTCTGGAAAACTGGTTTTTCAATCCTCTTAGCACACGGTTTGGCCATGTGACCAATTTCATTGCAGTGATAACAGATTCTTTTGTCATATTCGACAAAAGTGGATCTGTTAGTCTCATTTTTCAACTTTTTCGCTGCATTGAAATCGTCAACTGCTTTCTGACTAAAGATATAATCTATTTCAGCAATGGTGTTCTTTCCTGCAACAAATACATCACTCAACTTTTCTTTTGGCTTAATATCCTTTTTAGCCATTTTCTTCTCAAAACCGACACCTTTCTTTTTGAAATTATTACCATGTCGTTTGTTGTGACCATTGTTACCCATCCATTCTTTCCTTCCTGGGTTGTTTGGTTGTTTCACAAAAGATTTTTTCGGTTTTGATAGAAATGCGTTGTTGTTAACTTCCGAAATATCAATTTCCACAAGTTTGAACACTTTTTCAACATTTTCCAATTTTGCATTCTGAATTGGATACTCAAAATCAGTATAGAGTTTGTCAATTCCGGTCATTGTGTAAACCACAATGATCGAATCGTCATTCACAACTTTATCTGATTTTGGGATGAATTTGTCCATAAAATTTCCGTCATCTTCAGAATCAGAATTGGAATTCTCCAAATGAGTTTTAACCGTTCCGAAATCAGAGTTATCATTTTCTTCATCCAACACTTGATCAACAACAGTTTTAATCACTTGTGACTCGTTGTCGGTGTCAGATGGAGAGAATGTAACATCAATGTTTTCCGGTAACTCCTTCTCTACAGTTCTCAACTTGAGATTCAAAGCTGTTTCCACCCCATCTGGATATTTCTGTGTATAATGATTCCACATTGGGGGTGGAACATTGTTTAAAACAGGTTTAACATCAGGTAGTTGAGGAACAATTTGATCAATCACATAAGATGAAGAAATATAACTGATCAATTTCTTATCAACTCTTTCTTTTTCAATACGCATCAATTCAAGTACCTTTTTCAAAGATGCGATTGTATCCAGATGAATGTTAATCTCCATCTGCTTTTCCATGACAGATTCTTTGAACAACTTAGTAGCTTTTTCATTTTCTATACTTTCCTTTTGAATCATTTTGATTGAACATGATAAAGTGTCACAAGCTTCTTTCACATCATTAAGATCAAATTTTACGTTGTCAGTATATTTCTTCAATTCTTGAAACTGTTTGTCTTTTTCAAGACAATCCATGCAGGGTTTTAAACAGTTTTCGCATGGTGTTTCAGAAATTGGATCAATCTTTTCAAAAACCTTTTCTTCTTTTTCAGTTTTAATTTCTGGTTTACCAAACCCGTCAGACTCAGACTCTGATTTTTCTCCTGATTTGATATCCAGATTTTCTGATTTGAACTCGGACTCCTTTTCGACTGACTCCTTTTCGATTGACTCTGTTTCGACAGACTCCATTTCGACAGACTCTGTTTCGACAGACTCTGTTTTGACATACTCCGTTTTGACAGACTCTGTTTCAACAGACACTGATTCTTGAGTTTTGTCTACCTCTTTCAGCTTGACCATCAGCGCCTTGTTAGCTATCTCCTTCAGAGTTTCTTCATTCATCTCTTTAGAAACATCTATGATTTCTTTAACCGGAGCTTTTTCGACATCATATTGTGAACAAAAACTTGTAGTTGGCTCGCTGAAGAATCCTGCAAAAGAATCAAACATGTTAGGAGGCATTATAGATTTTAAAGAATTAGCAATAACTTCCTGTTTTGATTAATAATAATAAACTTCTGCGGCTGCCTCTTCAAGTTCTGCCAGACTTTCTTCACTCATCACTTCTCCGACTTCCTCAGTTTCAACAACACATTCTGGCTCTTCAATAATCTCTGCGATCATAGCAAGACCCTCACCAGGAACATATTTATCCCAACTAAACCCTTCCGGAATCTTCTCATCATCCTGATTAACCAAAAGATCCTTTTCTGGTTTGTTTTCAATTTGAGGTCTTGGGTTGAAAGGTTGTTGACTCTTTTGTGATAGATTGCTTGTCGGTAGTAGTCATTTGTGAATGGATTCTGATGGTTGTTCACTTCCCTATTTGGACACTCGCGTTTGAAATGCCCTTTTTCTTTGCATTTGAAGCATGTAACCTTTGCATTGTCAAATCCAAGCTTACAATCAGGTCCTGCGAGACTGTTTCGTCCGGTTATTTCCATAAACCTTTGTGCTCTCCTCACTAAGCTCGCCATTCCCCATTTGATATCAATAAGCTCTAATTCTTCACCATCAATTTGATAGTAATCCTCCTTTGTCATGTCTGGATTACCGATCCTTCCAGCAACTAGACTCTCATATGATTCAAGAACGGAAGCTAATAGTGCGATATGTTGCTTTGCAGCTACTTCTGTAAAATCTTGAGCATTTTTTATGTTTACAGCAATATTGCACTGTATCCCAGAAACATAACTCTGATTATTTGAACTTGATGAACTTTGAGGAGACACTTGTTCTTGAACCTTAGGATTTGGTTCGAAGCTTGTAAACGGTGAATGACTGTTGCTTGGTGTGCTTTGAGAACCTCCTGATGTAGAATCAGCACTAAATGATGTCTGAATTTTTGGACTTGGGGTAGATGTTGTTGATGAGCTTCCTTTGTAGTACAACTGAATATCTTGTTGTACATTAGCAGATTTCATTTTTATGATCTTTTTAAGTTCAAGCTCATGCGATTCAATTTTCTTGATAAACGTGCTAAGATTGAAACCAACATACTCCAAGTTATTTTTCAAAACCAACAAATATGTGCCCCATTCATCATACGGTAAAGCATCTACCAGCTTGTCAACCCATTCTTCATCTGTTTTGGTAATGCTCAAACGCTTCATTTCTACAACCAAATGACAATATCTCTCGATCAACTCTTTTGTTGACTCACCCTTAATAGCAGTAAAAATATCTAATTCCTTTTTCAGAAATGTCTTCTTGCTCTTTATCATCGAAACACTTCCAAGAAACTTGACTTTTACTGAATTCCAGATAGACTGCGAGTCACTTTGATTTTGTAGCAAAACCAAGATATCTTCTTTGATTGCTTGTTGCAAGATACTCATCATTTTCTTTTCAGCTTTAAAACTATCCTGTTCAACCGGAGTTAACTGATTAAGTGTTTTCTCAATACCCGCTCCATTCGTCGGAGGTACATACTTTGACTCAATTTTCATCCAACACTCAAAATGATTTGCCTGTACCCAGGTTTTAAACCTCTCTGACCACCCTGAATATTCGTCAATGTTCATTAATTTTGGTGGCTTTTGCAATATACCAAGCTCGTTCTCCATGTTTACGTTCTGAACAATACTCGCTGGTGTTCGAGATACTGTCATTCCCCCTCCGGAAAACATGTTATAAAATTCTTGGTTATCCATTTTAAACTATGAAAACAGTTTCGAAAAATTTTCTAAGTTTTTGAAAATTTCACTTTTCAAACGAAATGACTTCCACACGGTTTGGATTTTCAAACGAAATGAACTTTAAACGAAATGGACTGTTTTCAAACGGAATGATTCAAACGAAATGAACTTCCAAGAGAAATGACAATTTCAAACGATTTGGATTGCCATTTCGTGCGAAATGATCAAACAATACGGATTTTCAAGCGAAATGGTCCAATTCGTGCGAATTGGACAAAATTTTCAAGCGATTTGATAAAACTTCACACGAAATGGTTCATTTCGTACGGAATGGACACAATTTTCATACGAAATGATACATGTTCACACAAAATGATGTTTTTGGCACTTTTTGATCAATTTTAGTCCGAATTAAGGTCTGTAACTTTGAAGGATTGATTAAAATGGTGTTTTACACGTTATATCCAAGTCTCAGTCCATTTTGTCCGTGGAATCGTTCAAAAATCCAAGAATAAGTAGAAGTAAAGAGTTCCAAACCATTCAAAGCACTGATTCAGCCGATTTGACTCAT
Source organism: Helianthus tuberosus (assembly GCA_030545235.1). Classification (NCBI taxonomy): domain Eukaryota; kingdom Viridiplantae; phylum Streptophyta; class Magnoliopsida; order Asterales; family Asteraceae; genus Helianthus; species Helianthus tuberosus. Next base: position 57,111,161 of record CM060426.1, on the reverse strand, counting down.
CCTGAGTTCTGATACCACTTGTAGGATCGATATTCGACCTAAATGAGTCGGTCTGAGTCAAATCTAGGTCACTAGAGAGGCAGAAACAATCTAGTAACTGTGAATCGGTGTTAGAATGTTAGTAGAAGCAGAGAAATACACTTTAAACTGGTTTTCCGTTGATTTTAGACGTTAATACATGCAGAGAATTTGATAGCACTTCGTGACAACTTTCACCGAACCGTTTCAAATGGAAAACCCAACACCCCTATTTATAGGGAATCCATTTCGCACGAGATGACAAGTCCATTTCGTACGAAATGGTAAACTCCATTTCGTACGGAATGGCCTTATAACATCCATTTCGTGCGAAATGGTACAAAACACAAATAACTTTAACATTTTACACTTTAACCCCCATTACAAGCTACTGACACGACCTAGACTGATGACGTAGGCGATAGACATTGTGTACCAACATTTTACAAAACATAACTTTGATTTATTTCAAATACTTTGTTTTGTGCACTTTTTACATTTGGTTTAAATAGTACTTTTTACTTACCATACATCACATTTGTTTATACATTACATGGTTTACATTTGATAATAGACTTGGTTTACTCATAGACATTTGACAATTGGTTTAAACATGACATTTTGGTGGTTTGTTTGGGTAAGTGATTTAAGTAACGAGGCGTGTGTAATGTGATAAAAGCATGGTGGATACACCGCTGGTACTTCCTATATATAAGTACTTTTATGATATTACATATCGTAGCATTATTTAAACCATTTAAATTTTGACATATTACATTTTATACAATTAACATATCTTTACAAAACACTGTTTTACAAACAACACATATTATACAAATTCATTCTTCACTTGGTTATTTATTTAACCATACACTATTCTTTAATATCATCTGTTTCCTTATCGATTTTTCATATGGTTTATAAAAGAAAAACATTTTACAAGGTTCATGACTACTTTTGTTAAACCTTTTCTTTAAAATTACAAGTTATGAATCTTAAATCAATTAAACCTATGTATCTCACAGGCATTTTTATGCTGACGTACCTATTTTCACATGTGTTTTAGGAGCTGATGCATAGGTTTGTTCATGATACACTAGGGTGGACTCGGGCCTTAGTGACATAAAAATAGCAAGATTAGTTTAATTATGTGATGTACTCTTTGTTTCAGTTGTGTTAAGACAATATAACCCCTTTTGTTTATAAATAAAACATAACTTTAAATACAATGGTTGTGAAACAATAATTCTGTTACAACACTCCCCGACGTTTCCGCCGCGGTGGCATGTTATACGCGGTCGGGGTGTGACAGAAGAGTTGGTATCAAAGGCAATTGTTATAGGGAATTAGGTTATTAGTAATGCTTTGACCTAGACTATAACCTTTCTAGGACCCCAACACAAGTTAACTTGTGTTTCGATCTTAAAACATGCACTTCACCTATCCTTAGGTGATTGCCAAAACAAGAACCCAAATTTTCCGAAACGATTTTTGAAAATCAATCTTTTGTTTTTAAACGATTTTTGAAAATCAATCTTTTGTTTTTAAATGATTGCCAAAACAAGAACCCATTGATTTTTCAAAATGATTTTGAAAATTTATCATCCGCTTTTGAATAATTCTTTTGGCCTTGTGCCTTCCAAGTTTTCAAAATCTCGTCAAAGTTTTAGGTTCTAAATAGTGTGAACACGTGCAAACTGGAAGGGTGAATACCTGTACCCTGGGTTTTCTGTCTAAGGCTAGAGTGTTCGTACAAATCCACATAATCGGACCAGTCACTCTTACCTGGGAACTCTTGGGGTGAGTGTTCACTTATAGGCGAGCATGTCTTCGTGATACATTATTTTTGACCCATTTACTTTGATTAGTCACTGTGTGTCGTTTGTTTGCTTTGTGGTACAAACGAATGACCACCATCTTTGCTTTTTTCGATTTTTGTATCATCTCATTCTTTTCATCTAATCATCTCTCTCGTTTCCTCTCATGTTTCCTCTTTTAGAATACCTCCTCGACGCGAAAATCCGCTATCTAATGCCGAAATGGCAGATATCATGGCACAACATATGGCTGCTGTACTCCCAGACATTATTGCTCAGGTGAACCAAGCCAACAATAACCAGAATGCTCCATGCAATTTCAAGAGTTTCAATTCGGCTAAACCACTCAAGTTTAATGGTTCTGAAGGAACAACTGGGCTCCTACAGTGCTTCGAGAGCATTGGGAGTATGTTCTGTCATGTTCAGTGTCCTGAAATCAGAAAGTCGAGTTCCGTATTGATCTTGTACCTGGTGCAAATCCTATTGCCCAGGTCTCCGTATCGTCTTGCACCGTCGGAGATGCAAGGGTTATCTAAGCAGCTTCAGGAGCTCTCTGACAAAGGTTTTATTCGTCCTAGCTTTTCACCTTGGGGTGCTCCTGTTCTTTTTGTCAAGAAGAAGGATGGATCTTTCAGGATGTGTATCGATTACCGTGAGCTTAACAAGCTTACCATCAAGAATCGATATCCCCTACCTCGCATTGATGATCTCTTTGATCAGTTACAGGGTGCTTCTTATTTTTCAAAGATTGATCTACGATCGGGATATCATCAACTTCGTGTGCATGAAGAAGATATTCCCAAAACTACATTCCGCACTCGTTATGGGCATTATGAGTTCACAGTTATGCCATTCGGTTTGACTAATGCTCCTGCTGTTTTCATGGACTTGATGAATAGGGTTTGTAAGACTTATTTGGACAAGTTCATCATCGTTTTCATTGATGACATCTTGGTTTATTCTAAGATGCAAGCTGATCACAGGCAACATCTTCGTCTTACTCTGGAACTCCTAAAGAAAGAGCAACTTTTTGCCAAATTGACCAAGTGTGAATTCTAGCTTAAGGAAGTTCAATTTTTGGGTCATATCGTCAACGAAAAAGGTATTCATGTAGATCCCTCCAAGATCAGTGCGATTAAAGATTGGGATACACCTACTACACCCACCGAAGTTTGTTCATTTCTTGGTCTCGCGGGTTATTACCGCCGCTTCATCGAGAACTTCTCAAAGATTGCAGTTCCCCTAACTGCTCTAACTCAGAAGAACAAACCCTTTGGATGGGGAACCAAACAAGAAGAAGCGTTTCAAACCATGAAGCAGAAGCTTTGTGATACGCCTATTCTATCTTTGTCTGAGGGCAATGATGATTTTGTCGTGTATTGTGATGCCTCCAAATTGGGTCTTGGCTGTGTTCTCATGCAAAGGAACAAAGTCATAGCATATGCATCGAGGCAGTTGAAGATACATGAGAAGAACTACACCACTCATGATCTTGAGTTAGGTGCAGTGGTATTCGCTCTCAAAATCTGGAGACACTATTTGTATGGTACAAAATGCGTGGTTTTCACCAACCACAAAAGTCTTCAGCATATCTTTAATCAGAAAGAGCTCAACATGAGGCAACAACGTTGGGTTGAACTTCTAAACGACTATGATTGCAAAATTCACTACCATCCTGGTAAGGCGAATGTCGTGGCTAACGCTTTGAGTCGTAAAGAACGTGTCAAGCTTCATTGTGTTCGTATTCAATCTGATATTCAAGCTCGATCTGATATCCAAACCCGCATTTCCCAGGCTCAACATGCTTGTGTTTCACAAGGTTTGATGGGTAAGGAATTACCCTATCACATTAAGCCTGATCTTGAATTAAAGGACAATGGATCATATTATTTCATGGACCGTTTGTGGGTCCCAAGTCAAGACGATCTTCGCACCTTGCTTATGGATGAAGCTCATAAGTCTCGTTATTCTATTCATCCTGGTGCTGAAAAATGTATAAGGATCTTCGTACTCAGTGTTGGTGGCCTAGTATGAAGAAAGACATTGCCTTGTACGTGTCAAAATGCCTTACTTGTCTTAAGGTAAAGGCTGAACATCAACATCCTTCTGGTTTATTGGAACAACCCGAGATTCCAGTTTGGAAATGGGAAAACATCGCAATGGATCTTATTACCAAACCTCCGCGCACTAAGAGAGGTCATGATGCCATCTGGGTAATTGTTGATCGTCTTACAAAGTTAGCACATTTCTTGGCGATCCGTGAGGATCTATCTGCTGATAAGCTTGAAAAATCTATGTGGATGAAATTGTGTCTACACATGGTGTTCCTTTGAACATTATTTCTGACAGAGATGCTCGATTCTTGTCTCGTTTTTGGAGAACCATGCAATCTGCTATGGGAACCCAACTTAATCTGAGCACAGCTTATCATCCACAATCAGATTGCCAAACTGAAAGAACAATCCAGACTTTGGAGGACATGCTTAGAGCTTGTGTGATCGATTTTGGTGGTAGTTGGGATTCACATCTTCCATTGATTGAATTCTCTTACAACAACAGTTATCACTCCAGCATCAACATGGCTCCTTTTGAGGCTCTCTATGGTCGAAAATGTCATTCACCAGTCTGCTGGAATGAGATCGGTGAGGCTCAGCTTACTGGACCTGACCTCATTTTAGAGACGACAGATAAGGTTAAGAAAGTTTGTGATAACCTCCAGACAACTAGAAGCAGTCAAAAGAGTTACACGGACCGACGACGCAAGCCCTTGGAATTTCAAGTCGGTGATCCTGTATTACTTAAGGTCTCACCTTGGAAAGGTGTGATCAGATTTGGAAAGACAGGAAAACTTGCACCTAGATACGTTGGACCATTCAAGATCTTCGAAAGAATCGGTAAGGTAGCCTATAGACTTGAGTTACCTCCTGAACTTGGAAACGTTCATCCAACCTTTCACGTGTCCAATCTCAAGAAGTGCTTAGCTGATGAGAACCTCCACATACCACTTGATGAGATTCGTGTTGATAACATGATGCATTTTGTTGAGAAACCTATGGAAATCATGGACCGTGAAGTCAAGTGGCTTAAACGCAAGCGCATTCCATTGGTCAAAGTTTGCTGGGAATCTAAACGTGGACCAGAATTTACTTGGGAACGTGAAGATCAAATGAAGGCAAAATATTCACATCTTTTTCCACGAGTTTCCTCTAAACAAATTTTGGGATGAAATTTCCACAAGTAGGGGAGACTGTGAAACCTGTGCTTGTAATCATTGTAAACAGTTCAGTTATCAATAAAATAATGTTATTTGATCCCAGTGTTTTTTTTTTATGTTTGGTATTTTTCATGTTTTAATTTGTTGTTCAATTTCAAACTCTATATCGCTTTCAGGAGAATTAGACGTAAACTGGTGCGTAAACGTAATCAGTTTAATGCGAAAAATACTCTGGAACATCAACATATGCTTAACATACCTTAAATAACCTTTACATAACTTAGAAATAAGTTTTGAAGGCTTTGGTATGGCAAAATCAAGTTTATTCGCTTACAGGGACTAAATTCGACAAACTGTGAAAGTATTCCGATTCGTACTGTAACGAACATTCCAGAACTTGATCATAAGTTAAACATACCCTAAATATCCTTCACATAGCTTAGAAATAGGCATTGAGGGGTTCGGTGTGCTAAAATAAACTTTTTGGTCATTCAGGGACTAAAAGCGTCAAAAAGTGCATAAGTTTGCATTTTCGCGCATAACATACGTTCTGAATACATCCGGATATCCAAAAATTTATGTAATCATTAAAATATTTTATTTTACTGATTGGCATGAGAAAAATCCATTCGTCGGGTAATTTGGATCGTTTTTCATGTTCGTGCGTATTTCGTCGTAATTGAGCAAACAACGCGTCCGTACGATCAAACGAACCGACATCCGGCATATTTTTTAGCATGTTTCAAGTCCACTATGATTGGGCATCATTGTAGGGCCTTAAAGTTGGCTTAGCGGGCCTTAGATGTGTCGGAAATGAGCTTAAAACACTATAGGGACTGAAACTCTAAATATAAAGCTGTTTGCAGATCTGTGCAGCCCAGGCGTGCCGCGTAGGCCTCTCTTGGGTCTTATGCGGGGGGGCCTAAAACTGCCAGATCTGCAAAAATGTGTTTCCCAGCTGTTCCAGCTGATTTTGGCACTTGCAAATGGTATTTTAACTTCCTATGGGCCATTTTTAGGTGCCCATGGTTTTGCAAAACCATGGGTACATGTGTACAGTTGAGATCGAAGCACGGTTTTCGATGAACGATCTTAACGACTCTCCGAACTCTATATAAACCCCACCCCCATTTGCTTGCAACTCACATTTGATTAGATTTTCCCTAAGTTGAAGGATAAAACCTTCATACCTGGGAATTATTAGATTAAAGCTCCATTGCTTGGACCCGTTGTAAGTATTTTTCATTCTTTTCCGCGTTTTAAGCGTGAAAGTCAAACTTTGTTTGACTTTCTGCATTGACCAGTTTATGGTCAACATGAAGTTCGTTTGAACTTCATAACGTGAGCGCAATCACGATGGTTTTAGTCTCTTATGACTATACCTACTGATTACCACGTTATCTAGGCATAGTGACGAGTCGTAGTTTCGGCCAAAATGCGTATTCTTGTGTATTTTGCAACCAAACTATTCTTGGGTATCAAAACCGTTTGTTTTGATACCAAACCTGTTTTCAAACCTCGTTAAACATGTTTTAACATGTTTAGCTCGACACTTTTAGATTTGTGCTTATGTAGGGTCGTAAGGTAAGCGATCTAAGCAATCGCTTATACTTTCGAACCCGACCCGTTTGGTTGATCATTAGGATCCGACCAAACACAATCGGTGACCATAGTTGCATAGGGAATAACCTTCCGAGGTTATACCTTATGGTCACTTCATTTAAGTAGTTGTATGATAGGTAGTTTATATGCCTTAGGAAAATTACCAAAATGCCATTTTTACGCCAAAATTCATTTTAAGCATATGTAACATAATTTTTGACATCTAAACTGATTAGGAAACATTATTAGACATGTTAAGGCATATATTATTTATCATAGGACTAGTTAGGCGGTCCGAAGGCGTTTTACGTGAAAGACGTGTTAAAGTAGCGTAAGCTACCTAAACGAGTCGTAATGGGTCATAAGCACTTAGGATAGGTTCCGTTTTAGAATGTAGGCTTTGTTAAACCATATTACATGAGTTCCTACACTCATTTGGTTTACGAAACCACATTTTACCCGATCCTCCGATTTAGGTCCGTTTATTGACATAGATACCTATATTAGGTGTCGTTTGATTCCGTGATCTTTCTAGCATTGCTTGGTGGTTATCTAAAGACTATTGAGAAATCTCAAGTGAGTACATAGACCCCTCTTTTACTGTTTTTCAAATGTTTTGGGGTGAAACACATGTGCCTACTTGTTACTTTCGTGTTTTCCATGTTTTTATATCATATGCTTGCTATGTTCATTAGTACACTTATAGTACATGATTTCATTATGTTTTACTATGTATGTTTACTTAGAATGCTAGCACATTGTTTTACATTGCATTTCTTTTGCTATGTATGTTTACTTAGCATGCTAGCACATTGTTTTACATTGCTTTTCTGTTACATATGTTTACTCAGCATATGAACACATTGTTTTACATCTCTACCTTGTATGTTTACTTAGCATACTAGGTACATTGTTTTCATAAAACATGCTTACATTTGGTATGACATTTGGTTTGCTTAACGAACTAAAATACGTTCATTAACATTAGCTACGCCGCTCGGTAGTAAGTAGTGGTACCATAGGACTTGACAACTCCCATTCCTGATATCCTAGGTTTGTTTGGATGTAAGGAATAACTGAATCCGAAAACTTTTTGATAACCTTTACTCTAAGGTTATCCTACAGTCTCAAGGCTTGAATGTATACGTTTAACATACCGCATAAGTGTTTGTATCAGTAAAGCATGCATTTATTTTACAAAACATAACTTTGATTTATTTCGAATACTTTGTTTTGTGCACTTTTTACATATTGTTTAAATAGTACTTTTTTACTTACCATACATCACATTTGTTTATACATTACATGGTTTACATTTGACAATAGACTTGGTTTACTCATAAACATTTGACAATTGGTTTAAACATGACATTTTGGTGGTTTGTTTGGGTAAGTGATTTAAGTAATGAGACGTGTGTAATGTGATAAAAGCATGGTGGATACGCCGCTGGTACTTCCTATATATAAGTTCTTTTATGATATTACATATCGTAGCGTTATTTAAACCACTTAAATTTTGACATATTACATTTTACACAATTAACATATCTTTATAAAACACTGCTTTACAAACAACACATTTTATACAAATTCATTCTTCACTTGGTTATTTATTTAACCATACACTATTCTTTTCTATCATCTGTTTCCTTATCGATTTTTCATATGGTTTATAAAAGAAAAACATTTTACAAGGTTCATGACTACTTTTGTTATACCTTTTCTTTAAAATTACAAGTCATGAATCTTAAATCAATAAAACCTAGGTATCTCACAGACATTTTTATGCTGGCGTACCTATTTTCACATGTGTTTCAGGAGCTGATGCATAGGTTTGTTCATGATACACTAGGGTGGACTCGGGCCTTAGTGATATAAAAGAAGCAAGATTAGTTTAATTATGTGATGTACTCTTTGTTTCAGTTGTGTTAAGACAATGTAACCCCTTTTGTTTATAAATAAAACATAACTTTAGATACCATGGTTGTGAAACAATAATTCTGTTACAACACTCCCCGACGTTTCCACCGCGGTTTCATGTTATACGCAGTCGGGGTGTGACACTTGAAGGCTGAAAGTACGATCCTAGAGCCTGTGTCATTGCCGACGATCCATGCTGTATGCTCGATGACCCTCCTTGGTACTGGACATCTGATGACCTGGAATGCTGGGCAGTGGTCGGCGGTGTAGTGAAGTCTAATGATCTGGGCATCAATGGAGAAGGCTCCTCCGTTGATCTTTTCAATTTATTGATCTGATCAATATCCCGTAGGATCCTGTCGTTAGTTTTGTCCTGCTGCTGCATGTAATCCTCATCTATAAAATCAAAGAATAATGTTCATTGTTAGTAGGACCAGAAGAAGCAGCAGTAGTTGGTTTTGAGAAAACGGGGGTTTGTTTCTTCGCAACATTTTCAGCATTCTTCTGGGACCCAAAACGAGGAGGAGGCAAAGGTGGGATGCCATGTGAAGAGGTAATCGCTGGCATAGAGCTTGAGGTGTTCTTCAACTGAGAAGCCATGTGATTGAAGGTAATGATCAGAAATGAATGAAATGAATAGAATTTTCAAGGACGAATCACAGATTGCCCCACAGTGGGCGCCAAACTGTTTTAGTCAAAAATCACACAAGGATAATGTAACCAAATCTGATTTTGTGAGGTATGATGCTTGGTTAATTGGACAAATGTATGAACAACAAGTATGTGAAAATGAGTGATGAACACGAAGATTTATACGAGGAAAAAGCCCTTGATCAATGTATGATCTCCGGCATAAAAAACCTCGGGTGATGGAAACTACCGATCACCAACTATATTGCATAATAAAGATTACAACTTTGGATGATATCAAGCTTGTTACAATGATTGCTAGTGTGTAAGTGTAAGTGTATGATTGCCAAGAGAGAGCTGAGAGTGTGTGTACGAGAGTTGTCAATAATAATATATCAAGCTTGTATCCCCTTTAAAATTAGTAACTATCTAAACTAACTAACTATCCGCAAATGGTGCTCACTTCCCACGATCTCCACAACGGTCACGAGGGCCATGCACATGCGGAATTATCAAGCATATTCCCGTAGAATTTCGGTTGAACAAGTATTATTTGATTACTCCTGCAAAATAAGTTCAAATAATGAAGGAAACAATTGTTAGTGTTAGGATAATAATGAGGATCCTGGATCCTTAGTCCTGCAACACCTCCTGAGGATCCTTAATTCAAAAAGAACTGAGGATCCGTGATCCTGACTGCTATTGAGGGCCCGTGATCCATAAGCTTAGAAAATCCATCCCTAACAATTATATAAGCGATCTATTACAGGTCCATATCTAAGGTGCATCGAGGATCCAGAAATCTAAGAAGTGCTCAAGGGTTTTCATGAAGGAGATTGTGGAAACCACACTGGGGGCAGAGCACTGTTCTCAAGGATCCTTAGAACATGATACTATTAGCCCACAATGAAGAAGGATGTTGTGGTTACGTGAAGAAATGTGATGCTTGTCAAAGACATAGCAATATCCTTCATCAACCAGCAGAGCTCCTGCATCCTATATCCTCTTCCTGGCCATTCATGATATGGGGAATGGATATAGTTTGCAAACTTCCCAAAGCACCAGGAGGAAAAGTGTTTATGCTTGCTATGACTGATTACTTTTCCAAGTGGACAGAAGCTGAAGCCTTTGCACAAGTAAGAGAAAAGGAAGTGATATCCTTTATTAAAAGAAACATTATTACTAGATTTGGCATACCTTCTGAAACTGTTTGTGATAATGGATCCCAATTTATTGGGAATAGAACTACTTACTTTTGTAACAGTTGGGGGATTAAGATGATAACTTCAACACCAGTCCACCCACAAGCTAATGGTCAAGCAGAATCATCTAACAAGATCACCATTAACAACTTGAAGAAAAAGCTTGGATCCAAGAAAGGAAAATGGGCAGAAGAGCTACCTTATGTCTTATGGGCTGATAGAACAACTCCCAAGAATGCTACTGGCCAGACCCCATTTTCTTTAGTGTTTGGGGCTGAATCTGTGATCCCTACGGAGATGGTAGTCCCTACTGCAAGAACAAGCATCCGTGATCCTCAAGGAAGTATCAAAAACTTGGTTCAGGATTTAGATACCTTAGAAGAGCTCAGGGATTTGGCAAGAATAAGATTAACTAGATATCAACAAAGGATGGCTGGAGCTTATAACAAGAATGTCAGGCTCAGGAAATTTCAAGTTGGTGATATGGTGTTGAGGAAGGCATTCCAAAATACCACAAATCCTGCTGATGGCAAGTTTGCACCAAAGTGGGAAGGCCCCTATCTGATTGAAGCTGAGGCAAGAAAGGGGGCATATCGTTTATTAACCATGGAAGGGCTTGGAATGCTATCCATCTTAAAAAATACTTCATGTAATAAGGATCGATGATCCTCAGCTAAGACAAAATTATGGTTAAGGATCCAGGATCCTTAAAGGATAAGTGAACCTTACTCTGGTAACCATTTCCTTATTATTTCTTTAATTCCTTAATTTGTTTGTTTACCAGGAGAAGGATCCTGCATCCTTTATCCTTTTTACTAAGTTCTGAGTTTTGCAGATGTTGGTAGACTTCTACCTAAGGATCCAATATCCAATACAATCTCCTAAGTTTTTGGGTTTATCCCCAATTTTGGGCTTGTCCCCAGTTTAAGGTATCCACTACCTTCTACGAATCAGGTTCTAATACCTTCGCCAGTAGCGCACGATTATCCTAGTTCAGTTAAAGGCAATGGGACCAGTACCCGCTTTAGGGGCTGACAATTTCATTGTACTGGCTGTATTTAGGATCCTAAGTATAATGGTAGACGTACCATACATCCGTTCCTAAGGTTTCTAACGTTTTCACGTTAGCTAAGGTTTTGGCATCTTCATGTCACTAAGTTTGGATAGTCGCCAGTTTGGGCCATACTCCAATTTACACAAGATCCTTTGGGCTTGTCCCCAGTTTATTGGCCTTGTCCCTAGATTATTGGGCTTGTCCCCAGATTATTGGGCTTGTCCCCAGTTTTTGGCATGTCCCCAGTGTTGGGTTTGTCCCCAGTTTATTGGGCTTGTCCCCATATTGTTGGGCTTGCCCCCGGATGCTAATGTTTTCTTTGATAATTGGCTGAGTCCCAAGTAACATACCTTTGCAGGTTTCCAAAGCTAAAAAGTTAAGGATCCACGATCCTAACTTCCTATCAGGTTTTATCTATTGATCGTTACAATTATAAGTGCTAAGGATATAGGATCCTAACTTGGGTTCTCTGGTATGATCCTTACTTGCTTTAACTCTATTCTTGGTTTATTATTGCTACCCTTATTCTTTGACAACAGGGTATATGATCTTAAAATTGTCTCACTTTTTAAACTTTATGACTAAAGGATATTTGATCCTTGATCATATCCTATGCTTTTTGACATAAACTAATTTTTACACTATCATCAATAACTTGTGGAATCTTAAATTGTACAATAATAATTTTCAAATAAATGTATGCAAAATGAACAACACCAAGATAGCCAAAAGTTAAAGGTTTATTTAATTATCATAGTTAACCCTTCGAAAGGATTGCCAAAATTACCTACCCCGAGCATCTACCAGCAAAACGTGGCCCGTCCCCTAGGGTGGGTAAAGGGTGCCCGTACTAACAAGTTCTAAGTAGTGTAGGAATTTAAAGACGGCAGGATAATAGTGGCTTCATCCCCCAAACAGAGGATCCCTCCACCTATTATAATCCTACCTATTGTTCCAAGGATCATTGATCCTTAATCCTAATAGCTATTGTTTAGTTATTACAGACCATAATTGTTTGAAATAAAAGCACCATCAAATAAAACCACAAAACCATAAAAACAAATGGGCTCCGGCTATGTCTAGAAGTGTTCATCATCGCCCATTTATGCAGCCTACACCTTCGCTGCCTTCTCCACCTTGTCACCATCACCTTTGCCATCACCACCTGCTGCCACCTCCGGATCCTTCAACCCACTGCCTCCGGCTCCATCAGCTGCTCCCTCCTCAGGTTCATCCTCATCATCCAGCTCCTCCAACCTCTGCTTCCAAGCCTCCTGGTCCCATTCAGACCTGTCAAAGACAAGATCCTCAGCCTCCTTAGCCATCTGCAGCTTGATCTTTAACATGGCAATAGTGGTAGAAAGCTTAGCCCCATCCATGACTTCTGCCTTCTCCTTCTGAGCTGTGATCTAAGCCAGGACCAGTTTCTTTTGCAGCATGTTAATATCCTTCTCAAGGGAGGAAATCTTCTTGTCTTTAGCAAGGAATATCTATTGGAAGTCTAGCTTTTGCTGCTCAGCTTCAGCCACGTGTTGATCAAGGAGCATTTGGACCTCGGTGAATTTCTGCACAAAAGAAGTCTAAAGTCAGGATCCTTTATGCTCAGAGAAGGAGTATAAAGTTCAGGATATATTATCCTTACCTCAGAGGTGTATTCCAGGAACTAATGTTGAATGAGAGGGAGGCCTTCAGTGGGCTCAGCAATCTTTCTCTTTTTGGCACCCTTGCCCCTAGTGCTCATGCCTTTGGGCTCTGGGATGCTTGGGCTGGCAGCCAGCTCTTTCTTGATGGAACGGGAGGATGCATATTCTTGGAGGTCACTCACAATGAATCTTGAAGTATTCATACCTACAAGTATAAAACACAGATAAGTATTCATACCTTATATTCATTTAAACATTTATTTACACATAAATATGGATACTTACTTGACATTATGTAGGAAGCGGAGGAGATTTCTTAAGTATCCTTTGCTTTGCTTTGAAATGTTCTTATAGCAGGATCAAGCTTCCAGAAAGCAACAATCCTCTTTTTTGTGACAGGAGATTCTTGAATGTGAGAAAGTGAGATAGCTTCACAACAGAAACAAAAGGAAGGATCAGTTATCCTAAACAGAAAAGAAGGATTTTACCGTGCTACTGGTCCAAGGATCCCATATCCTACCCTGGGTGATCCACTTTTTGGGGTGGTGATTCCCATTTGGGATGGAGTCCTTTCTAACGAAGAAGAACTGATTCTTCCAGTTAGAATCGTTCTTAGTGGTTTTCAGAATTGGATGTGCCTGACCAGGTTTGTGCTTAAAAAGAAATCGATGAGAACCATGGCTGACAAGATTGTACAACTGACTGAACTCGGATAGGCCTATATCAATCCCTTCCTGCTCAATGATGTTTTCAAGTGTATAAAGGACTCTCCACATCATCGGCATGTCTTGTATATAGCACAAACCAGTGAGTGTGAAGAATCCCAGTGTTAGAGCAGGGAAAGGATAAGTGAACCCTATCAGAAAAGGGGTTTCCGGGAAAGTGACCCACACATCAAACACGCAATCACTCTTCATGGAAGAGTCAAAGGGTCTAAAGATGGTTCCTTCTGGAAAGCAGTGACGTAATCGATTAATCTCGGGGTCAGTAAAGCGACAGAGTTCAGTGGAAGGGTTTTCAGTTTTTAGGATCCTTAGCAGGAGAGGATCGGGTGTTCATCTTGGCCATGAGATCTTGAAGAAACAGAGAATCAGAAGAAGAGAATATATAGAGAAGGAAAGAAGAGGTACCTGATGAGGTCTTCGATTGAGGATTTAAAGGGAGAAAGTCTTGAATTTAAATGCAAAATGTCATTCCTATCTCTATCCTATTTATAATCATTGTTTGTTGCAGGGATGACCCTCGCTGACATAAGCCTGTAACGGCTATATCTCCAAGTAACGACTAGTTCGAATTTCACTGAAACATGACTATCCAATTGACATTCAACTAGTCATGTTTGGGGGCAATTGTTAGGGATAGAATTTCACAGCTTATGGATCACGGTTCCTCAAGTGTACTTTGGATCAAGGATCCTCAGTTCAATTTAAATTAAGGATCATCAGGAGACGCTGCGAGGATAAGGATCCAGGATCCTCATTATTATTCTAAACTAACAATTGTTTCAATCACCTTTTGGCTTGTTTTGCAGGTATGTTTCGAAGATGACTTATTCCATCCGAGATTCCAGGGGAATATGCTCTTTATTTTCAACATGCGCAAAGGCTGATAACCGTTGGTGGTGATCGTGGGTGATGGGCTGATTTTCCGGATAGTTAGTTAGGATATTTTTAGCTAAGATTAAAGGGGTATTGAGCTTATTTTTAGAAACCACTTGCACACTGGTAATCGTACAACACTTCTGCTACTCTCTCTCGAATACACACACACTAGAACTCATTGTAACAAGCTCAATACTTCAAAAGTTGTAAACTAGTTTGTTCAATATACTTGATAGTGATAGTTTTCACTATCCGAGGTTTTTTATGCCGGAGATCATTCATTGATCAAGAGATTTTTCCTCGTACAAATCCTTGTGTTCATCTCTCATTTTACATATTTGTTGTTCAAACATTTAATCATTTAACCAAGCACCATACCTCACAAAATCAGATTTGGTTGCATTATCATTGAGTGATTTTTGACCAAAACAAATGTGTAATTTGTTTATCAGATATTATTGATGCTATTCACATTCTAGAACTACTAAACTATTGTTTTGATTCGTAACATTATTGATTAGGGTTTTGATCGTAGAACTGCTGCAACTGTTACATTGATATCTGCTTAGTTGTGTTAGTGTGCGATTGTTGGTCCGAGAATAACATTGGTCCGACCTTGTGATGTCACAAAGTCTGGGGTATGGAGGGTTACATGTTTCCGAGCTATATATGACTAGGTGGATCCGAGTTTATTTAAAAAGTTCCCGAGTTTATTAATAATACCCATATGTCTGAGTTTGTGCATATAAAATCCTTGATATCCGAGTTTATGGTAAAAGAAGAGTGTCCGAGTTTTATTAAAGGTTCCAAAGTTATAGTTGTTTTACATGTTCCTGGTTTACTTGTATTGGAAGTTAGTCTGAGTTTAAATTGCTATATGGGCACGGGTTTGTATAAAGCCCATATGATGTCCGTGTTATCTAATATAATTGTCCGAGTTTCTTTGTGTGTATATAAGGTCCAAGTTTCCTTGTTTGTAATGAAGGGTTTCGAATTTCTTTTGGTCCAGGCTTTTAAGTTTCCGAGTTTAACTATAGATTTTCCGAGTTCATTATGTATTATTCCGAGTTTGTGTGGGATCAAGGTGGGTCCGAGGATATGCATGCTCAGTCCGAGGTTTCCGAGTCCAAATCTATACATGTGAGTGTATGAATGCATGTTGTTCTAGTTTAAGGAAGTATTCCGAGTTTATTCAAATTGTTGTTGAGTCCGAGTTTATAAATTATGTCGAGTTTATGTTTCATATAATGGTCCAAATTTGTTTAGTGGTTCCAGTTTGATATTGAATATATGATGTCCGAATTACTTTGTGAAGTTCGGATTACACATAGTGTCGAGTTATATAATTGTTTCAAGTTATGGGTAGTTGTTCTGAGTGTATCTTATATATAGTAATTCCAAGGTTATATATATTACGAGTTATGCATCTTGTATGTTGTCCGAGTTATGTGTATTGGATGGTCCCGAGTTTATTATATATGATCCGGGTATATGTATGTGATCCTGGGTATGTGATGTTTGTTACGAGTGTATTGATTAACAATATATGATCCGTGTTTCTCAAATTACACAACAACATGTCACCCACTAGAGAAAATCTACTGCCTGTTACTGTATGCTAAACTCGTTAGTCTGACCACATTAAACACTTGGTTGTTTGGACAAATAGGGTATTGCAAACCCTACTCGTATACTTACTTTCACAATATTGTTCATTAGGTCGCGTGTAGCGGACCTAACACTTTATTAACGCGTAGAAGCACGTTAACACATACCGAGCAAACTAAGGTGAGTTCACTACTTTTCACAAGCATGCGTCCCGGGGGGACAAAGTACTATTCCTGGGAGGAATACTTTTAAATATTGAAGTTTAATTTCGATGTAGCTTAATAAAATCAAACTCTATCCCGAAAATCCCTACTTACTACTAAGCTAGTTGCCTGGGAGGCAACGTGGTATTAGTTCATAACACTATTAGGTTTGACAAACCTCACACCTTGCTAGGAGTCGGGTGTGAACTAAGGACCTTAGACATTTTGATCAATGCTGATAGACATTGATGAGGGCACAACAAACATATCAGTCATATCAGTACCGGGTTTATTCTTCTTGACATGTCTTTAAAGCTAAAAATTTACATGATATATGTTGAACAAAAATATGAACTCGCTAGCTTTATGTTGACACACTTTTCTACATGCTTGCAGGTTATTAGGTACATCAATGAATTGGAACTTGCAGTCTGAGGAGCGAGAAATGTCATGGGGCGTGTGGCTTGATGAAACATTTGATGTTATGCTTATGCTTTCCAAACAATTTGGTTTTGGTTATTTTGAAACATTCACAATTGCTTCCGCTGAACATATAATTTGTTTCAAACACACTATTCATGTTGGACATGTTGGTTGTGTTTAATATTATTTACTATTAGTTCGACATGATTAGTGGCTAGATCCTGGACATCACACGCCTTGCGGTGAAATCCGCATGTGGTAGTTTGGTGGTGTGACAATCTCCATCTTTATCTCCTCATCAACCAGTTCTTCCACTTCTACTGGTTAATCCTCAGTCATTCCTCTACCACTCCTAGTAATAACTGCCTTAGCCTGATGTTGCGGATAAGAAACATTAGAATTTTTATTTGGATTAGTATTACTAGGAAGGCCTCTAGTCTGACGCAGATTTTGCTGATTCGCCAAATCTCACACTGTCTTCCCTAAATTCTGAATGGTTGCACCTTGATTCCTGATAGATGCTCACTGTACTGGTGAAACGCCTACTTATCTAACATTAACCGAGTCAGCTGCTGAGACTGTTGCATCATGATCTCCTTTAACTCCTTCAACTCCCCACCACCATTAAGCACTAGATTAAGCTGGATAAGAATTTTGTTGGGGACGCGGTTAATATCTAGGCGGGTTCGAATTACCGACTTTCCAACCCTAATTAGATAGATTTCCCTAATCCGGATTAGAATTATTGAAAGTAACATTTTGGAACCGGTTTGGATTAGCAACAAAATTAACCTGCTTAGTAGACTCATTCATGAGTGTAGGACAATCACCGATTTCGTGACCTCCACAACAAACCTCACACCTATTTAACCTCATCTTCACATCTTTCATCTCATTTGTCAGTTCTACAATAACTGCCTTTATACTAGTATTTGGAGTAACGTGATGAATATTGCATACAGATGCAGCGGACCTGGTCGTAGGAATGGAATTCCTAACTACAGATGGCTGCTCAGCTTGAGCAAAACTCTCAAAACGATCCTCACACTCACTCACACCCTTCTTCTCCATCAAATTTCTTCCAGCAGCAATGTTAAACCTTTTACTGAGTCTCAAATGTCATTCCATTAAATAATTTCTCAATAAGTGCCAAGTCAGAAAGTCCATGCTAGGGGCATCTCGCAAACAGGGTCTAAAAGCGCCCCCAAGCCATGTGGTATGGCAAGTAAGGGTCCATGCAAAAAGAGTGGACCTTGTCCTTAGGACAAGCGGCTTTGGTGGGCGGGTAATATTTCTTAAGAAATTTGGCCTTTAGGTCTTCCTATTTAATGATGGAATCCTGAGACAGAGTGTTGAGCATAGTGGCAACTCGACTAGTGAGTGAGAATGGGAAGACACATAAGTAGACCGCCTCAGGAGTAGCATGTCGAATGTTATGTGCTACAAATACGACTAAAGCATGTGATGTGTCCTAGTGCATCCTCGTCATCAAGTCCATGAAACTGAGTAGTGTTCAAGATGGTGGTCATAACATGAGATGGAATCTTGCATTTATGGTGGTCAGTGATAGGGGAATGGCCCCCTGTGAAACAAGCGTTGGTGGATAGTCTTCCTAGTTGGCTCTCACATAGCAAAAGTAAGAAGTGGAATGGGAATGTGTACCTTTTGTCGTTGAATTTCTTTGCGCGCTCCTTGTGCTTGGACATGCGCTCATGAAGGTCTCACTCAGGATCTGAAGAAGTTGTTGTGTCTAGTGATCCTTGTGAACGAGTACGTGGCATACACTATAGGAGCAAACAAAACAAATAATCACTATACCTAAAGCCAAAAATTGAAATCATGCAAGCAAATTATCCCTAAAGGTAAGCAATTCTAGAAAACAGTAAAAAGCTAGGAAAAACAGTTCAGATTTCGCAAATAAAGTGCCAAAAACAAGTTCCCGGAAATGGTGCAAAAAACTTAATGTGTGTGAATGTGTACTCAAAATTAGACATGGTTTTAAAATATGGAATTACCTAAAAACTACACACAAATGGCAAGTGTATCGGACGTATTTAGTAAAGCAAGTAAAACCGAGTATCGAACCTAGGGACTCTAATTTAGCAACCTTAAAACTCAACCTAAACCAAATTAATAGCCTAAAATTGATTTGATTTTTAATTGTGATTTTTATTAACTAATATCCTAAAATTATCCTAATGAGAATGAAGATAAAGACAAGACCAGTTAGCACGCAAGAATGAAATCAGTGATGTTGAACAAACTAACTACGCAAGAATCCCTAACCATATGCAAGACTTCTATGGTTGACAATTACCAAGTTCTTTGATTTTAGATCGACTACTCTCTCATTAAAGAGGACAAATCCTATAGAAATTAGTCAAGAAGAATGTGACCCACACACAAAAGCCTAAAAACTGATCTATGACGTGTAATCGGATAGTGAATGAAGTGCTAGATTGAAACTACTCGACCTATTGAACCCGAATCACACAACTAAAGATGTGGAAAAGTAAATACTTTTGTACCTTTTAATTGTGAAGGTAGTCTAAATTGATACATCAAAAACCTAGAATCACATAAACGCAAATAAGTAGGAAGACCCCGAGTTATCGAGTGTCCAAAACTACAAAACAATGACTAAACGAACCCTAGCAATCCCAAATTATATTTCTTTTCAATGGGAATTGGATGCACATTTGTATCTACTAATTTTAACTGATTAGTTAACCTATAATATTTAGTGATAGCGTTAAAACAATAATTCGCCGGATTAACGAGTTAACTAATGATTTTAACGTGTCTATGGTAAATTTCTTCTTTACAAAAACATCAAGAATGAAAACCAATGAGTATCAATCAGTAAATAATAACACACATGATCAAATTCATCAACAATCACAACTATTATAAATCATACACAAGAACTGTTGGACCTACAAAAGAACAGATGATATCCAGAAGCCAAGATATGACAAAAAGATCAAGAAATTAACAGTTGATAAAGCAATTTTGTCTCCAAAGATGGTGAATTTTGAACACCTAATCAGAACATCTGTTGAACACAATAACACACATGGTCAATTTCAACAACAATCACAACTATTATAAATCACACAAGAACTGTTGGACCAACAAAAGAATAGATGATATACAAAAGCCAAGACATGACATAAAGATCAAGAAATAAACAATTGATGAAGCGATTCTCTCTCCAAAGATGGTGAATCTTGAACACCTAATTAGAACATCTGTTGAAGACAAGCAAACATTTAATCAAAGCCTTCGAACCACTGTTCAAGAAGAAACAAGGTATGTTGAAGCCTAAAGTATGTTGAAGCCGAAGGTCTGAAGAAGAAGACCAAACATCTGTCTGGCCAAACAGATGTTTGGAATCAAAGGAATAAAGGATAGCTCTAACAGTGGTTTCCTGATGTAACAGTATATGTTTTATCAGCGTTTAGCTTGGTTAGAACATATGTTAGATTTGCATAGATGTTTGCAACATTTGTGGAATATTTTAAGATAGAAATGTTAGATGTCACTATCAGGGTGATGTCAACCTATCACAAAAAGAGCTTTAGTACTTAGCATAAATAGATCTCACCAATTAGAGATCTATTTCATTACTTCACACATTCTCTTTTGTACAAATACTTCTAGTGGGTTACCAGACCGAGGGGGAGATAGTAGAATCGTCCTTTAAATCATTTTGAATCCGTGAAAAATAGTTATTTATAATATCTCTCTACTTGTGAATTATATTGTTTTATCAGTATTTGTTTACAAGTATCAAACTCAGACCCAAACAATTGGTATTAGCGATTGGTCACTTTAAACTTGATTTCACAGTCAATTTAAAATACAAAGATCAGCTCAACAAAGATCCAATACTATTCGTAGCTCAGAGTAGAAAAGTATAGAACTCAAAAAGTGTCTACACTTACTCTGTTCTTCTTCTAAAAGATCAAAAGAGAATGTCACTTAATAACTATGATTCCCTTATCTCCGATTATGTTAGAAAACCCCCAATGCATGACAGATTAAATTATAATATCTGCAAACGACTTATGGTGCACTATCTAGCTCAACAAAGCACAAAATGTTGGAGGTCTTTATTGTACGAACCACATATTCCAATGACACCTTGTGTCGAAAATCCTAATGTGAATGAGCCAAAGAAATCGAAAGATTACTCTATGCTAGACTTCAAAAAATTTGAGATAAATGCCAAAGCACTCATTATAATTGTTATAGCTTTACCAGATGAGGTCTATGCAGAACTACAACATTGTAATAGTGCTAAAGAGTTGTGGGATGATTTGAAAGAGAAATTTTTTAAAATATACAAAATTTTGAAAATATATCTAACCCGGTATAGACAACTTTTTTTGTGAAAATGGGAATGATAGTGTTGTAAAAATCATTGACCCTTAGAATTTAACTAAAGATGAGAAGAATTGTGAATGCGTATTTGACGTGCGTGCGGGTGTATATATATATATTTTTTTTTGTTATTTTTAGCTCTTTTTACTCACCGATTTCAAGTTTTAAATGTATAAAACACGATATTCTACTATCACTCTACACACACTCTAGGGCGCGTATACCCATCGCGGACGTAGTATAGTGATGGCAAGATACCTAGGTTGTCCAAGGACACAAGTGCTTTTAGTATCGGCTTATCCTCAACGTCTAATCAAACCAATTTTTAAGAAAATATTTTTAAGTTAATAAAAAGATAAAAACAGAAAATAAAAATAAACTAAAAATGATAGACAAGAAAGAATCACTTGGATCCAACTTATCTTTCATGTACCCTTTTGATTATTTCCGCACTTTGGGCATTTTAAGAGATTATCTTAGTTATAGTAGTAGGCCCCTCTTCCAAGGCGACGTTACCCTCAACCTAGTGGTTTGAGTCAGCAAGGATACAATCCCACTAAGTTGGATTATTGAAAGATAATTAAATAAGTTATTAATGAAAAATGTGGTGGACCCCCCTTCCGAGGCGGCGATCACCCTCAACCCATTGGTCTGTGTAACACCTCGCAAAATCATGACCAATGAAGTGAAGACACGTGTCAACATATGGATACTATGCCTATAATAACCTTATACGATGTACATATTCTCTAATGAATAAATTATCGAACGTCGAAAGCCGTTTGTGCTTAAAGATCAAAAGTTTACAAAGCATAGGGGTTAAACGTGTCAACATGTTAATTCTTACCTCTGAGTGACCTTTTAACATTTCCGAGACTTTATAATACTTCATTATACTTCCATGTATATCGAATAATGATTTCGTGGAGTTTCAATGCACTTAAAGTACATTTCGGGTGGTCTAGTAACTAACAGGGAGCTTAACGAAGTTAAATTGTGACCCAAGACACATGAAAATTAACTATGGGGCTCATTAGTGTAATAAAAGAAAGTTAAATAAACTTAAAATGGAGCAGGGACTAAAAATGCAAAACTTGCAAACTGTTTACCGGAAATCGCCCTTGTCGCGGGCCGCGAAGAAAATCTCCAATGGCTCTCGTGGGCCACGAGAGTACTGCCGGCGACAAAATTCTGGACAGCTGCATGTTGCAGCTCTTAAACCGCCATTGCATGGCCTCTGAGCGATACCAGAGACTTGTTGATGGTTTTTACTGCCATGGGGACACCTGTGATCATCAGATTAACTCCCTAACCAGCTGGAATCATCTTAAAGGCTCTCAAATTCCTATATAAAGAGCCTTGGTTGCAACACTTGAACTTGCACATATGAATTTTACTCTCAATTGATCTCTGGAGCATCCTGGACTTCTAGGAAGCTTTCTATAGTTCAATTTTCGTGCTAAGGACTACTGTAAGTATTCTTAGCCTCTCTAGTTAAGTTTTCATTAGCTTAATGACCAAAAGTCAAAGATATCGTAATTACGCTTTGACTTTGTGATTAATCACTAACGGTCTAGTCATTATTCGAATTGAAAGTGGCTATATGTTGGTAATTATGTAGGTAATAAACCTTTAAAGGGCACCTCCTAATTATCACATTTACTTGGTAAATTGTCGGGTCAAACTACTTAACAAAGAGTCAAACGGGTCAGTTTTTACAAAATAATTAATAACTAATAATGCAGAGGTTATGAAACATGTTTTACTACTTAAATAACTTGGTAAATATTATAAGAACATGTTTAGGCATGTTCAACCCGACGATTCTGAGTTTAGGCTTGGTTCGCAACCGAAAGTCGCAAAAGTAGACTTGTGCTTTGACTTTCAGTTCTGACCCGATTTAGCTTAGTTTAGTTATGCCTTAAGGTTCCTTTGGGACCATATTATATGTTAGTATAACCCTCTGAGGTTATACAACATGGTTCCATAGAAATCCTAGTTCATTGCATGTTTCCGTTAAATGCTTAAAAGTTGACCGTTATGCCCTTTTGATATTAAAACAAAATTTTTGGAAATGTGAGTGGACAAAAATCTTCTTTACTAATTTAAAAGTATGTCCTAAAAATTTGACATCCGTTTCTGGTCTAAAATGAGAGTTATGCAAGATATCGTAAAACAAAAGCTTTTTGTTAATTAAATGGCGTTTTAGCATAAATCATATTTATACCCAAATTTTTGGAACCAAACTTGCTACCTACTGTTATAATATAATACTTAGGGATTTTTGGAAATTTTTGTCCAATTTTATAATAACCATAACATAGAGTTCTAGTGTAAATTTGGTATTGACGATAATGCCGTTTTCACTAATAAAATGAGTTTTACATATCATTTTAATGCCAAACCTTTTCCTACTAATATCATATGTTAAATAAAATATTTTGAACATTAAGGACTGATTAAAACTTCAAAATTTCATAAACATCTTGAATATCGTCAATTACCGACTTTTACGCTCATTAAGCGTATAGTATGGTTTAAAACCATATTTAACGCTTAAGACTTGTTACCCACTGATTTTAAAAATAAAATTCTATATCTTAACAGTAAGTAAAAGTCTTGAACTCAGATTTCCAAATTTGACCTTAAAAGCATATGTGAAATGACCAAAATGCCCCTACGATGCATAGTTTGGCCATAAAAGATAAATTTCACATATATATGATATCTTACTGATATAACCTGATAAAATAAATATTTTTACTGATTCTTTTAGACCAGAACCTCAGTTTAATATTTAACCTACTTTATGAACTTTAAAATGACCAAAATACCCTTATAAGGCTTAATTTGGTTTTAAATTCATTTTAGGCATAATGAGAGATATCATGCTGATATCTTGTCATATTTTAAGCATATTAATTGTGGAACTTGTACATGACTCATCCGGTTACCCGTTAAGCATATATGCATTCGGTACGGTTTATGTAACTAGTTTGCATAAATTAACCGAAACGGGTCAAACCTTATCATTTATACTTCAAAATCCATAATGTATTTAGTTTATCCATTTTATACAAGTGTTCATACTTGTTGGGTCTAAATCACATTCCAATCCGGTCATCGTTTAATCTCGCGTTTTGAACCGTAAACTTTTCTTTAAAACTAACCGGTCTAAGTTACAACTTAAATAAAGACCTGTTAGGAATCTAATAGGTTATTAAAACCTTCGTTCCAGATTAGGAGCCCAGTAAAAGCTCCCTATACTTGCTGATTAGAAAATACAACTGAGAATAAAAATTTCATTTAGCTCAGGTAAATACTTTTAACTTATTTTCCCTTATACGGGCTTGGGATACGGTATTATAATAATACCGCTTAGTTGGGTATGAAACCATTTAATCGGATTGTGATTAATGAATTGCATAACCCATTTTAATTTGTCTTGTTTGATACAATGCCTTTGGGGGTTAATGACCGTGTCCTGGATATCCTCGGCTCATTCATTTGAAATGGCCACGACTTAAGCACGGGGTGTAGGCATACACCTGACAGTTGCGTATGTAAAACGTTACCCCACTCGTGAGGAAACTTCTTGTGGGTATTATACCGAGTGGTGTGTCTATTAATCTTGTCTCGGCTCTTCTAACCGGGCCTTGAACGGACGACAAACATATAAATCTGTATACAAGAGTATTTTTAAATAATTGTCCCAAGTTATAAAAGATTTTATGCCTTGTGCATCCAAACCAATTTATTAACACTTTTCAAAAGAGTCAGTTAATTGTATTTACCAGTGTAAACTGACGTATTTTTCAAAACGATTAAGTGCAGGTACTATACGAAATGGGCTGGAACTCCAGAGTATTAAATAAAGAGTCTTGCAAGCTTTTAATACTTAAAATCTGTTGAACAGTATTTTCTTATGTTTTAGACCCGCCTGTGGATCCACTTACAACCGTTGTGTAATATTTTATTATACTTTCAATTCGGTTTGTACTATTATTTTAGACTTCCGTTGTGCATTAAACTGTCATTATTTGAATATGATGATATCAACTACGACACGATACTCCCCCCGGGCCCACCGGTAATACGTGGAAATATCGGGGTCTGATAGGTTGGTATCAGAGCCAACATTGAGTGAATTAAACACTAACCTTTTCGTGTTTAATCTCAGTGACACAGTAGCACAATCCTTGACTTCTGAGTCTAGGAAAAGGACTTAGGATTAATCCTAATCTTAATTGGTTTTTGTTCTTTTTTTTTTTTGTTTCTTTTGTTTTGACAGAATCAAAGGTGAAAATATGCCACCAAGGATGAGAGGCAGAGGGGGAAGAGGAAAGGCTCCTATGACAGGAAACGATCATGAAGCCGGACCATCTCACCGGCGTACGCCATCAGCATCACATAGCTCGAGCCCCCACCAGCACTGGAGAACCTATATCGAACCCACGAGACGCTATGTCTCCCTTAGCTCTTCGCCTTCATACCACAACTCCTTTGGGCCACAATCAGAAAACGAGCCCCACGACTCTCACCATTCTTTCATCCCTCTACAGTGCTCAAATTCACACCATTCTTTTAATGACCCAACACCCTATTTTCAAAGCTAGCTCAACCCGGCAAACCAATTTGAAGAACCAACGGGTCATAATCCGTTAGGGCCAGAGGATCACTTTTCCATGGATATGGACGAAGATCAGGAACCTGCCCAGCCACCAACCAGGACGCCAACGCATCCCATTGAGATTTCTGATGGATCATCTTATCATGGTTCGCCATATCGAGGCCCCGACCTATATGCCCTAAGGTGGAGTACTTATAAGTGGGAGTTCACACCTCCCTACAACCCAGCACCACAGCAACATGTCCCTTCTGAGGACCCACACTGTGAGGCGGTCACACCACCGCTACCACCAGCACCAGAGCAGCCACCGCCTCCAGAACCACCGAGGCGAAGAAGAAATACAAGGATGTCCGCATGAGCAGGGGAATTTCATTTCAGCACCCCTCAACATTCCAGCAACCACCCTCCGCTCCATGAAGACCCGAAAACGGGTGGGCCTTCGCATGCTTATTCTGAGGTCGACTTTGCACCAGTCGCACCACCACCACCACACATGGGTTACGAAAACCCAATCCCCTCTTACCCAGGTACAGCTGGGTACAACCCGTTTGAGCCACAAGCTTATTCGGGTTATAACAACAACAATTTCCCTGCTGTTGATCCATATATTGAAGCAGCAAACTACAATGCTCTCTACCCCTCACATTTTCCACCTGCGTACCCAACTGGGTACCCTACATATGGGTATCAATACCCACCACCTCCTCAACCTCAACAGCAGCAACCACCTCAACCTCAAATTCAGCAACCACCGCCACATCAAGAAATCCTTCATAGGTTGCATGAGGTGGAACAACAGGTAGCCGAAGAGCGTAGAAGTCACTGCGGTCTTTTAAAAGGTTTGGCAAACCTTATAAAGGGGTAGAAGAAGAAGGATTATTAGAAATCCTTATTTATTGTATTGTAATTTCAATTTTCAATTAAGTCCCTATATGGACATTTCATTTATGTACTTGATCCCTGCGTGGACCTGTCTTTCTTTAATTAGCCCCTGTGTGGGCAAGTTATTTATTCAAATGTCCCATTTAGGGCAACTAATGTACTCTTACAATTTATGGAATGTTTCATTTTAAAACAATTATTTGTCAATTATATGTGTATACTATATAAAACAAATCAATATATCATTCCAATTTACAATTGATCTGCCATTAAATATTAAAAGAAAAAATTTAAAGGTATAACCTAGCCCATATTTCATATTAGACATGGCCATAATGGTAAAACCTTTTTAATATTCAAACCCTTGTTAACATCTGAAAACATGTTAGCACTCCTGACAAATGTGATTCGATAAAATCACACTAGTCATCCTTATATTGAATTTTTCTAAATTCCCAATTTATACCTGAAATTTAAACATCCATTAGTGATGAGGTGCCTACGGGCCATACCTACTGTCCTATGAGACAAATGACAGAAGTAGTCTATGACTCTCTCTCAGAAAAGGGGGTTCGAACCTTAATGCTTCGACCCTATAAGATCATGGCTTATAAATTAAATTGTCCTTGTGACTAGGCCTTTTGTGCCACTACAATATCCTTAATGATTTATAACTGGGATAATTTTTTTTAAAATAAATCTGATTAACAAATTAACCAATATGGTCTATGTTTACCATGGTTGATGAGTCATCAAAAATGGTGATTCCATAATGAACCGTGAATAAATTATTGTCAATTGTTTTATAGCAATCAAACTACATGGCTGAATCTCAAGAAGTTAATAGTCATCCAAGGGAAAGAAATGACAATACCCGAATGAATGTAACGGGTGCAGATCTACAAACAATGATAGATAATGTTGTCACTAGAGCCATCGACAGGCAGTTCAAAGAACCAAGCAATACTCATGCTAAGACCCAATCGGTACTGTTAGGGATGGATTTTCTAAACCTAAGGATCACGGATCCTCAAGTGCAGCCAGGATCACGGATCCTCAATTCTGTTTGAATTAAGGATCCTCAGAAGACGTTGCAGGTTTAAGGATCCAGGATCCTCATTATTATCCTTACACTAACGGTTGTTTCCACTATATTTGAACTGTTTTACAGGGGTATTCGCATGGGACTTAGTCAAGCCGAGATTCCAGGAGAATATGCTCTATTATTTTGCACGTGCATGGCTTGTATGACCATTATGGAAGTCGTAGGAAGCTAGCACAATTTGTAGAATGTTTGTTATTTAGTTTATTTCCATTTTTATAAGGGGATAACGAGCTTGAATAGTAAGAACAAGTTAGCAAACACACACACTCGAAAACTCTCTGCAACATATTGGCTATTTCACATTTTACACACTACTGATCCTTGTAACAAGCTTGTTATCATCCCGAATTGTAACCTTTACTTGTTAAATATAGTTGGTGATCGGTAGTTTCCATCACCCGAGGTTTTTTATGCCGGAGATCATATATTGATCAAGGGATTTTTCCTCATATAAATCCTTGTGTCTCTTGTTCATTTCATTTACAAGTTGTTCATACATTCGTTCATTCATTCAAGCATCACACCTCACAAAATAAGATTTGGTTGCATTATCCTAGTCTGATTTTTGACCAAAATAGTTTGGCGCCCACTGTGGGGCAATTGGTGCTTCATTTCTAAGAAATTTTGTTAATTCTGATCATTTCGGTTCATCACCTTCAACCACATGGCTTCTTCAACGAAGAACACTTCAAGTTCCATGTCGGCAGTCACTTCTTCACAGGGCATCCCACTTTTGCATCCAGTACCTTTTGGATCCCAGAAAAATGCTGAAAATGCTGCGAAGAAACAAAGCCCTGTTTTCTCAAAACCACCAACTTCTGCTGTTACTTCTTCACAGGGCCCTACTAACAATGATCTTTATTCTTTGATTTTGCAGATGAGGGACTACATGCAACAGCAGGACAAATCTAACGACAGGATCCTTTGAGAGATTGATGACATCAAGAAATTGAAGAGACCAGCGGAGGATCACTCTCCATTGATGCCGAGATCACTGAATTTCGACACTCCGGCCATAACTGCCCAACACTCTGCTGCAGCTGATGTCCAGTTTCAAGGTGGATTATTGGGAATGCGTTTTGGATCTTCGGCAATAACGCAACCTTAGGGATCCTACTTTCAGCCTTCAGGATCTTCGTTTCAACATCAGGGATCCTTTTTCAGTTCCGGAGGATATGTGGGAGCGCAGACGGTTCAAGGATCCTCATCCCAGGGTCAGGGATCCTTTCAGGTTTAAGGATCCTCCAATCAGGTCCAAGGATCCTCTCAGTGTCAAGGATCCTCATTTCAGGATCAGGGACCCTTCCAGGTTCAAGGATCCTCCTCTCAGGTTTAGAGATCCTCATCTCAGGTTTATGGATCCATGGAGTATCCTCCAAGACCTCCAGGCTCGGTGCATCAGGGATCCAACATCTTTCAGGATCAAGGATTCTTAAGGAGTGTACATCCCGGAAGTTCAGATGTTCATCAAGGAGACTTCATCCCTATGCAAACTATTGCTTCATCTGGTCCCTCAATTATACCAGAATCCCGCCAATATGGATTCACACCTGGAGTTTCAAACTTGAATCCTTCAGGAGGTAACAATTTGAATAATTCTTATAATACTAACTGTTAGGGGAGGATTTTCCAATCCTAAGGATCACGGATCCTCAAGTACTGCCAGGATCACGGGTCCTCAAATCTGTTTCAATTAAGGATCCTCAGAAGGTGTTGCAGGATCAGGATCCAAGATCCTTATTGTTATCTGTTGGTGCATATGTCCGTCGACTTTGTCTTGCATCGAGTCTTGTATCTAGATAGGATAAACCAGAGCTTGATAGTCAAAGAAATAGGGTTTTTGTGCTGATTGGCCAGTTCACACGAAATGGCAGTTTCACACGAAATGGCATTTCGTGCGAAATGGAAAAGTCGATTTCGTGCGAAATGAAAAGTCCATTTCGTGCGAAATGAAAAATCCTATAAATAGGTGACTTGAGATTTCATTTGTAACTTTGGATTCCGGTACCGAAGCTCTGCCGAAGTGTCTCCAGGTCGTGTAAAGCTTTCAAAGTAAGACGAAGATGTTGCTCGTGATCAGCTCGCGTCTTTGAATAAATCAAGATATCGTCAATAAAAACAATGAAGAACTGATCCAAATAAGGTTTGCAGACTCTATTCATTAAGTCCATGAAAACAGCAGGAGCATTAGTCAAACCGAATGGCATGACTGTGAATTCGTAATGCCTATAACGAGTGCGTAACGCTGTCTTGGGAATATCTTCTTCATGCACCCGAAGTTGATGATATCCGGAACGTAGATCAATCTTCGAAAAATAAGAAGCGCCCTGTAGCTGATCAAAGAGATCATCGATGCGAGGTAGGGGATATCGATTCTTGATGGTAAGCTTGTTAAGCTCACGATAATCGATACACATCCTAAAGGATCCATCCTTCTTCTTGACAAAAAGGACGGGAGCACCCCAGGGTGAAAAGCTGGGACGGATAAAACCTTTGTCAGAGAGCTCCTGAAGCTGCTTAGACAACTCTTGCATCTCAGACGGTGCAAGACGATATGGAGCTCTGGCAATGGGATTTGCACCAGGTACGAGATCAATACGGAACTCGACTTGGCGTGCTGGAGGTAGACCAGGTAACTCTTCAGGGAAAACTTCAGAATAATCCCGAACGACAGGAATATCTGAAATAGACTTACCCTTGCCTTTATCTGCTGTAACATGTGCTAAGAAAGCCACATAGTTCTTCCGCAGATACTTCCGAGCTTTAAAACAAGACATGAGTTTGGGACCACCGACAGGTTTCTCACCTTGAACCTGTAGGATCTCGCCTGTCGATAGCGGCACACGAACAATCTTCTCAGAACAAACTATCTCAGCGTGATGCTTGGATAACCAATCCATTCCCACAATAACGTCGAAGCTTCCAAGTTGCATAGGCGTGAGGTTAATAGGAAAAAGATGATCCTTAAGGTTCAACTGGCAGTTGTGAAGAACAGAATCAAGAACAATGGGTTCACCACTAGCAACTTCTACTGTCAAAGGTTTACCTAGTTTTGTTCTAGACACGCGAAGTAATGGCTCAAAAGACAATGACACAAAACTCTTGTCGGCACCCGAATCAAAAAGAACAGATGCAGGCTGATTATTAATAAAGAACGTACCGTTCACCACATTATCGTCCGCCTGCGCCTCTTGGGCATTCAAGTTAAAAGCTCGCCCTCGAGCCTGAGCCTGATTTTGGTTTGGATTCTGATTCTGGTTAGCTAGCCTTGGGCACCGGTTCCTGTAGTGGGTCAGATCCCCACAATTGTAGCACGAACCAGAAGGAAAATGAGGTCATGCAGCTTGACCTTGTTGCTGAGCAAGAGGCTGAGCAACTTGTTGTGCTTGGTTCTGAACTGCCTGGTTCTGGTTAACAGGAATGCGGCAGGTGGCAGCAAGATGACCGGGCCTTCCGCAGTTGGTGCACTGACGACACTAGAGGTGTGGTTGATGATGGCCGTTACACCTGTTGCACAAAGGTGCATTGCCAAGATAAGGCTTCTTGGCTAGTGGTTGCGCAGGCTGATTTGGTGCAGCTTGAGCCTGTGCGGTAACAGCATAGTTTTGGGAAGCCTTCCGCTTCCTAGACCCTCCAGAATTCTTTCCCTTCTTGTTTTGACCTTTCTTGCTATCTTCCTTATCAGACACCTGCTTCTTACCCTTGTCACCCTTTTTGTGCAACTTCCCCTTTCGAATCTGCGACTCAGTCAATGTCGCTGATAACTCGATCGCCTGACGGAGTGTGGCAGGGTTACTACCAGTAATGATGTCTTGTACTGATTCAGGTAGGCCGTCGATGTATCTTTCGATAGCCTTGTCGAGTGGGGTAACCATAGTTGGGCAAAGCAGACTGAACTCCTCAAATCTATCAGTGTAAGCCCTGTGCTCGCCACTGTCTTGTTTCAAGTCCTCAAACTCTTTCTCCAACGCTCGCTGTTCATGGCGAGGACAGAATTCTCTCATCATAAGGGCCCTGAGTTGAGCCCCTGTCTGTGCTAGAGCAACTTCTACACCCCTGTCTCTCATAACCCCGTTCCACCATGTGAGAGCCCTCTTCTGGAATACGCTCGAAGAAAACTCGACCTTGCGATTATCCGGACACTGCACGTGGCGGAAAGTATTCTCAATGCTCTCAAACCATTGAAGAAGCCCAGTCGCTCCTTCAGAACCACTAAACTTGAGTGGTTTAGCCGAGCTAAAGTCCTTGTATTTGCATGGAGCATTGTTGTTGTTGTTGGCTGCGTGCCATTAAGCAAAGAGATTTGGGAACTGAGCAGCCATCTGCTCCGAAATGATTTCTGCCAGTTCGGCAGTTGCTATCTGGTGTTCGCGTCGAGGAGGCATTCTAAAAGAGGAACATGAAAAGAAACGAGTGAGATGATTGGATGAAAAGAATGAGATGAAACAAAATTAACAAACGCAAAGATGGTGGTCATTTGTCCGCATTACCAAGCAAACAAACGACGCACAGTGACTAATCAAAGTAAATGGATCAAAAATAATGTATCACGAAGACATGCTCGCCTATAAGTGAACACTCATCCCAAGAATTCCCAGGTAAGCACAACTGGTCTCGCGTCTGATGAGATGTATACGAAGTGCTTGCCTAGACAGAAAACCCAGAATACAGGCATTCACTCTTCCAGTTTGCACGTGTTCACATTATTTAAAACCCAAAACGTTGACGAGATTTTGAAAATTCGAAGGCACAAGGCCAAAAATTTAGTCAAACTGGAAGGGTTCAAAACCTTACAAAAGAGGGTTCAAAACCTTGTAATAAATCATTCAAAAACAGATGATTGTTTTTCAAAAATCATTTCGAAAAATTTGGTTTCTTGTTTTGATAATCACCTAAGGATAGGTGATGTACATGTTTTAAGATCTAAACACAAGATAACTTGTGTTAGGGTCCTAGAAAGGTTATAGTCTAGGTCAAAGCATTACTAATAACCTAATTCCCTATAACCATTGGCTCTGATACCAACTCTTCTGTCACACACCGACCACGTATAACATACAAGACGTGGCGGAAAACGTCGGGGAGTGTTGTAACAGAATTAATTGTTTCATAACCATGGCATACAAAGTTGTATTTATTTATCAACACAAGAGTTTCATTGTTTTAAACAGGAATCAAAGAGTTTTTAACATAATTAAACATAGTCTATCTTCGTTTTAAATCTCTAAGGCACAGGTCCGCCCTAGTGTCATGATCGTCATCCTACGGAAAAGCTCCTGAAAACACATGTGAAAATAGGTACGTCAGCATAAAAATGCCTGTGAGATACATAGGTTTTGTGAAAATAGGATTCATGACTTAAGTTTAAGAAATTGTTTAATAACAGTCAGTCATGAACCTTGTAAATTGTTTTGTCTTGTAAATCATTTGAAAAGTGATAAAATAAGATGATATGTATAAATAAGATCATAAAGTATGGTTTAATAAATAACCAAGTAAAATGAGTTTGCATAAGATAAGTTTGTTTTGTAAAACAATGTCTTTTGAAAAGTATGTTATTTGTATAAAATGTCATATGTCTAAATTGAAATGATTCAAATAACGCTACAATATGTAATACCATACAAACACTTATATATAGGAAGTACTAGCGGCGTATCCACCGTGCTTGTATCATATTACACATGCCTCGTTACTTAAATCACTTAAACAAACCACCAATGTATAAAGTCTATGTTTAAACCAATAGTCAAAAGTCCTTGTATAAGCCATGTCAAATGTTTATAAGTCCAAAAGTAGTCAAGTAATGTGTAACAAATGTTATATATTGTAAGTAAAGTATTGTCACATAGTCCAAAATGTATAAATGTATAAATGTACAAAACAAAGTATTTTGAATATATCAAAAAGTTATGTTTTGCAAAGTAATGCATGTTACATTGATACAAACATTTATGTGGTAAGTTAATGCATACATTCAAGCCTTGAGACAGTCGGATAACCCTTTCAGTCAAGGTTATCAAAAGAAATGTTTTCGGATTCAGTCATTCCTTACATCCAAACAAACCCGGGATGTCAGGAATGGGATTTGTCAAGTCCTATGGTACCAGTACTTACTACCGAGCGGCGTAGCTAATGTTAATGAACGTATAATAGTCTCGTTTGTGCAAACCAAATGTCATAGCAAAAGAGAACATGTTATATGAAAACAATGTACTAAGTATGCTAAGTAAACATACAAAGCAGAAAAGTCATGTAAATCAATGTGCTAGCATGCTATCAGTTAACATACATAGCAGAAATGTATTGTAAAACAATGTACTAAGTATGCACATAATGGACATACATAGCATGAAATGTAATGAAATCATGTACTATAATGTACTAACAAACATAGCAGGTATATGATGTGAAAACAGGAAAGCACGAAAGTAACAAGTAGGCACATGTGTTTCACCCCAAAACGTTTGGAAAACAGTAAAAGAGGGGTCTATGTACTCACTTGAGATTGCTCAGAAGTCCTAAGATAACCACCAAGCAATGCTAGAGATCACGGAATATCAAACGGCACCTAATATAGGTAACTACATTAATAAACCGGACCTAAATCGGAGGATCGGGTAGAATGAGGGCTCGTAAACCAAATGAGTATGGGTACTCATGTAGTATGGTTTAATAAAGCCTACATACTAAATGAAACTTAACCTAAGTGCTTACGACCCATTACGACCCGTTTAGGTAGCTTATGCTACTTTAACGCGTCGTTCGCGTAAAACGCGTTCGGAACGCCTAACTAGTCCTATGATAAGTAAAATATGCCTTAACATGTCTAATATTGTTGCCAAATCAGTTTAGATACCAAAAGTTATGTTACATATGCTTAAAATGAATTTTGGCGTAAAAAGGGCATTTTGGTAATTTACCTAAGGCATATAAACTACCTATCATACAACTACTTAAACGAAGCGACCATAAGGTATAACCTCGTAAGGTTATTCCCTATATACTATGGTCACCTAAATTGCTTGGTCGGATCCTAATGATCGACCAAACGGGTCGGGTTCGAAAGTATAAGCGATTGTTTAGATCGCTTACCTTACGACCCTATATAAGCAGTAAACTAAAAGTGACGAGCTAAGCATGTTAAAACATGCTTACCTAAGCTTAGAAAACAGGTTTGGTATCACAACAAACGGTTGTGATACCTAAGAGTAGTTTGGTTACAAAATACGCAAGAGTACGTATTCTGACCGAAACTACGGCTCGTCACTGAGCCTAGATAACGTGGTAATCAGTAGGTATAGTCACTAGGGACTATAACCATCGTGATCACGCTCACGTTATGAAGTTCAAACGAACTTCGCATCGACCATAAACTGGTCAATGCAGAAAGTCAAACAAAGTTTGACTTTTGGACTCGAAAGCGATAAAAGAACGAAAGAATACTTACAAAGGGTCCCCAAATGCTAATCTAGATCAAAATAGCTCAGGTATGAAACAAAGGTTTCAACTTAGAGCACAAATGATCAGATTCTTGTGAGAAATGTGTGCAAATATGATGGGTATTTATAGATTTCGGGTAACCGTTAAGATCGTTTCATGAAAACCGTGCACGAATCTTGTGCGTACATTTGTCCAATTGTTGTGGTGCCTAAAAATGGTCCTAAATCAGCTGAAAGGTCAAGTTAGAAGTTGTGGTTGTGGTTAAAACAGCTGGAAAATGCTGACTGTTTGTTCTGATCTGATCTGGGAGGCTGAGGCGGCCCGCTTCAGGATCAGACAAAGATAATGCGGGCCGCTTGGCCCTTCTGATCAGCATAATACTTTCAAAAATGGCAGTTTCAGCCCCTGCACGTGTTTAAGGCCATTTCCGACACTTCTAAGGCCCGTAAAGCCAACTTTAAGGCCCTAAAATGATGCCCAAACATTGTGGACATGAAACATGTTCAAAAATATGTCGGATGTCAGTTCGTTTAGTCGTACGGACGCGATGTTTGCTTAATTACGACGGAATGCGCACAAGCGCGTAAAACGATCCAAATGACGCAACGAATGGATTTTTCTCATGCCAAACACTAAAATAAAATATTATAGTGCTTACATAAATTTTTGGATGTCCAGATGTATTCAGAACGTGAGTTATGCGCGAAAGTGCAAACTTGTGCACTTTTTGACACTTTTAGTCCCTGAATGACCCAAAAGTTTATTTTAGCGCACCGAACCCCTTAAAGCCTATTTCTAAGCTATGTAAAGGATATTTAAGGTGTGTTTAACTTATGGTCATGTTCCAGAATGTTCGTTACAGTTCAAATTGGCATACTTTCACAGTTTGTCAAGTTTAGTCCCTGTAAACGAATTAACTTGTTTTTGCCATACCAAAGCCTTTAAAACTTATTTCTAAGTTATGTAAAGGTTATTTAAGGTATGTTAAGTATATGTTGATGTTCCGGAGTATTCGTCGCATTAAACTGGTTACGTTTACGCATCAGTTTGCGTATAACTCTCTAGAAAGCGATGTAGAGTTTGAAATTGAATAAAAGTCAAAACATGAAAAATGTAAAACACCACCAAAAAAACATTGGGATTAAATAACATTGTTTTATTGATAATAGAACTGTTCACAATGATTACAAGCACGGATGTTACAAGTCTGAAGATAGTAGAACCAGTGTCAAATCCTGCTGTTCGAGCCAGCTGCTGTTCCTGAAGAATTTATTGGATCAACATCCAAGGGGGAGGTTAGCTACAGAAGTTGATAAAGATAAGAGAGAAGATTGAGGATGCTTACAATATCAGACACTTTGGAAAGAGCATAAAGACTGATCAAGACTGAAGACTCGTCAAACTATA
Source organism: Helianthus tuberosus (assembly GCA_030545235.1). Classification (NCBI taxonomy): domain Eukaryota; kingdom Viridiplantae; phylum Streptophyta; class Magnoliopsida; order Asterales; family Asteraceae; genus Helianthus; species Helianthus tuberosus. The sequence continues at coordinate 57,074,373 of CM060426.1, read as the reverse complement.
GACTCGACACCGAAGACTTCGTCAACATCCAAGGGGGAGTCTGTTGGTGCATATGTCTGTCGACTTCGTCTTGCATTGAGTCTTGTATCTAGATAGGATAAACCAGAGCTTGATAGTCAAAGAAATAGGGTTTTTGTGCTGATTGGCCAGTTCACACGAAATGACAGTTTCACACGAAATGGCAGTTTCACACGAAATGGCATTTCGTGCGAAATGAAAAGTCCATTTCGTGCGAAATGGAAAAGTCCATTTCGTGCGAAATGGAAAAGTCCATTTCGTGCGAAATGAAAAGTCCATTTCCCGCGAAATGAAAAATCCTATAAATAGGTGACTTGATATTTCATTTGTAACTTTGGATTCCGGTAGCGAAGCTCTGCCGAAGTGTCTCCAGGTCGTGTAAAGCTTTCATATCAATACAAGAGACAGTTTAAGTGATTCTAAGTGCATTACAAGCTGATTCATCATCAAAACGTCTGTTTCCGCCTCTCGTTTTGATCAAAAACTCTTCTGAACTACTCGTTACGGTCGCACGACGATCCTACATTATCCTTACACTAACGGTTTTCTACATTGTATGTGAGCTCGTTTTGCAGGAGTATACACATGGACCAAGTCTTACCGATATTCTTGGAGAATATGCCCTCGATATTCCGCATGTGCTTGGCCTTTGTGAATGTTATGGAGATCGTGGGAAGCTCGCACAATTAGCGGATAGTTAGTTATCTAGTTATTTCTAATTTTAAAAGGGGATAACAAGCTTAGATTAGAACATTCGGCTAAGTTAGCTAACACACACACTCTCGCAAGCTCTCAACAGTTCATTTGGCGATTTCATACACATTGCACTCTAGTGATCCTTGTAACAAGCTTGTTATCATCCCGAGTTGTAATAACCATTTGTTTAATTATAGTTGGTGATCGGTAGTTTCCATCACCCGAGGTTTTTTATGCCGGAGATCAACTCTTGATCAAGGGCTTTTTCCTCGTATAAATCCTTGTGTCACTTGTTCATTACATTTTGCAAGTTATTCATACATTTATTCATTGTTTCAAGCATCATTACTCACAACAAAGATTTGGTTGCATTATCCTAGCCTGATTTTTTACCAAAACAGTTTGGCGCCCACCGTGGGGCAATTGGTGCTTCATTTCTGAAAAATTTTGCTCATTGTCTTCATTTCGGTTCATTATCTTCAACCATATGGCTTCTTCAGCAAAGAACACTTCAAGCTCTATGCCGGCAGTCACTTCTTCACAAGGCGTTCCACCTTTGCCTCCACCACCTATTGGATCCCAGAAGAATGCTGAAAATGCTACAAAGAGACAAAGCCCCATTTTCCCAAAACCACCAACATCTTCTGTTTCTTCTAACCCTACTAACAGTGATCTTTTTACTTTGATTTTGCAGATGAGGGATCACATACAGGAGCAGGATAAAACCAATGAAAGAATCCTCTGGGAGATTGGTGGCATCAAGAAACAGAAGAAATCAGGGGAGGATCACTCTCTTCTGATACCAAGGTTACTGGATTTCAACACTCCAGCTATAACTGCCCACCAATCTGCAGCTTCGGATGTCCAATACTGGGGTGGATCAACAGGAATGCGCTCTGGATCATCGGCAATGACTCAAGCTCTAGGATCCTACTTCCAACCTTCAGGATCCTTCTTCCAGCATCAGGGATCCTCTCAGGTTCAAGGATCCACCGTTCAGCCTCAAGGACCCTTCTTCCAGCATCAAGGATCCTTTCCGGTTCAAGGATCCTCTCAGGTTCAAGGATCCTCTCAGGTTAAAGGATCCTCTCTGGTTCAAGGATCCTCTTAGGTTCAAGGATCCTCCTTTCAGGTTCAAGGATCCTCGTCTCAGGTTAACGGATCCATGGATTATCCTTCAAGACCCCCAGTCACTACACATCAAGGATCCAACATCTTTCAGGATCAGGGATTCTTCAGGAGTGTGCAGCCCTCAAGTTCAGATGTTCATCAAGGAGACTTCATTCCAATGCAGACCATTTCTTTTTCTGGTCCTTCAGTCATACCAGAATCTCGTCAATATGGACTCACATCTGGGATTCCAAACTTGAATCCTCCGGGAGGTAACACCTTGAATAACTCTTATAACACTAACCATGGCTTTATGCAGAATACAGGTATCAATCAAGCTATGGCTAGGGAATTACAAAAACTGAAGGATATGATATCCAGCGTTCCAGGAGTGGTTAAGCCCATTCCTGAAATTGCAGATGGGAGCCATAGGATATCTCGTTTTGCACCACCTATTTGTGATGCTGAGATACCCAAAAGGTTCCAAATACCAACCATGAAGTTGTATGATGGTTCGACGGATCCAGAGGAGCATGTAGCTCAATACAGAGAAAGGTTGGAGATCAATCCAATTCCTGAGAGGTTAAAAGAAGCATGTCTATGCAATGGTTTTGGATCCACACTCACAGGATCGGCTCTTAAATGGCTGCTAAGTCTTCCCCCTTACTCTATTACTTCATTTGCTAATCTAGTTAATCTGTTTAATAGCCAATTCTCATGTATTAGAAAATTTGAACGTTTAACTAGTGATCTATATAGGGTAACACAAGGTCAAAATGAATCACTTAGAGATTACATCACTAAGTTTAGTAAAGAATCCTTAGACATTCCTAATCTGGATATAGCTACGGCTGTGGAAGCCTTTAAAATGGGTTTGCTTAGGGATTCATTATTCTATGATGATCTTGTTATGACCCCATGCAGGAATCTTGATGAAGTGAGAACCAGGGCCCTTAGATTCATCCGATTAGAGGATGATAATAGGATCCAGGAAAGACTGGCAGGATCCTCGAAGCAGGAGAAACAACGATCCTACTTCAGGAACAACAAGTCCAAACCTTACAACAGGTCTGACAACCAGAACGTGCATGTAGTAGAACAGGAAGAGGATGATGAGGATTATCCTCCCATTTCTGAATACTGTTTTTCTGTTGATAACAATGAACTGATCCTTGCAATGCAGAATTTAGGTGAAAAAGCTAGGTGGCCAAGGAAAAGTGATAAACCAGCCACAACAAAAGACAAATCCAAATGGTGTGCATATCACGAGGATTTCGGGCATCTCACTGAAGAATGTATTGCACTGAGAAAAGAGATTGGTTATTTGCTAAGCAAGGGGCACTTGAAGGAGCTTTTGGGAAGAAAAAAGTCAAGGATCCAGGATCCTGAAAAGGTTCCAGAAAGAGCTCCTGCTCCTCCGGCAGATGCATAAGTTATAAACTTTATATCCGGTGGATCAGACATTTGTGGTACTTCCTTTTCAGCAGCCAAAAGACATGCCAAGGAAACCAAGATGGATAATGGAGATAGACCCATCCGGACCTCTACTGTTACACAGGAGAAAGTTATAACTTTTGATGAGGATGCTCGTGTTGATGTTCAGGATCCTCATCATGATGGTCTTGTCATTACTTTGTTCATTTCTAACCATTTTGTTAGCAGGATCCTAATTGATGGAGGAAGCTCGGTGAACATCATTTAGCTTGATATCCTTAAGAAAATGAACATCCCTGAATCAGATATTGTCCCAAGATCCTCAGTTCTTATGGGATTCAGCGGAGAAACCAAGAATACATTGGGGGACATTAAACTTCCCATCTACATTGAAGGACTTCATTCTTATAAAAAATTTTGTGTTATAGATTGCTTATCTTGTTGCAATGTTATCCTTGGCAGGCCATGGATACATGACATGAAGGCAGTTGCATCTACATATCATCAATGCGTGAAGCTTCCTAGTCCATGGGGGGTGATAAAGATTGAGAGTGATCAACAAGAAGCAAAAAATTGCTATACCTCATCAATGAAGCTAGCCTCAAGACCAAGGGAGCAATAGCAACTAAAGTATCCTCCAAGAGACGTCTTGGAGGCAAGAGAACAGGATGTGAAAGAAATCCTTATGGATCCTCATGATCCGGAATCCACAGTCTTCATAGGATCGGGGATCCTCAGCAACATCGAACAGGGTCTAGTATCCTTCCTTAAAAGGAGAAAAACTACCTTTGCCTGGAAGCATGAAGACATGACAGGTATCTCTAAAGATATAATTACTCATAAACTTGGCATTGACAGGTCATTCAAACCTATACATCAGAAGTGGAGGAAGTTTGCACCTGAGAGGAATGCCATTATCCAGGAGGAGGTAGACAAGTTGCTCCCAGAAGGTATGATTAGAGAGGTTAAGTATCCAAGATGGTTAGCCAATGTGGTTGTTGTTCAAAAGAAAAACGGAAAGTGGAGGGTATGTGTCGATTTCACTGATTTAAACAAGGCATGTCCCAAGGATCCTTTCCCATTACCCCACATTGACTCCATGGTGGATGCTACCGCAGGTCATGAGTTATTGACTTTTATGGATGCTTCATCTGGATTTCAACAAATTCAGATGGAACCATCTGATCAAGAGGATACAGCCTTTATGACCCCAACTGGTATCTATTGTTATATTGCTATGCCATTTGGACTAAGGAATGTAGGTGCTACTTATCAAAGGCTGGTCAATATGATGTTTAAGGAACAAATAGGACACACTATGGAAGTCTATATAGACGACATGGTGGTTAAGTCCAAGAGAGCTGAGGATCACCTTAAAGACTTGGAGGAAGCATTCAATATCCTTGACAAATTCAATATGAAGTTGAATCCTTCAAAGTGTCACTTTGGCGTTAAAGCAGGCAAGTTCCTTGGTTATATGGTAACAAAAAGAGGCATTGAAGCAAGTCCAGAGAAAATTAAGGCAATCGTGAATATTAAATCTCCCGCCAATTCCAAGGATGTGCAAAGGTTGACAGGGAGGATCGCAGCCTTGAACAGGTTCATATCCAAGTCATCAGAAAAGTGCAAGGAATTCTATGACATTTTGAGGAAGAACAAGAAATTTGAATGGACTGAATAACATGAAAATGCTCTCCAAGCCCTTAAGGATTACCTATCCTCAGCTCCTGCCTTGATGAAACCAGAAAAAGGGGATATATTATCCTTATTGTTAGGGGAGGATTTTCTAACAATTAGTGATCCTTATTCGTTATCCTAATTAATGATCCTTATTTCTGTGACAGATAGTGATCCTCAGAAGAGCTTCAGGATCAGGATCATGGATCACTTTAAGGATCCTCGTACTGACGATTGTTTATTTGTGTTTTATATTACTTCGCAGGAGTAACAAGCTTGACTTGGTCTTGGCAACGGTACTAAGGAATATTCCACGGGTATTTCGCACACGATTGACCAAAAATGGACGTTGTGGAGAACGTGGGAGCTTGGCACAAAAGTCGGATAGTTAGTTATTGTAGTTAACTTCTATTTTAAAAAGGAGTAACGAGCTAGAATTAGAAGACTTAGCCATTTTCAGCTACACACTCTCATATACTCACACACTCGAAGCTCTCGACGAACATTCATTAGTTTTCACTCACTTTTACACATTTCACAATAGTGATCCTTGTACCTAGCTCGTTACTATCCGAAGTTGTAAACATTTATTCATTAATTTGAGCTTGGTGATCGGTAGTTTCCATCACCCGGGGTTTTTTGTGCCGGAGATCAACTCTTGATCAAGGGCTTTTTCCCCGTATAAATCCTTGTGTGCAATTTACATTGAAGTGATCCTTGTCATTGTTCTACATTTCAAGCATCATACCCCATAACAGAGAGTTTGGTTGCAATATCCTCATCAGATTTTTTGACCAAAACAGTTTGGCGCCCACCGTGGGGCCATTGGTGCTTCATCCTTAGAAAAATTCGCATTTCTGTGCTCATTTCAGTTCACTACAACCGAGCAAATGCCTTCCTCAGCGAAGAATGCTTCAAATTTGATGCCCTCATTCACTTCTTCACAAGGCGTTCCCCCTTTGCTTCCACCACCTTCTGGATCCCAGAAGAATGCTGAGAATGCTACGAAGAAACCAACTCCCATTTTCTCAAAACCTCCAACTTCTTCTGCTTCTTACACTCCCACTACTAGTGACATGTTTACTTTGATTTTGCAGATGAAGGATCAGATACGGCAACAGGATAAGACCAATGAAAGGATTCTCAAAGAAATCGGAGATCTCAAGAAACAAAAGAAAACGACAGAGGATCATTCCCCACTGGTGCCAAAATCTTTGAATTTTGATACTCCGGTGATTACTTCCCAGCCGTCAATGGTTCCAGATGTTCAATATGTGGGTGGACCAAAAGGAGTGCACTACGGAACAACAATAGTGACCCAGGCATCAGGTTCATATTTCCAGCCAGCGGGATCCTATCCTCAGCATATGGGATCCCTCACGAATTCAGGAGGATATTCAGGAGTGCATCAGGTTCAAGGATCCTCCTTTGTTCCAGGATCATCCCAGGTTCAAGGATCCTCCTTTGTCCCAGGTTCAAGGATCCTCCTTTGTTCCAGGATCGTCCCAGGTTCAAGGATCCTCCTTTGTTCCAGGATCGTCCCAGGTTCAAGGATCCTCCTTTGTTCCAGGATCATCCCAGGTTCAAGGATCCTCCTTTGTTCCAGGATCATCCCAGGTTCAAGGATCCTCCTTTGTCCCAGGATCGTCCCAGTTTCAGGGATCCTTCCAGATGCCAGGATCCTTGAGGTGTTTGCAAACAGGAAGTTCAGATGTCCATCAGGGAGACTTTATTCCAATGCAGACCAATGCTTCTATTGGTCCCTCGATCATTCCAGAGCCCCAACAATATGGATTAACATCCAATCTTCCTAATCTGAATCCAATGGGAGGTAACACTTTTAATAATTCTTATACTACTAACCATGGTCTTATGCAGGATCCAGGTATCAATCATGCCATGGCCAGAGAATTGCAAAAGCTAAAGGATATGATATCAAGTGTTCCAGGAGTGGTCAAACCTATCCCAGAGATTGCAGATGGGAGCCACAAGATATCTCATTTTGCACCACCAATCTGTGATGCAGAGATACCCAAGAGGTTCCATGTGCCAACAATGAAGCTGTATGATGGTTCGACGGATCCTGAGGAACACATAGCACAATACAGGGAGAGGATGGAGATCAATCCAATTCCAGAAAGGTTAAAGGAAGCATGCATGTGCAAGGGATTCGGATCCACTCTTACTGGATCAGCTCTCAAATGGCTGCTAAGTCTTCCTCCCTATTCTATTACCTCATTTGCTAATCTAGTTAACTTGTTTAATAATCAGTTTTCTTGTAGTAGAAAATTTGAACGATTAACTAGTGATCTATATAGGATAACCCAGGGTCATAATGAATCATTAAGGGATTACATTACCAAATTCAGTAAAGAATCCTTAGACTTTCCCAACTTAGATATAGCTACGGCTGTTGAGGCCTTTAAAATGGGATTGCTTAGGGATTCGTCGTTCTATGATGATCTTGTTATGACACCATGCAGGAACTTAGATGAGGTAAGAACACGAGCACTTAGGTTTATTCGGCTAGAGGACGACAAGAGGATCCAGGAGAGGTTAGCAGGATCCTCAAAGCAGGATAAGCAGGGATCCTCATTCAGGAACAACAAGTTCAGATCCTACAACAGATCTGATAACCAGAACGTGCATTCTGTTGATCAAGAAGAGGATGATGAGGATTATCCTCCAATTTCTGAATATTGTTTTTGTGTTGATAACAATGAACTAATCCTTGCGATGCAGAACCTAGGTGATAAAGCTAGATGGCCGAGAAAAAATGATAGGCCAGCTACAACTAAGGATAAATCAAAGTGGTGTGCATACCATGAAGATTTTGGGCATCTCACAGAAGAATGCATTGCACTAAGAAAGGAAATTGGATACTTGTTGAGCAAGGGGCATCTAAAAGAATTGTTGGGAAGAAAAAAGTCAAGGACTCAGGATCCTGAAAGGATCCCTGAGAAGGCTCCAGCCCCTCCATCAGATGCACAAGTAATAAACTTTATTTCTGGAGGATCAGACATTTGCGGCACATCCTTCTCAGCAGCTAAAAGGCATGCAAAGGAAACTAAAATGGATAATGGAGAAAGACCTGTTCGAACATCAAGTGTCTCCGAAGGAAAAGTCATAACCTTTGATGAGGATGATCGTGTTGATATCCAGGATCCTCATCACGATGGTTTAGTTATTACTCTTTTCATTTCTAACCATTTTGTCCGCAGGATCCTTATAGACGGAGGAAGCTCAGTGAACATTATCCAGCTTGATGTTCTAAAGAAGATGGGTATTCCTGAATCGGACATCATACCAAGATCCTCCGTGCTCGTGGGATTTAGTTGCGAAACTAAGAATACCCTGGGGGACATTAAACTCCCAATATACAATGAAGGCCTACACTCTTATAAAAAATTTTGTGTTATTGACTGCTTATCTTGTTGTAATGTTATCCTTGGCAGGCCTTGGATACACGATATGAAAGCAGTCCTATCTACCTACCATCAATGTGTGAAGCTCCCTAGTCCTTGGGGAATAGTGAAGATTGATAGTGATCAGTAGGAGGCTAAGAATTGCTACACTTCATCGATGAAACCAGCCTCGAAGTCAAGGGAGCAATAGCAATCAAGGTATCCTCCAAGGGATGTCTTGGAGGCAAGAGAGCAGGATGTGGTAGAAATCCTCATGGATCCTGATGATCCTGAATCCAAAATCTATATCAGATCAGGGATCCTTGGCGAAATGAAAGAAGACCTCGTATCCTTCCTCAAAAGGAGAAAGACTACCTTTGCATGGAAACACGAAGACATGACTGGTAAATCCAAAGATGTAATCACTCACAAACTCGGGATTGACAGATCCTTCAAACCAATCCATCAAAGGAGAAGAAAGTTTGCACCGGAAAGGAATGCCATTATCCAGGAAGAGGTAGAGAAATTGCTCCGGGAAGGTATGATTAGGGAGGTCAAGTATCCAAGATGGTTGGCCAATGTGGTTGTTGTTCAAAAGAAAAACGGAAAGTGGAGGGTGTGTGTCGATTTTACCGATTTAAATAAGGCATGTCCCAAGGATCCTTTCCCATTACCCCACATTGACTCCATGGTGGATGCAACTGCGGGTCATGAACTGTTAACTTTTATGGATGCTTCATCTGGATTCCAACAAATCCAAATGGAACCATCCGACCAAGAAGATACAGCCTGCATGACTCCAACTGGTATATACTGCTATATTGCTATGCCGTTCGGACTAAGAAATGCAGGTGCAACATATCAAAGGCTGGTGAATATGATGTTCAAGGATCAGATTGGACAAACTATGGAGGTTTACATATATGATATGGTGGTAAAATCCATAAAAGCTGAGGATCACCTAAGGGACTTGGAGGAAGCATTCGATATCCTTGACAAATATAACATGAAACTTAATCCTTCAAAATGTCACTTTGGTGTTAAAGCAGGTAAATTCTTAGGATATATGGTGACAAAGAGAGGCATTGAAGCTAGCCCGGAACAAATCAAAGGAATAGTGAACATCAAATCTCCGGCCAATGCTAAGGATGTTCAAAGGCTAACAGGCAGGATAGCAGCTTTGAACAGATTTATATCCAAATCCTCAAAGAAGTGCAAAGAATTCTATGATATCCTAAGGAAGAACAAGAAATTTGTGTGGACTGAGAAGCATGAAAATGCTTTAAGAGCCCTCAAAGATTACCTATCCTCAGCCCCGGCTTTGATGAAACCAGAAAAAGGCGATGTGCTATCCTTGTATCTTGCAGTATCCTCAGAAGCAGTAAGTGCGGTCCTTGTTAAGGATCATGAAGGTACACAACATCTTGTCTACTATGTAAGTAAAAGTTTACTTGATGCCGAATCCAGGTATTCACACCTTGAAAAGCTTATTCTTGCATTAATTATGGCATCTACTAAGTTAAGACATTATTTTGAAACTCATGTTATCATTGTTAAAACTAATTTCCCAATTAAGAATGTCCTCAGGAAACCAGAGATGTCAGGAAGGATGGCTAAGTGGGCTGTGAAGCTAAGTGCATATGATATAAGATATGAGCCTAGGACAGCCATCAAATCCCAAGCATTAGCTGACTTTGTGGCTGATTTCAGTAGTGATTTACAAAAAGAAGCTGAGTTAGAAGTCCAGCAGCTAGAAGAGACCAAGGATCCTTGGATACTCTATACTGATGGATCCTCAAATGTCAAAGGCACAGGGCTTGGAATACTACTAAAATCGCCACAGGGGGACATAATACCCCACTCTATAGCTTGTGAGTTCCAAACCACTAACAATGAGGCTGAATATGAAGCCTTAATTGCTGGTTTGCAAATTGCAAAGCATATGGGGATCAGGTATCTTGAGGTACATGTAGATTCATTGTTAATTACAAACCACTTTAATGGATCCTATGCTGTTAAAGGTGAAAAGCTAACCAAATATTTAGAGATAGTCAAAAGTTTGGCACTCTCTTTTGTTTCCTTTAGTTTGACACAGGTACCGAGGGAAGAGAATACAGAAGCTGATGCATTGGCTAACTTAGGATCATCCTTGAAGATCCCGGAGGATATCAAGATCCCAATTATCCATATCCTGATGCCGGCTATCGAGGATCACGTGGCTATGGAGATAGGAAATAATTCTGCAGTTATCCCTAGTGAGGATACTCAATCTCATTCAGGATCATGGATCTCACCAATCATGAGATACTTACAACACGGAGAGATTCCTACAGGAGAAAACCCTAGGGCTTTCAAATCCAAGGTATCTTAATTCACAATTTTAAATAGTATGTTGTATAGACGATCTCTTGCAGGACCATACTTGAGATGCATTGAGGATCCTGAAATCCAAGAAGTTTTAAAAGACTTCCATGAAGGAGATTGTGGAAATCACACTGGGGGCAGGGCATTATTCTCAAGGATCCTGAGGACAGGATACTACTGGCCAACCATGAAGAGAGATGCTGTGGAATATGCTAAGAGATGTGATCCTTGTCAAAGGCACAGCAATATCCTTCATCAACCAGCTGAATTATTGCATCCTATATCCTCCTCCTGGCCATTTATGAGATGGGGTATGGATATAGTTGGTAAGCTCCCTAAGGAACCTGGTGGAAAAGTATTCATGCTAGCTATGACTGATTACTTCTCCAAGTGGATAGAGGCTGAAGCTTTTGCCCAAGTCAGAGAAAAGGAACTTATATCCTTCATTAAAAGAAATATTATAACTAGATTTGGAAGTCCTTCTGAGATTATATGTGATAATGGTTCCCAATTTATTGGGGGCAGGACCACTAACTTTTGTGACAGCTGGGGGATTAAGATGATAACATCAACACCAGTCCACCCACAAGCTAATGGTCAAGCAGAATCATCCAACAAGATCATCATCAACAATTTGAAGAAGAAGCTTGGATCCAAGAAAGGGAAATGGGCAGAAGAACTACCCTATGTGCTTTGGGCTGATAGGACAACCCCTAAGAATGCTATAGGTCAAACGCCATTCTCTTTGGTATTTGGGGCAGAATCAGTGATCCCAACAGAAATGGTGGTTCCAACTGCTAGAACAAGTACCCGTGATCCCGAGGAGAATGATGAGAACTTGGCTCAAGACTTGGATACTATTGAAGAAATCAGGGATCTCGCTAGGATAAGGATGGCCAGTTGTCAACAAAGAACGGCTGGTGCTTACAACAAAAATGTCAGGATCAGGAGGTTTCAAGTTGGAGATATGGTATTAAGGAAAGCATTCCAGAATACCACCAATCTTGCTGATGGAAAATTGTCTCCAAAATGGGAAGGCCCTTATTTGATTGAAGCTGAAGCAGGAAAAGGGGCATATAGATTGCTAACCATGGAAGGTGATTTGCTACCAAGAGCTTGGAATGCTGTCCACTTGAAGAAATATTTCATGTGGGCAGGATCCTCATGGCACAGATGATCCTCAAAGGATCCTCAAAGTATCGGTGATCCTTACTTAGGTAATATCCTAAACTTGAACTATTTCATTTCTTTATTTTCTCATATAAGGATAAGGATCATGTGTCCTTTATCCGTCTCTCACGTGAGTTTAAGTTTTGAAAGTTCAGGTATCCTTAGCATAACATTGGTTATCCGCAGAAGCAATCCGTTCCTTGGGTTTAACCCCAGTTATTTGGGCTTGACCCCAGTTCCGCCTGTAGCGCATGATGATCCTGGTATAGTTCAAGGCAGTGGGACCAGTACTCGTTTTAGGGGCTGATAATTCCATTGTACTGGCTATGCCTAGGATCCTACGTATAATGGTAGACGTACCATACATCCGTTCCTAAGGTTTCTAACGTTTTCACGTTAGCTAAGGTTTCTAACGTTTTCACGTTAGCTAAGGTTTTGGCATTTTCATGTCACTAAGTTTGGATAGTCGCCAGTTAGGGCCATACTCCAGTTTACATACGATCCTTGGGCTTGTCCCCAGTTATCCTTGGGCTTGTCCCCAGTTATCCTTGGGCTTGTCCCCAGTTATCCTTGGGCTTGTCCCCAGTTGCTAACTCTTATCTTATATTGGCTTAGTCCCAAGTTATGATCTATTTCAGGTCATTGAAGATAAACAATTAGGGATCCTTGATCCTTACTTCTCTCTAAGGTTTATCTTACAATTATCCTTATTATGGGTAGGATCTTAACTTGGATCCTCAGGTATGATTCTTAACTATTTTTAATTCTATTCATTATTTATTTGAATAACCCTTAAAGTTTGACAACTAGACTTGTGATCCTTAAAATATCTTACTTTTTGGGATTCCCTAACTATAGGATATTTGATTGTGGATCATGCTTTAAACATTTTCAATCTGACTTGTTCAAAATTGTTTATTCAATAAATGTGCAACGAAACAAAGGAGAGTTAAAGAGACAAAAGGATAACAATACAAGATAAGCGACGAAAAGTTGAGATTTTATTTATTAACAAAAGACTAACCCTTAAAAGGTTGTCAAAATTACCTACCCGAGCATCTACCAGCAAAACGTGGCCCGTCCGCTGGGGTAGGTAAAGGGTGTCCATGATAATAAGTTCAAAAGTAGTGCAGGAATATAAAGGCGGCAGGATCACAATGGCTTCATCCCCCAAACAGAGGATCCCTCCACTAATTGCAATCCTGCCTATTGTCCAAAGGATCATACATGATCCTTAATCCAAAAAACTGTTGTTAAACTACAAACCACCAAATTTTTCAACAAAAGACCTACTACCAAATTTAAAAATTGGGCTCCAGCTGCGTCTAAGAATGTCCATCATCGCCCAATCGTGCAGCCTAAACCTTCGCTGCACTACCACCTCCAGCTCCACTTGTTTCACCACCTGCATCCTTGCCTCCAGCTTCAATCGTCAGGATCTCTTCAACCTCCTCAGCCTCTTCATCGTCCAGTTCGGCTAGCCTTGCCTTCCAGCCTTCAACATCCCAGGTGCTCTTGTCGAAAGCAGGATCCTGAGCTTCCAAGGCCATTTGCAGCTTGGTCTTGTACATTGTTATGGCGGCAGAGATTTTGGCATCTTCAGTGATCTCACTCTTCTCATAGTCAACATTGATCAACACCTTGGCCGTCTCCTGTTTGGCATCCCGGACTTCCTTCTGAAGATCAGCAATTGCAAGGTCCTTAAGCACTGCAACTTGCTGGAGGTCGGCAATCTTCCTATCCTGATCCTCGACGTGGCCAACATAATCCTCAATCTCAGAGAATTTCTGCAAGAAGGATAAAAGATAAGGTCAGGACTAAGTGATCCTCAAATCAGCAGGATATGTCAAAAGGATATACGAGCAGAGACAGTGATCCTTACCTCATTGAAGTACTCGAGGAATTGGTGGCGGATCAGAGGCAGACCCTGCAGACCCTCAGCTTCAGAGGCTTTTCTCTTCTTGATTGCCTTCCCTTTGAGGGGTGCCTTGGGGACCGAAGCTGTCGGACTGGTAGGAGCTTTTCTCTTGGAGGATCTGACAGTAGTGAGATCAGCAACATTGAACTTAGAAGCAGACTTGGTGGATTTTCCAGCACCTACACAACCAAAACAAGATAAGTATCTTCTCTTAATTTATATTTTACTATTTATTTAAATTCTAAACAAGGATGCTTACTTGACATCGTGACAGAGCCTGAGGATACCTCCTGTGAATCTTGGGTTGTTGTCTTGAAAGATCTTGTCTCAGGATCAAGTTTCTTGAAAGCAAGGAGCCTCTCCTTAGCAGCAGGGGACAATCTGAGGTGTGAGACGGTGATAGCTGCATAACAAGAAAGCAAAAATATAAGTGATCCTTACATCAAAAGAAAGTTTTGGTGATCCTTCTCAGGATCCACCACCCTACCATGGGTAGCCCATTTTTTTGGGTAGATCCTTTCCATCCTCAATAGAATCTCTCTTGATAAAAAAGAAACGCCGCTTCCAATTAGCATCGTTCTTGGTGGCTTTGAAGATCGGATGTTCCTCACCGGGTTTACGTTTAAACAAATAGCGATGGGAACCAAAGGTAGTAAGATCGTACAGCTCTCCCAGCTCTGACATTCCTAGGTCTATACCTTCCTGCTCAATGATCCTTTCAAGGGTGTACAAAACCCTCCAAATCATCGGCATGGCTTGAATATAAGAGATGCCGGTTAGGGAAAAGAAAGATTGGGTGAAGGCTGGAAAAGGATATGTATAGCCTATGGTGAACGGAGTGACGGGGAAAGCAACCCACTTGTCGGAGATATGATCACTCAGGGCATTAGGGTCAAAAGGCCTAAACTCGGTGTTCGCCGGGAAGCAGTGGCGGATCCTATCGATCTGAGCATCATTGAAACAGCAGCGTTCTTTAATGGAGTCTTCTATGATCCCCTGGCTTTTCGGAGGGCTGTTCTTCGGGTGATCCTTGGCCGGGGAATTTCGGAGCAACATTTTTGATGGAATGAGGGAAAGAGATGAAAACAGAGCAAGAGAGGGAAGAAGATGAAGAGAGAGAGTACCTGATTGTCTTCGGAATGCAGTTATAAAGGGAGTCTCTCTGAAAATTTAAATGCATTTGATCCTATCTCTATCTCCTATTTATAATCATGATCGTGCAGGGTTGTCACCTCTGTGACGTCACGATTGCAACGGATAGTTCAACAATAACGGCTATATTTACGATAGTTAGTTGCGGATAAGATCAAGAAAACATAACTCGCTCATTTTACATATCACTCCTTATATTTTGGGGGCAATTGTTAGGGGAGGATTTTCTAACAATTAGTGATCCTTATTCGTTATCCTAATTAATGATCCTTATTTCTGTGACAGATAGTGATCCTCAGAAGAGCTTCAGGATCAGGATCATGGATCACTTTAAGGATCCTCGTACTGACGATTGTTTATTTGTGTTTTGTATTACTTCGCAGGAGTAACAAGCTTGACTTGGTCTTGGCAACGGTACTAAGGAATATTCCACGGGTATTTCGCACACGATTGACCAAAAATGGACGTTGTGGAGAACGTGGGAGCTTGGCACAAAAGTCGGATAGTTAGTTATTGTAGTTAACTTCTATTTTAAAAAGGAGTAACGAGCTAGAATTAGAAGACTTAGCCATTTTCAGCTACACACTCTCATATACTTGCACACTCGAAGCTCTCGACGAACATTCATTAGTTTTCACTCACTTTTACACATTTCACAATAGTGATCCTTGTACCTAGCTCGTTACTATCCGAAGTTGTAAACATTTATTCATTAATTTGAGCTTGGTGATCGGTAGTTTCCATCACCCTGGGTTTTTTGTGCCGGAGATCAACTCTTGATCAAGGGCTTTTTCCCCGTATAAATCCTTGTGTCGTTTGTGCAATTTACATTGAAGCGATCCTTGTCATTGTTCTACATTTCAAGCATCATACCCCATAACAGAGAGTTTGGTTGCAATATCCTCATCAGATTTTTTGACCAAAACACTTATATCTAGCGGTATCCTCTAAAGTAGTAAGTGCGGTCCTTGTTAAGGATCACGAAGGTACACAACATCCTGTCTATTATGTAAGTAAGAGTTTGCTTGATGATGAATCCAGGTATTCACATTTAGAAAAACTTATCATTGCTTTGATTATGGCATCTACTAAACTAAGACATTATTTTGAAACTCATGCTATTATTGTTAAGACTAACTTTCCAATTAAGAATGTTCTCAGGAAACCTGAAATGTCAGGAAGGATGGCTAAATGGGCAGTGAAGCTTAGTGCTTATGATATAAGATATGAACCAAGGACTGCCATTAAATCCCAAGCCTTAGCTGACTTTGTGGCAGATTTTAGTAGTGACTTGCAAAGAAAAGCTGAGTTAGAAGTTCAGCAGCTTGAAGACTCTAAGGATCCTTGGATACTCTTCACTGATGGAGCCTCTAATGTCAAAGGAACAGGACTTGGAATACTACTAAAATCGCCACAGGGGGACATAATACCCCACTCCATAGCTTGTGAGTTTCAAACTACTAATAATGAGGCTGAATATGAAGCCTTGATAGCTGGTTTGCAAATTGCCAAGCATATGAAGATCAGGTATCTTGAGGTACATGTAGATTCATTGTTAATTACTAATCACTTAAATGGATCCTATGCTGTTAAAGGTGAAAAGTTAATCAAATACCTAGAGATAGTCAAGGAATTGGCACTCTCTTTTGTTTCCTTTAGTTTGACACAGGTACCTAGGGAAGAAAATGCAGAAGCTGATGCATTGGCCAACCTAGGATCATCCTTGAAAATTCCAGAGGATATCAAGATCCCTATCATCCATATTTTGGCTCCCGCTATTGAGGATCACATAACTATGGAGATAGATGAGGACTCTGCATTGGTTCCTAGTGATGGTGCACAGTCTCATTCAGGATCATGGATCCTTCCAATCATGAGATATATACAACATGGAGAGATTCCAACAGGAGAAAACCCCAGGGCTTTCAAAATCAAGGTATCTTAATTTACAATATTGAATAACATGTTATATAAACGATCTCTTGCAGGTCCATATCTAAGATGCATAGAGGATCCTGAAATTCAAGAAGTCCTAAAGGATTTTCATGAAGGAGATTATGGAAACCACATCAGGGGCAGGGCATTGTTCTCAAGGATCCTTAGGACAGGATACTATTGGCCTACAATGAAGAAGGATGCTGTGGATTATGCCAAGAAGTGTGATCCTTGTCAGAGGCATAGTAATATCCTTCATCAACCAGCAGAGCTCTTGCATCCTATATCCTCTTCTTGGCCATTCATGAGATGGGGAATGGATATAGTTGGTAAACTTCCCAAAGCACCAGGAAGAAAGGTGTTCATGCTTGCCATGACTGATTATTTCTCTAAGTGGATAGAAGCTGAAGCCTTTGCTCAAGTCAGAGAAAAAGAAGTGATATCCTTTATTAAAAGAAACATTATTACTAGATTTGGTATCCCTTCTGAAATTGTTTGTGATAATGGATCCCAATTTCTTGGGAGTAGAACCACTAACTTTTGTGACAGCTGGGGGATTAAGATGATAACATCAACACCAGTCCACCCACAAGCTAATGGTCAAGCAGAATCATCCAACAAGATCATCATCAACAACTTGAAGAAGAAGCTTGGATCCAAGAAAGGAAAGTGGGCAGAAGAACTACCTTATGTACTATGGGCTGATAGGACAACCCCCAAAAATGCTACTGGCCAAACTCCATTTTCTTTGGTATTTGGAGCAGAATCAGTGATCCCTACAGAGATGGTGGTTCCTACTGCAAGAACAAGCATCCGTGATCCTGAAGGAAATGCTGAAAACTTGGTTCAAGACTTGGATACTATAGAAGAACTCAAGGATTTGGCAAGGATAAGGATGGCTAGTTATCAACAAAGGATGGCTGGAGCCTACAATAAGAATATCAGGATCAGGAAGTTCCAAGTTGGTGATATGGTACTGAGGAAAGCATTTCAGAATACCACAAATCCTGCTGATGGAAAGTTGGCACCAAAATAGGAAGTCCCCTACCTGATTGAAGCTGAGGCAGGAAAGGGGGCATATCGATTGCCAACAATGGAAGGTGATTTGCTACCAAGAGCTTGGAATGCTTTTCACTTGAAAAGATACTTCATGTAATAAGGATCCGTGATCCTTAGCAATATTCATGACCGATATCCTCGAAGGATCCTTAGAGGATAGATGATCCTCATTTTGGTAATGATCTAAACTCAAACTATTTAATTCTTTAATTATCCTATATACAAGGAGAAGGATCCTGGATCCTTTATCCTCCTTTCACTTAATTCCGAGTTTTGCAGAAGGTTCATGTATCCTTAACAAAGGATTGAGTATCCACAGAAGTCTCCAGTTATTTGGGCTTGACCCCAGTTGTTTGGGCTTGACCCCAGTTTTTTGGGCTTGACCCCAGTTATTTGGGCTTAACCCCAGTTATTTGGGCCTGTCCCCAGTTTGTTGGGCCTGTCCCCAGTATCGCCAGTAACGCACGATGATCCTGGTACAGTTCATGGCAATGGGACCAGTACTGGCTTTAGGGGCTGACAATTTCATTGTACTGACTGTATTCAGGATCCTACATATAATGGTAGACGTACCATACATCCGTTCCTAAGGTTTCTAACGTTTTCACGTTAGCTAAGGTTTTGACATTTTCATGTCACTAAGTTTGGATAGTCGCCAGTAAGGGCCATACTCCAGTTTACACAAGATCCTTTGGGCTTGTCCCCAGTTTTTTGGGCTTGTCCCCAGTATATTGGGCTTGTCCCCAGAATTGTTGGGCTTCTCCCCATTTGCTAACTCTTCTCTTATAATTGGCTTAGTCCCAAGTTATGTTCCATTTCAGGTTTTTTGTAACATCCGTGCTTGTAATCATTGTGAACAGTTCTATTATCAATAAAACAATGTTATTTGATCCCAATGTTTGTTTGATTGTGTTTTGCATTTTTCATGTTTTGACTTTTATCCAATTTCAAACTCTATATCACTTTCTAGAGAGTTATACGCAAACTGGTGCGTAAACGTAATCAGTTTAATGCGAAAAATACTCTGGAACATCAACATATACTTAACATACCTTAAATAACCTTTACATAACTTAGAAATAAGTTTTGAAGGCTTTGGTATGGCAAAAACAAGTTAATTCGCCTACAGGGACTAAACTTGACAAACTACGAAAGTATGCCAATCTGAACTGTAACAGACATTCCGGAACATGACCATAAGTTAAACATACCATAAATATCCTTTACATAGCTTAGAAATAGGCTTTGAGAGGTTCGGTGTGCTAAAATATACTTTTGGGACATTCAGGGACTAAAAGCGTCAAAAAGTGCACAAGTTTGCACTTTCGCGCATAACTCACGTTCTGAATACATCCGGACATCCAAAAATTTATGTAAGCACTAAAATATTTTATTTTAGTGTTTGGCATAAGAAAAATCCATTCGTCACGCCATTTGGATCGTTTTTCGCGCTTATGCGCATTCCGTCGTAATTAACCGAACAACGCAATCGTACGGCTAAACGAACCGACATCCGAGATATTTTTGAGCACATTTTAAGTTCCCTATACTTTAACTTCATTTTAGAATTTTGAAATGGGGTTAATGGGCCTTAAACGCGTCAGAAATGACCTTATAGCACAACAGGGACCAAAATGGTAAATCTGCCAAACTTGGCCCTTGCGCACCGTAAGGGTTATTTGTTACGGTGCGCAAGCAGTGTCCAGATGCAGCAAATCGTTTTTTGGCTGCTGTTTTGGCCCTTAAACATTCTCCAAAGGTCAAGTGCCACTTGTTAAACTCTTGTGGTGGCCAAAATCAGTTACCACAACCTTCCGACAAGTGTACGGGCTAGATCATTCCCTCTTCTCCAAGAAACGATCCTAACGGTGGACCGAAAACTATAAATACCCCACCCCTTTTGCTTCAAACTCACAAGAATCTGATCAAAAAGACTCTAAGTTGGAACCATTGTTTCAAACCTGAGTTATTTTGATCTAGATTAGCATTCGGGGACCCTTTGTAAGTGTTCCTTCGTTCTTTTATTGCTTTTCGAGTCTTTTCGAGTCTGAAAGTCAAACTTTGTTTGACTTTCTGCATTGACCAGCTTATGGTCAATGTGAAGTTCGTTTGAACTTCGCAACGTGATTGTAATCACGATGGTTATAGTCCCTTGTGACTATGCCTACTGATTACCACGTTGTCTAGGGTCGTAGGGTAAGCGATCTAGTAAATCGCTTATACCTTCGAACCCGACCCATTTGGTCGATCATTAGGATCCGACCAAACACATTAGGTGACCATAGCATATAGGGAACAACCTTCCGAGGTTATACCTTATGGTCGCTTCGTTTAAGTAGTTGTATGATAGGTAGTTTATATGCCTTAGGTAAATTACCAAAATACCCCTTTGATGCCAAAATTCATTTTAATCATGTGTAACATAACTTTTGACATCTAAACTGATTTGACAACAATAGTAGACATGTTAAGGCATATGTTACTTGTCATAGGACTAGTTAGGCGGTCCGAACGCGTTTCACGGGAACGACGTGTTAAAGTAGCATAAGCTACCTAAACGGGTCGTAATGGGTCGTAAGCACTTATGTTAGGCTTCATTTAGTATGTAGGCTTTGTTAAACCATATGACACGAGTCTCTACACTCGTTTGGTTTACGAACCCTCATTCTATCTAAGTCTTCCGATATAGGTCCGGTTTATTAACATAGTTACCTATATTAGGTGCCGTTTGATTCCGTGATCTCTAGCATTGCTTGGTGGTTATCTTAGGACTTCTGAGCAATCTCAAGTGAGTACATAGAACCCCTCTTTTACTGTTTTCAAACTGTTTTGGGGTGGAACACATGTGCCTACTTGTTACTTTCGTGCTTTCCTGTTTTCACATCATATACATGCTATGTTTGTTAGTACATTATAGTACATGATTTCATTACGTTTCATGCTATGTATGTCCATTGTGTGCATACTTAGTACATTGTTTTACTTTACATTTCTGCTATGTATGTTGACTGATAGCACGCTAGCACATTGATTTACATGACTTTCTGCTTTGTATATTAACTTAGCATACTTAGTATATTGTTTTCATATAACATGTTCACTTTTGCTATGACATTTGGTTTGCACAAACGAGTATATTATACGTTCATTAACATTAGCTACGCCGCTCGGTAGTAAGTACTGGTACCATAGGACTTGACAAATCCCATTCCTGACATCCCGGGTTTGTTTGGATGTAAGGAATGACTGAATCCGAAAACATTTCTTTTGATAACCTTGACTGAAAGGGTTATCTGACTGTCTCAAGGCTTGAATGTATGCGTTAACTTACCACATAAATGTTTGTATCAATGTAACATGCATTACTTTGCAAAATATAACTTTTTGATATATTCAAAATACTTTGTTTTGTACATTTATACATTTTGGACTATGTGACAATACTTTACTTACAATACATAACTTTTGTTACACATTACTTGACTACTTTTGGACTTATAAACATTTGACATGGCTTATACAAGGACTTTTGACTATTGGTTTAAACATAGACTTTATACATTGGTGGTTTGTTTAAGTAATTTAAGTAACGAGGCATGTGTAATATGATACAAGCATGGTGGATACGCCGCTAGTACTTCCTATATATAAGTGTTTGTATGGTATTACATATTGTAGCGTTATTTAAATCATTTCAATTTAGACATATGACATTTTATACAAATAACATACTTTTCACAAGACATTGTTGTACAAAACAACTTATCTTATACAAACTCATTTTTACTTGGTTATTTATTTTACCATATTTTATGATCTTATTTATACATATCATCTGATCTTATCGTTTTTCAAATGATTTACAAGACAAAACAATTTACAAGGTTCATGACTGACTGTTATTAAACAATTTCTTAAACTTAAGTCATGAATCCTATTTTCACAAAACCTATGTATCTCACAGGCATTTTTATGCTGACGTACCTATTTTCACATGTGTTTTCAGGAGCTTTTCCGTAGGATGATGATCGTGACACTAGGGCGGACCTGTGCCTTAGAGACTAAAAATGAAGATAGCACTAGTTTAATTATGTTATAAACTCGTTATTTCCAGTTTAAGACAATGTAATACGCTTGTTGATAAATAAAATACAACTTTGAATGCCATGGTTATGAAACAATTAATTCTGTTACAACACTCCCCGACGCTTTCCGCCACGTTTTGTATGTTATACGTGGTCGGGGTGTGACATTTTTGAAGCCAAATAGCTAAGGATCCTTGATCCTTACCTTTTACTAAGGTTTGTCTTTTGGTTATCCTGATTGTAAATGTTAAAGGTTTAGGATCCTAACTTGGATCCTCAGGTATGATCCTTGATCATTTTGATTTTATTCTACATTTATCTAAGTGACCCTTATTCTTTGACAACGGCTCGCATGATCCTTAAGTCAGATCACTTTTTGAATTCTTCGATTATAGGATATTTGATCCTTGATCATATCCTAAATTTTTTGACATCATTTACCAACCTTTTATTCTTAACTTATGAATTCAAACAAAGTGTATAATAGCAACTGGAAGGTAAAATATTCACAAATGTAACAACACATAAGATAGTCAAAAGATTAAGATTTTATTTACCAAAAGTTAAACCCGTTAAAGGTTCTCAAAATTGCCAACCCAAGTTTCTACCAGCAAAACGTGGCCCGTCCACTTGGGTTGGCAAAGGGTGTCCATATTAACAAGGTCTAAGTGTAGGAAGTAAAGGCGGAAGGATAACAAGTGGTTTCATCCCCCAAACAGATGATCCATCCACCACCCATTATCCTACCTATTGTTCAAGGATCCATGATCCTCAGCCCTAGAAACTATTGTCTAAGTTATTACAGACCAGCATTGTTCAGAAAAACATCATCAAAACAAAAACCACTACCAAACTATAAAAAATGGGCTCCGGCCGCGTCTAGATAAATCCATCATCGCCCATTTCTGCAGCTTACACCTTCGCTGCATCACCATCACCATCATCTCCTGCCCCAGCATCACCAGTTTGATCCTTAGCCCCTCTGCCACTTACCTCAAGCATCAAGACCTCTCCAGCCTCTTCTTCATCATCCAGCTCAGCCAGCCTAGCCTTCCAGCCCTCCAGGTCCCAGTTGGTCCTGTCAAAGCAGGATCCTGAGCTTCCTGGGCCATCTGCAGTTTGGTCTTGTACATAGCGATGGCGGCAGAAAGTTTGGCATCCTCCATCACCTCATTCTTCTCTTGATCAGCAGTGATCTGGGCAATGACCACCTGCTTCTTTGCCAAGTTGAGCTCTTTCTCAAGGTTGGAGATGGTTTGATCCTTAGCCAGGAAGATCTTCTGGAAGTCCAGCTCCTTCATCTCAGCCTCTTCAACATAGGCATCAAAGAGCATCTGGATCTCATCGAATTTCTGCAAAGAAAAAATGATTCAATTTAGGATCAGTTATCCTTGAATGGGCATGATAGAATTAAGGATCGAGGATCCTTACATCATTGAAGTATTCTTCAAACTGATGACGGATGAGGGGCAGGCCTTCAAGGTTATCAGCTTCAGTGGACTTCCTCTTCTTTCCTCCTTTGCCCTTGGAGGTGACAGGCTTTGGAACTTGAACACTGGGGCTAGCAGCAAATTTCTTCTTTCTGGACCGGGGAAAGACAGTACTAAGATCAGTGACGCTGAAGCGAGTGGCTGACTTTGAGGATTTCCCAGTGCCTACCAATGCAAAACAACAGATAAGAATTCTTGTTTTATTTTCATTTAAACATTTAATCATATACAGACTTGGATACTTACTTGACATTGTGACTGAGCCGGAGGATACTTCTTGAGAATCCTTTGTGTTTGCTTGAAATAATCTTACTGCAGGATCAAGATTACAGAAAGCAGCGACCCTTTCCTTTGTTGCATGTGACTGAATGATATGAGAGACAAAGATAGCTGCAAAACAGAAAAGGGGTCAGTTATCCTCAACAGAAACAGGATTATCCTATAATCCTTCTATATGGATCCTCTATCCTACCATAGGTGGCCCACTTTCTTGGGAGATCCTTCCCATCCGGAATGGAATCCATCCTAACGAAGAAGAATCGCTTCTTCCAGTTGGTATCCTTTTTGGTGGTCTTGAGGATTGGATGAGGATCACCGGGTTTATGTTTGAACAAGTAACGGTGAGATCCATGGCTCACAAGATTGTACAATTCAGCCAGTTCCGACATTCCCAGCTCAATGCCTTCCTGCTCAATGATGCTCTCTAGGGTATATAAAACCCTCCACATCATTGGCATGGCCTGGATATAGCACATGCCGGTGAGGGAAAGGAAAGACTGGGTGAAAGCAGGGAAAGGATAGGAGTATCCTATCAGGAATGGGGTAACCGGAAAGGCAACCCAAGTCTCAGAAACGAAATCGCTTTTGGCAGTAGGGTCAAAAGGCTTGAAGACGGTATTCGCCGGAAAACAGTGGTGAATCCGGTCAATCTTCGGATCAGTGAAGCTGCAGAGTTCCTTCGAAAGATTTTTGACAATCCCTTGGCTTTTCAAAGGACTATCCTTCTGGTGATCCTTGGCAGGGGAGGATCGTAACTTCATTATTGTGACAACTGTGTTCTATAATCGATGTACAATGTAAAATGATGATGATTATTAATAAAACAATATGCTTTGGTGTTATTATATGTGTTTTGGTGTTTTTATGTGTGTATTTTTGTTTGGTGATTTTTTCAATTCGATTCCGATTTCAAGCTCTAAATCGCTTTCTGGAAGGTTATATGCGCACTGATGCGTAAATATAACCAGTTTAATGCAACGAATACTCCGTAATAGTGAAATAGGCTTAACATACCTTAAATAACCTCCACATAACTTAGAAGTAAGTTTTGGATGGTTTGGTGTGTTGAAATCAAGTTTGTTCGATCGCAGGGACTATTTGTGTCAAACTGCGAAACTATACCGATTTGTATAGTAACGAACATTCTGGAACTTGATCATAAGTTAAACATACCCTAAATAACCTTTACATAGCTTATAAATAGGCTTTGAGGGATTCGGTATGCTAAAATAAACTTTATTGATCAATAGGGACTAAAAGCGTCAAAAAGTGCACAAGTTTGCATTTTCGCGCATATCTTACGTTCTGAATATATCCAGACATCCAAAAATATATGTGATCATTAAAATATTTTATTTTAGTGATTGGCATGATAAAATTCCATTCGTCTCTTAATTTGGATCGTTTTTGCGTTCGTTACGACTTCCATCGTAATTAAGCGAATAACGCAACCATACGACCAAACGAGCCAACATCCGAGATATTTTTGAGCATGTTTTGAGTTCCCTATACTTTAACTTCATTTTAGAGCCTTGAAATGAGGTTAACGGGGCTTAAACATGCCAAAAATGAGCCGAAATGCAAGATTCTGAAGTGCAGGGACCAAATTGCAAATTCTGGAAACTCAGCCCACACGGGCCGCGTAAGACTTGCTTGTCTTTTACACAGGCCGCCTGAGTCACCCAGATCAGCCAAACTGATTTTCCAGCTGTTAACAGCTGTTGCACCTGATTATTCCACTTGCAAATGGTTTTTGCAACACCATTGGCTCATTCTAGGGGCTCTAATGGTTTTGGAAAACAATGGGCCCAAGTGGAGGGCCTAGATCGAAGCTTGTTTCCTGATAAACGATCCTAACGGTTCTAGATTTCCTATAAATACCCCCCTCCACTTCACTTCATTCTCACAAAAATCTGATCTAAGATGCTCTAAGTTGGGGCCCTTGCTTCATACCTGAGCTACTTGGATCAAGATTTGCTTGCGGGGACCCTTTGTAAGTATTCCTTCGTTCTTTTCATTCGTTTTTATCGTAAAAGTCAAACTGTGTTTGACTTTCTGCATTAACCAGTTTATGGTCAATGCGAAGTTCGTTTGAACTTCATAACGTGAGCGTAATCACAATGGTTATAGTCCCTAGTGACTATACCTACTGATTACCACGTCATCTAGGCTCAGTGACGAGTCGTAGTTTCGGGCAAAATGCGTTTTCTTGCGTATTTTGTAACCAAACTACTTTTAGGTATCAAAACCGTTTGTTTTGATACCAAACCTGTTTTCTAACTTAACTAAACATGTTTTAGAATGTTTAGCTCGTCACTTTTAGTTTAGTGCTTGTGTAGAGTCGTAAGTCAAGCGGACTAAACACCCACTTAGACTTTCGAACACAACCCGTTTGGTCGATCATGAGTATCCGACCAAACATGCTTAGTGACCATAGTTGTATAGGGAATAACCTTCCGAGGTTATACCTTATGGTCACTTAGGTTTAATTAGTTGTATGATAGGTAGTCTATATGCCTTAGGTAAATGACCAAAATGCCCTTTTCATACATAATTGGTAATTAAGCATATGTAACATAAACTTTTGTCACATAACTGATTATGTAACATATTTAAACATGTTTTGGCATATAATACTTGTCATAGGACTTGTTAGACGTCTCGAACACCCATTTGCGTGCACGACGCGTTAAAGTAGCGTAAGCTACCTTAATGGGTCACGATGGGTCGAAAGCACTTAGGTTAGGTTCCGATCTAGAATGTAGACTTTGTTAAACCATATCACATGAGTTCCAACACTCATTTGGTTTACAAGACCTCATTCTATCCGATCTTCCGATTGAGGTGTCAATTTATTTACTAGTGATTCGATTACTAGGTGCTGCTTGATTTCTCAGGTTTACTTGAGTTTGTTGAAGTTCTATTGATTGAGATTTCAAGGTTTAAACGATGTTTTCGAAAACAATTAAGATGGTTTATACTAAACTAATAATGATTTCAATAAAGTGAACAAACTTGTTGGTTGTAGTTACATAACGAATGACATTCATTAGCATTGATCAAGCTGACCAGTATTTGGTTATGGTACCATAGGATCTGACGAATCCCGTTATTGCACTGGACCCATGGTTATGTGTGGGGGTTGTGGGTAATGACTGAATCTGATGTTAGTTAACTTACCCTTTGGTGGTTTTGTTAATGCGAGAAGCGAGAAACGAGGTAGTCGAGTCACGGAGGTTTGAATGTTATTAGTGAGACGACCATAAATAGTTTTCACAATTAAAACGAGGATGATTTAAACGATTTAAACGAGTTAACGATTTGGAAACGATTTGGAAACGATTTGAACAAGTTAAACGAATTGGATAAATGATTGGTTTTTGGTTAAGTGTTTAGATAACGGGACGGGTGCAATGTGGTGAAAGCATGGTAGATATGCCACTGGTACTTCTTATATATAAGTTTTTTCATCATATTACATACCGTGGCGTTATTTAGTTCACTTGGGTAAACGATTTTAAAACGATGTCACACAACGAGGTTTTCGAAATGATATAAACCATGCGACTTTTATTAACGAGTTTTTATGAGATGTTTTACAAATTGGTTTTCTAAAACAAATGTTTTTGGGTTAATAATCATGGCTACGAGATTTTATAAACTTTAACCAACTTGATTTGAGTTGGTTAGCTATGTTGCAATACACTTTTCAAAATGAGGTTTGTATTTTGACTCTTGTAGTCTAATAAAGTACTGCAACATGTAAACGAAGCCATGATTCCGATACTCTTATAAAACCTATGTACTCGCCAGCATTTCTTTGCTGACTTTGTTTTTACATATGTTTCAGGTGTTGTTGCTTGATTGACTTCTAGGATGCATGTGTCACATAGGATCTGGACAAGGCCTTAGTGACATAATAATAACGATAGACGATATGTACTTGTTTGTTCTATGTTAAGAAATGTTAATGTTTAATATTATCAATAAAACGAAACTCTTTTGTATCCATGGTTGTGAAACGATAATTTTGTTACAACACTCCCCGACGTTTCCGCCACGTTTTGTTGTTTTACGTGGTCGGGGTGTGAAAGAAGAGTTGGTATAAGAGCCAATGGTTATAGGGAATTAGGTTATTAGTAATGCTTTGACCTAGACTATATATAACTTCTAGGACCCTAACGCAAGTTTCTTTGCTTTTAGATTTTAAAACAAAACCGTCACCTATCCTTAGGTGATAACCACAATGAGAACACAATTTTCGAATCCACCTTGAAAACCAATCATCTGTTCTAGGATGATTGATTACTAGGTTTTGAACCCTCTGTTACAAGGTTTTGAACCCTTTAAGTTTTCAAAATCTCGTCAAAGTTTGGGTCTAAATAGTGTGAACACGTGCAAACTGGAAGAGTGAGTGCCTGTACTCTGGGTTTTCTGTCTAAGGCTAGAGTGTTCGTACAAATCAACATAATCGGACCAGTCACTCTTACCTGGGAACTCTTGGGGTGAGTGTTCACTTATAGGCGAGCATGTCTTCAGCGATACATTAAGTTTTGACCCATTTACTTTTGGTTAGTCACTGCGTATCGTTTTTTTGTTCGAGGTAACGAACAAATGATCGCCTTCCTTATTTTTGCCGATATTTTCAATGCCTCTTTTGTTTCTCCAATTTTCAACCCCACATGTTTCTCCTGTTTCCTTGTTAGACAATGCCTCCTCGACGCGATGCTCAAACGTTTACTGCTGAAGAAGTAGCAGCCCTTGTCTCTCAACAAATGGCTACCGTACTTCCAGGCGTTGTGACCGAAATCCACGAGCTATACAACAACAACAATAATGCACCGTGTAATTTCAAGAATTTCAATTCTGCGAAGCCGCTGAAGTTTTATGGGTCACAAGGAGCAACTGCGCTCCTGCAGTGGTTCGAGAGTATCGAGAGCACATTCAGACATGTGCAGTGTCCGAATGCGCGTAAGGTTAAATTCGCATCAAGCGTGTTTGAGAAGCGAGCTCTTACTTGGTGGAACGGTATTATGCGCGATAGGGGTGCCGAAGTGGCAATAGCACAAACATGAGAAGAGCTTCGAGCTCTCATGATGAAAGAGTTTTGTCCCCGTCACGAAATTCGAGCTTTGGAACGAGAGTTTGACGATTTAAAGTAAGATGGGGGTGAACACCGTGCGTATACGCATCGTTTTGAGGAACTCAGTCTGTTGTGTCCCACTATGGTTACCCCTCTAGAGAAAGCAATCGAGAGATATATCGATGGTTTACCCGATTCCATACATGATATTGTGACTGGAATTAATCCTACTACTGTTCGTCACGCGATCGAGTTGTCGGCTACCCTGACTGGGTCTCAAGTCAGGAAGGGTAAACTTACCCGCAAGGGTGATAAAAAGAAGTCGACCGATTCTGACAAGGAAAAGGGTAAGGGTAAGAAAGGCGAGTCGTCGAAGAAGTCGAGAAAGCGAAAGGGTGCTCAGAATTTTTCTGTTACAGCACAGACTGCTCAGAACCCGCAGAACCCACCAGCACAACCGCCTGCAAAGAAGGTGTATGTAGGTACCGCACCTCATTGTGCTCGCTGCAACGGTCATCATGTTGCACAACAAGCTTGCAAGAAATATACAACGTGTGGTAAACTTGGGCATTTGGCCAATATTTGTCGTCTAGGACAAAATCAGGTTGAGGAGGTTCAAGCTCCGGTTCAGGGGAATGCTGCGAGATTCCCACCGGGTTCATGTTTTAATTGTGGAGAGTTTGGTCACTTCCGCAAAAATTGTCCGAGGTTGGTGAACGCGAATACTAATGCGAACCCGAATGCGAATGTCAACGCAAATGCGAATCCCGCTCGTGGACGAGCATACAATTTGAATACAAACGAAGCAAGGGCCGACAACGAGGTGGTTAATGGTACGTTTCTTGTTAACAATCCATCTGCGTCTATTCTTTTTTATTCTGGTGCCGATAGAAGTTTTGTTTCATTGTCATTTGAACCTTTGCTTGCGATACCTAGAACTAAACTGAGGAAACCCTTATCTGTCAAAGTTGCTACTGGTAAACCTCTTGTACTCGATTCTGTTATTCGTGATTGTCAGTTGAACCTCGATAACCATCTTTTTCCTATTAACCTCACACCGATGCAACTTGGGAGTTTCGATATTATCGTTGGAATGGATTGGCTAACCAAACACCATGCTGAGGTGATTTGTTTCGATAAGATCGTTCGTATTCCTCTTTCGTCTGGTGAAATTCTGGAAGTTCGTGGTGAGAAACCTTCAGGTGGATTGAAGCTTATGTCGTGTACAAAAGCTCAAAGGTATTTACGAAAAGGAGATGTTGCTTTTCTAGCACATGTCACCGAGGAGAAAAGCAAGAGTAAGAGTATCCAGGATATTCCGATTGTTCGGGATTATCCAGAGGTGTTTCCTGATGAACTGCCTGGTTTGCCTCCAGTTCGTCAAGTCGAGTTTCATATTGACCTTGTACCCAATGCTAACCCGATTGTGAAAGCACCTTATCGTCTTGCACCATCTGAGATGCAAGAGTTATCGAAACAACTTCAAGAGTTATCTGATAAAGGATTCATCCATCCAAACTTTTTTCCTTAGGGAGCTCCTGTCCTCTTTGTGAAAAAGAAAGATGGATCTTTTCGAATGTGTATCGATTATCATGAGCTTAATAAGCTTACCATCAAGAATCGATATCCCCTACCTCGAATTGATGATCTCTTTGATCAGCTGCAAGGTGCTACCTATTTTTCCAAGATCGATCTGTGTTCTGGGTATCATCAACTTCGTGTTCTCGAAGAAGATATTCCCAAAACTGCTTTCCGCACGGGATATGGCCATTACGAGTTCACTGTCATGCCATTTGGTTTGACAAATGCTCCAGCCATTTTCATGGACTTAATGAATAGGGTCTGTAAACTTTATTTAGACAAGTTCATTATTGTATTCATCGACGATATTCTCATTTATTCGAAGTCTCGAGCCGAGCACGAGCAACACCTTCGCTTAACATTGGTACTCCTGAAGAAGGAACAACTTTTTTGCTAAATTCTCCAAGTGTGAATTCTGGCTTAAAGAAGTTCAATTCTTGGGTCATATAGTCAACGAGAAGGGAATTCATGTTGATCCATCCAAGATTGCTGCTATTAAAGACTGGAATACACCGACGACGCCTACAGAGATTCGATCTTTTCTTGGTCTTGCTGGATATTATCGACGTTTCATTTCAAATTTCTCGAAGATTGCGGTTCCACTCACTGCTTTGACTCAGAAGAATAAGGCTTTTGAGTGGGGACCTAAGCAAGAAGAAGCGTTTCAAACGCTGAAACAGAAGCTTTGTAATGCTCCTGTTCTATCTCTGCCCGATGGAAACGATGATTTCATTGTCTATTGCGATGCGTCCAACTTAGGCCTTGGTTGCGTTCTCATGCAATGAGGTAAAGTTATTGCATATGCATCTAGACAGCTGAAAATTCACGAGAAGAACTACACGACTCATGATCTTGAGTTAGGAGCTGTGGTTTTCGTGCTCAAAATCTGGAGATACTACCTCTATGGCACGAAGTGTGTGATTTTCACAGACCACAAAAGTCTCCAGCATATTCTCAATCAGAAGGAGCTAAACATGAGGCAACGACGTTGGGTTGAGCTCTTAAGTGATTATGACTGTGAGATTCGATACCACCCTGGTAAAGCGAATGTCGTAGCCAATGCGCTTAGTCGAAAGGAGCGAGTCAAGCTTCAGTTTGTTCGAACTCTATCTGATATCCAAACTCATGTCCTTCAAGCTCAACAATTTTGTGTGTCACAAAATTTGTTAGGTAAGGAATTACCAAGTCAACTTGAGCTTAAGCTCGAAAGGAAAGACGATGGTTTGCTCTACTTCAAGGATCGTTTATGGATTCCGAAACAAGACGATCTTCGCACCTTGGTAATGGACGAATCTCACAAGTCTCGATATTCTATCAATCCTGGTGCTGATAAAATGTACAAGGATCTTCGTACTCAGTACTGGTGGCCTGGTATGAAAAAGGATGTTGCCTTGTATGTATCGAAATGCCTAACTTGCCTCAAAGTCAAGGCTGAACATCAACGACCTTCTAGCTTGCTTATACAACCAGAGATACCGGTTTGGAAGTGAGAGAACATTGCAATGGATCTCATCACTAAGTTACCGCGTACGTCTAAAGGTCACGATGCTATTTGGGTTGTTATCGATCGATTAATGAAATCAGCTCATTTTATTCCGATTCGCGAGGATCTATCTGCTGATAAACTTGCAAAGATTTATGTCGATGAGATTGTATCACGACATGGTGTTCCTTTGGATATCATCTCTGATCGTGATGCTCGATTTTCATCTCATTTCTGGAAGACCATGCAATCTGCTATGGGAACCCAACTGAATCTAAGCACTGCTTATCATCCCCAAACAGTGGACAATCTGAGAGAACGATTCAAACTTTGGAGGATTTGCTTAGAGCGTGCATGATAGACTTTGGTGGTAATTGGGATTCTCATCTGCCATTGATCAAGTTCTCTTACAACAATAGCTATCATGCTAGTATTAATATGGCACCATTCGAAGCTCTCTACGGTCGAAAATGTCGTTCACCTGTCTGTTGGAATGAAATCAGTGAAGCCCAGCTTACTGGACCTGAGCTCATTCTGGAAACACAGACAAAATCAAGAAAATGCGGGATAATCTTGTGACAACTCGGAGCCGTCAAAAGAGTTATGCGGATATGCGACGCAAGCCCTTAGAATTTCAAGTCGGAGACCGTGTCCTACTCAAGGTTTCACCTTGGAAGGGAGTCGTGAGATTTGGAAAGAAAGGAAAACTTGCACCTCGATATGTGGGACCATTTAAGATTGTGGAAAGAATTGGGAAGGTTGCCTATCGACTAGAGTTACCTCCAGAGCTTGGAAATATTCATCCGACTTTTCACGTGTCCAATTTGTGAAAGTGTTTAGCTGATGCTGATCTTCACATTTATCTCGACGAGATCCGAATCAATGAAACGATGCACTTTGTCAAGAAAACCGTGGAGATAGTGGACCGTGCTTTCAAACAGTTAAAGAACCAACGGATTCGATTGGTAAAAGTTCGCTGGGATTCCAAACGTGGCCCAGAGTTTACTTGGGAACGTGAGGACCAGATGAAGGTGAAATATCCGCATTTGTTTTCACAAGTTTCCTCTAAATAAAATTGTTGGTGCATGCGTCTGTCGACTTCGTCTTGTATCGAGTCTAGTATTAAATTGTTAGATTAGATCTTGTTATACAAAAGTATAGGAGGCTTTAGAGTATGTTTAATGTAATTTAGCTTGAAAGTGGTGATTTCCCTTGAAAATGTCACTTGACAGTTTCAAGCTAAATCAATTCTTATTGATTTCCCTTGAAAGTGTCACGTGTCATTTCAAGCTAAATCAAGGTTTCCCTTGAAAGTGGCATGTCATTTCAAGCTAAACCCCCTCCACTATATATTCCATTCAAGCTAAATCATTTGTAACTTTCATAGATTTTCCGGTCAGAGCAACGAAGTGCTGCCGAAGTGTTGTCAGGTTGTAAACGTCATACAAATCAATAGAAACAACAGTTTAAAGTGTAAACTCGCTGAATTGACCTCGGTTTGTTCGTTTCCGCCGCTCAAACTGAGAAAAACTCTTCTGATCGACTCATTTGGGTCCGAATTCGATCCTACAAGTGGTATCAGAGCTCAGGAGGAAGAGTTCATACTAATTCAGCTTCATTTTTTTGATTTTCTACACCTTCTTTTCAAAATTTTCAAATTTTCACGGTTAAAATCGGCTCAAATTTTCACATAACGTGCGTAATGATGTTCTAACAAACCCTTGAAAGTTTCAAAACTTAATTCGATCATTTACTTGTTCAATCGGACCAAAATCAGATCGAAATGATGATGTCATGCAGATTTCGCTTGAGTTTATGAGATGATTTCGCTTGAGAATTGACATTTTGATTCTATTTCGCTTGAATCAGATATACAAACATAGATTTCGCTTGAACATTGAAATAACATAAAAGATTTCGCTTCAAAGTATAATTGTTGATTGAGTTTCCGCTTGAAACACGTTTTTAGTTTAAAAGTGATTCATATGACATGTGATAGTATATCGAATTATGTGAAATATTAAAAAAAAAAACATTTGTCAGTAATACACGTGAATACAAATCTTTTGGTCCAATCCGCCATCAATTAGTATGTTAGGTGTGTGATCTTGGTTATCAATTGCATATTAATCATGTATACATGTGCTTGTTGTCTGTTACTTGTACATTGATTGAAACAAAAGAGTGCATGTGAATGTTGACTATATAAAGCATTGGTCCAATCAAAGTATTTTAGCACTTGTTGTTGTCATTTTATAGTATCTTGGTTAAATGAAAATGTGATATGCATTAATAATGTCGAGTAAAAGTCAGTAAATGTCTTCGGCCCAAGGTTCAGTATCTTGTGATACATGTGTTGTTGTTTTTTTTGTTAAGTGTTTGTCTGTAACTTCTAAAGTGTTTGCTGAAATAGTGTAGTGATATATTAGTTTGTCAGTTTGTCAGTTGTCAGTTGTTGGTAATCAGGTCACAAGGTTTGGAGCACGGTTCGATCAGTACATTTGATAAGTCAAGTCATTTTGTGTGGTCAAGTTGCGTGATAATTGTCTAGTTCATACGGTTCGGAGTTCAAAGGTTTCAAAGAGTCAGGTCAATTGGATTCGATTCGAGTCAGAGCAGTCCGCACAGTTGGTCAACGTTCAGTCCGCACACAAAATCATCAGTTCAAGTACCAGTGTGTTTCAGTTAATTGAAAAACCTTTAAACTAATTGTGTTTGTGTTTGTTTGTTGTCAGGTGATTAAGGTGTTTTCACGAGGTGAACCAGTTCGTTTGAAAGCCAGTTTGAAAAATTCTTCAATATTGAATCATGAGTGAAGATTTCTACAACGCTTTTGCTACAACCCCGACTAGTCCATCTGAAATTACTAAGAACATGAACATGGAGAATGAAACCGGAACAATGCAAAAACCCCCAAAACTTATGGGAATTGAAGATTATCACGGATGGAAGAAACGGTTTGAGAATTGGGTTCAGGCGAATCATCTAAAAGCTTGGGAGAGCATTGAAACTGAATATGAGAGGCCAAAGAGTTCAACGGGAGTTGGTAAAATCATTTCAGAATTCACGGAGCAAGAAAGAGAGAGTTACAAAGGAGAAAAGATGATGATCAATTTGTTACAATAAGCTGTTAAAGAAGATATATTTGTGTTGCTTCAACATGATGAAAACGCTTATTCTATTTGGGAAGCTCTTGGAAAGAAATTTGAGGGAAGTACTGAAATGCTACA
The DNA here is from genome assembly GCA_030545235.1 of Helianthus tuberosus. NCBI lineage: Eukaryota > Viridiplantae > Streptophyta > Magnoliopsida > Asterales > Asteraceae > Helianthus > Helianthus tuberosus. The sequence continues at coordinate 57,039,205 of CM060426.1, read as the reverse complement.
GAGTAAAGCAGCTTTGTTGAAAAAGGAGTTTGAACTGTTTACGTGCATGCCTGGTGAAACAACAAAGAGTCTTATTGAAAGATACTGTCATCTTGTACGTACCATGTCACAGTTGAAGATTACAAAAACTCCAGCAGAATGGGTTAAAAAGCTTGCTGATGCATTACCGCAACAGGAATGGGGTACATATCTGATGATATTGAAAAATTCCGGACAGTTTAAAAAGTTATCGATCGCACAGTTTATAGAGAAGTTGGAGGCACAGGATCTGGAGCAGCAGAAAATTGCTAGAATGAACAGTTCTACTCATCAACAAGATATTAAATTGTACTATAAAGGAAATGTTCAAACTGCTGAAGCAAGTCCAAAGATACAAACTGCATTTAGTGCTGGAAATCAATCTACACCAAGTAGTCAAGGATCAGTCAACACTAGTGGATTCTCAACGGTGAATCCTCCAAGTGTTCAAAGTTCATCTACTGGAAATGGTCATTTGATTCAGTGCAATGTAGCTCTACATCTTCAAAACGGTAAAAATTATTCTGAAGAAGTTGTAAATCATCATATGGGATTATTGGTCACTGCATTAGAGTCTTATGAAGGGTTGATTGCCGGAAAAATTGGCAATCCCATGCTCACAAAGGAAGATTATGACCAGATCGATGCAGAGGAGCTGGAACTGATGGATATTAAATGGGCTTTAGCTAGCGTTTTGAGGAGAGCAGAAAAATTTAGATTGGTTAGAGGAAGAACTGATTTCTTGGATGCAAATCTTTCTAATCTTGGATTTGATAAATCTAAAGTTGTTTATTTTCGTTGCAGGGAGAAAGGCCACTTTAAAAGAGAGTGCAAGAATCAGGAGCCGAGAGGAGCAAAGGAGTCATCTGGGAAAGATGATTATTATAGGAAAACCATTTATCAGCAAATCACTCATCAACCGCATCAACAAAAAGAAGCTCAAACGGTACATGGAAGAATGATCGAGGATGCAAACAGGAAAGCTTATCATGGAATTGTTGATCAAGAAGATGAGAAAATGGCTGAAGGCTTTAGCTGGGATAAGTTTATTCCAGCTGATTCAAATGTTAAAGCGTTTATTGCACATATTGTTCGAAAGCCAGAAATGTTGAAGGAATGGATGGAGGTGTTATCTGATGATGAAGATAAAGATGAAGAATTTGTTTCATCTGAAAACTGTTCATCAGAAACAAGTGATAGTGATGAAGAGATGGAACAGATAAATCTTGGAAAAACACATTTATCTTCTGACACTTTTGAATTTTATTTTGCAGAAAAATTGAAGAAACTGAAAGAAAGGAAAGCTGCAAAAGATTTAAAAGAAGTCAAAGTGATTGAGAAGATTGTGGAAGTTGAAAAAATAGTTGAAGTTGAGAAGATCGTTGAAGTCACAAAACCCTGTCTTACTTGTTTAGAGTCTTGTAAACAATGTATAGAGAAAGATGAGAGGTTTAGTGAGTTAGAAAAGTTGAAAGAAAAGTTGTTGTTTGATGTAAAAAATTTGAAACAGTCATATGATGTATTGAACAGAACTGTGAATAGTCTGGAAAAGACTAATTCTGAAAGAGAGAAAGCTTTGAAGATGTTGAATGCTACTATGATGACAAAGCAAAAAGAGATTAACTTGTACATAGAAGAATGTGCAAAGTGGAAGAAAGAGTTGGATAGTGAAGCAACTGAGAACGAAAGAATCAGAAGATTGCTGCAAAGTTACAAAGGTTGTGACTACATAATTGATAGAATTTATCCAACAGTTGAAGGATTTGAAGCGTTTAAAGGTGAAGAAACAAAGTCAAAGAAGAAAAAGGATACTGGTAAGAAACAGGGTGTCTGTTATAATAAGTGTCCGCCTCCGATTTGGGAAGGGTACTCATCTAGGAAACCTAACGAGGAAGAACTAAAACAGGCGGTCAATATTAAGTTAGAATCCGAGATAACCGATGTTTTACCGGACGATATTGATGTCACGTTCACAGCGTCCGACATAGATCATGAGTCCAAATTGATAAAAAGAGTGGTTGATCAGGTGTTGGATAAGGATGAGGAGTCAGAGTCAAAGTCAGAATCCGAAAGTTCGTGTCAGTCAGTCAGGAGTTCGAGTTCGTCCGAAAAGAGTTCAAAGTCGTCGGGAAAACGGGTTTACAGTAAAGAGTTTTTGTTGTCAAAATCTAATTTGAATGATGAAACATTTGAAGTTGTGTATACTTTGAATGATTCTGACAAATTATATTTTGATAAAGAGTTTCCAGTAAGAGGTGTTAAATTAGAAATGATCAAAAAGGTTTTCAAACTAACAGAAATTAATATTTCTGAAATAAAAGATGAAAATCTTAATGTAAAACCTAAACCTTACACTTCAAGAGTACAACAACGTTTGAACAAGAAAAAGGGTTACAATTCTGGTTCTGGTTTTCAAAAGAAACTAAACCACAATCGTAGCTACAAAAAGAAAGGACTTGGTTTTATTCCACCTGAAAACTATAAAAATAAAAAATATGTTCGAGATTATAAATAAAAAATGACATATGTTGCAGGAACTAGCCATGAAGAAGAAGCAAAGAGCTCATTCTGGAAACAGTCAAACCAGGAGTTTCTTGCTGAAAAAATGAAGAATGGAACTTATCAAAGGAAAGAAACAAGAACCTGTTACAGATGTAATGAAGTTGGTCACATTGCATGGAATTGTCCTAAGGCAACCAACACAAAACAAGGAGTTTCAGAAAAACTCAAAGATATAGTTGTTGATAAAACGGAACCACCAACTGAACGATTTAAATTGTTTAAAAACTCTACATATGAAGTTGGTGAGTGTTCGAAAAGATTTTACAAGAAAAGGGGAAATCTTAACAACCAAACTTGGGTTGTTAAGAAATCAGAGGTAAAATCTGGCGATGAATCTGATTCCACAAAGTCAGATGAGCCACAGTCTGAGATTAAAATTGATGAAAACTCAGTTCCTTCAATGGATGATGAGAACTTTCCACCATTGAGGACTGAAATTTTAAAAGGAAAACTGGAAAGTCTGAGATCTCAAATCAGGGTTATTCTGAGAAGGATAACTTTGATGTTGAGAAAGCGTTTAATGGAAAAGTAAAGAAGATTTTTGGGAAAATGGTTGAAGGGAAAGTAAAAGGGGTAAAGGAGTTTTATGCTAAAAAGAAAGCAACTTACACTCCAACTGCTTCTGAATTAAAAACACCCAAGGCTGGTCAGGCTTGGGTGGACATTTTCTTTGCTTGAAAAACCTGACTTGCCGGAGATCCCAAGTTTGTAATCGTGGATCAGGAATCGGCATCTTTCTTAAAAATTGATTGTGTAATTGAATCTTAAAGTTTGTTAAATTTTACAGATTGTGAATTGCCGGAGCTTCCAGGTTGGTAAGTGTGAAGCAGGAATCGGCATCTTGATTGGGAAAATGGTTTGTGTAGATGTTTTATTCCTACATGTGGTTATATGATTTGGATATTTTTACAAGTGGTAAGAGGTTGGATCTTACAAGTGATTCGTCAAGGTCATTAGTTTGAACTTGATGTAATCCTCATATATGTGATTGAATGAACAAGATGATGAACCCGCACTACAAGTGGTAAAATCAACAAAACTTATTTTCCGGAAAAATCATTTTGGTTAAAACAAACTTAAGTGTTTTGAAATCATTATGAGAAAATAGTTTTGTGTAAGGGGGAGTTATGATTGTTTATGCCTAGTGGATGGCGAATTGAGGTGATTTGATATCAGTTGTCACTTTCTGTATAGTTTGTTTTCAAATTTCCTAAAATGTGTTTGCATTTTAGGGGGAGTAAAAATTTTCAGAAAATCCAAAAACATTAGAAAATTTGAAAAAGAGAAAAACATGATAAAATGAAAAATGAGTTTTAGTGTCAAAGAAGAGGAAATGATAGTAAATCAGTAGACAGTCACAGTATGCTAAAGAAATGTAATGTTTAAATAGCGTTAAACAGTCTCACTGATGATATGTCGATAGGTTTTTACACATTTAGTAAACTTTTTCGGGATATAAACTTAAATTCAAACTTGCTTATTTCGTGGGGAACACTACTTGGATATATAGGTAACCCCTGAAATCTCGTTTGAAAGGTCCCTCTTTCTGAGATACTAGGTCTTTATGCTCAGTGATATCTGGGGTATTATCCCGGGACTTCTGCTGAATGGAAATTCTGACCTAGTCCCCGGAGAATACTTTCTACTTGCTAGAAATATAGCGCCGCCCTCAGCAAATTGATGAAACAATAAAATTGATAGTCATTGCTGTTGTAATACAAAAGATCCTCTAAAGGGGACCCACCAAAATTCGAAGCCGTCATCTCTCTGCGTATCGAAAGATCGACCTGAGCTCTCACGGCCCTCGTACTATAATTTATTCCCCTGACAGATATCATCTGTGGTATACTCACCTGTAAGACTGAATATTGGGATCTGGATACGGGAGTATATTCAAGAGGTGGGACACATGAATAAGTTTAAGTCCTTAAAACACCTAACTCATATCCTGAATCAGTTGAAATTTGTGTGAAAATTTAAGTGGATCAGTATATCGGCAATCTAAGTGAATTGTTTAATTCTTAATGTGTAACTAAGCTCAACGGTACTTGTGACTTGTCAAAAACTGATATGATCCTCTTGCACGAACTCACAAAAATATTGTCTGTAAATATTTCTTTACTGCATTTCATTCTATTCAAAAATTCAAAAAGATTTTCAATGTGTTTTAGCATAAATTTTGAAAAATTCAAAAAGATTTTCGACAACTGGTGTTGAAGAGCTAATTTTCAAAATTCCGAGTGCTAGACATGAGGAACAGGTGTGGAAAAGTATTTTTTTGAAGTTCTTTGAAATGAAAATGATATTTCTGCAAGTGGTTCATCAGAGACTATAAATGTTGAATCATTTTAAAATATGCTCTACAAGTTATCATCGAAAAATTTATTTCTGGGTTAAGGATGTGCAGGTGTAGCCAGGTGTTGATCTTGAACCTGAAGAAAGAGTGCCAGGTTTCGATACCTGAGGATTTTTCGTGAATCCCAGGCTGTGATCCCAGCATATCGAAAGGGGGAGTCTGAAGACACCTAAAGGAAGGAGTATGTTGGTGATGAAAAGAAAAGAGAGAAGATTTGAGGATGCTTTACAACGTCAGATACTTTAAAGAATTCGAAAGGACTGATAAAGACTGAAGATGCGAAGACTCGACACTGAAGACTCGTCAACATTTGAGGGGGAGTCTGTTGGTGCATGCGTCTGTCGACTTCGTCTTGTATCGAGTCTAGTATTAAATTGTTAGATTAGATCTTGTTATACAAAAGTATAGGAGGTTTTAGAGTATGTTTAATGTAATTTAGCTTGAAAGTGGTGATTTCCCTTGAAAATGTCACTTGACAGTTTCAAGCTAAATCAATTCTTATTGATTTCCCTTGAAAGTGTCACGTGTCATTTCAAGCTAAATCAAGGTTTCCCTTGAAAGTGGCATGTCATTTCAAGCTAAACCCCCTCCACTATATATTCCATTCAAGCTAAATCATTTGTAACTTTCATATATTTTCCGGTCAGAGCAACGAAGTGCTGCCGAAGTGTTGTCAGGTTGTAAACGTCATACAAATCAATAGAAACAACAGTTTAAAGTGTAAACTCGCTGAATTGACCTCGGTTTGTTCGTTTCCGCCGCTCAAACTGAGAAAAACTCTTCTGATCGACTCGTTTGGGTCCGAATTCGATCCTACAAAAATTTCGGGACGAAATGTCCTGAAGTAAGGGAGACTGTGACAACTGTGTTCTATAATCGATGTACAATGTAAAATGATGATGATTAATAATAAAACAATTTTCTTTGGTGTTATTATATGTGTTTTGGTGTTTTTATGTGTGTATTTGTGTTTGGTGATTTTTTCAATTCGATTCGATTCCGATTTCAAGCTCTAAATCGTTTTCTGGAAGGTTATACGCGCACTGATGCGTAAATATAACCAGTTTAATGCAACGAACACTCTGGAATAGTGAAATAGGCTTAACATACCTTAAATAACCTCCACGTAACTTAGAAGTAAGTTTTGGATGGTTTGGTGTGTTGAAATCAAGTTTGTTCGATCGCAGGGACTATTTGTGTCAAACTGCGAAACTATACCGATTTGTATAGTAATGAACATTCCGCAACTTGATCATAAGTTAAACATACCCTAAATAACCTTTACATAGCTTAGAAATAGGCTTTGAGGGGTTCGGTATGCTAAAATAAACTTTATTGATCAATAGGGACTAAAAGCGTCAAAAAGTGCACAAGTTTGCATTTTCGCGCATATCTTACGTTCTGAATATATCCGGACATCCAAAAATTTATGTAATCATTAAAATATTTTATTTTAGTGATTGGCATGATAAAATTCCATTTGTCGCTTAATTTGGATCGTTTTTGCGTTCGTTACGACTTCCGTCGTAATTAAGCGAATAACGCAACCGTACGAACAAACGAGCCAACATCCGTGATATTTTTGAGCATGTTTTGAGTTCCCTATACTTTAACTTTATTTTAGAGCCTTGAAATGAGGTTAACGGGGCTTAAACGTGCAAAAAATGAGCCGAAATGCAAGATTCTGAAGTGTAGGGACCAAATTCCAAATTCTGGAAACTCCGCCCACACGGGCCGCGTAAGACTTGCTTGTCTTTTACGCGGGCCGCCTGAGTCACCCAGATCAGCAAAACTGATTTTCCAGCTGTTAACAGCTGTTGCACCTGATTATTCCACTTGCAAATGGTTTTTGCAACACCATGGGCTCATTCTAGGGGCTCTAATGGTTTTGGAAAACAATGGGCCCAAGTGGACGGCCTAGATCTAAGCTTGTTTCCCGATAAACGATCCTAACGGTTCTAGATTTCCTATAAATACCCCCCTCCACTTCACTTCATTCTCACAAAAATCTGATCTAAGATGCTCTAAATTGGGGCCCTTGCTTCATACCTGAGCTACTTGGATCAAGATTTGCTTGCGGGGACCCTTTGTAAGTATTCCTTCGTTCTTTTAATTCGTTTTTATCGTAAAATTCAAATTGTGTTTGACTTTCTACATTAACAAGTTTATGGTCAATGCGAAGTTCGTTTGAACTTCATAACGTGAGCGTAATCACGATGGTTATATTCCCTAGTGACTATACCTACTGATTACCACGTTATCTAGGCTCAGTGACGAGTCGTAGTTTCGGCCAAAATGCGTTTTCTTGCTTATTTTGTAACCAAACTACTTTTAGGTATCAAAACCATTTATTTTGATACAAACTTGTTTTCTAACTTAACTAAACATGTTTTAGCATGTTTAGCTCGTCACTTTTAGTTTAGTGCTTGTGTAGAGTCGTAAGTCAAGCGGACTAAACACCCGCTTAGACTTTCGAACACGACCTGTTTGGTCGATCATGAGGATCCGACCAAACATGCTTAGTGACCATAGTTGTATAGGGAATAACCTTCCGAGGTTATACCTTATGGTCACTTAGGTTTAATTAGTTGTATGATAGGTAGTCTATATGCCTTAGGTAAATGACCAAAATGCCCTTTTCATACATAATTGGTAATTCAGCATATGTAACATAAAATTTTGTCACATGACTGATTATGTAACATATTTAAACATGTTTTGGCATATAATACTTGTCACAGGACTAGTTAGACGTCTCGAATGCGCATTTGCGCGCACGACGCGTTAAAGTAGCGTAAGCTACCTTAATGTGTCGCGATGGGTCGAAAGCACTTAGGTTAGGTTCCGATCTAGAATGTAGACTTTGTTAAACCATATCACATGAGTTCCAACACTCATTTGGTTTACAAGACCTCATTCTATCCGATCTTCCGATTGAGGTGTCAATTTATTTACTAGTGATTCGATTAATAGGTGCTGCTTGATTTCTCTGGTTTACTTGAGTTTGTTGAAGTTCTATTGATTGAGGATACTTTGCACTTCATGTGAGTACATAGTTCCCCTATTTTACTGTTTTCAATTGTTTTGGGGTGATTCATATGTACAAAATGATTTCAATGTTTAAACGATGTTTTAAAAAACGATTAAGATGGTTTATACTAAACTAATAACGATTTCAATAAAGTGAACAAACTTGTTGGTTGTAGTTACATAACGAATGACATTCATTAGCATTGATCAAGCCGACCAGTATTAGGTTATGGTACCATAGGATCTGATAAATCCCGTTATTGCACTGCACCCATGGTTATGTGTGGGGGTTGTGGGTAACGACTGAATCTGATGTTAGTTAACTTACCCTTTGATGGTTTGTTAATGAGAGAAGCGAGAAACGAGGTAGTCGAGTCACGAAGGGTTGAATGTTATTAGCGAGGCGACCATAAATAGTTTTTACAATTAAAACGAGATGATTTAAACGATTTAAACGAGTTAACGATTTGGAAACGATTTGAACAAGTTAAACGAATTGGATAAACGATTGGTTTTTGGTTAAGTGTTTAGATAACGGGACGGGTGCAATGTGGTGAAAGCATGGTAGATACGCCGCTGGTACTTCTTATATATAAGTGTTTTTATCATATTACATATCGTGGCGTTATTTAGTTCACTTGGGTAAATGATTTTAAAACGATGTCACACAACGAGGTTTTCGAAATGATATAAACCATGCGAGTTTTATTAACGAGTTTTTACGAGATGTTTTACAAATTGGTTTTCTAAAACAAATGTTTTTGGGTTAAGAATCATGGCTATGAGATTTTATAAACTATAACCAACTTGATTTGAGTTGGTTAGCTATGTTGCAATACACTTTTCAAAACGAGGTTTGTATTTTGACTCTTGTAGTCTAATAAAGTACTGCAACATGTAAACGAAGCCATGATTACGATACTCTTATAAAACCTATGTACTCGCCAGCATTTCTTTGCTGACTTTGTTTTTTTATATATGTTTCAGGTGTTGTTGCTTGATTGATTTCTAGGATGCATGCGTCACATAGGATCTGGACAAGGCCTTAGTGACATAATAATAATGATAGACGATATGTACTTGTTTGTTCTATGTTAAGAAAATGTTAATGTTTAATATTATCAATAAAACAAAACTCTTTTGTATCTATGGTTGTAAAACGATAATTCTGTTACAACACTCCCCGACGTTTCCGCCACGTTTTGTTGTTTTACGTGGTCGGGTGTGACAATTATGATCTAAAGATTTTGAAAAGGAACAGTGGAAGAAGATGAAGAGAGAAGGGTGTAACGCACGAATTTAAATGCCTCTTGATCCTTATCTCTAACTTGAATTTATAATGATGATTTTGCAGGCAAGTCATGTCGCTGACGTAAGACCAGCAACGGCTACTTAGATTCTAACGGCTACTAACTTCGAATGAGGATTTAAAGGGAGAACCAGGAATCGTTCTTGAACCTGTGAAAGTGCTATGTCAGATTGCGATCCCGGAACAATTTAAGGGGGAGTCTGCTAGCAAAGGGGAGTCTGAAGATAGTAGAACCAGTGTCAAATCCTGCTGTTCGAGCCAGCTGCTGATCCTGAAGAATTTATTGGATCAACATCCAAGGGGGAGGTTAGCTGCAGAAGTTGATAAAGAGAAGAGAGAAGATTGAGGATGCTTACAATATTAGACACTTTGGAAAGAGCATAAAGACTGATCAAGACTGAAGACTCGTCAAACTGTAGACTCGACACCGAAGACTTCGTCAACATCCAAGGGGGAGTCTGTTGGTGCTTATGTCTGTCGACTTCGTCTTGCATCGAGTCTTGTATCTAGATAGGATAAACCAGAGATTGATAGTCAAAGAAATAGGATTTTTGTGCTGGTTGGCCAATTCACACGAAATGGCAGTTTCACACGAAATGGCAGTTTCACACGAAATGGCATTTCGTGCGAAATGAAAAGTCCATTTCGTGCGAAATGGAAAAGTCCATTTCGTGCGAAATGGAAAAGTCCATTTCGTGCGAAATGAAAAATCCTATAAATAGGTGACTTGAGATTTCATTTGTAACTTTGGATTCCGGTAGCGAAGCTCTGCCGAAGTGTCTCCAGGTCGTGTAAAGCTTTCATATCAATACAAGAGACAGTTTAAGTGATTCTAAGTGCATTACAAGCTTATTCATCATCAAAACGTCTGTTTCCGCCTCTCGTTTTGATCAAAAACTCTTCTGAAAGACTCGTTAAGGTCGCACGACGATCCTACGTTATCCTTACACTAACAGTTGTCTACATTGTATGTGAGCTCGTTTTGCAGTAGTATACGCATGGACCAAGTCTTACCGATATTCTTGGAGAATATGCCCTCGATATTCCGCACGTGCTTGGCCTTTGTGAACGTTATGGAGATCGTGGGAAGCTCGCACAATTAGCGGATAGTTAGTTATCTAGTTATTTCTAATTTTAAAAGGGGATAACAAGCTTAGATTAGAACATTCGGCTAAGTTGGCTAACACACACACTCTCGCAAGCTCTCAACAGTTCATTTGGCGATTTCATACACATTGCACTCTAGTGATCCTTGTAACAAGCTTGTTATCATCCCGAGTTGTAATAACCATTTGTTTAATTATAGTTGGTGATCGGTAGTTTCCATCACCCGAGGTTTTTTATGCCGGAGATCAACTCTTGATCAAGGGCTTTTTCCTCGTATAAATCCTTGTGTCACTTGTTCATTACATTTTGCAAGTTATTCATACATTTATTCATTGTTTCAAGCATCATTCCTCACAACAAAGATTTGCTGCGTTATCCTAGCCTAATTTTTGACCAAAACACTAACCATGGCTTTGTGCAGGATACAGGTATCAACCAAGCTATGGCTAGGGAATTATAGAAACTGAAGGATATGATATCCAGCGTTCCAGAAGTGGTCAATCCCATTCCTGAAATTGCAGATGGAAGCCACAAGATATCTCATTTTGCACCACCTATTTGTGATGCAGAAATTCCAAAGAGGTTCCAAATACCAACCATGTGTCACACCCCTTTCTAAGGCGGAAGCACGAGGTGTGATCATGAAAGGTTCTCATTGCATACGAAGAGTAAACATGCTACATGCTCGTAAAAATAACATTCAAATACCATAGTTTGAAAACATTCGTTAGCGTTTACATCGCTAGACAGCATAAAGACATTGTCTCAAAAGTTTACAACTTTATTTAAAGTTAAACACAAGCGACATCCACGAGCATAAGCAAGGCCACGCGCACATCCATCCTAGTTACCTGAAATACATGTGAGTTTTTGGAAAAACGTCAACATAAAGTTGGTGTGAATTCATGCAGTTTTGTGTTGAACACGTTTGTATACTTTGTATATAACGAGTATCTTGTGAAAATAAAGTATTCTTGTGGTATAAACCAAATAATGTATTCTTGTGTAAATAAAGTATTCTAGTGAAAATAAAGTATTCTTGTGGTATAAACCAAATAATGTATTCTTGTGTAAATAAAGTATTCTTGTGGTATAAACCAAATAATGTATTCTTGTGTACGAACTTCGTACAAATAAAGTATTCTTGTGGTATAAACCAAATAATGTATTCTTGTGTACGAACTTCGTACAAATAAAGTATTCTTGTGGTATAAACCAAATAATGTATTCTTGTGTAAATAAAGTATTCTTGTGGTATAAACCAAATAATGTATTCTTGTGTACGAACTTCGTACAAATAAAGTATTCTTGTGGTATAAACCAAATAATGTATTCTTGTGTACGAACTTCGTACAAATAAAGTATTCTTGTGGTATAAACCAAATAATGTATTCTTGTGTACGAACTTCGTACAAATAAAGTATTCTTGTGGTGTAAACCAAATAATGTATTCTTGTGTACGAACTTCGTACAAATAAAGTATTCTTGTGTAGTTAATGGGTTGCAAGGCCATTAACATGTGACACGACATAGGAAGTCACCAAACCATAGGCATTTTTCTAGTTGTCGATTCACGACGGAGACACAAAAACACTCTTCGGTACTAGTGGTCACCAAGAGTGGGGCTGCCCGAGTACCCGTTAGATCTAACCTTTTGTTCTGCGGTCTAAGTATGTACACGATTAATGGTGCTTATGGTACCCTATTCGTGGCACTGTTTCTCGTCTATGGTACCAAGTACCAATTCTCGTTTATTACATCAAGTATCAATTCTCGTTTATTATATCAAGTATCAATTCTCGTTTATTATACCACGTAACATGTATTTCACCCCCGAAGTTATAAAACTGAAAACAGTTAAGAGAAAAGGGGGAGCATGAACTCACAACTTTGCGTTCCTAGCGTCGTAAACTCCACCGGATTTGCTTACTTAACGTCGTAACCTATACGCGTTTTCTTATCGTTAGTCACTAGACTTGCGTCGCACAAGTACAGTCACTCTCTTTTGTATATATTCTTGTGTTAAAAATATTCTATATTTTTAACTACGTATCTTACTTATATTATTTTCTCCAAAAATAAATATAAGTCTTTTGTGTTTTGCACTTTGCACCCGAATCATGTATCTTGTGTTTTGTATGTGTATTTCTATATTTCTACTCCTCATGAGTATTTAGTGTATCTTTAAGTCTTAATACACTAGCACGTATAACACATACTATATACACTTAGCACAAAATTTGGTGATAAAATAATATATATTTTTCTCTCAAAAATATATACTTATTATCCATTTTTATTCTTCAAGAAATCACCATTTCTTATCATCAAAAGTTAGGGAAACCTTGTTAATGCTTTTAAACACATTTTTAGGGAATAAGTTTCTCAAAAACTTATATTTTTCTAAGTGTCAAAATTTATAAAAATTTTGACAGAGTTTCCCCTAAAAATGGAGGTTTCCCACGTTTTCAAAACGTGTGTTTATTTTCTTTTAAATCATCAACAATCATCAACAATCAGCAACAACAATTATCAACAATAATCGTCAACAATAATCACTAATTTCATGAACTTGAATATTTACAAAAATGTGTAGTAACTTACTAGCACATTTAGTAAGTCTTGTTATCTTTAAAAATAAGTTTAACTTCTTGAAAACTTTATTTTTAAAGACTATGAAGTTTCACAACTTCTAGTCGGTTTTTATGAAAATTATTTCTTTGTTAAAACTTTTGTTACACAAGTATTCCACACACTTGTTTATTCACAAAAACCACTTTGTTTGTGTAAGACCCGGTTTAGAACATGTGATTTCTTTAAAGTGTGGTTCTTCAAAAATACCACTTGCAGATACGTAGATCCGCTAGTTTTAGACTCCATTGTACAAGTTAAATTACTTTTACACAAGTAAAATATTTCTACACAAGTTCATGTATCTTGTGTGGTAGAGTTTCACCTTTTAACCCTTGTATCTTTCAAAAACGAGCTTATGTGAAGATACATGATCTTACAAAGTCGGGTTAAACGGAGATTCGAGCTACCACATCATAGATCGGGTCTCAATAATCACATATTTCAAGTCCTACGACTTTTACACAAGTTATATGCTATTAACCACCAATATTAGCATTTTAAGTAGACTTTTAATCATCATCTTTCATTTTAACGAGATTCAACCGACAATACTCCTTTTAACCACCTTAGATATGTTCAAACAAGAGTTCTAAGTGTTATACCTCTAGCTCAAGGCTAGGGAAGATCTTTGATGAAAAACGCGTGGATAAAAGCTAACGGTGGAGGTCCTTCGCGTTCCGAGTGCACCAAAGCTCCTAATACGTGATCCTTAACGCTTGAATGATGATGGAATGGAATGATCAAGGTTGAAAATGTGATGGATGGATTAGGGGTGTTTGGCCGTAGGTTGTGGGAGAGAAAGAGAGGAGTTTTAGTTGGTGATTTGTTAAGTGGTGGTTCTATGTGTGAGTGTGTATTTATAGAGACTTTCTAGTGTGTAATATCCATTGGAAGTTATGTCTAGATGATACTAGACATTTGGATTAATTAAATCTTTAAGTACACAAGGAGTGTCCCCCCTCATGGGGACGGTTGTAATGGGGTGGGGGGTCTTCTAGTTCATTTACAAGTATTAGTTAATTACTAGTTAGGTTAAGTTAGTTAGTTAGGTACTTAACCCGGTTAGTAGTGTGTCGGGTGTTATGACGGGTGTTAGGGTATTCAGAGACCCTAACTGGCTCAGAAGAAGATAAATATTGTTATTAACAATATTTTCATGTTCCGGGTATTGTCCGGTTGTTCGGTTACATACCGATTCGTTAAAGTGCTAAATTGCACCTTTTAGTGTCGTTTAAGTACCTTTCTTGTACCCTTTCAATTCCCAACACTTAGGGAAATATTCTGGATAATAAAACGACATTTCTGCATAATATTTATATGCTTAAATGCTGAATTGTTGCTGAATTTTATAAATTCTGCACTTAAAGTGCGTTTCGGGTGCTTTTTAGTGCTTATTTTTGCTTCCGGAGAGTATATGTATAAACCCTTGTATGTACTCTTGGGTTTTAATGCATTCTTGTTGTCGGACCTACACCTAGGCCTCAATTATAATGTCTGACTGCTTTCTGCAGTTCTGTTGACACATGGTGTCTTACCGGTGAGTTTACTAATATTCTGACGCAACGCTCTTGTTTATGCATAAAGCAATATTTTGTAGTATACAACATGCATGAATTCACTTGTTTAATCATGTGTTCAGACATCGCTGACCATTAAACTCATAATTGCAGTCATTAAGCAATAATTATAGTGTACGGAAATTACCGGTTTGTGCCAGTTGTCACACCATGAAGCTATATGATGGCTCAACGGATCCAGAAGAACATGTAGCTCAATATAGAGAAATGATGGAGATCAATCCCATCTGGGAGAGGTTAAAAGAAGCATGTCTATGCAAGGGTTTTGGATCCACATTAACAGGATCAACTCTTAAATGGCTGCTAAGTCTTCCCCCTTACTCTATTACTTCATTTTCTAATTTAGTTAATCTGTTTAATAGCCAATTCTCATGCAGTAGAAAATTTGAACGTTTAACTAGTGATCTATACAGGATAACACAAGGTCAAAATGAATCACTTAGAGATTATATTACTAAATTCAGTAAAGAATTCTTAGATATTCCTAATTTGGATATTGCTACGACTGTAGAAGCCTTCAAAATGGGTTTACTTAGGGATTCATTGTTCTATGATGATCTTGTCATGACCCCTTGCAGGAATCTTGATGTAGTGAGAACCAGGGCCCTTAGATTCATCCGATTAGAGGATGATAAAAGGATCCAAGAAAGACTGGCAGGATCCTCGAAGCAGGAAAAGCAAGGATCCTACTTCAGGAACAACAAGTCCAAATCTTATAACAAGTCTGACAATCAAAACGTGCATGCAGTAGAACAGGAAGAGGATGATGAGGATTATCCTCCCATTTCTGAATATTGTTTTTCTGTTGATAACAATGAACTGATCCTTGCAATGCAGAACCTAGGTGAAAAAGCAAGACGACCCAGAAAAAGTGATAAGCCAGCTGCAACAAAAGACAAATCCAAATGGTGTGCATATCATGAGGATTTCGGTCATCTCACTGAAGAATGTATTGCACTCAGAAAAGAGATTGGTTACTTGTTAAGCAAAGAGCATTTGAAGGAGCTGTTGGAAGAAAAAACTCAAGGATCCAGGATCCTGAAAAAATTCTAGAAAGAGCTCCTGCTCCTCCTGCTGATGCACAAATTATCAATTTCATATCCGGTGGATCAGACATATGTGGCACTTCCTTTTCAGCAGCCAAGAAGCATGCCAAGGAGACCAAGATGGATAATGGGGATAGACCCATCTGAACCTCTACTATTACACATGAAAAAGTTATAACTTTTGATGAGGATAATCGTGTGGATGTTCAGGATCCTCATCATGACGGTCTTGTTATTACTTTGTTTATATCTAATCATTTTGTTCGCAGGATCTTGATAGATGGAGGAAGCTCAGTCAACATTATTCAACTTGATGTCCTAAAAAAGATGAATATCCCTGAATCAGAGATTATCCCAAGATCATCAGTTCTCGTGGGATTCAGCGGAGAAACTAAGAATACATTGGGGGACATTAAGCTTCCCATTTACATAGAGGGACTTAATTCTTTTCATAAATTTTATGTTATAGATTGCTTTTCCTATTGCAATGTTATCCTTGGCAGGCCATGGATACATGACATGAAAGCAGTCCCATCTACATATCATCAGTGCGTGAAGCTTCCCAGTCCATGGGGTGTGGTGAAAATTGAGAGCGATCAACAAGAAGCTAAGAAGTGCTATACTTCATCGATGAAACCAGCCTCAAGACCCAGGGAGCAATAGCAATTAAAGCATCCTCCAAGAGATGTCCTGGAGGCAAGAGAACAAGATGTGAAAGATATCCTTATGGATCCTCAGGATCCTGAATCCAAATTCTTCATAGGATCCGGGATCCTCGGCAACATTGAACAGGATTTGGTATCCTTCCTCAAGAAGAGAAAAACTACCTTTGCCTGGAAGCATGAAGACATGACAGGTATCTCTAGAGATATAATTACTTATAAGCTTGGCATTGACAGGTCATTCAAACCTATACATCAAAAGAGGAGAAAGTTTGCACCTGAAAGGAATGCCATTATCCACGAGGAGGTAGATAAGCTGCTCAGAGCAGGTATGATAAGAGAGGTTAAGTATCCAAGATGGTTAGCCAATGTGGTTGTTGTTCAAAAGAAAAATGGAAAGTGGAGGGTATGTGTCGATTTTACTGATTTAAACAAGGCATGTCCCAAGGATCCTTTCCCATTGCCCCACATTGACTCCATGGTGGATGCTACCACGGGTCATGAGTTGTTGACCTTTATGGATGCTTCATCTGGATTTCAGCAAATTCAGATGGAACCATCTGATCAAGAGGATACAGCCTTTATGACCCCAACTGGTATCTATTGTTATATTGCTATGCCATTTGGACTAAGAAATGCAGGTGCTACTTATCAAAGGCTAGTCAATATGATGTTTAAGGAGCAAATTGGACACACAATGGAAGTCTATATAGATGAAATGGTGGTTAAGTCCAAGAGAGCTGAGGATCACCTTAGAGACCTGGAGGAAGCATTCGATATCCTTGACAAATTCAATATGAAATTGAATCCTTCAAAGTGTCACTTTGGTGTTAAAGCAGGAAAGTTCCTAGGCTACATGGTAACAAAAAGAGGCATAGAGGCACGTCCAGAGCAAATTAAGGAGATTGTGAATATCAAATCTCCTGCCAATGCCAAGGATGTGCAAAGGTTGACAGGAAGGATCGCAACCTTGAACAGGTTCATATCAAAGTCATCAGAAAAGTGCAAGGAATTCTATGACATTCTGAGAAAGAACAAGAAATTTGAGTGGACTGAAAAGCATGAGAATGCTCTCAAAGCCCTTAAGGATTACCTATCCTCAGCTCCTGCCTCAATGAAACCAGAAAAATGGGATATATTATCCATATATTTGGCGGTCTCTTCTAAAGTAGTAAGTGCAGTCCTTGTTAAGGATCACGAAGGTACACAACATCCTGTATATTATGTAAGTAAAAGTTTGCTTGATGCTGAATCCAGGTATTCACATTTAGAAAAACTTATCCTTGCTTTGATAATGGCATCTACTAAATTACGCCATTATTTTGAAACTCATGCTATCAATGTTAAGACTAATTTTCCAATTAAGAATGTTCTCAAGAAACCTGAGATGTCAGGAAGGATGGCCAAATGGGCAATGAAGCTTAGTGCTTATGACATAAGATATGAGCCAAGAACTACCATTAAATCCCAAGCCTTAGCTGACTTTGTGGCAGATTTCAGTAGTGACTTACAAAGGGTAGCTGAGTTAGAAGTCCAACAGCTTAATGAAACCAAGGATCCTTGGATACTCTTCACAGATGGAGCCTCTAATATCAAGGGAACAGGACTTGGAATACTACTAAAATCGCCACAGGGGGACATAATACCCCACTCAATAGCTTGTGAGTTTCAAACTACTAATAATGAGGCTGAATATGAGGCCTTGATAGCTGGTTTGCAAATTTCCAAGCACATGAGGAACAGGTATCTTGAGGTACATGTAGATTCATTGTTAATTACTAATCACTTTAATGGATCCTACGCTGTAAAAGGTGAAAGACTAATCAAATATCTAGAGATAGTCAAGGAATTGACACTCACTTTTGTTTCCTTTAGTTTGACACATGTACCTAGGGAAGAGAATGCAGAAGCTGATGCATTGGCCAATTGTAGGACCGTATTTGACAGTCAAGTGAGTCAATCTGAGCTAGAACCTACTGTTTATGCAGCGGAAATACACAAACAACATGAATCAAAGTAGAAATTGAGAAGAAACAGATGTAGATCACTTTAAACAGGTTTTCTCATTAATTCTTCACAAAACAAACGAGCAGCAGTTTGGCTACAATAGACATGAACGCATGCCAAATGAGAAAACCACACACCTATATATAACCTTCAGATTTCGCTTGAACATATTTCAAGCGAAATCTTAACATATGATTTCGCTTGAACATGTCTCAAGCAAAATCTTAACCTGTTAAGCTTAAACTTTCATCTAGACCCCTGTACTATACAAACTTGACATATTTAGACCCCTAGACTAAGACGTAGGCTTTAGACATCGTGTACCAACAAACTCCCCATTGGATACAGCCGGAGTCTTTAGTCTTGGCCTTCAAACATTACAGGGATTTAAACTTCTCTTTTTCTAAACATAGGCTTCTTCAGCAGTTTCCTAAGCTTCTTTTTATCTATCGCAGGCTCCCCCTTTCATCAATCTTCTGAGCTTTTGGAATCAACATCTAGATTAACAGCAACAAGCTTCCTTTTTGCATCAAGCTCGTCTTCAGACTCCCCCTAAGACTCTGCTATCGGGATCTTAATCTGGAACTTTTACCTGCAAATCTCATACATTTATAAGAATAGACATTTTAAATGACCAGAATTGATGATCTGGTTCTTCCACAATTCTATAAAGATTTGACTATATAAAGAATCCAAACAACTAAACTTCTCATTTTAAAATTTTGATTTTTAACACTTTTCTGATTAAACACCATCACACCCAGTCAACCAAGTCCAAGTTAATGACCTTGGTCAACTGCTTGACCTACCAAGTCCAAGTTAATGACCTTGGTTGATCGAATTATGAAGTACACAATTATTTTATTCTGAAAAATAGTTCAAACAAATGAACATTTGAACATTTTGAACTTCCAAACACTTTCCAACTGTCCAACTCTGTACCAATCCTTGTTCTGCATCACCAACTTACCCAGCCCTCATCATACACTTACATGATCTGCACTAAGCTTTGATCTTCCGATTCCCAACATCAGTTGTCGAAAATAAAATGAGAAACTAAAATATTTTTGAATTTTTAACTGGATAAACAGAAACTATGTACATACAATCTTTTTGTGAGTGTGTTAAGGGATCATATCAGCTGCCGACGAGATACAAGTACCGTTAAGCTGTTATTTCATTTTAAGCATTAAACAATTCACGTAGATTGCCGATATACTGATCCTCTTAAATTCTCACAAAACTTTCAATCTGTTCAGGATACAGAATTAGTGTTTTAGGACTTAAACATCTACATGTGTCCCACCTCAGTATATACTCCCGTATCCAGACCCCAGTATTCAGTCTTACAGGTGAGTATACCTAGATGATATCTGTAAGGGGTTAATTGCGAGGGTCGTGAGAGCTCAGGTCGATCTTTCAATACGCAGAGAGATGACGACTTCGACTTTTGGTGGGTCCCCTTTGGGGATCTTCTTTTCAACAGCACATGATTAACCATTTTGCAATGTGTTATCATTTTTTATGCTGAGGGGAGGCTTATATTTCAAAGCAGCGTAAAGTATTCTCCGGGGACTAGGCCATTGCTTCCGCAAAATCAGAAGTCCCGGGATAATACCCCAGATATCACTAAGCATAAAGACCTAGTATCTCAGAATACGGGACCCTTCAAACAGGATTTCAGGGGTTACCTATATATCCTGGAGATGTTTCCTACGTAGACGCAAGTAAATTTTATGTTTATATCCCAAACTAATCTACTGATTTTGTGAAAACCTATCGGCACATCTTTAGCGAGACTGTTTAAATTGCATTTTATACATTCCTATTCTTTAGCGTACTGCACCTGTCTAGCTGATGTACTATCATTTCCCTTTTATACACAAACTCATTTTTACTTTTTCAAATGTTTTTGGTTTTTGTAGATTTTATCATGTTTTTGTATTTTTCTGCAAACTTTCTCCCCCTAAAAAGAAAAACATATTTTTGTGTTTTTGTTTTTATCGAAAAGCAGAAAATAAACTGTACAAACAAATTTGACAACACGATATGGTTCACGTCAGATCGCCGCCCAACTCGGCTTCACATTCAATAACCCTCCCAGATTGCAGATTTTTCATCCCGTTCAATTTCAAAAGATAATAAAATCTCTTTTTGTCAAATGGTTTAGTATAGAAATCCGCTTTCTGATCATCGGTGTGCACGTGTTCAATCCGAATTAACTTTTTCTCGTGACAATCACGAATAAAATGGTGACGGATTTCAATATGTTTTGTTTTCGAATGGTGAACCGGATTTTTAGTGATATTAATGGCCGCTTCATTGTCCACATAGATCGGAGTATCTAAGAATTGCAAACTGAAGTCTCGCATTTGCTGTTGAATCCAAAGGATTTGCGAACAACAGCTGGAGGCTGAAACGTATTCAGCCTCACAAGTAGAGAGCGCTACTGCGGTTTGTTTCTTACACTGCCAAGTAACAAGTCGAGTTTCGAAGAACTGACACCCAGCAGTGGTGGACTTTGCGTTTTGCTTGCAGCTTCCAAAGTCAGAATCAGCAAAACCAGATAAAGTAAAGTCACCCGATCTAGGATACCACAAGCCGATGCTTGGGCAGCCTTTTAAATACCGTAAGATACGTTTTACTATGGTCAGGTGTGACTGCTTTGGATTTGACTGATATCTGGCGCAGAGACACGTCGGGTACATAATGTCTGGATGGGAAGCCGTGAGATACATCAGAGATCCAATGATTGATCGGTACAATGTCTCGTCCATCTTCACACCATTCTCATCTGGACAAATTCCATGATTCTGCGCAAGGGGGTGGATGCAGAACTGCAATCTGTTATGTCGAACTTGTCGAGCACGTCCTTCACATACTTTGATTAATGAATGAAGATTCCGTCGGGCATTTGTTCCACCTGTAGCCCAAGGAAGAACTTCATCTCCCCCATCGAACTCATCTCGAACTTCTTTTTCATTACCCTCTCAAATTCTTTGCAAAGATCATCGTTGGTAGATCCAAAAATAATATCATCTACATAAATCTGCACAATCAACAAGTGGCCTGCCTCTTCCTTTGTGAACAAGGTGCTGTCTACTGTCCCTCTTGTGAACCCGTTGTCCAGCAAGTATGTCGAAAGCGTCTCGTACCAGGCTCTCGGGGCCTGGTGAAGTCCGTACAGCGCTTTGTCCAGTAAATACACCTTGTTTTTGTGTAGTGGATTTGTGAACCCCGGTGGTTGCCCCACATACACTTCTTCTCTTATAGTTCCGTAAAGGAAGGCTGATTTGACGTCAAGTTGATATACTTTGAAATTTTTCCATGACGCAAAATCTAGAAAAATCCGGATTGCCTCAAGTCTAGCCACCGGTGCGTAAACTTCATCATAATCTATTCCTTCCTGTTGACTGAAACCTTGGACCACAAGTCGTGCTTTGTTTCTCACCACGACACCTCTGTCATCACGTTTTCACTTAAAAACCCATTTTGTCTTGATTAACTTCTGGTTTTGTGGCAAATCGACAAGTCTCCAGACGCCCAGCTTTTCGAACTGTTGCAGTTCCTCCTGCATTGCATTCACCCAGCTATCCTCAGTCAATGCCTCTTTGTAGGTTCTGGGCTCTATCTGCGAAATAAAACATTTTAATGAGACTTCTTTCTGCATATCAGTAATAGATGAATAGAAACATGTAAAAACTTGATCTATTTGATGTCGGGTTTTGACACCACTTTGTAGGTTGCCAATAATCTGTTCTGAGGGATGATAAGACAATGTTCGTGGCATAGCATTATCAGGCACATTCACTTCCGATTCCAAGCTTGATATGTCAAGATCAGCGGTTTGATCCTCAGCTTCTGTTGTATCCTCGTCAAAAGACGGAGCGGGTTCCGCTTCTGAGTCGTCAGATTCATCAAATGATGGAACTGGTTCCTCTGGTGGTTCGTGTGCTGTTTCACTTGGGCCTGCTTCATCATCGTGAGTACCCACGGTGGGTTGAGAAAATTCTATCGGACTAGATACTTGCTCCTCTGACACAGTTTGCTGATATAGATACATAAGAGCTAGTTCCACCTCACTCGGCTCGACCGACAAATGAAACGACTCCCAGAGTTTATCGTAGTCAAACAGGAATCTTTGTTCGGGAAGTTGTGGTGATGAAGTGTGCTTCTGACAATCCACGTGTTGAACTTGAATCACCTTACTCAAGCATGGTACGAACACCCTCTTGAGTGGGCTAACGTAACCTACAAAGAAACCTTCATTAGCTTTAGCTCCAAATTTACCATTTTCATCAATAAATGTACAAGGAGACCCGAATGGCTCCAAAACCTCAAGATTCGGCTTATAACGGTGCAGCAGCTCAAAGCAAGTCTTTTTATACTTCTTGACAGTGAGAACTCTATTCAAAGTGTAACAGGCTGCTGATACGGCTTCACTCCAGAAAAAGATTGGTAGCTTGGAATCGGCTAACATTGTACGGGCTGTTTCAATCAGGGTTCGATTCTTTCTTTCAGCTACGCCGTTTTGCTGTGGTGTGTTTGGGGCACTGAATTCATGAAGAATTCCCTTCTCGTTACAGAATTCGTACATCTTGTTGTTCTTAAATTCCGTTCCGTTGTCGCTCCGAATCCTCCTAATTGGCAGCTTATACACCGTCTCCATTTTCTTGAAAAGTACCATCAAAGACTCAAAAGTTTGATCTTTTCGTTCCAAGCACACTACCCAAGAAAATCTCGTAAAATCATCAGTCACCACCAAGCAATATAAGTCTCCACTGATGCTCTTTACATTGACAGGCCCGAAGAGATCCATGTGCAATCTCTCAAGAGGTAACCTGATTGTATTCATCATCTTCAATGGATGTGACTTCCGAGTTTGCTTTCCTTTCTTACATGCTACACAATCATCATTTAAGTGAAAGTTCTTCAAATTTACACCATTAACTAAATCATTATGTACCAAAAAATTCATTTTGCGAGCATGAATGTGGCCCATCTTACGATGCCACATTATTGAATCTTTTTCTGTCGCTTTTGTCTTTGACACAAAACACTGTTTTTGATGAGTTGTTGGTGTTGCGATGTTCATATCAAGATAATAAAGATCATACTCCCGTGCAGCACGCAACAGCACCATCTCATCAGGGATTTTAAACCCTGGTTTCAAAACCACACATTCAGTTTTTGTAAAATGTACACTAAAATCTTTATCACAGATTTGTGAAATACAGAGTAAATTGTTTGTTAACTCTATTATGTAGTTCACTTTGTCGAATGAAATCACGCCATTTGACAGCGTTCCTTGACCAACGATCCTTCCACCTTGGTTACCGGCAAATCCAACATAGCTTCCATTTACAGATTTGACATCATATAACAAAGCAAGCGTCCCAGTCATATGTCGTGAAGCGCCACTATCCATGATCCATTTTGACAATATAGACTTGGGCAGCCCCTGCAAACATCATAACAAATTCATTCAAACAATGAACTCCATGACTTTTTGACTTCTGAAACACTCCCAAACACTACATCACACTTCTCATCAGTCTTAGGAAAGTCAAATGTGACATTCAGAACATCATATTTAGCTTTTGGTTTTACTTCATTTTTTATTGGTGGAAATTCTGACTCAAAATCTGCAAGAAATTTGTCAAGTTCAAACTCAAATTTATGATTATCATTAACACCCACCTTTGATTCATAAAATTCCTTTACCCCTTTGACTTTTCTGTCAACCATTTTTCCGAAAATATTTTGAATAGTGGGATTAAAAGCTTTTGAATCAAACTTTAACTCATTCTCCATTTTCTTCACCTCAACTGATTGTGATTTAGTTTCAAAAACTTTTGTTTCATTCTTCAAAATGTTTTCCATCTTTTTCTCCTCGACCGATGGTTTTGACTTTGCAACCCATAATTGATTTTCAAAAATTTTCGTTTTTGGATAAATCTTTGAAGTCTTTTGAGACTTTGAAGATTCGCCAATCTCAAATATCGATTTCGGCTTATCTTCCGACTTCAACGATTCACCCCTCTTCAAAATGCGGATTTGTGAAACCATTGGATTTTTACCCTTTTTGTCAATTGATGACTTAGATTGAGGTTTTTGAACAACAGGTTTAATGACAGGTTTTTCGAAAACTTTCTTGCATTGTTTTGCCATGTGCCCGATTTCATTGCAGCGATAACAAATTCTTTTGTCATATTCAACAAAATTCGATTTGATTGATTCTTCTTTCAATTTCTTTGCTGCATTGAAATCGTCAACTGCCTTTTGACTAAAAATGTATTCCTTCTCATCATGCACACTTAGACCAACAACAAAAACATCATTCATTTTAACTTTTGAATTGACAACCTTCTTAGCCATCTTTTTCTCAAAACCAATTCCTTTGTTTTTAAAATTGTTACCAATTTTCTTGTTACCATTACCTACCCATTCCTTTTTTCCCGAGTTGTTAGAATGTAATGTAACAAACGATTTTTTAGGTTTTGAAAAAAATTCTTTGTTATTAACCTCATCAATGTTCATCTCAACCAATTTAAAAACTTTCTCAACATTCTCAATTTTCACATTCTGAAGAGGATACTCGAAATCGGAGTAAAGTTTGTCTGTTCCAATCATAGTGTAAACTACCATAATCGGATCATCATTCGCACTCTTGTCCGATTTCGGTATGAACCGTTCCAAGAAATTACCCTCATCTTCAGAATCTATAGCATCTTTCTCAGATTGAGACTTCTCAGAGTTATCAATCTCTTCATCTAACACCTTATCAACAACGGTTTTGATAACCTGTGATTCGTTATCGGTATCGGATGTAAAGAATGTAACATCAATGCTTTCAGGCAAATCATCCTCAATTGATCTCAATTTGAGATTCAAAGCAGCTTCCACCCCATCTTGATATTTCTGTGTGTAATGATTCCACATTGGTGGTGGAACGCTCTTAAAGACTGGTGTTTCATCAGGCTGTTTCGGAACAATCTGTTCAATCACGTATGAAGATGCAACATAACTCATCAACTTCTTATCAATTCTTTCATTTTCAATTTTTATTAACTCCAATTCCCTTTTTAATGAAGCAATGTTGTCCAGATGAAAATTGATTTCTTTTTGTTTATCCATAACAGTTGATTTTAGCAATTTCGTGGCTTTGTCATTCTCAAGACTTTCATCTTGAATCATTTTGATAGAGTTAGCCAATTTGTCATATGCTTCTTTTACTTCGCTCAGATCAAATTTTAGCATGTCTGCATGATGTTTCAATTCCTGATACTTAGTGTCTTTCTCAAGACACTCCATGCATGGTTGTAAACACTTATGGCATGGTGTTTCAGGAATTGAAACGACTTTCTCAACAACCTGTTCATGACACACATTTTTCACATCTTGTTTACCGACATTTTCCAATTCAGACTCAGACACTTTGACTGATTCGTTTCCCTTAACTCCAGATTCCTCTTGTTTGACAAACTCATTACCGACAGACTTAGACTCCTTGGATTCTGAATCTACCTCTCTCAGTTTCGCCATGAGAGCCTTGTCAGCTATATCTTTCAAAGTCTCTTCAGTCAACTTTTTCGACACGTCTATCAACTCTTCAACGACTTCTTTCTTTTCTTCAAACCTTGCACATGATCCGGTCTTTGGTTCTTCAAAGTAACCTGCAAAAGATTCAGAAATGTTAGGAGGTAAGACAGATTTCATTAAACTTCCCAAAACCTCTTGCGCAGACTGATAATAATGCACTTCAGCAGCTAATACTTCCATGTCAATCGCATTATCACCAGAAACCTTTTCAACACCCACAGAAACCTCTTCAGCCACTATTTCCGGATCAGAAACTGTCTCAGAAATTTCAACAACTTCAGCCATCATTGCCTGTCCATCGCCATCAGGGATATACTTATCCCAGCTGAAACCTGCAGCTACCTTCTCATCATCTTGATTCACGATCATCGCTTTTTCCGGTTTATTTTCAATTTGTGGTCTTTGAACAGTTGAATGTTGATTTGGTCGGTGATAGATTGCTTGCTTGTAGTAGTCGTTGGTGAACGGGTTTTGATGATTGTTTACTTCACGATTCGGACATTCTCTCTTGAAATGACCACGTTCTTTACACTTGAAACACGTAACTTTTGATTTGTCGAACCCTAACTTCTGATCAGGGCCTGATAAACTGTTCCGGCCTGTAATTTCCATGAAACGTTGTGCCCTTCTAACCAAACTTGCCATCCCCCATTTTATATCGATCAACTCAAGCTCTTCCGGGTCGATATGGTCGCAATCCTCTTTTGTCATATCAGGATTACCAATCCTACCTGCCACTAAG
This sequence comes from Helianthus tuberosus, assembly GCA_030545235.1. Lineage (NCBI taxonomy): Eukaryota > Viridiplantae > Streptophyta > Magnoliopsida > Asterales > Asteraceae > Helianthus > Helianthus tuberosus. The sequence goes on along the minus strand of CM060426.1, from coordinate 57,012,553 downwards.
CCTTCATAAGCCTCTAGAAAGGAAGCAAGTACCGCAATGTGTTGTCTCGCGGCAGGTTCAGTAATTTCATTTCCATTCTTAATATTCACCGCGATATTGCACTGCACCCCAGAAACATAAGCCTGATTATTTGAACTTGTAGAGCTTTGAGGTGAAGACTGCTCTTGAGCTTTGAAGTTTGGATCATAGTTCACAAATGGTGAAGGCTTGTTTGATTGTAGAGTGTTTGTGGAACCACCCAAATTTACATCAGCACTAAAACCCGTCTGTATCTTTGGACTTTGATTTGTTGCTACAGGAATACTTCCTTTGTAATACAGAGATATGTCTTGCTGCACATTTTCTGAATTCATTTGTTTAATCTTTGTTAGTTCCAATTCACGTGCCTCAATTTTCTCAATGAAACCACTCAAATTCATACTAGCAAAATTTGTATTGTTCTTTAACACCATCAGATACGTTCCCCACTCATCATAAGGTAATGCGTATGCTAATTTGTCGATCCACTCTTCGTTTGTCTTGGTTATCTTCAATCTTCCCATCTCCAAAACCAAATGGCAGTATCATTCAATCAATATCTTCGTGGTTTCTCCTTTCATTCCCGTAAAAATGTCAAACTGCTTGTTTATCAATGCCTTTTTGCTTTTCATCATCTCTCCACTTGCTTCAAACTTTAACAACAATTTATCCCAAAGGGATTTTGAATTGTCTTCGTGATGTAACAGTACCAAGATATCCTCCTTAATTGCTTGTTGAAGGATGCTCATCATTTTCTTTTCAGCCTTAAAGTCAGCTTGTTCCGTTTGGGTCAAACTTCTAATCACTTTCGCATGACCCATACCATCAACAGGAGGTACATATTTGTTATCAATCTTCAACCAGCTCTCAAAATGATTAGCTTGAACCCACGTTTTAAATCTTCCTGCCCAACTCGAATATTCATCGAGGTTCATGAGTTTAGGGGGCTTTTGCATTGTTCCCAATTCGTTCTCCATGTTGACATTTTGTATAACACTACTCGAAGTTTGTCCTGCTACCATACCACTGCCCGAGAAGAAGTTATAAAACTCTTGATGTTCCATTTTTAGGTTTACCGAATAGTTTTTTTAAAATATTCAAGCACACACTTTTAACAAAATCAGACGATTGAACAAAATCACGAACACTATGGACTTCTCAAAATACTCAAGCGAAAACTCTTTTATACTACAAGAGAAAACACCAATATATTCAAGCGAAATCCACAATTTCGCTTCAAAATACTATCTCAGAAAATTTCAAGCGAAATCCACAATTTCGCTTCAAACCAACAACAAATTTTCAAGCTAAATCAGATTGTCTCAAGCGAAATCTACAATTTTGCTTCAAAAACTTTTCAAGCTAAAACAGATTGTTTCAAGCGAAATCTACAATTTCGCTTCAAAACTTTTCAAGCTAAATCAGATAAACTCAAGCGAAATCCACAATTTCGCTTCAAAAAACCAACTTTCAAGATAAATCAAAATGCTCGTTCAAGCGAAAACTGATTTTCAGGTCATTTTTATATGTTTTAGTCTGAATTTTAAGCTGATACTCTCAAGGATTTGTTAAAAATCACTTTTACACGATATAATTAAATCTCAGTCCATTTTGTCCGTGTCAAAGGTCTGAAACTCAAAAAGTGTAAGAAAATGGCTTTGATTCGGGTCAACTAGCTCACAACTGGCTCTGATACCAATTGTAGGACCGTATTTGACAGTCAAGTGAGTCAATCTGAGCTAGAACCTACTGTTTATGCAGCGGAAATACACAAACAGCATGAATTAAAGTAGGAATTGAGATGAAACAGATGTAGATCACTTTAAACAGGTTTTCTCATTAATTCTTCACAAAACAAACGAGCAGCAGTTCGGCTACAATAGACATGAACGCATGCCAAATGAGAAAACCACACACCTATATATAACCTTCAGATTTCGCTTGAACATATCTCAAGCGAAATCTTAACATAGGATTTCGCTTGAACATGTCTCAAGCGAAATCTTAACATGTTAAGCTTAAACTTTCATCTAGACCCCTGTACTATACAAACTTGACATATTTAGACCCCTAGACTAAGACGTAGGCTTTAGACATCGTGTACCAACACCAATCTTGGATCATCATTAAAGATTCCAGAGGATATTAAAATTTCTATCATCCATATTTAGGCTCCTGCTATTGAGGATCACATAGCTATGGAGATAGGAGAGGATTCTGCAATCATACCTAGTGATGATGCACAATCTCATTCAGGATCATGGATCCTTCCAATCATGAGATATATACAACATAGAGAGATTCCCACATGAGAAAATCCTAGAGCTTTCAAAGTCATGGTATCTCAATTTACAATATTAAATAACATGTTATATAAACGATCTCTTGCAGGTCCATATCTAAGGTGCATTGAGGATCTTGAAAATCAATAAGTCCTAAAGGATTTTCATGAAGGAGATTGTGGAAACCACACTAGGGGCAGGGCATTGTTCTCAAGGATCCTTAGGACAGGATACTATTGGCCTACTATGAGGAAGGATGCTGTGGATTATGCCAAGAAATGTGATGCTTGTCAGAGACATAGAAATATCCTACATCAACCAGCAGAGCTCCTGCATCCTATATCCTCTTCTTGGCCATTCATGAGATGGGGAATGGATATACTTGGTAAACTTCCCAAAGCACTAGGAGGAAAAGTGTTTATGCTTGCCATGACTGATTACTTTTCCAAGTGGATAGAAGCTGAAGCCTTTGCTCAAGTCAGAGAAAAAGAAATGATATCCTTTATTAAAAGAAGCATTATTACCAGATTTGGTATTCCCTCTGAAATTGTTTGTGATAATGGATCCCAATTTATTGGGAGTAGAACTACTAACTTTTGTGACAGCTATGGGATTAAGATGATAACATCAACACCAGTCCACCCACAAGCTAATGGTCAAGTAGAATCATCCAACAAAATCATTATTAACAACTTGAAGAAGAAGCTTGGATCCAAGAAAGGAAAATGGGCAGAAGAGCTACCTTATGTGCTATGGGCTGATAGAACAACTCCCAAGAATGCTACTGGCCAGACTCCATTTTCTTTAGTGTTTAGAGTAGAATCAGTGATCCCTACAGAAATGGTGGTTCCTACTGCTAGAACAAGCATCCGTGATCCTGAAGGAAATGCTGAAGACTTGGTTCAAGACTTGGATACCATAGAAGAACTCAGGGATTTGGCAAGGATAAGATTGGCTAGCTATCAACAAAGGATGGATGGAGCTTATAACAAGAATGTCAGGATCAGAAAGTTTCAAGTTGGTGATATGGTGTTAAGGAAAGCATTTCAGAATACCACAAATCCTGCTGATGGCAAGTTAGCACTAAAGTGGGAAGGCCCATATCTTATTGAAGCTGAAGCAGGAAAGGGGGCATATCGATTATTAACAATGGAAGGTGATTTGCTACCAAGAGCTTGGAATGCTGTTCACTTGAAGAAATACTTCATGTAGAAAGGATCAAGGATCCTTAACTATTTCATATCCGATGTCCATTGAGGATCCTCAGAGGATAGGTGATCCTCAGTCTGGTAATGATCTGATTCTAATCCTTTAATTTATTTTACCACAAGGAGAAGGATCCTGGATCCTTTATCCTTTTTTCACTAAGTTCTGAGTTTTGTAGAAGATTGATGTATCCTTGACAAAGGATCGAGTATCCACGGAAGTCTCCTAAGTTTTATGGGCTTGTCCCCAGTTTTTTGGGCTTGTCCCCAGTTTATTGGGCCTGTCCCTAGCTTCGCCAGTAGCACACAATGATCCTGGTGCAGTTCAAGGCAATGGGACCAGTACCCGCTTTAGGGGCTGACAATTTCATTGTACTGGTTGTATTCAGGATCCTACGTATAATGGTAGACGTATCCGTTCCTAAGGTTTCTAACGTTTTAACGTTAGCTAAGGTTTTGGCATTTTCATGTCACTAAGTTTGGATAGTCGCCAGTGAGGGCTATACTCTAGTTTACACAAGATGCTTTGGGCTTGTCCCCAGTTTTTTGGGCTTGTCCCGAGTTTTTTGGGCTTGTCCCTAGTTTTTTGGGCTTGTCCCCATTTTTTGGGCTTGTCCCCAGTTTATTGGGCTTGTCCCCAGATTGTTGAGCTTGTCCCCAGTTACTAACTCTTCTTTTATATTGGCTTAGTCCCAAGTTATGTTATGTTTCAGCTTCTTCAAAGCTAAACAGTTAAGGATCCTAGATCCTAACCTTTTACTAAGGTTTGTCTTTTAGTTATCTTGATTGTAAGTATTAAAGATTTAGGATCCTAACTTGGATTCTCAGGTATGATCCTTATTTACCTTCATGTTATTCTTGATTTATTTAAGTCACCCTTATTCTTTGACAACAGGATACATGATCCCAAAATTACATCACTTTTTTAAACTTTTCGATTATAGGATATTTGATCCTTGATCATATCCTAAATTATTTGACATAATCCAATATTTATTTTCAGTCTTAACTTGTGAATTCAAAGAGATTGTATCATAACAGTTGAAAGGCAAAGATATACAACATTAACAACACAGAATAGCTAAAAGATTAAGGTTTTATTTATTTATCAAAAGTTAAACCCTTCAAAGGTTGTCAAAATTACCTACCCCAAGCATCTACCAGTAATACGTGGCCAGTCCGCTGGGGTAGGTATAGGGTGTCCATGATAATAAGTTCTAAGTTATGCAGGAATAGAAAGACGGCAAGATAACAATGCCTTCATCCCCCAAACAGAGGATCCCTCCACCAATTGTCATCCTACCTATTGTCTGAAGGATCCATGATCCTTAAACCTAAATACTATTGTTTAAGTACAGACCATTGTTTTAAAACATCAACAACAAAAAAAAAACCTTAAACCAGAAAAAATGGGATCCGGCCACGTCTAGAAATTTCCATCATCGCCCATTTGTGCAGCTCACACCTTCGCTGCATCACCACCAGCTGCTGCCTCCTCAGCCTGATCCTTCAACCCACTACCACCAGCTTCAATCGCCAGAACCTCTTCAGCCTCCTCTTCATCATCTAGCTCAGCCAACTTGATCTTCCAGCCTTCTTGGTCCCAGGCAGTCCTGTCAAAGTTAGGATCCTCTGCTTCCTTTGCCATTTGAAGTTTGATCTTGAGCATGGCTATTGTGGCAGAAAGTTTGGCTCCTTCCATCACTTCCTCTTTCTCCTGTTGAGCCGTGATTTGGGTCATAACCAGCTCTTTCTTCGCTAGATTAAGGTCCTTCTCGAGGGAGGAGATGGTCTTATCCTTTTCTAGGAACGACTTCTGGAAGTCCAAATGCTTTTGCTCAGCCTCTTCAGTATATGAATCCAGGAGCATCTGGATCTCAGCAAATTTCTGCGAAAGGGAAAGACATGTCAGTATCCGTTTTCCTCAGTATGGGAAGATCATATTTAAGGATCAGTGATCCTTACCTCAGAGACGTATTCTTCAAACTGGTGTTGGATGAGAGGCAGACCTTCAAGAGTCTCAGCAGTCTTCCTTTTCTTTCCACCCTTGCCCTTTGTGCTGGCACCCCTGGGATTTGGGATGCTGGGACTGGCAGCAGGTTGTTTCTTGACAGACTTGGAGGAAACATATGCATCAAGATCACTGACACTGAAGCGAGAAGCTGATTTTGAAGATTTTCCAGCGCCTACAAATGCCAAACAACAGATAAGTATTCTAGTTTTATTTTTATTTAAACATTTAATTATGTACAAATTTGGATGCTTAGTTGACATGGTGAAGGAACCGGAGGATGCTTCTTCTGAATCCTTGGTTTTAGCTTGAAATGTCCTCACACCAGGGTCAAGCCTCCAGAAGGCAGCGAGTCTTTCTTTTGTTGCAGGGGAAGTTAGAAGATGAGAAACTGAAATAGCTGCACAATAGAAACAGAAAAAAGGATCAGTTATCCTCAAAAGAGACATAATCTTCCTATGATCCTTGTATAAGGATCCTATATCCTACCATGAGTGGTCCACTTTTTGGGAAGGTCTTTCCCGTCCAGAATAGAGTCCATCCTTACAAAAAAGAAACGGTTTTTCCAATGGGTATCGTTTTTTATGGTTTTGAGGATTGGATGAGGATCACCAGGTTTGTGTTTAAACAAGAAACGGTGTGAACCGTGGCTAACAAGATTGTATAACTCAGCCAACTCCGACATTCCTATTTCTATACCTTCATGCTCTATGATGTTTTCCAGAGTATACAGAACTCTCCACATCATCGGCGTGGCTTGTATGTAGCACATGCCGGTGAGTGCAAAGAAAGATTGGGTAAAAGCAGGGAAACGGTAAGAGAATCCTATCAAGAAGGGAGTGGCCAGAAAAGCAACCCAGGTGTCGGAAATACAGTCACTCTTCATAGAAGAGTTAAAAGGTTTGAAGACGGCATTCGCCCGGAAACAATGGCGAATCCGGTCGATTTCTGGGTCAGTGAAGCGGCAGAGTTCCGATGAAGGATTTTTGATAATGCCTTGGCTTTTCAAGGGACTATCCTTCTTGGGATCCTTGGCTGGTGAGGATTGGAGAACCATTTTCACCATGGATGCTAAAAGAAAAGAAGATCGGAAAAAGAAGGATTTAGAGAGAAGTAAGGAGAGTGTACCTGATCAGTCTCCGGATGAGGATTTAAAGGAAGAGCAACACAAGAATTTAAATGTCTCTTTATCCTTATCTCTAACTCTGCATTTATAATGATGATCTGCAGGTAGTCATGTCGCTGACGTCAGGATTGTAACAGCTAGTCAGATGATAGCGGCTATATTTACGTTGGCTAGTTCGTTCGAGATAAGGCAAAAAAATATGACTCATTAAGTTGTATTTTATTCCTCATATTTTGGGGGCAATTGTTAGGGATGGATTTTCTAAACCTATGGATCACGGATCCTCAAGTGCAGCCAGGATCACGGATCCTCAATTCTGTTTGAACTAAGGATCCTCAGAAGACGTTGCAGGTTTAAGGATCCAGGATCCTCATTATTATCCTTACACTAAAGGTTGTTTCCACTATATTTGAACTTGTTTTACAGGGGTATTCGCATGGGACTTAGTCTTGCCGAGATTCCAGGAGAATACGCACTATTATTCTGCATGTGCATGGCTTGTATGACCGTTATGGAAGTCGTGGGAAGCTAGCACAATTTGCGGATTGTTTATTATTTAGTTTATTTCCATTTTTATAAGGGGTTAACGATCTTGAATAGTAAGAACAAGTTAGCAAACACACACACTCGAAAACTCTCTGCAACATATTGGTGATTTCAAATTTTGCACACTAGTGATCCTTGTAACAAGCTTGTTATCATCCCGAATTGTAACGTTTACTTGTTAAATATAGTTGGTGATCGGTAGTTTCCATAACCCGAGGTTTTTTATGCCGGAGACCATATATTGATCAAGGGCTTTTTCCTCGTATAAATCCTTTTGTCTCTTGTTCATTTCATTTACAAGTTATTCATACATTCGTTCATTCATTCAAGCATCACACCTCACAAAAAAAGATTTGGTTGCATTATCTTAGTCTGATTTTTGACCAAAACAGGTACCACATACTAAAACTAATACTAAAACACATGAGTCAAAGAAAGACGACTCTCAGCATTCATCCAACCAGAAAAGTCAGCCTTCTAAGTAGATCGTGTTTAATGAGGAACCACGCTCAAAGGCCTGTTCTTATAAATACTTCGTCTCTTGAAAGCCAAGGGACTTCACAGGAGAAAAAGGAGCAATTGACTGTATGACATGGCTTGATGAGATGGATACCGTGGTTGATATCAGTGGTTGTGCGAAACAGGATATTGTGAAGTTTGTTTCACAATCATTTAAAGGAGAAGCATTGGCTTGGTGGAGACCGTTGGTTCAAGCCACAGGGAAAATCCCACTTTATAACATGTCTTGGGAACAGTTTGTAGCATTGATCAAGGATAACTTCTGTCCTCAGCATGAGGTGGAAAGGATTGAAGGATCGTGCGATAGACCCGAATGAGTCGTTCAGAGGAGTTTTACTTTGTTTCAGAGGCGGAAACTAAGAAACAAAGGTAGAAACATCATAATATTCACTTTAAACACTGATTTGATTGATCTAACAATGATTACAATCAAGAATCAAACCGGCAGCACTTCGGTATGATTTTCAGAAACTATTACAACTAATCTCGCTCCACACCTATATATACTGTTCATGATTCCGCTCGAAACACACAGATCCAGTTCAAGCGGAATAAGAAAGTTGTGATTCCGCTCCAAACCGTTTCAAGCGGAATCTCTCCCTTTTGCACTTTCGAGCGAAATCTCCATCTAAAACACATAAACATCCTATTTTCTCGTACAACGTGCCCTGATCTATTCTATCTAGACTAAGACTCGATACAAGACTAAGTCGACAGATGCATGCACTAACAGACTCCCCCTCAGATGTTGACGAGTCTCACGTGTCGAGTCTTTGCAACTTCAGTCTCTATCAGTCTTTGGGCTTCACTCTTTCTATATTCTCTTGCATGTCATCAGACTCCCCCTAATGATGTGCTGGCATTCCTTAAATTCATCAGCATCATCAGCTTTAGGATCGTAATCTGTTTCTTTCATGTTCAAGATCATTGCCTGGCACATAATTTGTCCACAGAGTCCTCAGGTATAGTAACCTGGCTCTTTAAACACACGCTTCTCAGGAGCGATCAACCTGGCTCACTATCACACAGCTTTAATTCCAAGATTGTCACATGGCTCTTTTCCAGTTCAGGATCGTCAACCCAGCCCATACTTAAACCTGCACAAACTCTACCTTAAAGTAAATTTCACACATTTAACAATTCAATGTATGCACTAACACTGACTCTCCCTAAAAAATAACTCAATAATCTTGATGAACCATTTTAAAATTCAATCAAAACACATTTGATTTTCAAACACATACTTCTTTTCACAAAAATGTCATCATGTTTAGCACTTGGAATTTTGAAAATCAGTTCTCCAACATCAGTTGTCGAAAATCTTTTTGAGTTTTTCAAAAGTTTATGCTAAAACATACCGAAAATCTTTTTGGATTTTTTAAAGTAAAGAAATGCAATAAAGAAATATTTACAGACAATATTTTTGTGAGTTTTGTGTAAGAGGATCATATCAGTTCTTGACAAGTCACAAGTACCGTTGAGCTTAGTTACACATTAAGAATTAAACAATTCACTTAGATTGCCGATATACTGATCCACTTAAATTCTCACACAAATTTCAACTGATTCAGGATATGAGTTAGATGTTTTAAGAACTTAAACTCATTCATGTGTCCCACCTCTTGAATATACTCCCGTATCCAGATCCCAATATTCAGTCTTACAGGTGAGTATACCACAGATAATATCTGTAAGGGAATAAATTATAGTACGAAACCGTGAGAGCTCAGGTCAGAACTTCCGTTCAGCAGAGAGATGACGGCTCGACTTTTGGTGTGTCCCCTTTAGATGATCTTTTGTATTACAACATCAATGACCATCAATTTTATTGTTTCATCAATTTGCTGAGGGCGGCGCTATTTTTCAAGCAAGCGGAAAGTATTCTCCGGGGACTAGGTCAGAATTTCCATTCAGGAGAAGTCCCGGGATAATACCCCAGATATCACTGAGCATAAAGACCTAGTATCTCAGAAAGAGGGACCTTTCAAACGAGATTTCAGGGGTTACCTACATATCCAAGTAGTGTTCCCCATGAAATAAGTAAGTTTGACTTTAGGTTTATATCCCGAAAAAACTTACTAAATGTGTAAAAACCTATCGGCATATCATCAGTGAGACTGTTTAATGCTATTTAAACATTACATTTCTTTAGCATACTGTGACTGTCTACTGATGTACTATCATTTCCTCTTCTAGACACTAAAACTCATTTTCAATTTTATCATGTTTTTGCCTTTTTCAAATTTTCAAATGTTTTTGGATTTTCTGAAAATTTCTATTTCTACTCCCCCTAAAATGCAAACACATTAAAGGAAATTTGAAAACAAACTATACAAGTAAATTGACAACCGATATCAAATCGCCTCAAATCGCCATCCACTTGGCATAAACAATCAGAACTCCCCCTTTCACAAAACTATTTTCTCATTATGATTTCAAAACACTTAAGTTTGTTTTAACCAAAATGATTTTTTCGGAAAATAAGTTTTGTTAATTGAGTTTACCATTTGTAGGTTAGGGGTTTGGTTCATCACATTGACTTTCAATTACCACTTGTAAGTATGGTCTGATCAAGTTTAACCCAACGACCTTGATTAACCATTTGTAGGAAAAACAAGTACAATTTAATGTCCTTGATTTACGACTTGTAAGAGAAAAACCTTCTTCAACAACTTGTAGGAATATCACATCTACACAAAATCATTTTACCAATAAAGATGTCGATTCCTGCTTCACACTTACCAACCTGGAAGCTCCGGCAATTCACACTTATCCTGTAAAAAAATCAACTATTTTTAAGATTCAATTACACAATCAATTACTAAGAAAAATGCCGATTCCTGATCCACGATTACAAACTTGGGATCTCCGGCAAAGTCAGATGTTCAAGGGAAAAGAATTTCCACCCAAGTCTGACCAACCTTGGGTGTTTTTAGCTCTTTTAGCTCTTGTTCAGTTGGGTTAAAAGTTGCTTTCTTTGTTGCGTAAAAATCTTTAACCCCTTTTATTTCCCATCAAGCATTTTCCCAAAAATTTTCTTAACATATCCATTGAAAACTTTCTCGATATCAAACTCATTTTTCTCGGAGTAAAATTGATCCGAGATCTCAATCTTACCAACTTTCTGTTTAATCTTCTCAAATTTCAGTGATGGAAATTCATCATCATTCACTGAAGATACAGAATTTACCTCTTTTACCTCACCTTGTGGCACTTCTGGCTTTGTGGAACCAGAATCATTGCCGACTTTCTCTTCAGACTTCTTAACAACCCACACTTGGTTGTTCTTCGCTTTCCTTTTGTAAAAATTCTTTTTAGAACATTCACCAACCTCATAAGTTGAATTTTCAAACATTTTGAATTTTTCGGTTGGTAGTTCAACATCAACAACTATTTCTTTTAGTTTTTCAGAAACTCCCTGTTTAGTCTTAGCATTTTTCGGACAGTTCCATGCAATGTGACCAGCTTCATTGCATTTGAAACAGGTTCGAGTCTCTTTTGGATGAAACACTCCAATTCGATTCCTTTTCTTCTCAGCAAGAAACTCCTGGTTTGATTGTCTCCAGAAAGGTTTCTTCTGTTCTTCTTCTGCACTTCCTCCTGAAACAAATTCTGTTTTTGTTTTAGAATTTTTCTCATTTTTATAATTTTCTGGTGGAATAAAACCTAATCCTTTCTTTTTGTAGCTACCATTATGGTTTGGTTTCTTTTGAAAACCAGAACCAGAATTGTAACTCTTTTTCTTGTTTAATCGTTGTTGTACTCTTGAAGTGTATTTTTTAGGTTTTTCAGTAAGATTTAAATCTTTTATTTCAGAAATCTTAATTTCTATCATTTTGAAAACGTTTTTGATCATTTCAAATCTAACACTTCTTATTGGAAATTCTTTATCAGAATATAATTTGTCAGAATCATTCAAAGTGTATGCGACTTCAAATGTTTCATCATCCAAATTTGATTTTGATAACAAAAACTCTTTACTGTAAGCCCTTTTAACCGACGATTTGGAACTGTTGACTGACGAACTTGACCCTCCAGACTCAGATTTTGACTCAGACTCCTCATCAGTATCCAACACCTGATCGACCACCTTTTTGATTAACTCAGACTCATGATCAGTGTCAGACGATGTGAAAGTAACGTCAATGTTTTCTGGTAAATCATCTGTTGTATCGGTTTTTAGCTTTACATTGACTGCTTTTTCGACTTGCTCCTCATTTGGGTTTCTGGGAGAATAACCTTCCCAGATTGGAGGTGGACACTTGTTATAGGTAACACTCGGTTTCTTACCAGTATCCTTCATCTTTGTCTTCTCATTCTTGAATGCTTCAAAACCTGCAACAGTCGGGTAAATTCGATCAATATGATAATCAGAACTAGAATAACTCTGCAATAATCTTCTGATCCTCTCATTCTCAATCTTCTCCTTCTCTAACTCTTGTTTCAGTGTAGCACATTCTTCGATGTAATGATTTATAGATTTTTGCTTCGACATCATCACAGAATTCATCATGGTCAATGCGTCTTCTCTTTCAGAATTTGTTTTTTGAAGACCAGTTACTGTTCTGTTCAAAACATCATAAGATTCTTTCACGTAATTGAGATTGAACAGCAACTGCTCCTTCTTCTTCTCATACTCAGCTATCTTCTCATCTTTTGCTACACACACCTTGCAAGATGCTAAACACTTTAAGCAAGGTTTGATAACTTCCACAATCTTTTCAACTTCAATTGTTTTCACCACCTCAACCACTTTTTCTGCATCAGTTACCTTTTCTGTTTGAACAACCTCTTCAGCAACAACTTTAACTTCTTCATTTTGAACTATCTCATCCTTTTCACTTTCAGACTTCATTTGCTTTTGTTCTTTTGCTGCTTGTTTCTCCTTTAGCTTCTCCAAGCGATCTGCAAAATAAAAGTGAAAACTTTCAGGAGATAGATGAGATTTTGCAATATTAATATGTTTTTCTTCTTCATCATCACTACTGTTATCAGTTGGTGATTGATCAAACTCTACTGATTTATCAGTATTATCATCCGAAGAACCAGAATCAGATGGTGTTTGATCAAAAACAACTTCTTCTTCTGGACTTTCATCACTTTGTGAACTTTCATCTGCACTCTGTGATCCTTCTTCTGATGAAACAGATGTTTCATCTTCATTCTTCACAGTTTCACCAATGAACTTCATCCATGTGGTAAACATATCTGGTTCTTTCACTATTTTAGCAATGAAAGCTTTGAATTCTCCTTTTTCATCAATAAACATATCCCAGCTAAATCCGTCAGGTAATCTTTCATCATCCAGATTGACTAAGCATACTTTGTTTTCGGGTGATATGTATTTGTTCCAGTTAAAATCCACCAGACATGCTCTCTTTGAATCCTCGATCACATTTCTACCATGAGCCACCTGTGGTTCTTGCTGTTGTTGCTGACCAACTTGCTGATATATGGCTTTCCTGTAATAGTCATCTTTTCCGAACGGATTCTTTACATCACTAGCTTCTCTGTTCTTGCATTCCCTCTTGAAATGACCTTTCTCCCTGCATCGAAAACAAGTAACTTTAGATTTATCAAAACCTAAAGTAGAAACATGTGCATCAAGAAAGTCATTTCTTCCAGTAATCAGCTTGAATTTTTCAGCTCTTCTCAGAACGCTAGCTAGACACCATTTGATGTCCATAAGTTCCATCTCTTCAGCGTCTATCTGATCGTAATCCTCTTTTGTGAGCATTGGATTCCCGATCTGCCCTGCAACCAAACCTTCATAAGATATTAGCACAGAGCCAAGCAATGCCATATGATCTTTAGCAACCTCTTCTGAAAAATTTTGACCATCAGGAAGATTTAAAGCAATATTGCATTGTATCACATAACCATTTCCAGTCTTTGTGCTTTGAGAATGAAAGCTTGATGTATTATCTTTTGGATTGGCACTCGGGTATGAAGAGAAACCACTGCTACTTTTAGAACTTTGATCAACTTTTTCAGATGAATCTCCAGCACTAAACGCAGTTTGGATTTTCGGACTTCTTTCAACTTCTGGAAAACTGCCTTTGTAGTACATTTTTACATCCTGTTGACCACTTGGACTGTTTATCCTCGCGATCTTCTGCTGTTCCAAATCTTGACTCTCAATCTTCTCAATAAACTGAGAAATCGTCAACCCGTCATATACCCCAGTGTTCTTCAGAATCATCAAATATGTTCCCCACTCTTTTTGCGGTAAAGCGTCAGCTAATTTGTCTACCCATTCTACACGATCTTTGGTAATGCTCAACATCGACATGGATCGCACTAAGTGGCAATAACGTTCAATTAGCTTCTTTGTATCTTCACCCGGTAGACTGCTGAATAGATTAAACTCTTTCTTGAGCAACGCCTTTTTGCTCTTAATCATATTTTAACTACCCTCAAACTTGACTCGAAGAGCATCCCATATTGATTTTGATGTCTTGTCATGTTGAAGCAGTATAAAGATGTCTTCTTTGATTGCTTGCTGAAGCAGACTGGTCATCATCTTTTTATCTCTATACATTTCACGTTCTTTGTCGTTGAATTCTGAGATTTGTTTTATAACTTCAAGCTCAGTCTGTGGTAGAACATATCTCTTCAAAATGCATTCCCGTGATTTAAGATGATTAGCTTGTACCCAGTTTTCGAAGCGATCTTTCCATCCATAATACTCCTCAATGCTCATTAGCTTCGGGGGTTTCTGAGTAGTTCCCGTTTCGTTTTCCAAATTCATGTTCTGAGCAATGACAGCCGGAGTAGACGGAGTAGCAAACGCGTTATATAAATCGTTATCCATGCTTCAATAGCACGTAGTTCAAAAACAGCAACTTTCAGACAAAATAACCAAACAGCAGCCTTTCAAGCGAAATACCAAGAAAGCAATTTGAAGCGGAATCAACAAGTATGTTGAAGCGAAATCACAAGTTTGGCAGTCTGGAGCGGAATCAGTAACAACTTTGAAGCGAAATCTCTGATTTGGTAACTTGGAGCGAAATCAGAAAAATTTTGAAGCGGAATCAACACTATGTTGAAGCGGAAACACAACTTCGAGTGGGATCACAGGTTTCGCTTGAAATTTTCAAGCGAAATAGTCAAATTCAAGCGGAAACAGAAACTGGTCTATTCAAGCGGAATCACTTCGGGGGTCCTTTTCAGTCACTTTTAGTCCGAATTTTACTGTGAAACTCTCAAGGGTTTGTTAGTATGTTGTTTTACACAAACTGTGAAAAATTGATCCGATTTTGACCGAGAAATCTTGTTCAGATGAAGAAAGAAAGTGTAGATGTAAGAAAATCCAATGAAAACAGGTTGTAAACTGCAGAACTCCTCCTCCTGAGCTCTGATACCAATTGAAGGATCATGCGATAGACCCGAACGAGTCGTTCAGAGGAGTTTTACTTTGTTTCAGAGGCGGAAACTTAGGAACAAAGGTAGAAACAGCATAATCTTCACTTTAAACACTGATTTGATTGATCTAACAATGATTACAATCAAGAATCAAACCGGCAGCACTTCGGTATGATTTTCAGAAACTATTACAACTGATCTCGCTCCACACCTATATATAATGTTCATGATTCCGCTCGAAACACACAGATCCAGTTCAAGCGGAATAAGAAAGTTGTGATTCCGCTCCAAACCGTTTTAAGAGGAATCTCTCCCTTTTGCACTTTCGAGCGAAATCTCCATCTAAAACACATAAACATCCTATTTTCTCGTACAACGTGCCCTGATCTATTCTATCTAGACTAAGACTCGATACAAGACTAAGTCGACAGATGCATGCACTAACAAGGATTGAAACCAACTTCTTGACTCTGGTCATGAAAAACTTGGATTGACAGGTGTACCTTACAAGCATCAACACCATCTCCCGATTGGTTCCTTATTTGGTCACGCCAAAACCGAAACAAATAGCACATTTTATTGGAGGTCTAGCTCCAGAAATCAAGGGGAATGTGAAAGCATCCAGACCTACCACCTTTAGGTCAGTGGTTGATCTGTCTTTATCTCTTATACTCGATGCAATTAGGCAAAGGTCGCTTAGGAACTCTGATGAAGGGAAGAGGAAATGTGAAGATGAGAACTCACGTCACTTTGATAAGAAACGAAAGGGGAACTCTTAACACAAGAAGGGTTCTGGGTTTAAAAAGGATACCCAACAGACAGGAGAGAGACCCAAATGCAAAACCTGCCAGAAGCACCATTTCGGGAAATGCAGGTTCGAATCAAAATCACAATCCCAGTCAAAGCCTATAGTCTGTGGGATCTGCAAGTCCAAAGAGCATAGAACTTTAGATTGTAATAAAATGAAGGATGCAACCTGTTATAATTGCAACGAGAAAGGGCAGATCAAGACAGACTGCCCGAAGTTCGCAAAGAAGCCTGAAGAGGCTAAAAAGACCAATGCTCGAGTTTTCCAAATGAATGCCAAGGAGGTAGTACAGAATGATAATGTTATAACAGGTACATTCCTCATCAGTGATGTTTATGCTAGGGTTTTGTTTGATTCTGGTGCAGACAAGTCTTTTGTAGACAATAAATTTTGTAAATTGTTAAATCTAGCTGTTAAGACTCTAAGCATAAAATATGAAGTAGAATTGGCCGATTCGTACTCTAAGCTTCAACAATATTAGATGGATGTTTTATATCCATTCGGAATCACTATTTTCCGCTGTCCTTGCTTCCATTGAAATTGGCTGGATTAGATATAGTGATAGGTATGGATTGGTTATCTCATAACCAAGCCCAAATTGTTTGTGACAAGAAGCAAGTGGTTATCACAGCCCCTTATGGTGAGCCACTTACTATTCAAGGAGATACGCAGTACGGATTACCAAAGCAAGTGTCTATGCTTAAGGCATCAAAGTGTTTGAAGAAAGGATGTGTCATTTACATGGCACAGGTAACCATTGATGAGCCGAAACCTAAGATCGAAGACATTCCTATTATTTTAGAATATCCAGATGTATTCCCTGAAGAACTACCTGGGTTACCTCCAGACAGACAAGTGGAATTCAGAATTGATATCATTCCAGGAGCATCCCCTGTGGCTCGAGCTCCTTATCGTCTGGCACCGACCGAGATGAAAGAATTAAGAACACAATTGGATGATTTGTTAGAGAAAGGTTTTATTCAACCTAGCTCATCTCCTTGGGGAGCACCTATTCTATTTGTGAAGAAGAAGGATGGATCAATGCGTCTATGCATTGATTATCGTGAGTTGAACAAAGTTACAATCAAGAATCGATATCCATTACCCAGGATCGACGATCTGTTCGATCAGCTTCAAGGAGCGAGTTACTTCTCCAAAATTGACCTGAGGTTAGGTTATCATCAATTAAAGGTCAGAACCGAAGATGTACACAAGACTGCATTCAGAACAAGGTATGGTCACTATGAGTTTCTAGTGATGCCTTTCGGGCTCACTAATGCACTAGCAGCATTCATGGATCTCATGAACCACATTTGCAAGCCGTATCTAGACAAGTTTATCATTGTCTCTATTGATGACATAGTTATTTATTCAAAGACTCAAGCTGTGTGACACTTATGCTCCATAAACACCACACGATGTAGGACAATATCTTTTATCAAAGAAACAATGTGTTTTTTGTCTCAATGTTTGCTTTTTATGTTTAACAAATTCACGTTTTGACTTTAAGTTCAATTTCAAGCTTTAAATCGCTTTCTGGAAAGTTATACGCAAACTGATGCGTAAACGTAATAAGTTTAATGCGACAAACACTTCGGAATGGTGACATAGGCTTCACATACCTTAAATAACTTTTATATAACTTAGAAATAAGTTTTGAAGGCTTTGGTGTGTCAAAAACAAGTTTATTCGATCACAGGGACTATTTGCGTCAAACTGTGAAAGTCTACTGATTCGTATAGTAACGAACATTCTGGAACTTGATCGTAAGCTAAAAGTAACCTAAATATCCTTTACATAGCTTAAAAATAAGCTTTGAGGGGTTCGTTATGCGAAAATATGCTTATTTAATCAATAGGGACTAAAAGCGTCAAAAAGTGCATAAGTTTGCATTTACGCACATATCTCACATTCTGAACATATCCGGACATCCAAATTTTTTTGTAATCAAGAAAATATTTTATTTTAGTGACTGGAATGCAAAAATATCACTCTTCGTGTAATTTGGATCGATTTCGCGTCCGTTACAACTTCCGTCATTATTAAACGAACAACGCAACCGTACGACCAAACGAACTGACATCCGAGATATTTTCAAGCATATTTCATGCCTCCTATACTTTAACTTCATTATGGAGCCTTGAAATGGGGTTAACGGGGCTTAAACACATCGAAAATGCATCAAAAACAAAGTTTTACACTTGTAGGGACTAAAACTGACATTCTGTCAAAATAGTCTAGGAGGGGCGAGAAAGACTCAGTGGGAGTCTACGCGGCCCGCGAGAGACCCCCAGATATGCAAAAACTGTTTTTTTTTTCAAACAGCAGCTTCCCCCAAGGTTTTATACTTTGTTTTCTTATACTAGGGACTGGTTTTTAGGCTCCCATTGTATCCAAAACAGTGTGCCACACATGGATGGTATAGATCGAAGCTCAAATTAAAAGAAACAATCCTAACGGTGGTGCAAAATCTATATAAACCCATCCATTTTATTTATCAACTCACATATTTGATTCAATCTGAGTATTTTGAATCAAATCTTCCTTGCTTGGACCTGAGTATTTTGAATCAAATCTTCCTTGCTTGGACCTTTAATAAGTCTCCTTCATGCTTGTTATTGCTTTTCAAGCATGAAAGTCAAACATTGTTTGACTTTCTGCTTTGACTAGTCAATGGTCAACACAAAGTTCGTTTGAACTTTGCAACGTGAGCGTAATCACGATGGTTATGGTCCCTTGTGACTATACCTCCTGATTACCACGTCGATTAGGCATAGTGACGAGTCATAGTTTCGGTCAAAATACGTGTTTATGCGTATTTTGCAACGAAGCTATTTTCGGATATCAAACACTTTTTTTTGATATCAAACTTGTTTTCTAACTTAGTTAAACATGTTTTAACATGTTTAACTTGTCATTTTTAGTTTAGTGCTTGTCTAGGGTCGTAAGTCAAGCGGTCTTGACAACCGCTTAGACTTTCGAACCCGAACCGTTTGGTCGATCGTTAGGATCTGACCAAGCATATATTGTGACCATAGTTGTATAGGGAATAACCTTCCGAGGTTATACCTTATGGTCACTTAGTTTAATTAGTTGTATGATAGGTAGTTTATATGCCTTAGGTAAATGACAAAAATGCCCTTTTTATGCATAATTGGATATTAAGCATATGTAACTTAAATTTTGTCACTTAAACTGATTTTCCAACATATTTAAACATGTTAGGGCATATAACACTTGTCATAGGACTAGTTAGGCGTCTCGAACACGCTTTTACGCTGACGACGCGTTAAAGTAGTGTAGACTACCTTAATGGGTCGTAACGGGACGTAAGCACTTAGGATAGGTTCTGATTTAGAATGTAGGCTTTGTTAAACCATATCACATGAGTTCCAATACTCATTTGGTTTACGAGACCTCATTCTACCCGATCTTCCGATTTAGGTGTCGATTCACTAACATAGTATCCGTTACACTAGGAACCACTTCGACACTTGAACTTTTGATCCTTTGAGCTTTATTATATCACTTGAACAAGATCTATACGCAATCCCAGGCGAGTACATAATTCCCCTATTTTACCATTTTCAAATGTTTTGGGCTGATTCATATGTGTAACCGATTTGTTTTCCAAATGTATGGCATATATGTGTTTACTAAGTGCTTTTATGTGTACTATTCCGATTATGCAAACACGATGTTTATCAAAATCCTTAAAAGATCTACCTATCTTCATAGTTAGTTTCTTATAGGATATTTGAAGTACAGTCTTAGATCTTCCTATCTTCATAGTGAGGTTTTTAAGAAGTACTTTACGAGACGATGGTTATGGTTTATGTGTAGAGATTGTTGGTGATTTAGATAACGAAACTAGACTAATACAATAGGCACATGGTGGATACGCCGCTGGTACTTCCTATATATAAGTGTGCTTATTGTATTACCCTTCGTGGCGTTATCCCAATTCACCATTAGGTTTTAGGATGTTTTGATACAATGATTCAATGCAACAGAAACCAGATCCTTTTAGCATCTATCTATCTTCATAGATTGATTCTTGTACGATGTTTAAAGTGCTTATATTGGAGTTCTTATTTGGATTCATTGTGTACTTTAATGCGTATGTGACTAGACAATGTGACAAGAACCGAATCCCTGTAGTATTTATCTATCTTCATAGCTAGACTTACATGGGATGTTTAAGGTACTAATATTGGAGTCCTTGTTTGGATTCATTGTGTACTTTAAGGCGTGTTTACAAGTTGGTGATAAGTTGACAATTTACGTGTTATGTGGTAGTTGTGATTTATATAACGAAACGGGTGTAATAAAATAAGAACATGGTGGATACGCCGCTAGTACTTCCTATATATAAGTGTTCTTATTTTATTATTCTTGTAGTGTTTTCCGATTCGCGGATTTTGAGTACGATTGATTCAATGTTCGATTATCTAAATCCTTGTAGAATCTTCCATATCTTTATATGTTAGATTCCTAGAAGGATATCTAAAGTATTATTTTAAATCATTGACTTGAATTATAAAATACTCACACAAGTTTTGATTGATTTCAAAACAGTTATTACTAATCCTTGATTGGATTTCTAATAACACATTAACGAGTTTTATGATGATTTCTGTGACACCTGTGTCACTTCAACCATTAAACAAATACCAAACCAATGAAATATTTTATTTCATACTTGGATTTTGTATAAATATGTGCATCATTCGCACATATCAATTCTTGTTCGATTTCGAGATCTAAATCGCTTTCTGGAAGGTTATACGCGAACTGATGCGTAAATATAACCAGTTTAACTCAACAAACACTCCGGAACAGTGACATAGGCTTCACATATCTTAAATAACCTTTACATAACTTTGAAATAAGTTTTGGAAGGTTTGGTGTGTCAAAATCAAGTTTATTCGCTTACAGGGACTAATTTCGACAAACTGTGAAAGTATGTCGATTCGTACTGTAACGAACATTCCGGAACATGATCATAAGTTAAACAAGCCCTAAATACACTTTACATGGCTTAGAAATAGGCTTTGAGGTGTTTTGGTGAGCAAAAATAAAATTATTGATCAACAGGGACTAAAAGCGTCAAAAAGTGCCCAAATGACCAGATTCATTGTATCTAGTCCAATTTTGATGTTTTGATGGTTTTAACCACAAGTTTTTCATTCTATGGGCTAAAATTTGATGGTATTTTATGTCCCCTTGTATTGCAATACCATGTGCCCACATGGAGGGTCAAGATCAAGGCACGAAATGCGAGAAACGATCCTAACGGTTCTCCGAAATCTATAAATACGCAAGCTCTCATTCCATTTTCCTCACACCTTGATCTGATTTTATGCTCTAAGTTGAAGCTTTATGCTTTTTTGGGTAAAGGGTTACCCCGATGAATTTTATAAATGAGCCAATAAGAACAAGGGTGTGTCAAAGCGACACACCAACTAGGCTTGGCATACCAAGCCTAGGACGGCAAAACAAACAACCAACAAAACAAAAAACAACCAAACAAAGTACCAAAAACGACACACAACCACGGCCAAAAAACAAAACCGGCCGAACTCTAATCTAAAATAAACAAACTTCTAGCCCGGATCAGGTTGATCATCCTTGCTATCATTAATCTTCCAGATACTGAAAATCATTCTCCTAGCCGATTCCAGCCGAAACTTAAAGCCCATAAGTCTTAATCGAACCGAACTTTTGATCTTCTCCGCAACTTGTGTCTCCATCAAATGAGTAGAGCTAAAAAGCCGACTATTCCGCTCTTGCCAAATATAATAGGAAGCCCCCGCAATGACCAATTTACATACAATATCATCCACTTTCTTAGACTTGGAATGTTGATCGATCCAAACCAATAAGGACTGCCATGTACTATCAACACTATCTAAGTTCACCATGCTCTTCACATTTGTCCAAACTTTATATGCAAATGCACATTGAAAAAACAAGTGATCTCGACTATCTCGACCATTTTTGCACAACGGGCAACGCATAAGATTAAGATTTGTTGCACTCCCAGCTTGCCAAACCGCTAACCGATCCTGAGTCTTCAGTTTGTTCTTAATCACCAGCCACATATGAAAAGAGTGGCGTGGAACACATTGAGAAAACCAAACCATGTGAGCCCAGGTAGCAATGTTATCCCTATTTCGAATCGTGTGCCATACTTGGGCCGCTTCAAAATCACCAACGTTACCATCCAAAGCTTTCCAAACCAAACGATCAAGGGCATTTTCAACCAGTTGAGGCGTTTGAATAGTTATTAGAACCGGAAACAAATCTAACCAAGCTTGAGGCCATCTCCAATTCCCATTCGCATCAATAACATCCGCAACCGATGACTTCAAGTTAAACCCTGCATTTGCTATAGCACGAGGAGTAATAAAAGAGCTCAGCGGACTTACATGACACCAGTTATCACTCCAAACGTTTGTTTGCATACCACTTTTGAGCAAAGACCATATAAAAGGTCTCATAATACTCCGAATAGACAAAATTTTCCTCCATCCCCAACTCATGCTACCCCGACTAGGAACCTCCCAAAAACTCCTCCCTTTAAGTTTGTACTCGTGAATCCATTTCACCCAAATAGAATCGCGTTTACTTATAATACTCCAAACATGTTTTGCCATGAGCGATTTATTAACATCTGAAATGCATCGAATGCCCAACCCCCCCCCCCTTCTTTAGGCAAGCACACATCTTTCCAGGCAACTTTGGCACGGATTCTACCCTCCGATCCCGCATTCCACAAAAATCTACGAATTCTTTTCTCAAGATCATTGATAACACGAGTGGGGATAATGAAAACAGAGGCCCAATATATATGCATAGATGAAAGAACCGAGTTTATAAGTTGAAGCCGGCCAGCAAATGATAATGACTTTGTCATCCAGTTAACAATCTTCTTATCCATACGATCAATAAGGACCTTGCAATCTTTAAAAAGAAGTCTGGAAGAAATAAGCGGGACCCCCAGATAGCGGACTGGAAACTCACCCTCCTGAAACGGCATGATATCCAGAATTTCCTGTCTAATCGACTGAGGAACATTGCAGAAAAAAACTGTACTTTTCGCTGGACAAGGAGCCAAACCAGAAATGTTAGTAAACGTCTCAAGAGCCTGCTTAACCTCCTTAACCGAAATAACATCACCATGCACAAAAATAAATAAGTCATCAGCAAACGACACATTAATTATTTTTTGCTTGGCACAATGAGCATGATATTTGAATCGAAAACTAGCGGCCTGTTGGAGCAAAAGAGAGAGAACCTCCATGATTAACGTGAATAAATAGGGAGACATTGGATCACCCTGCCGTAGCCCTCGTTTGCCTCTAAAATAACCATGAAGATTGCCATTAATACTCAACGAGTACGAGACAGTAGAAACACAAGTCATAATCCACCCGATCATTTTATGATGAAACCCAAATCGATTCAAAACCTCTTCAAGGAAAGACCAATTAACCGTGTCATAGGCTTTCTGGATATCAATTTTGAACGCACATCTAGCCGGACCCCTATTAAGGTGATAATTATGCATTAGTTCTTGTGTAAGAAGGATATTATCAGAGATCTTTCGGCCTGGCACAAATGCAGATTGATTGATACTAACAAGAGTTCCCAAACTTCCTTTTAAGCGATCCGTGATAATCTTGCTTATGCATTTATAAATCACATTGCAACAAGAAATCGGCCTGTAGTCTAGAACTGAATCCGGGACATCTTTTTTCGGAATCAAAGCAAGAATAGTGTGATTAATCTGAGTTAATAGCTTACTGTTCTCAAAAAATTGTAACACCGTATCAGTGACCTCTTTACCCACAATATCCCACGCATGTTTAAAAAAAGCTGACGAGTACCCGTCAGGCCCCGGAGTCTTATCCTCTCCAATACTGAACATAGCATTTTTGACTTCCTGACGAGTAACCTGAGTAACCATTTGATCCGCAGCCTCCCTGCTCAGCACATTAACGAAGAGATTATCCATGTTAACGTTATCAACCGAACCATTCAACCCCAAAAACTCCTTATAGTGCGAGACTAGGACATCAGCAACGTTATCACCTTCATGCCGAACTCCCATCCGATCCGTAATACTATATATTTTGGTACGAGCATTTCTGGCTTTCACAGAATTGTGAAAAAACCGAGTATTAGAATCTCCCGCACGAAGCCATGTTACCTTAGATTTCTGTTTTAAGAAACATTCTTCATCGTAAGCTGCTGATTGAAACTCTTGAAGACATTGAGTCTCCATTTGCCGAAGCCGAACATCCAACGGGTTCTGATCAACCTGAAGCTGAATATCATCCAAAGATTTCCTCAACTCGTTCACCCTAACATGTAAATTACCTTGGTTAAACAGAATCTTCCGCAATATAGGTTTCAAATTCCTCATTTTCTTCACAACGGAAAGCATAGCGACACCTTCAACAGTTTTTCTCCACTCATTTTGAACGGACTCCTTAAATTCAGGTTTCGTCATGATGAAATTTGGAAATTTAAAAGGTCTTGGCTGATTACCATAAGAGGTCAACGTTCTTAAAATGCACGGAGTATGGTCAGACACTCGAAACGGGTGACACATCGCGAAAGCATCCGGAAATTGATCAATAAAAGAAACATTACCCATAATTCTATCAATCTTTTTAAGAAGACCCACTCCACTCTTAGGCTTTTGGCTCCAAGTGTATTGCAAACCATGAGCTTGAATATCAAATAATTCAGCTTTTTGAACACAAGCATCAAATTCACGCATACCAATAGACGAATTAGAGGACCCAAACAGCGAATCTTCAAACTTGAGAGCCGAGTTGAAATCTCCCATCACCACCCATGGCTTTTCATGACAGAAAGCCCTATGCTTACATAAATCATCCCAGAGACGTCTACGATCTTGATACTTATTCTCTGCATAAACAAAAGAGCAAAAAAGAACCTTTTTGCTATCTTTAAAAATAACCTGGGCATGAAGAAGTTGATCTGATTGAAACAGGACCATAACATCAAACACAACAGGATTCCAACCAAGAATAATTCTCGTTCCCCGAGAGCATAACCCACCATTAGACTTCCAACACCAATTACGGAACACATACTTACACACTTTAGCCAACTTAGAAACATCCACATGAGATTCAAGAATAGCGCACATATCTAATTTGTTATCAGAAACAATAGAACGAACCTCGCTTTGTTTCAGGGACCGGTTCAAGCCCCTTACATTCCAAGTCATTATGCTACCCATTTAAACCAGTCGAACCGGGAGTGCTTGCCCCCTCAGAATTAATATGCTGATCATTCTTCATAAACTGTGCCATCTCCGTTGGAGTAACCTCCTTCATCTCGTCATCAACCTGAGGAGGCCGATTGGTCTTAACATGCGGCCCCTCATTCTCAACATCTCTGATCTCCTCTCCATTTCCATCCACAGCCGCTAAAACATCAAAAGAATTTGTTGTTTTAATATGAATAGACCCCGAGCTGTTATCTTGCTTCGTACCTGATGTACTCACACCCGATCTATTGGCTTTTGGCTTGTAAACAAACTTTGGCTTCTGTTTTTTCTGCCCAACTCCAAACTTAGCAACCTTTCTCTTATCTGTGACAAACCCTTCCTCATCCACCGTTACTTGCTTCTGCCTAACATTAACGTTCTTAGGACAATTTTGGTCATTATGACCAAAAATGCAACAAGCAGCACAATGATGCGGCTTCCATTCATACTCAACTCTGACTTTTTCCATGATAAAACCATCATCCTCCAGTTTCTGTATGGCAACAACTATCTGATCCTTAAGTACATCATCTGCACTAACATCAATCAAGGCTCTAGCAAAGCTGCTCCTACCCCAGCTATCAGCACACATGTCCGCTGTGTAGCTATCCAGTCTTTTTGGTGTTCCAATTTTCGACGCCAGCAAGCTCAAACCATCATCCGTATAAATAGAAATAGGAACATTATGAAGCTTAACCCATATAGGAACCGACTTTATTCCTTCTTTTTTCAGGCTGACCGAAGGCGACCAGATGTTGAGAAAAAGAGGAACTTTACGTATCAGCCAAGGCCCACCCTCAAGAACTTTATTCATTCCTTCCTTTGTATCAAATTTAAAAAAAAAAAAAAACCTTCAACATTCATAATGATTTTTGCAAATCCAAATTTCGACCAAACATTCTTAACATAATACTCCACAACAGGAAACGGCAATCTATTCCCCAGAAAATAGCCAAACAGCACATTATCAAATCTGTTTTTAACCGTTTTAACTACCTCCCTCGGGATCACAATATCAGCTTCCTGATGAGTCTCCATCGGGTCCAACTTCCTGAAATTAACTTCACGATTAGGCTTAGAATTCATCATCACCTTTTTAGCATAAGACACCTGGTTATCCTGTTGTTTATCCGCATAAACATTCTCAACCGGAACAGTTATTTTCTCCAATTCATCAATAACATTGACAACTCGAGGTTCGTTCTGATTATTCAACACAACTCCACGTCTCAGTGCCAACGGTTTGCCATCAATATTCAGTATTTTACTCCCCAAACCCTTCAGCACGGTCGGCGGTTTCCCATACAAATCACGGTATTCAACATTCAAAGATGGACGTTTCCCAAAAGTCTCATTGATATCAGGCGGTTCAGAATTCATCTTGTATCAAACTAAACACATGCAGACGTAAAAAACAGCAGCAAAACAGATTAAGGAGATAACAGCAGAAACCCTAATCAGCCGACAAACAAATCTCTCCTTGAAACGAAGGACCCGAAATCCGAATCTCCAAGAAAACGATCAGCAAATCAACCAGCAAAAACCTGACCGAACCCTAGACTAGCAAAACCCCTAACTTGTGATTCTAGCTAGATCATATAGAAGGATCGATAAGATAAAATTTCTGCCCAAACAGAATGATCAACAAATCAACCACGCTATACAATAAGATCGAACACAGCAAGTTAAGGAGCGATTGAAAGGAAAAGCTGAAAAACCCTAGATTAGATCGATCACTAGATTGCTAACGAGTTCGTTATGGATCATTTGAATAATCAAAACACCAATCACAGACTATTATACAAAAAGATCACGAAGAAACCTAGGACTGCAAGAAGAACAAAATCGCCTGGCTAGAGAGAGAAACTAGGGTTTTTACTTTGTCGGTTAATTCGTTAACTTGTGATTCGAACACAGCAAGTTGAAGCTTTATGCTTCATACCTGAGTATTTAGATCAAGTTCTTCCTAGCTTGGACCCTTTGTAAGCTTCTTTCGTTCTTTTATGCGTTTTTAAGCGGGAAAGTCAAACAGTGTTTGACTTTCTGCTTTGACCAGTCAATGGTCAAAACGAAGTTTGTTTGAACTTTATAACGTGAGCATAATCACGATGGTTATAGTCTCTTGTGACTATACCTACTGATTACCACGTTATTTAGGCGTAGTGACGAGTCATAGTTTCGGTCAAAATGCGTGTTCTTGCGTATTTTGCAACCAAACTATTCTTAGGTATCAAGATCCTTTGTTTTGATACCAAACCTATTTTCAAAACTTGTTAAACATGTTTTAACATGTTTAACTCGTCACTTTTAGATTTGTGCTTATATAGGGTCGTAAGATAAGCGGTCTAAACAACCGCTTAGACTTTCGAACCCGACCCGTTTGGACGATCATTAGGATCTGAACAAACATGTTTTGTGACCATAGTTGTATAGGGAATAACCTTTCAAGGTTATACCTTATGGTCACTTCGTTTAAATAGTTGTATGATAGGTAGTTTATATGCCTTAGGTAAATGACCAAAATGCCCTTTTTACGCATAAATTCATTTTAAGCATATGTAACATAAATTTTGACATCGAAACTGATTAGGCAACATTATTAGACATCTTAAGGCATATATTACTTGTCATAGGACTAGTTAGGCGGTCCAAACGCGTTTTACGCAAACGACGCGTTAAAGTAGCATAAGCTACCTAAACTGGTCGTAATGGGTCATAAGCACTTAGGATAGGTTCTGTTTTAGGATGTAGGCTTTGTTTAACCATATTACATGACTTCCTATACTCATTTGGTTTATGAAACCTCATTCTATCCGATCTTCCGATTTAGGTCCGATTTATTTACTTAGTTACATATATTAGGTGTCGTTTGATTCCGTGATCCCTCTAGCTTTGCTTGGTCGTTATTCAAGACTTCTAAGCATTCTCAAGTGAGTACATAGTCCCCTCTTTTACTGTTTTCAATGTTTTGGGGTGAAACATGTGTACCTATTTGTTATGTTCATGATTTCAAAGTATAAATTAATTATACATGTTAGTACTTATCTTTTGACAAACTGAATGATTATTTATGGTTTAAACACTAATTTTTCAAAGATTATAAAATTAATTGTTGGATTGTACTTATTTTATACATTCACCAGACCGATTGGTAGTATGATATAGCGCTATAGGATTTGACACCCCATTCCTGTTGTATGGAATGTCAGAAACCGATTTTTTATCCAAATAGGGATTGCCTTTGTGGTATTCCTGTCACACCCCGACCACGTAAAACAACAAATCATGGCGGAATCGTCGGGGAGTGTTGTAACAGAATCATTGTTTCATAACACATGGAAATTTAAATGTTGTTTTATTGCTTAAAAGAAATTATAATGTCTTAACAACAAGGAAGCATAACATAATTAACTAGTCTTGCATCTTTTATTGTCACTAAGGCCCGAGTCCAGCCAATGTGTAACTTGATCAATCCTATGCATCATTTCCTGAAACACATGTGAAAATAGGTACGTCAGCATAAAAATGCCTGTAAGATATATAGGTTTTATTGATTTAGGATTCATGACTTATAAGTTTAGAAAAAGTTGTTTAACAAAAGTCAGTCATGATCCTTGTAAAATGTTTTTGTTTTATAAATCATATAAAAATCGATAAGGAAACAGATTATATAAAGAAAATATGTATGGTTAAATAAATAACCAAGTAAAATGAATTTGTATAAAATGTGTTGTTTGTAAAACAATGTTTTGTAAAGATATGTTAATTTGTGTAAAATGTAATATGTCAAAATTGAAATGATTTAAATAACGCTACGATATGTAATATCATACAAACACTTATATATAGGAAGTACCAACGGCGTATCCTCCATGCTTGTATCATATTACACACGCCTCGTTACTTAAATCACTTACCAAACAAACCACCAATTTAAAAATGTTTATGTATAATCAAATGTCAAAATGTTTGTGTGAAAACCATGTCTAATGTCAAATGTACATCATGAAATGTGTAAATAAATGTCATGTATGATAAGCAAAAAGTGACTACTTAATCATATGTAAAAATGTACAAAACAACGTATTTAAATAAATCAAAAGTTATGCTTTGTAAAATAATGCATTCTTTATTGATACAAACATTTATGCGGTAATGTTAAAATGCATACATTCAAGCCTTGAGACTGTGGCGATAAACCCTTAAACAAATTTAAAGGTTTATCTGAGTTATGTGTATCGAATTCGGTCATTCCTTTCATCCAAACATACCTAGGATGTCAGGAACGGGAGTTGTCAATTCCTATGGTACCACTACCTACTAACAAACGGCGTAGCTAATGTTAATGAATGTATTTTGGTCCCATTTAAACAAACCAAATGCCATACCAAAATGTAAGCATGGTTTATGAAAATAATGTACTAAGTATGCAACAAATGAACATACATAGCATGAAATGTAATGTAAAATAATGTACTAAGTATGCACTAAATGGACATACATAACATGAAATGTAATGTAAAATAATGTACTAAGTATGCACTAAATGGACATACATAGCATGAAATGTATATGAAAATAATGTACTAAGTATGCACTAAATGGACATACATAGCATAAAATGTAATGTAAAACGATGTACTAAGTATGCACTAAATGGACATACATAGCAAAAACACAATGAAATCATGTACTAATAGTGTACTAATGAACATAGCAAGTATATGATATGAAAACATGGAAAGCATGAAAGTAACAAGTAGGCACATGTGTTTCACCCCAAAACGTTTGGAAAACAGTAAAAGAGGGGTCTATGTACTCACTTGAGGGTGCTTAGAAGTCTTGAATAACAACCAAGCAAAGCTAGAGGGATCACGGAAATCCAACGGCACCTAGTATAGGTAACTACATTAATAACCGGACCTAACTCGCCAGATCGGATAGTATGAGGTTTCGTAAACCAAATGAGTATTGGAACTCATATGATATGGTTTAATAAACCCTACATACTAAGATGAAACCTAACCTAAGTGCTTACGACCCATTACGACTCTTTTAGGTAGCTTATGCTACTTTAACGTGTCGTTCGCGTAAAACGCGTTCGGACCGCCTAACTAGTCCTATGACAAGTAAAATATGCCTTAACATGTCTAATAATGTTGCCAAATCAGTTTAGATGTCAAAATTTATGTTATATATGCTTAAAATGAATTATGGCGTAAAAAGGGCATTTTGGTAATTTTTCCTAAGGCATATAAACTACCTATCATACAACTACTTAAACGAAGTGACCATAAGGTATAATCTCAGAAGGTTATTCCCTATGCAACTATGGTCACCTAATGTGTTTGGTCGGATCCTAATGATCGACCAAACGGGTCGGGTTCGAAAGTATAAGCGATTGGTTAGATCGCTTACCTTACGACCCTACATAAGCACTAAACCTAAAGTGACGAGCTAAACATGTTAAAACATGTTTAACGAAGTTAGAAAACAGGTTTGGTATCAAAACAAACGGTTTTGATACCTAAAAGTAGTTTGGTTACAAAATACGCAAAAATACGCATTTTGGCCAAAACTACGACTCGTCACTATGCCTAAATAACGTGGTAATCAGTAGGTATAGTCACAAGGGACTATAACCATCTTGATTACGCTCACGTTATGAAGTTCAAACGAACTTCGTGTTGACCATAAGCTGGTCAATGCAGAAAGTCAAACAAAGTTTGACTTTCACGCTAAAAACACGTAAAAGAACGAAAGAATACTTACAAAAGGTCCAAGAACGGAAGTTTAACCCGATTATTCTCATGTATGAAGTGAAATCACTTCAACTTAGAGAGCAATCAAATCAAGGTGTGAGTTTTGAGTGAAAAGGGGTGGGGGTATTTATAGGAAAACCAAGACCCTTAGGATCGTTTCTTGAAAAACGTGCTTCGATCTAGGCCGTCCAAGTATGCCCCCTGATTTCTAATACCTTGGGCACCCTAAAACCAGCCCATAGGATCCTCAAAACCATTTGCAAGAGCTGGAAATGGCTGTAACAGGCTGTAAATAGCTGGAAATTCATTTTTGCAGGTCTGATGATCTTACACCGGCCGCGTAAGAAAAGGCCCTGGGCTTACGCGGCCCGTCTGAGATCCCAGTTCAGCCAACAAGTTTCAAAAGTTGCTGTTTCAGTCCCTGCATGCTTTTAAGCCCCGTTTTGACATGTTTGAGGCCCGTTAAGCCATTTTCAAGGCTCTACAATGATGACTAAACATAAGGGACATGAAACATGCTCACAAATACGTCGGATGTCGGTTCTTTGGCCGTACGAACGCGTTGTTTGCTTAATTACGACGAAATACGCACGAACGCGAAAAACGATCCAAATTACGCGACGACTGGATTTTTATCAAGCCAGTCACTAAAACATAATATTTTAATGATTACATAAATTTTTGGATGTCCGAATGTATTCAGAACGTAAGATATGCGCGAAAATGCAAACCTATGCACTTTTTGACGCTTTTAGTCCCTGAATGACCAAAAAGTTTATTTAACATACCGAACCCCTCAAAGCCTATTTTTAAGCTATGTAAAGGATATTTATGGTATTTTTAACTTATGATCAAGTTCCGGAATGTTCGTTACAGTACGAATCGGGATACTTTGGTAGTTTGTCAAAATTAGTCCCTATAAGCGAATAAACTTGATTTCGGCACACCAAACCTTCCAAAACTTATTTCTAAGTTATGTAAAGGTTATTTAAGGTATGTTAAGCCTATTTCACTATCTCGGAGTGTTTGTCGCGTTAAAATGATTACGTTTACGCATCGGTTCGTGTATAACTTTCAAGAAAGCGATTTAGAGCTCGAAATCGAACAAGAATTGATATGTGCAAATGATACACATATTTATACAAATCCCAAATATGAAACACAATATTTCATTGGTTTGGCATATGTTTGACGGCCGTGGAGGCACAGGTGTCACAGTCTCCCCTACTTCAGGAAATTTCGTCCTGAAATTTATGTAGAGGAAACTTGTGAGAGCTTGAAACATTAAGTTGAAAAGATCAAACAACACAGGTTAGAGTCCTGAACTTCTGGTAACTTTAAATAACATCATGCTTGCAATGTATGTGGGATACTTATATACAAGTATATGAAGCGCCATCGGTGCGTCCACCGTACCTCCATTACATTGTTCACATTTCGTTATTGTTGCCACCATAGGTTCTTACACATGATAAATCTTACTGGGGTTCCTGTGCACTGAATTTCATAATTATGTACGCGTCCATAATTATGTAATTCCTTGCATCGTCCGCACAGTTCATTTTATAATGTGTAGGGAAAAACCAAATGAACAAACCTGCAATGAGCGTGACTAGACCACCATAGGGTCTTTTTAATTAAATCAATAAATGATTTAAATAGACTACCAAGGATTCTGTTCGGCTATATCACCACATGTCATTCTTGACCGGATTCTGAATCAATCTTTTGACTTAGACCACTAAAAGGGGTCTCTTTTGAATTATGGAATGGTACTATATAATCCAAGGGTCTTAACGATTACGTAGAAGCCCATTAAGGATTTAGGGTAGTACCTTTTGATATCCTACTATGAATCTTTCACATGAAGATATGGATGATTCTACGAGGATTTGGATAATGAAAACAAAAACACAAAAGAAAACACATAATCACATAACCACAAAATTGTTTAGCTTGATCTTTAAGTTGTTATCATTTTGTTAATTTGTTTTGTTAATTGTGCACATGTATTTAAAGCACACCGGGTATCCAATCCGTGGATTTTGATTGCCACCTTAAATATTTTCAAAGAATCTAACTATAAAGATAGGGAGATCTTAAAAAGAAAATTCGATTTCGATTATAAGGAATCGAAATGTTCGAATTAAGGCATACAAGGAATCCAATGAAGGACTCTGATTTGAACAATAATCATCCACAAGGATCTAATTGTGAAGG
The DNA here is from genome assembly GCA_030545235.1 of Helianthus tuberosus. Taxonomy (NCBI): domain Eukaryota; kingdom Viridiplantae; phylum Streptophyta; class Magnoliopsida; order Asterales; family Asteraceae; genus Helianthus; species Helianthus tuberosus. The sequence goes on along the minus strand of CM060426.1, from coordinate 56,979,381 downwards.
TAAGAAGATCCCATATGGATTTTGGGATTTGAAAAGCGAGAGGCGTTTCAGAACTTTGCACTATACGTGCTGTCACACCCCGACCGCGTAAAACAACAAATCGCGGCGGAAACATCGGGGCGTGTTGTAACAGAATTAATGTTTCATAACCATGGATACCAAAAGTGTTTCGTTTTATTAAACATTGAATAATTACATTGTCTGGAAATCTAAATACACAATTTAAACATAGTCTATCATTGTTATTGAGTCACTAAGGCCTTGTCCAGTCCTATGTGAGCATGCATCCTATCAATCGATATCTTTCAACAATACCTGAAACATATGTGAAAACGAGGTCAACAAAGAAATGCTGGCGAGTACATAGGTTTTGTGAAAATAAGATTCATGACTTCTGTTTTAAGAAAATGTTTAGTCATGAACCTTGTAATTTGCTTTGTCTTTGTAAATCATTTGAAAAATAATAAGTTCAAGTGATATGTATAAATAAGAGAATAATGCATGATTAAATGAATAACCATGTAAAATGAGTTTGTATAAGATAAGTTGTTTGTAAATAATAGTCTTGTGAAAAGTATGTTACCTGTATAAAATGTTCTATGTCTCAAACCGAAATGATTCAAATAACGCTACAATATGTAATACCATACAAACACTTACATATAGGAAGTACCAGCGGCGTATCCACCATGTTTGTATCATATTACACACGCATCGTTACTTAATCACTTAATCAAACCAAACCACCAAAGTAATGTTCATGCCCAATGTAAATCATGTAATATGTATAACCAAAACCCAATCGTATATCGCTTTGAAGCCAATCGTTTACCCAATCGTTAAAACATCATGTGAAAACCAATTGTTTACCCAATCGTTAAATCATCGTGTGAAAACCAATTGTTTACCCAATCGTTAAATTCGTTTTAGGTCGTGAAACTACTTAAATGGTCGTCTCGCTAATAACATTCAAACCTTCTTGACTCGCATTAATAAACCCTTACCAAAGGATAGATTAACAATTTGCATTAATAAACCCTTACCAAAGGATAGATTAACATCTCGCATTAATAAACCCTTACCAAAGAGTAAATTAACAATTTCAGATTCAGTCGCTACCCACAACACCCACACATAACTACGGGTGTAGTAAACAACGGGATTTGTCAGATCCTATGGTACCATAACCTAATACTGGTCGGCTTGATCATTGCTAATGAATGTCATTTGTTATGTAACCCAACCAACAAGTTTGTTCACTTTATTGAAATCATTATTAGTTTTTTATAAATCGTCTTAATCGTTTTTGAAACCATCGTTATAACATCGAAAATCGTTTTGTTATCATCGTTAAAGCCTTGAAAACATTTAGCACATATGAGTCACCCCAAAAAAATTGAAAGCAGTAAAATAGGGGAATAATGTACTCGCCTAAGAATGCTTAGAGGTCTTGAACAACAACCAAACAAAGCTAGAGGGAGCACGGAATCAGTCGGCAATCTAAAACTATATAAATAAACCGGACTTAAATCGGGAGATCGGATAGGATGAGGCTTGGTAAACCAAATGAGTATTGGAACTCATATGATATGGTTTAACAAGGCCTACATACTACAATGAAACCAAACCTAAGTGCTTTCGACCCATCGCGACCCATTAAGGTAGCTTATGCTACTTTAACGCGTCGTGTGCGTGAAACGCGTTCGGACCGCCTAACTAGTCCTATGACAAGTAGAATATGCCTAAACATGTTACATAATCAGTTATGTGACAAAGGTTTAGGTTACATATGCTTAATTACCAATTATACATGAAAAGGGTATTCTGGTAATTTACCTAAGGCATATAAACTACCTATCATACAACTACTCAAACGATGTGACCATAGGGTATAACCTCGGAAGGTTATTCCCTACCTACTATGGTCACCTAATGTATTTGGTCGGATCCTAATGATCGACCAAACGGGTCGGGTTCGAGGTATAAGCGATTTATTAGATCGCTTACCCTACGACCCTAGACAACGTGGTAATCAGTAGGCATAGTCCCAAGGGACTATAACCAGCGTGATTACACTCACGTTGCGAAGTTCAAACGAACTTCGCATTGACCATAACTGGTCAATGTAGAAAGTCAAACAAAGTTTGACTTTCAGACTCGAAAGACTCGAAAAGCAATAAAAGAACGAAAGAATACTTACGAAGGGTCCCCGAATGCTAACCTCGATTCAAAAATCTCAGGTATGAAACAATAGTTTCAACTTAGAGTTTCTCAAATCAAAGTTCTTGTAATTTTGAAGCATGGGGGGTGGGGTATTTATAGTATTCGGTTAGCCGTTAGGATCGTTTCTAGGAAAACGTGATGCGATCTTGGCCATACACTTAGCACACATGGTATTGTAATACCATGTGCCCAAAATACCAGCCCATAGATTCCCAAAACCATGTGCAACAAGTGGGAAGGACTAGATTCGATGTATAAGCAAACATCTTTCAGAAATGACAATTTTGGTCCCTGTTATGTGTTTATGCCATTTCCGACACTTCTAAGGCCCGTAAAGCCAACTTTAAGGCCCTAAAATGATGTCTAAACATTGTGGACATGAAACATGCTCAAAAATATGTCGGATGTCAGTTCGTTTGGTCGTACGAATGCGATGTTCGCTTAATTACGACGGAATGCGCATAAGCGCGAAAAACGATCCAAATGGCATGACGAATGGATTTTTCTTATGCCAAACACTAAAATAAAATATTATAGTGCTTACATAAATTTTTGGATGTCTGGATGTATTCAGAATGTAAGTTATGCGCGAAAATGCAAACTTGTGCACTTTTGACGCTTTTAGTCCCTGAATGACCCAAAAGTTTATTTTAGCACACCTAACCCCTCAAAGCCTATTTATAAGCTATGTAAAGGATATTTATGGTATGTTTAACTTATGGCCATGTTCCGGAATGTCTGTTACAGTTCAAATTGGCATACTTTCGCAGTTTGTCAACTTTAGTCCCTGTAAGCGATTTAACTTGATTTTGCCATACCAAAGCCTTCAAAACTTATTTCTAAGTTATGTAAAGGTTATTTAAGGTATGTTAAGCCTATGTCACTATTCCGGAGTGTTTGTTGCATTAAACTGGTTATATTTACGCATCGGTGCGCGTATAACCTTCCAGAAAGCGATTTAGAGTTTGAAATTGAACAAGAATTGATATGTGCAAATGATACACATATTTTTACAAATCCCAAGTATGAAATATAATATTTCATTGGTTTGGTATTTGTTTGATGGCCGTGGAGGCACAGGTGTTACAGTCTTCCCTACTTTAGGAAATTTCGTCCCGAAATTTATTTAGAGGAAACTTGTGAGAGTTTAAAACATGAAGTTGAAAAGACCGAACAACATTGGTTAGGGTTCTGAACTTCTAGTAACTTTAATAACATCATGCTTGCAATGTAAGAGGGATACTTATATACAAGTATATGAAGCATCATTGGTGCGTCCACCGTGCCTCCATTACATTGTTATCATTTTATTATTGTTGTCACTATCGGTTCTTACACATAGTAAACCTTACTGGGTTTCTATGCACTAAATTTCATAATTATGTACGCGTCCATAATTAGACAATTCCTTGCACAGTTCACACAGTCTATTTTATAATGTGTAGGGTAAAACCAAATGAACAAACCTGTGATGAGTGTGATTGGACCACCATAGGGTCCTTTCAGCTGTATCATCACATGCCATTCTTAACCAGGTCTTGAATCAATCTTTAACTAGACCACTCAAGGGTCTCTCATCGAATCATGGAATGGTACTATATAACCCAAGGGTCTTAACTACCACGTAGAAGCCCATAAGGATTTAAGGTAGTACCTTTTGAATATCCTACTATGAATCCCTCATATGAAGATATGAAAGATTCTATGAGGATTTGAAAATCGTACCACACAAGAACATAGAGGAGAACACATAAACACATATCACATAATCGCATAATCGTATACTCGCATAATTGTTTAATTTGACCTTTAAATTTGTTATCTTTGGACACAAGTATTTAAAGCATACAAGGAATCAATCCTTAATTGTAGCAATTTGGATGGATCCACATGAATACCCTGCTTGTTGACTACATGACCCCAAAAACTGAACTTCTTTAAGCTAAAATTTCCTCTTGGAGGATTTAGCGAAAAGTTTGTTCCTTCTTTAAGGATTCCAGTGTCAATGAAGGTGTTGATCGTGATCGGCTCGGGACATGAATAGATCAAGATGTCATTAATAACAACAATGACTAACTGATCCAAATAAGGCTTGCAGACTCTATTTATTAAGTCCATGTAGATGGCTGGAGCATTTGTCAACCCAAAAGGCATGACTATAAACTCGTAATGGCCATACTTCGTGCAGAAAGCCGTTTTGATAATTCCTGCATCTCGAACGGTGCAAGATGATAAGGTGCTTTCGCAATTGGCTTGGCATTGGGTACAAGGTCGAAAATGAAACTCGACTTGACGAACTGGAGGCAAACCAGGCAGTTCATCAGGAAACACCTCTAGATAATCCCGAACAATCGGAAGATCCTGAATACTCTTGCTCTTGCCTTTCTCCTCGGTGACATGTGCTAGAAAAGCAACATATCCTTTTCGTAAATAACATTGGGCTTTTGATTTAAAAGAAATAAGTGTTTAAGGTTCTTGGGGAGGTCACAAGTGATCATAAAAAAGAAATGACAGAACCACACGAGTAGTTTGTCTTTGTGTTGACATCATAAGGTTGGATCAAACATTCATACAATTGCATTATTGTTGTTGTTGTTGCCTGCGTTGTATATCTCGTGGACTTGGGTTACAACACCGGGAAGTACAGCAACCACTTGCTGAGAGACCAGGGTTGCGAGTTCTTCAATAGTAAAAGTTCGAGCATCGGTTCGAGCATCGCGTCGAGGAGGCATTGTCCAACAAGGAAAACAAGGGAGTCGAGTGAGGTTTGAAAATTTGGAAAAACAAAAGAGGTATCGACAAAACACAAGGAAGGAGATCATTTGTTTGTTACCTCGAACAAACGAACGACACGAAGTGACTAATCAAAGTAAATAGATCAAAAATAATGTATCGCGAAGACATGCTCGCCTATAAGTGAACACTCATCCCAAGAATTCCCAGGTAAGCACAACTGGTCTCGCGTCTGATGAGATATATACGAAGTGCTTGCCTAGACAGAAAACCCAGAATACAGGCATTCACCCTTCCAGTTTGCACGTGTTCACATTATTTAAAACCCAAAACCTTGACGAGATTTTGAAAACTCAAAGGGGTTCAAAACCTTATAACAGAGGGTTCAAAACCTAGTAATAAATCATCCTAGAACAGATGATTAGTTTTCAAAGCAGATTCGAAAATTGTGTTCTTGTTGTGGTTATCACCTAAGGATAGGTGACAGTTTTGTTTTTAGAAATCTAAACGCAAATTTCTTCGCGTTAGGGTCCTAAGAAGGTTATAGACTAGGTCAAAGCATTACTAATAACCTAATTCCCTATAACCATTGGCTCTGATACCATCTTTCTGTCACACCCCGACCGCGTAAAACAACAAATCGCGGCGGAAACATCGGGGCGTGTTGTAACAGAATTAATGTTTCATAACCATGGATACCAAAAGTGTTTCGTTTTATTAAACATTGAATAATTACATTGTCTGGAAATCTAAATACACAATTTAAACATAGTCTATCATTGTTATTGAGTCACTAAGGCCTTGTCCAGTCCTATGTGAGCATGCATCCTATCAATCGATATCTTTCAACAATACCTGAAACATATGTGAAAACGAGGTCAGCAAAGAAATGCTGGCGAGTACATAGGTTTTGTGAAAATAAGATTCATGACTTCTGTTTTAAGAAAATGTTTAGTCATGAACCTTGTAATTTGCTTTGTCTTTGTAAATCATTTGAAAAATAATAAGTTCAAGTGATATGTATAAATAAGAGAATAATGCATGATTAAATGAATAACCATGTAAAATGAGTTTGTATAAGATAAGTTGTTTGTAAATAATAGTCTTGTGAAAAGTATGTTACCTGTATAAAATGTTCTATGTCTCAAACCGAAATGATTCAAATAACGCTACAATATGTAATACCATACAAACACTTACATATAGGAAGTACCAGCGGCGTATCCACCATGTTTGTATCATATTACACACGCATCGTTACTTAATCACTTAATCAAACCAAACCACCAAAGTAATGTTCATGCCCAATGTAAATCATGTAATATGTATAACCAAAACCCAATCGTATATCGCTTTGAAGCCAATCGTTTACCCAATCGTTAAAACATCATGTGAAAACCAATTGTTTACCCAATCGTTAAATCATCGTGTGAAACCCAATTGTTTACCCAATCGTTAAATTCGTTTTAGGTCGTGAAACTACTTAAATGGTCGTCTCGCTAATAACATTCAAACCTTCTTGACTCGCATTAATAAACCCTTACCAAAGGATAGATTAACAATTCGCATTAATAAACCCTTACCAAAGGATAGATTAACATCTCGCATTAATAAACCCTTACCAAAGAGTAAATTAACAATTTCAGATTCAGTCGCTACCCACAACACCCACACATAACTACGGGTGTAGTAAACAACGGGATTTGTCAGATCCTATGGTACCATAACCTAATACTGGTCGGCTTGATCATTGCTAATGAATGTCATTTGTTATGTAACCCAACCAACAAGTTTGTTCACTTTATTGAAATCATTATTAGTTTTGTATAAATCGTCTTAATCGTTTTTGAAACCATCGTTATAACATCGAAAATCGTTTTGTTATCATCGTTAAAGCCTTGAAAACATTTAGCACATATGAGTCACCCCAAAACAATTGAAAGCAGTAAAATAGGGGAATAATGTACTCGCCTGAGAATGCTTAGAGGTCTTGAACAACAACCAAACAAAGCTAGAGGGAGCACGGAATCAGTCGGCAATCTAAAACTATATAAATAAACCGGACTTAAATCGGGAGATCGGATAGGATGAGGCTTGGTAAACCAAATGAGTATTGGAACTCATATGATATGGTTTAACAAGGCCTACATACTACAATGAAACCAAACCTAAGTGCTTTCGACCCATCGCGACCCATTAAGGTAGCTTATGCTACTTTAACGCGTCGTGTGCGTGAAACGCGTTCGGACCGCCTAACTAGTCCTATGACAAGTAGAATATGCCTAAACATGTTACATAATCAGTTATGTGACAAAGGTTTAGGTTACATATGCTTAATTACCAATTATACATGAAAAGGGTATTCTGGTAATTTACCTAAGGCATATAAACTACCTATCATACAACTACTCAAACGATGTGACCATAGGGTATAACCTCGGAAGGTTATTCCCTACCTACTATGGTCACCTAATGTATTTGGTCGGATCCTAATGATCGACCAAACGGGTCGGGTTCGAGGTATAAGCGATTTATTAGATCGCTTACCCTACGACCCTAGACAACGTGGTAATCAGTAGGCATAGTCCCAAGGGACTATAACCAGCGTGATTACACTCACGTTGCGAAGTTCAAACGAACTTCGCATTGACCATAACTGGTCAATGTAGAAAGTCAAACAAAGTTTGACTTTCAGACTCGAAAGACTCGAAAAGCAATAAAAGAACGAAAGAATACTTACGAAGGGTCCCCGAATGCTAACCTCGATTCAAAAATCTCAGGTATGAAACAATAGTTTCAACTTAGAGTTTCTCAAATCAAAGTTCTTGTAATTTTGAAGCATGGGGGGTGGGGTATTTATAGTATTCGGTTAGCCGTTAGGATCGTTTCTAGGAAAACGTGATGCGATCTTGGCCATACACTTAGCACACATGGTATTGTAATACCATGTGCCCAAAATACCAGCCCATAGATTCCCAAAACCATGTGCAACAAGTGGGAAGGACTAGATTCGATGTATAAGCAAACATCTTTCAGAAATGACAGTTTTGGTCCCTGTTATGTGTTTATGCCATTTCCGACACTTCTAAGGCCCGTAAAGCCAACTTTAAGGCCCTAAAATGATGTCTAAACATTGTGGACATGAAACATGCTCAAAAATATGTCGGATGTCAGTTCGTTTGGTCGTACGAATGCGATGTTCGCTTAATTACGACGGAATGCGCATAAGCGCGAAAAACGATCCAAATGGCATGACGAATGAATTTTTCTTATGCCAAACACTAAAATAAAATATTATAGTGCTTACATAAATTTTTGGATGTCTGGATGTATTCAGAATGTAAGTTATGCGCGAAAATGCAAACTTGTGCACTTTTGACGCTTTTAGTCCCTGAATGACCCAAAAGTTTATTTTAGCACACCTAACCCCTCAAAGCCTATTTCTAAGCTATGTAAAGGATATTTATGGTATGTTTAACTTATGGCCATGTTCCGGAATGTCTGTTACAGTTCAAATTGGCATACTTTCGCAGTTTGTCAACTTTAGTCCCTGTAAGCGATTTAACTTGATTTTGCCATACCAAAGCCTTCAAAACTTATTTCTAAGTTATGTAAAGGTTATTTAAGGTATGTTAAGCCTATGTCACTATTCCAGAGTGTTTGTTGCATTAAACTGGTTATATTTACGCATCGGTGCGCGTATAACCTTCCAGAAAGCGATTTAGAGTTTGAAATTGAACAAGAATTGATATGTGCAAATGATACACATATTTTTACAAATCCCAAGTATGAAATATAATATTTCATTGGTTTGGTATTTGTTTGATGGCCGTGGAGGCACAGGTGTTACAGTCTCCCCTACTTTAGGAAATTTCGTCCCGAAATTTATTTAGAGGAAACTTGTGAGAGTTTAAAACATGAAGTTGAAAAGACCGAACAACATTGGTTAGGGTTCTGAACTTCTAGTAACTTTAATAACATCATGCTTGCAATGTAAGAGGGATACTTATATACAAGTATATGAAGCATCATTGGTGCGTCCACCGTGCCTCCATTACATTGTTATCATTTTATTATTGTTGTCACTATCGGTTCTTACACATAGTAAACCTTACTTGGTTTCTATGCACTAAATTTCATAATTATGTACGCGTCCATAATTAGACAATTCCTTGCACAGTTCACACAGTCTATTTTATAATGTGTAGGGTAAAACCAAATGAACAAACCTGTGATGAGTGTGATTGGACCACCATAGGGTCCTTTCAGCTGTATCATCACATGCCATTCTTAACCAGGTCTTGAATCAATCTTTAACTAGACCACTCAAGGGTCTCTCATCGAATCATGGAATGGTACTATATAACCCAAGGGTCTTAACTACCACGTAGAAGCCCATAAGGATTTAAGGTAGTACCTTTTGAATATCCTACTATGAATCCCTCATATGAAGATATGAAAGATTCTATGAGGATTTGAAAATCGTACCACACAAGAACATAGAGGAGAACACATAAACACATATCACATAATCGCATAATCGTATACTCGCATAATTGTTTAATTTGACCTTTAAATTTGTTATCTTTGGACACAAGTATTTAAAGCATACAAGGAATCAATCCTTAATTGTAGCAATTTGGATGGATCCACATGAATACCCTGCTTGTTGACTACATGACCCCAAAAACTGAACTTCTTTAAGCTAAAATTTCCTCTTGGAGGATTTAGCGAAAAGTTTGTTCCTTCTTTAAGGATTCCAGTGTCAATGAAGGTGTTGATCGTGATCCGCTCGGGACATGAATAGATCAAGATGTCATTAATAACAACAATGACTAACTGATCCAAATAAGGCTTGCAGACTCTATTTATTAAGTCCATGTAGATGGCTGGAGCATTTGTCAACCCAAAAGGCATGACTATAAACTCGTAATGGCCATACTTCGTGCAGAAAGCCGTTTTGATAATTCCTGCATCTCGAACGGTGCAAGATGATAAGGTGCTTTCGCAATTGGCTTGGCATTGGGTACAAGGTCGAAAATGAAACTCGACTTGACGAACTGGAGGCAAACCAGGCAGTTCATCAGGAAACACCTCTGGATAATCCCGAACAATCGGAAGATCCTGAATACTCTTGCTCTTGCCTTTCTCCTCGGTGACATGTGCTAGAAAAGCAACATATCCTTTTCGTAAATAACATTGGGCTTTTGATTTAAAAGAAATAAGTGTTTAAGGTTCTTGGGGAGGTCACAAGTGATCATAAAAAAGAAATGACAGAACCACACGAGTAGTTTGTCTTTGTGTTGACATCATAAGGTTGGATCAAACATTCATACAATTGCATTATTGTTGTTGTTGTTGCCTGCGTTGTATATCTCGTGGACTTGGGTTACAACACCGGGAAGTACAGCAGCCACTTGCTGAGAGACCAGGGTTGCGAGTTCTTCAATAGTAAAAGTTCGAGCATCGGTTCGAGCATCGCGTCGAGGAGGCATTGTCCAACAAGGAAAACAAGGGAGTCGAGTGAGGTTTGAAAATTTGGAAAAACAAAAGAGGTATCGACAAAACACAAGGAAGGAGATCATTTGTTTGTTACCTCGAACAAACGAACGACACGAAGTGACTAATCAAAGTAAATAGATCAAAAATAATGTATCGCGAAGACATGCTCGCCTATAAGTGAACACTCATCCCAAGAATTCCCAGGTAAGCACAACTGGTCTCGCGTCTGATGAGATATATACGAAGTGCTTGCCTAGACAGAAAACCCAGAATACAGGCATTCACCCTTCCAGTTTGCACGTGTTCACATTATTTAAAACCCAAAAACTTGACGAGATTTTGAAAACTCAAAGGGGTTCAAAACCTTATAACAGAGGGTTCAAAACCTAGTAATAAATCATCCTAGAACAGATGATTAGTTTTCAAAGCAGATTCGAAAATTGTGTTCTTGTTGTGGTTATCACCTAAGGATAGGTGACAGTTTTGTTTTTAGAAATCTAAACGCAAATTTCTTCGCGTTAGGGTCCTAAGAAGGTTATAGACTAGGTCAAAGCATTACTAATAACCTAATTCCCTATAACCATTGGCTCTGATACCATCTTTCTGTCACACCCCGACCGCGTAAAACAACAAATCGCGGCGGAAACATCGGGGCGTGTTGTAACAGAATTAATGTTTCATAACCATGGATACCAAAAGTGTTTCGTTTTATTAAACATTGAATAATTACATTGTCTGGAAATCTAAATACACAATTTAAACATAGTCTATCATTGTTATTGAGTCACTAAGGCCTTGTCCAGTCCTATGTGAGCATGCATCCTATCAATCGATATCTTTCAACAATACCTGAAACATATGTGAAAACGAGGTCAGCAAAGAAATGCTGGCGAGTACATAGGTTTTGTGAAAATAAGATTCATGACTTCTGTTTTAAGAAAATGTTTAGTCATGAACCTTGTAATTTGCTTTGTCTTTGTAAATCATTTGAAAAATAATAAGTTCAAGTGATATGTATAAATAAGAGAATAATGCATGATTAAATGAATAACCATGTAAAATGAGTTTGTATAAGATAAGTTGTTTGTAAATAATAGTCTTGTGAAAAGTATGTTACCTGTATAAAATGTTCTATGTCTCAAACCGAAATGATTCAAATAACGCTACAATATGTAATACCATACAAACACTTACATATAGGAAGTACCAGCGGCGTATCCACCATGTTTGTATCATATTACACACGCATCGTTACTTAATCACTTAATCAAACCAAACCACCAAAGTAATGTTCATGCCCAATGTAAATCATGTAATATGTATAACCAAAACCCAATCGTATATCGCTTTGAAGCCAATCGTTTACCCAATCGTTAAAACATCATGTGAAAACCAATTGTTTACCCAATCGTTAAATCATCGTGTGAAAACCAATTGTTTACCCAATCGTTAAATTCGTTTTAGGTCGTGAAACTACTTAAATGGTCGTCTCGCTAATAACATTCAAACCTTCTTGACTCGCATTAATAAACCCTTACCAAAGGATAGATTAACAATTCGCATTAATAAACCCTTACCAAAGGATAGATTAACATCTCGCATTAATAAACCCTTACCAAAGAGTAAATTAACAATTTCAGATTCAGTCGCTACCCACAACACCCACACATAACTACGGGTGTAGTAAACAACGGGATTTGTCAGATCCTATGGTACCATAACCTAATACTGGTCGGCTTGATCATTGCTAATGAATGTCATTTGTTATGTAACCCAACCAACAAGTTTGTTCACTTTATTGAAATCATTATTAGTTTTGTATAAATCGTCTTAATCGTTTTTGAAACCATCGTTATAACATCGAAAATCGTTTTGTTATCATCGTTAAAGCCTTGAAAACATTTAGCACATATGAGTCACCCCAAAACAATTGAAAGCAGTAAAATAGGGGAATAATGTACTCGCCTAAGAATGCTTAGAGGTCTTGAACAACAACCAAACAAAGCTAGAGGGAGCACGGAATCAGTCGGCAATCTAAAACTATATAAATAAACCGGACTTAAATCGGGAGATCGGATAGGATGAGGCTTGGTAAACCAAATGAGTATTGGAACTCATATGATATGGTTTAACAAGGCCTACATACTACAATGAAACCAAACCTAAGTGCTTTCGACCCATCGCGACCCATTAAGGTAGCTTATGCTACTTTAACGCGTCGTGTGCGTGAAACGCGTTCGGACCGCCTAACTAGTCCTATGACAAGTAGAATATGCCTAAACATGTTACATAATCAGTTATGTGACAAAGGTTTAGGTTACATATGCTTAATTACCAATTATACATGAAAAGGGTATTCTGGTAATTTACCTAAGGCATATAAACTACCTATCATACAACTACTCAAACGATGTGACCATAGGGTATAACCTTTGAAGGTTATTCCCTACCTACTATGGTCACCTATTGTATTTGGTCGGATCCTAATGATCGACCAAACGGGTCGGGTTCGAGGTATAAGCGATTTATTAGATCGCTTACCCTACGACCCTAGACAACGTGGTAATCAGTAGGCATAGTCCCAAGGGACTATAACCAACGTGATTACACTCACGTTGCGAAGTTCAAACGAACTTCGCATTGACCATAACTGGTCAATGTAGAAAGTCAAACAAAGTTTGACTTTCAGACTCGAAAGACTCGAAAAGCAATAAAAGAACGAAAGAATACTTACGAAGGGTCCCCGAATGCTAACCTCGATTCAAAAATCTCAGGTATGAAACAATAGTTTCAACTTAGAGTTTCTCAAATCAAAGTTCTTGTAATTTTGAAGCATGGGGGGTGGGGTATTTATAGTATTCGGTTAGCCGTTAGGATCGTTTCTAGGAAAACGTGATGCGATCTTGGTCATACACTTAGCACACATGGTATTGTAATACCATGTGCCCAAAATACCAGCCCATAGATTCCCAAAACCATGTGCAACAAGTGGGAAGGACTAGATTCGATGTATAAGCAAACATCTTTCAGAAATGATAGTTTTGGTCCCTATTATGTGTTTATGCCATTTCCGACACTTCTAAGACCCGTAAAGCCAACTTTAAGGCCCTAAAATGATGTCTAAACATTGTGGACATGAAACATGCTCAAAAATATGTCGGATGTCAGTTCGTTTGGTCGTACGAACGCGATGTTCGCTTAATTACGACGGAATGCGCATAAGCGCGAAAAACGATCCAAATGGCATGACGAATGGATTTTTCTTATGCCAAACACTAAAATAAAATATTATAGTGCTTACATAAATTTTTGGATGTCTGGATGTATTCAGAATGTAAGTTATGCGCGAAAATGCAAACTTGTGCACTTTTGACGCTTTTAGTCCCTGAATGACCCAAAAGTTTATTTTAGCACACCTAACCCCTCAAAGCCTATTTCTAAGCTATGTAAAGGATATTTATGGTATGTTTAACTTATGGCCATGTTCCGGAATGTCTGTTACAGTTCAAATTGGCATACTTTCGCAGTTTGTCAACTTTAGTCCCTGTAAGCGATTTAACTTGATTTTGCCATACCAAAGCCTTCAAAACTTATTTCTAAGTTATGTAAAGGTTATTTAAGGTATGTTAAGCCTATGTCACTATTCCAGAGTGTTTGTTGCATTAAACTGGTTATATTTACGCATCGGTGCGCGTATAACCTTCCAGAAAGCGATTTAGAGTTTGAAATTGAACAAGAATTGATATGTGCAAATGATACACATATTTTTACAAATCCCAAGTATGAAATATAATATTTCATTGGTTTGGTATTTGTTTGATGGCCGTGGAGGCACAGGTGTTACACGTGCTTAAGTTGAAACATGAGGTAAAAAAAATGCTCATGAAGTTGAGGTGCTAGATATGCCAAGGTGAGATATGAAGCAGAGTTTAAAGATTAAGTCAATGCATGAGAAAATGTTTTTGAAAACTATGCATGGGGTTCTTTTAGAAATGTGTTTAATGTTTTTAAAACTTTACATAATACTTTTGAAATCATAAAGTAGGTGTTTTAGGTAAGTATATTTATAAAATGTTTTAAAATCATGCGATATGAGATTTTGAAATTATGTATAAGGTTTTTGAAAATATGAATAATGCTTTTTGAAATCATGCACTTGATATATTAAGAAAATATATTGTGTTAATATTGTTTTCAGACTATATGAAACATTTTGAAATCATGAAGGTTGTTTTGAAAACTTATGCTATGCATGTTGTTATGAAAATCAGAATGTAATGGGTATGAGATTAAAAATTACCCTCAGTTATCTAACCAAGGATTCAAAGGCACAGATGTGCGAAAAGCACGATTACTCATAATGTCACTTTATTTCCTGTACTTTGTTTCTTAGAATGAAACGAGTACTTTAAAATTTCCGAGGAAATTATGAGCGATCACTTGAATGGGAGAATCACAAGATTAGTTTGTTTAAAGAACATGGTTCTTTGATGTAGTTATCATAGGGTAATGCCATACACATATGTAACTACAATTGTATATCAGAATTGTGAACAACGATTTATTTATAAACAAAACTGATTGTTTCAGAGTTCAACAAAAGAAACAAAAGCAGTAGATTCAAATTATTTAAAGCAGTAGTTTCTTCTAATCAGCCAAATGCTCAACCGTGGGTTGGATTTGCATTGACAATCTTTGGGCATTTGTTCCTGAAATGGCTTGTCTCGCCATAGTTGTAGCACGATCCAAGTGGAAAGCGAGCTTGGACAGGGTTGGCTTGTGGTTGAGCAGCAGCTAGATTTGCAACAGCTTTGTTTTGGAAAGCAAAGCGGCATACGTCAACCAAATATCCCCATCGTCCACAGTGGGTACATTTGAAACATGGTGTTTGATCTGGATGATGACGGTTGCATCGATTGCACAAGGAAGCAGTTCCCAAGTACGACTTCTTGGCTGGTGGTGCTGTCACCTGGCTAGGTCCTGTTTGTTTTGGTGCAACTGCTGCGGGTTTCTTTGAAGCTTTACGCTTCCTTGACCTTTTTGAAGGCTTGGCTTCTGCTTCTTTCGATGCTTCTTGGGTGGCTTCATTATTGAGATGAGATTTGGCGACACCTAAATCCACAGATTTCAGGATTACTTCGCCTATTCGCTGGGCAAATTTGGCAGTTTGCTCAGACATTTGAGTGTCGATGCGATGAAGGGACATTCTGGAGGAAGTGAAAGACATAGGAAGAAACAAGTGAAATGTTATCGGATAATCAAAATAGAATAGCAATGCATAAAATTGCGATCATTTGTTTGTTACCTAAGGCAAACAAATGAGACAGTGACAAATCAAAGTAATCGGGTCATATTAATGTATCACTGAAGACATGCTTGCCTATAAGTGAACACTCACCCCAAGAGTTCCCAGGTAAGAGTGGCTGGTCCGATTCTGCGGATTTGTACGAACACTCTAGCCTTAGACAGAAAACTCAGAGTACAGGCATTCACCCTTCCAGTTTGCACGTGTTCACATTATAAGACCCAAACTTTGATGAGATTTTGAAAATTCGGATGGCACCAAGCCAAAAACAAATCATCCGAAGGGTGGGTTATTATTTTCAAAATCGTTTTGAAAACTTAGAGGGTTCAAAACCTAGTAATCAATCATCCTAGAACTGATGATTGGTTTTCGAAGCGGATTTGAAATTTATGTTCTTGTTGTGGTTGTCGCCTAAGGATAGGTGACGGTATTGTTTTAAGATCTAAACACAAGTAAACTTGCGTTAGGGTCCTAGGAAGGTTATAGACTAGGTCAAAGCATTACTAATAACCTAATTCCCTATAACCATGAGCTCTGATACCAACTTTTCTGTCACACCCCGACCACGTAAAACAACAAATCATGGCGGAATCGTCGGGGAGTGTTGTAACAGAATCATTGTTTCATAACACATGGAAATTTAAATGTTGTTTTGTTACTTAAAAGAAATTATAATGTCTTAACAACAAGGAAGCATAACATAATTAACTAGTCTTGCATCGTTTATTGTCACTAAGGCCCGAGTCCAGCCTATGTGTAACTTGATCAATCCTATGCATCATTTCCTGAAACACATGTGAAAATAGGTACGTCAGCATAAAAATGCCTGTGGGATACATAGGTTTTATTGATTTAGGATTCATGACTTATAAGTTTAGAAAAAAGTTGTTTAACAAAAGTCAGTCATGATCCTTGTAAAATGTTTTTGTTTTATAAATCATATAAAAATCGATAAGGAAACAGATGATATAAAGGAAATATGTATGGTTAAATAAATAACCAAGTAAAATGAATTTGTATAAAATGTGTTGTTTGTAAAACAATTTTTTGTAAAGATATGTTAATTTGTGTAAAATGTAATATGTCAAAATTGAAATGATTTAAATAACGCTATGATATGTAATATCATACAAACACTTATATATAGGAAGTACCGGCGGCGTATCCATTATGCTTGTATCATATTACACAGGCCTCGTTACTTAAATCACTTACCAAACAAACCACCAATGTAAAAATGTTTATGTATAATCAAATGTCAAAATGTTTGTGTGAAAACCATGTCTAATGTCAAATGTACATCATGAAATGTGTAAATAAATGTCATGTATAATAAGCAAAAAGTGACTACTTAATCATATGTAAAAATGTACAAAACAAAGTATTTAAATAAATCAAAAGTTAGGATTTGTAAAATAATGCATGCTTTACTTATACAAACATTTATGCGGTAATGTTAAAATGCATACATTCAAGCCTTGAGACTGTGGAGATAAACCCTTAAACGAATTTAAAGGTTTATCTGAGTTATGTGTATCGAATTCGGTCATTCCTTTCATCCAAACATACCTAGGATGTCAAGAACGGGAGTTGTCAATTCCTATGGTACCACTACCTACTAACGAACGGCGTAGCTAATGTTAATGAATGTATTTTGGTCCCATTTAAACAAACCAAATGTCATACCAAAATTTAAGCATGTTTTATGAAAATAATGTACTAAGTATGCAACAAATGAACATACATAGCATGAAATGTAATGTAAAATAATGTACTAAGTATGCACTAAATGGACATACATAGCATGAAATGTAAATGAAAATAATGTACTAAGTATGCACTAAATGGACATACATAGCATAAAATGTAATGTTAAATGATGTACTAAGTATGCACTAAATGGACATACATAGCAAAAACACAATGAAATCATGTACTAATAGTGTACTAATGAAAATAACAAGTATATGATATGAAAACACGGAAAGCATGAAAGTAAAAAGTAGGCACATGTGTTTCACCCCAAAACGTTTGAAAAACAGTAAAAGAGGGGTCTATGTACTCACTTGAGGGTGCTTAGAAGTATTGAATAACAACCAAGCAAAGCTAGAGGGATCACAGAAATCAAACGGCACCTAGTAGAGGTAACTACATTAATAACCGGACCTAACTCGGAAGATCGGATAGTATGAGGTTTAGTAAACCAAATGAGTATTGGAACTCATATGATATGGTTTAATAAACCCTACATACTAAAATGAAACCTAACCTAAGTGCTTACGACCCATTACGACTCGTTTAGGTAGCTTATGCTACTTTAACGTGTCGTTCGCGTAAAACGCGTTCGGACCGCCTAACTAGTCCTATGACAAGTAAAATATGCCTTAACATGTCTAATAATGTTTCCAAATCAGTTTAGATGTCAAAATTTATGTTACATATGCTTAAAATGAATTATGGCATAAAAAGGGCATTTTGGTAATTTTTCCTAAGGCATATAAACTACCTATCATACAACTACTTAAACGAAGTGGCCATAAGGTATAACCTCGGAAGGTTATTCCCTATGCAACTATGGTCACCTAATGTGTTTGGTCGGATCCTAATGATCGGCCAAACGGGTCGGGTTCGAAAGTATAAGTGATTGTTTAGATCGCTTACCTTACGACCCTACATAAGCACTAAACCTAAAGTGACGAGCTAAACAAGTTAAAACATGTTTAACGAAGTTTGAAAACAGGTTTGGTATCAAAACAAACGGTTTTGATACCTAAAAGTAGTTTGGTTACAAAATACGCAAGAATACGCATTTTGGCCAAAACTACGACTCGTCACTATGCCTAAATAACGTGGTAATCAGTAGGTATAGTCACAAGGGACTATAACCATCATGATTACGCTCACGTTATGAAGTTCAAACGAACTTCGTGTTGACCATAAGCTGGTCAATGCAGAAAGTCAAACAAAGTTTGACTTTCACGCTAAAAACGCGTAAAAGAACGAAAGAATACTTACAAAAGGTCCAAGAACTGAAGTTTGACCCGATTATTCTCAGGTATGAAGTGAAATCACTTCAACTTAGAGAGCAATCATATCAAGCTGTGAGTTTTAAGTGAAAAAGGGTGGGGGTATTTATAGGAAAACCAAGACCGTTAGGATCGTTTCTTAAAAAACGTGCTTCGATCTAGGCCGTCCAAGTGTGCCCCCTGATTTCGAATACCTTGGGCACCCTAAAACCAGCCCATAGGATCCTCAAAACCATTTGCAAGAGCTGGAAATGGCTGTAACAGGCTGTAAATAGCTGGAAATTCATTTTTGCAAGTCTGATGATCTTACACCGGCCGCATAAGAGAAGGCCCTGGGCTTACGCAGCCCGCCTGAGATCCCAGTTCAGCCACAAAGTTTCAAAAGTTGCTGTTTCAGTCCCTGCATGCTTTTAAGCCCCGTTTTGACACGTTTGAGGCCCGTTAAGCCATTTTCAAGGCTCTACAATGATGCCTAAACATAAGGGACATGAAACATGCATTGTTTGCTTTTAAGCCCCTGTTTCAGTCACAAATATGTCGGATGTCGGTTCGTTTGGCCGTACGAACGCGTTGTTTGCTTAATTACGACGAAATACGCACGAACGCGAAAAACGATCCAAATTACGCGACAAATGGATTTTTATAAAGCCAATCACTAAAACATAATATTTTAATGATTACATAAATTTTTCGATGTCCGGATGTATTCAGAACGTAAGATATGCGCGAAAATGCAAACTTATGCACTTTTTGACGCTTTTAGTCCCTGAATGACCAAAAAGTGTATTTTAGCATACCGAACCCCTCAAAGCCTATTTCTAAGCTATGTAAAGGATATTTATGGTATGTTTAACTTATGATCAAGTTCCAGAATGTTTGTTACAGTACGAATCGGCATACTTTCGCAGTTTGTCAAAATTAGTCCCTGTAAGCGAATAAACTTGATTTCGGCACACCAAACCTTCCAAAACTTATGTATAAGTTATGTAAAGGTTATTTAAGGTATGTTAAGCCTATGTCACTATCCCGAAGTGTTTTTCGCGTTAAACTGATTACGTTTACACATCAGTTCGCGTATAACTTTCCAGAAAGCGATTTAGAGCTCAAAATCGAACAAGAATTGATATGTGCAAATGATACACATATTTATACAAATCCCAAATATGAAACACAATATTTCAATGGTTTGGAATATGTTTGACGGCCGTGGAGGCACAGGTGTCACAATTTCTATAGTCTCAAAGGTGTATTTTGATACACTAAGGTCTGAATGAATTCTAAAATCATATTTTTATTGTATATTTTGTTATACTCCCAAAGGTATAGTTTGATATTCTCTCATATGTGATATTGTACAAAACAACATAAATTTTGTTAATTACTAAAACATAGTTTAATATGTTATTCATAAAACCAAAGCATAGTTTAATATGTTATTAATAAAACCAAAGTATACTTTTGATATACTACTGAAAACTATTATTTTGACGACTAAAGTATATTTAATATACTATCTGATTAACTATTTTGGAACTGAAATATATTTTAATATATTACTTATTCGACTCTCTTAAAACCGAAGTGTATTTTTATGTATACTACAAACCTTTTTATCAAAACCTTGTTTTACAAACAACATATTTTATACAAACTCATTTTACTTAATTATTTAATTATGCATCTTTCTTTTATATCATCTGATTTCTTATCACTTAAAAAGAAAACATTTTTAAGTTCATGACTATTTTTGTTAAACATTCTTTTAAATTTACAAGTCATGAATCATGCATTAATAAAACCTATGTATCTCACAGGCATTTTTATGCTGACGTACCTATTTTTACACATGTTTCAGGTGTTGCTATGTGATGATTGTTGATACATGCTATACATAGGATGGACTGGTGCCTTAGCGACTTTAAAACTTGAAAGACAATATTTGTATTCATTTGATTTGTACTAAAACAATGAGTTCAATATTTCAGTAAAACAAAATTATTAAATCCATGGTTGTGAAACAATGATTCTGTTACGACACTCCCCGACGTTTCCGCCACGATTCGTTGTTTTACGTGGTCGGGGTGTGACAGAAAAGTTGGTATCAGAGCCAATGGTTAGGGAATTATGTTATTAGTAATGCTTTGACCTAGACTATAACCTTCCTAGGACCCTAACACAAGTTATCTTGTGTTTAGTTTTAAAACAATACCGTCGCCTATCTTTAGGTGACAACCACAATAAGAACACAAATTTCGAATCCGCTTTGAAAACCAATCATCTGTTCTAGGATGATTTATTATAAGGTTTTGAACCTTCCAAGTTTTCAAAATCTCGTCAAAGTTTGGTCTAAATAATGTGAGCACGTGTAAACTGGAAGGGTGGGTGCGTATACCCTGAGTCTTCTGTCTAAGGCTAGAGTGTTCGTACAAATACGCAGTATTGGACCAGTCACTTTTACCTGGGAACTCTTGGGGTGAGTGTCCACTTATAGGCGAGCATGTAATCGCGATACATTATGAGGACCTATTTACTTTGATTCAGCTTTTGTGTGTCGTTTGTTTGCTTCATAGTTCGAACAAATGACCATCACCCATGCTTTTTGGTCGGTAATTGCAACATCCCATTCTTACCCAATGGCATTTCACTTGTTTTCTCTTGTTTCCCCTTTTAGAATGCCTCCATGACGCGACAATCAGGTACCTAATGAACAACTGGCAGCTATCATTACGTAGCAAATGGCTGCTGCAATCCCAAACATCATTGCTCAATGTAACCAATCCCTCAACAACAATAATGCCCCATGCAACTTCAAGACATTCAACTCTGCCAAGCCATCAAAGTTTTCTGGGTCTCAAGGAGCGACTGCACTTCTACAATGGTTCGAGAGTCTAGAGAGCACCTTCAGACATATTCAGTGTCCGAACGAGCGAAATGTAGAGTTCGCATCAAGTGTTTTTAAGAAACGAGCTTTAACGTGGTGGAATGGTGTGATGAGGGACAGGGGTGCTGATGTGGCACTAGCTCAAACTTGGGAAGAGCTCCGCGCTCTAATGATGAAGTAGTTCTGTCCTCGTCATGAGCTTAGAGCATTGGAAAGGGAATTTGACGACCTAAAGCAAGACAGTGGTGAACATCGAGCCTATACTGACCGTTATGAGGAACTGAGCATGTTGTGTCCTGCCATGGTTACGCCTGTGGAGAAGGCGATTGAAAAGTACATTGATGGTCTTCTTGACTTAGTTCAGGATATCGTTATTGGCAGCAACCCTACTACCGTCAGAAAGGCCATTGAATTGTCTGCTACCCTGACTAAATCCCAGATCAGGATGGGTAAGCTTTTTCGAAAGGGCGACCCAAGACCATCTGACAAGACTGCACAAGTTGAACCAAAGGAAAAACAGGCTGAGGTATCCAAGAAGAAGAAGCGCAAGGCTTCTCAAAACTGCGCCATAAATGCTCAGAACAATCAGGTTGTACCAAACCAGCCAGCACAACCTCGTAAAAGGAAAAATTATGTTGGTACCGCACCCTTGTGCAACAAATGGAACCTTCATCATCTGGAGCAAGTGGAGTGTCACAAATGTACCCACTGTGGGCGATTGGGACATTTGATCAATACCTGCCGTTATGCCAACCAAAACCAAGCTGCTGCAAATCATGCTGCTGTTCAAGCACGGTTACCACCTAGGTCATGTTATAATTGTGGTGACCTTACTCACTACAGAAACAATTGCCCAAAACTTGTTAACGTAAACCCAGCGCGTGGACGAGTGTTTAACATAAACGAGGCAAACGCGAACAATGATGCAGCAGTGAACAATTAGTCTTTTGTATTTCCTTGTATGTTATCCTTTGGATGTTCGAATCGACTCAGTTGTTATATAAATAAAATTTGTTGTTTTAATTTTATTTTACGAAACTGATACGATTGTGTGTATGTTTTATACAACCCTATGATGCCGACACAAAGACAAACTACTCGTGTGGTTCTGTCATTTTATGATCACTTGTGATCTCCCCAAAAATCTTAAATACTCGTTTCTTTTAAGAAACAAAGCCAAATTCCTATTACGATCTTCCTATCTTCATAGTTAGATTCTTGAAAATATTTAAAGTGCCAAACGGAATTCACGGATTGGATTCCTGGTGTGCTTTGAATACTCGTATGCTCAACTAACAAGAAAATTAACAAAATGAAGATTAAGTTAATCAATTATGTGATTATGTGCTAATGTGGTTTCTTTTATGTCTTGTGTTTTTGTGTAATCCGAATGTTCATTATCCAAATCCTCGTAGAATCTTCCATATCTCCATATGAGGGATTCATAGTAGGATATACAAAGGTACTACCTTAAATCCTAAATGGGCTTCTACGCTATAGTTAAGTCCCATGGATTATAAAGTACTATTCTATAATCGGACCACTTGAGTGGTCTAGTTAAACAGATTGATTTAAAAATATGGTTAGGAATATCATGTGATGATATAACTGAAAAGATCCCTTAAGTGGTCTACTTAAGGAGATCGTACGACGGTCTAGTTAAGGAGATCATGTGTTGATCTAGTTAAAAAGATCGTTCGTTGATCTAGTTAAAAAGATCCTTTGGTGGTCTAATCAAGTCACTTCATGATTATTCAATTGATTTTTCCCCTACGCATTATGAAATGAACTGTGCAAGGAATTACGTAATTATGGATGCATACATAATTATGGAATTCAGTGCACAGAAACCATAGCAAGTTTTGTCATGTGTTAAGACCTATAGTGATGAGAATAACGAAACGGGAACAATGTAGAAAGGGGCATGGTGGATACACTGCTGGTACTTCCTATATATAAATGTTCCTTATTACATTGCGAACGTAGCATTATTTAAGTTACTAGAAGTCCTGGACCTTGACCAATGTCATTTTATCTTACACTCTCCGACTCTGACTTCGAGCACACACAAGTTTCCTATGATAGTCTCCATAAGAAACGTTCTTCTGTCCGTAGTTTGAAACTCCATGTTTTGTTACTACAAGGACTTCACTTTGACAGTTGACAATTTCACTAAGAATCCGAACATGACACAGAGTTTTACTTAGGGTTCGAGGGATTCATTCGAAAGCGAAACAATCACACTTGTCTTCACAAGTTTCCTCTAAAATTAAATTTCGGGACGAAATTTCCTAAAGTAGGGGAGACTGTGACACCTGTATCACTTCAACCATCAAACAAATACCAAACCAATGAAATATTGTATTTCATACTTGGATTTTGTATAAATAAGTGCATCGTTCGCACATATCAATTCTTGTTCGATTTCGAGCTCTAAATCGCTTTATGGAAGGTTTCTGTTGGTGCATATGTCTGTCGACTTCGTCTTGTATCGAGTCTTGTAATAGAATGATAGATCAAGGCACGAAAAACGAGGAATTTATAGATTGTGACCATTTCGCACGAAATGGGACAAGACCATTTCGCACGAAATGGACATTGTCCATTTCGCACGAAATGAGTCTTAACCATTTCGTATGAAATGCATACTCTATAAATACCTGTGATTTCAATTCATTTGTAACAATCCGATTCCAGAGCCGAAGTGCTGCTGAAGTGTCTACTCGCTGTAAAAAGCTGTTATATCAATCAAAAAGTCAATTAGAGTGAATATCAAGCTGTTTCAAAGTCGGTACGTTAGTTTCCGCCTCTCGTATTGACAAGAACTCTTCTGAACGACTCATTTTGGTCGTGTAAACGATCCTACATGTGGTATCAGAGCCAAGGAGGATGAGTTCTTACCAAATTCAGCTTGATTTCTTCAAAATTCTGACTTCTACACCTTCAATGGGCTAAATTTCACACATAACAAGCGAAACATTGTTTTAATCAATCCTTGAAAGAATTAGACCTAAAATCAACCTAAAAATTGATCAATTGGACAAAAATCTGATCGAAAGTATGACATCAGCATCATTTCGCACAGAATAAACCCTTCATTTCGCTTGAAATTGTGCATCGGATTCTTTATTTCGCACGAAATGAGATTTGTGGTTCATTTCGTTTGAAGTTTTGTCATCTCGTACGAAATCATCTATTTCGCACAAAATCATTCATTTTGCACCAGATTGTTCATTTCGCTTGAAGAGGACCATTTCGCACCAAAGTCATTTCGTTTGAAAGGGATCCATTTTGTCACACCCCGACCACGTGGAACATACAAAACATGGCGGAAACGTCGGGGAGTGTTGTAACAGAATTAATGTTTCAAATCCATGGCAATTGAAGTTTCGTTTTATTGATTAAAAGTGTTACAATGTATTAACAAACGAAGAAATACAACATAATTAACTAGTCTTGCATCTTTTATTGTCACTAAAGCCCATGTTCGCCTAAGTGTATCTTGATCATCTTATGCAACAGCTCCTGAAAAACACATGTGAAAATATGGTACGTCAGCATAAAGATGCCGGTGAGATACATAGGTTTTGTGAAAATAGGTTTCATGACTTATATTTGAGAAAATGTTTAGTCATGAACCTTGTTATTTGCTTTGTTTTGTAAATCATTTGAAAATCGATAAGATCAGATGATATGTATAAATAATGAAAAATGTATGGTTAACTGAATAACCATGTAACTGAGTTTGTATAAGATAAGTTGTTGTAAAACAATGTCTTGTGAAAAATATGTTATTTGTATAAAATGTCATATGTATCAAACTGAAATGATTCAAATAACGTTACGCTATGTAATATTATACAAACACTTATATATAGGAAGTACCAGCGGCGTATCCACCATGCTTGTATCATATTACACACGCATCGTTACTTAATCACTTAATCAAACCAAACCAATCAATGTAAGATGTCTATGTCAAATATCCATGTCAAATGTCTATGTCAAATATGTCATGTATGGCAAGCGAAATGTCTCAACTAAACCATATGCACAAAAACAAAGTATTGAAGTAAATCTTGGTTTAAATCAAAGTTATGTTTTGTGTAGTAAATGCATGATCAATGTAAATCATGTAATATGCGTCCAAACTGTAAGAATGTGATGAATAACAAATGTACTAAGTATGAAGAACAATGCAACGATTGAACATACATAGCATGTGAACTGTACTAAGTATGCAACAACATACATACGTAGCATGCGACCTGTACTAAGTATGCAACATTAGACATACGTAGCATGTGATGTAATGTAAAACAATGTACTAAGTAATGCACACAATGGCACACCTAGTATGAAATGTAATGAAATCATGTACTATAATGTACTAATGAACATAGAAGTATATGATGTGAAAACGGAAAACATGAAAGTAACAAGTAGGCACATGTGTTCCACCCCAAAACAGTTTGGAAAACAGTAAAAGAGGGGTCTATGTACTCACTTGAGATTGCTCAGTAGTCCTTGAGTAACAACCAAACAATGCTAGAGATCACGGAAATCAAACGGCACCTAATATAGGTAACTATGTTAATTAACCGGACCTAAATCGGAAGATTGGGTAGCATTAGGGTTTGTAAACCAAATGAGTGTAGGAACTCATATGATATGGTTTAACAAAGCCTACATACTAAATGAAACTTAACCTAAGTGTCTACGACCCATCGCGACCCGTTTAGGAAGCTTATGCTACTTTAACGTGTCGTTCGCGTGAAACGCGTTCGGACCGCCTAACTAGTCCTATGACAAGTGTTATATGCCTAAACATGTTACATAATCAGTTATGTGACAAAAGTTTAGGTTACATATGCTTAATTACCAATTATACATGAAAAGGGTATTCTGGTAATTTACCTAAGGCATATAAACTACCTATCATACAACTACTTAAACGATGTGACCATAGGGTATAACCTCGGAAGGTTATGCCCTATACTAGGGTCACCTAATGTATTTGGTCGGATCCTAATGATCGACCAAACTGGGTCGAGTTCGAAGGTATAGGCGATTTATTAGATCGCCTACCCTACGACTCTGGACAACGTGGTAATCAGTGGGCATAGTCCCAAGGGACTACGACCAACGTGATTACACTCACGTTGCGAAGTTCAAACGAACTTCGCATTGACCATTACTGGTCAACGCTGAAAGTCAAACAAAGTTTGACTTTCTGACTCGAAAAGCAGTAAAATAAGGAAAAGAACGAAAGAATACTTACCCAGGGTCCCCGAATGCTAATCCCGATTCAAGAATCTCAGGTATGAAACAATGGTTTCAACTTAGAGTTTCTAAAATCAGAATTCTAGTGCATTTGAAGTAATGGGGGGTGGGGTATTTATAGTTTTCGGTCCACCGTTGAGATCGTTTCTTGGAAAAGGGGAAACGATCAAGGCCGTACACTTGTTGAAAGGTTATGGAGCCACATATGCCCCTAAACTTAGTGATTAAGCAAGTTGCAAACATGTGGTTGTGGTTAAACCTGCTGAAAACAGGCTGTTAAACATTGCACCTGGTCTGCAGACCCCATACGCATCGTATGGTATATATACCATACGCATCGTATGGGTAACTTTGGCAGAAATTACAGTTTTGGTCCCTGAACTGTATTTTGGCCATTTTTGACACGTTTAAGGCCCGTTAACCCCATTTCAAAGCTCTAAAATGAAGTTAAAGTATAGGGAACTTAAAATGTGTTCAAAAATATCTCAGATGTCGGTTCGTTTAGCCGTACGGACGCGATGTTTGCTTAATTACGACGGAATGCGCATAAGCGCGAAAAACGAACCAAATGACGCGACGAATGGATTTTTCTTAAGGCGAACACTAAAATATAATATAGTCATGCTCACATAAATTTTTGGATGTCCAGATGTATTCAGAACGTAAGTTACGCGTAAAAATGCAAACTTGTGCACTTTTTGACGCTTTTAGTCCCTGAATGACACAAAAGTTTATTTTAGCATACCGAACACCTCAAAGCCTATTTCTAAGCTATGTAAAGGATATTTATGGTATGTTTAACTTATGTTCATGTTCCGGAATGTCTGTTACAGTTCAAATTGGCATACTTTCGCAGTTTGTCAACTTTAGTCCCTGTAAGCGATTTAACTTTGATTTCACCACACCAAACCTTTCAAAACTTATATCTAAGTTATGTAAAGGTTATTTAAGGTATTTTAAGCCTATTTCACTATTCCGGAGTGTTCGTTGGATTAAACTGGTTATATCTACACATCAGAGCGCGTATAACCTTCCAGAAAGCGATTTAGAGCTTGAAATCGAACAAAAATTGATATGTGTAAATGATACACATATATTTACAAATTCCAAGTATGAAATACAATATTTCATTGGTTTGGTATTTGTTTGATAGCCGAAATGACACAGGTGTTACAGTCTCCCCTACTTTAGGAAATTTCGTCCCGAAATTTAGTTTTAGAGGAAACTTGTGGAGACAGCTGTGACGGTTTTGCCTTCAGACAAATCCATTGAGCCCTTAAGTAAAACTCTAGGCCATGTTAGGATTCTTAGCAAAGATGTCAACCCTCAAAGTGAAGTCATTGTAGTAACAAAACATGGAGTTTTGAACTATAGACAGGAGAACAGTTCCCGTGAGGAATTATCAAAGGAAACTTGTGTGTGCTTGAAATCAGAATTGGGTAGTGTGAGAATAAATGACATTGGTCAAAGTCCAAGACTTCTCCCGTATCATTACTCTTGCCACTGTTGGTCTTAACACATGACAAAACTCCCTGTGGTTCCTATGCACTGAACTCCATAATTATGTAGGCCTCCATAATTACGTAGTTCCTTGCACAGTCCGCACAGTTTATTTCATAATGCGTATGGGGAAAAATTAAACGAATAATCTCTTGAACTAGACCTCACGAGGGTCTATCTAACTACATAAACACATGATACATTTAACTAGATTGTCGAACCAATCTATTTAACTTTACTACCTAAGAGAAACATTTAACTACACCGACGTAGGATGTATTTAACTTTAGATCGACGGAGGATCTATTTAACTTTACTACCTAAGAAAAACATTTAACTACACCGACGTAGGATGTATTTAACTTTAGATCGACGGAGGATCTATTTAACTTTACTACCTAAGAAAAACATTTAACTATACCGACGTAGGATGTATTTAACTTTAGATCGACGGAGGATCTATTTAACTTTATCAACACATGTTGCCCTTAAACTTTGGAATAGTACTTTATAATCCAAGGAACTTAACTACTAAGTAGAAGTCCAGTAAGGATTTAAATAGTACCCTTTTGAATATCCTACTACGAATCCTTCATATGAAGATAAGAAAGATTCTATGAGGATTTGGATAACGAAACTTGGATCACACAACATAAAAGGAAACACATAAGCACATAATCACATAGTTGTTTAACTTGACCATTAATTTGTTATCTTTGGACGCGGATACTTAAAGCACACCAGGAATCCAATTCGTGGATTTCATTTGGCACTTTAATCATTTCAAGAATCTATCTATGAAGATAGGATAATCTTAAAAGGAATTCAGCTTTGTCCTTATTGAATTGTGATGTACGTATTGAATCATACAAAGAATTCAATTAAGGATTCCGATGAATGATACCCATCCACAAGGATCTAATTATGAGGATAGAAAGATCCTAAATGGATTTTGGAATTTGTGTAACGAGAGGTGTTCCGACACCTTGCACTAGGCGTGCTTAATTCGATACACAAGGTAGAAAGTTCATGAGGTTGAGGCGCCAAATATGTCAAGCGACATATGAAGCAGAGTTTGAAGGTTGAGCAGCAGCAGGATTTGCAACAGCTTTGCTCTGGATTGCAAAGCGGCACATGTTAACCAAATGTCTCCATCGTCCACCGTGGGTACATTTGAAACAGGGTATTTGGTTTGGATGATGACAGTTGCATTGATTGCACCAAGGAGCAGTTCCCTTACGGCTTCATCCCTGAGGCGAGTCACGGTGATAGCTAAATCAACGGCCTTCTGGTAGTACGACGCCTAATTGATGGACAATTGCAGCACCTAGTTCGGACATTGTTGTTGCAACGTAGAGGCACCATGTAGAAAATGGAAGACATGGGAGGAAACAAGCGAAAGATAGTCAAAAGAAAATGACAAGGCATGTAGATTGTGACCATTTGTTTGTTACCAAAGGCAAACAAATGAGACATTGACTAATCAAAGTAAGCGGGTCAATATAATGTATCGCGAAGACATGCTCGCCTATAAGTGAACACTCATCCCAAGAATTCCCAGGTAAGCACAACTGGTCTCGCGTCTGATGAGATGTATACGAAGTGCTTGCCTAGACAGAAAACCCAGAATACAGGCATTCACCCTTCCAGTTTGCACGTGTTCACATTATTAGAAACCCAAAACCTTGACGAGATTTTTGAAAATTCAAAGGGGTTCAAAACCGTATAACAGAGGGTTCAAAACCTTACAATAGAGGGTTCAAAACCTTGTAATAAATCATCCTAGAACAGATGATTAGTTTTCAAAGCGGTTTTGAAATTTATGTTCTTGTTGTGGTCGTCGCCTAAGGATAGGTGACGGTATTGTTTTATGACTAAACGCAAGTAAACTCGCGTTAGGGTCCTAGAAAAGTTATAGACTAGGTCAAAGCATTACTAATAACCTAATTCCCTATAACCATTGGCTCTGATACCATCTTTTCTGTCACACCCCGACCACGTGGAACATACAAAACGTGGCGGAAACGTCGGGGAGTGTTGTAACAGAATTAATGTTTCAAATCCATGGCAATTGAAGTTTCGTTTTATTGATTAAAAGTGTTACAATGTATTAACAAACGAAGAAATACAACATAATTAACTAGTCTTGCATCTTTTATTGTCACTAAAGCCCATGTTCGCCTAAGTGTATCTTGATCATCTTATGCAACAGCTCCTGAAAAACACATGTGAAAATATGGTACGTCAGCATAAAGATGCCGGTGAGATACATAGGTTTTGTGAAAATAGGTTTCATGACTTATATTTGAGAAAATGTTTAGTCATGAACCTTGTTATTTGCTTTGTTTTGTAAATCATTTGAAAATCGATAAGATCAGATGATATGTATAAATAATGAAAAATGTATGGTTAACTGAATAACCATGTAACTGAGTTTGTATAAGATAAGTTGTTGTAAAACAATGTCTTGTGAAAAATATGTTATTTGTATAAAATGTCATATGTATCAAACTGAAATGATTCAAATAACGTTACGCTATGTAATATTATACAAACACTTATATATAGGAAGTACCAGCGGCGTATCCACCATGCTTGTATCATATTACACACGCATCGTTACTTAATCACTTAATCAAACCAAACCAATCAATGTAAGATGTCTATGTCAAATATCCATGTCAAATGTCTATGTCAAATATGTCATGTATGGCAAGCGAAATGTCTCAACTAAACCATATGCACAAAAACAAAGTATTGAAGTAAATCTTGGTTTAAATCAAAGTTATGTTTTGTGTAGTAAATGCATGATCAATGTAAATCATGTAATATGCGTCCAAACTGTAAGAATGTGATGAATAACAAATGTACTAAGTATGAAGAACAATGCAACGATTGAACATACATAGCATGTGAACTGTACTAAGTATGCAACAACATACATACGTAGCATGCGACCTGTACTAAGTATGCAACATTAGACATACGTAGCATGTGATGTAATGTAAAACAATGTACTAAGTAATGCACACAATGGCACACCTAGTATGAAATGTAATGAAATCATGTACTATAATGTACTAATGAACATAGAAGTATATGATGTGAAAACGGAAAACATGAAAGTAACAAGTAGGCACATGTGTTCCACCCCAAAACAGTTTGGAAAACAGTAAAAGAGGGGTCTATGTACTCACTTGAGATTGCTCAGTAGTCCTTGAGTAACAACCAAACAATGCTAGAGATCACGGAAATCAAACGGCACCTAATATAGGTAACTATGTTAATTAACCGGACCTAAATCGGAAGATTGGGTAGCATTAGGGTTTGTAAACCAAATGAGTGTAGGAACTCATATGATATGGTTTAACAAAGCCTACATACTAAATGAAACTTAACCTAAGTGTCTACGACCCATCGCGACCCGTTTAGGAAGCTTATGCTACTTTAACGTGTCGTTCGCGTGAAACGCGTTCGGACCGCCTAACTAGTCCTATGACAAGTGTTATATGCCTAAACATGTTACATAATCAGTTATGTGACAAAAGTTTAGGTTACATATGCTTAATTACCAATTATACATGAAAAGGGTATTCTGGTAATTTACCTAAGGCATATAAACTACCTATCATACAACTACTTAAACGATGTGACCATAGGGTATAACCTCGGAAGGTTATGCCCTATACTAGGGTCACCTAATGTATTTGGTCGGATCCTAATGATCGACCAAACTGGGTCGAGTTCGAAGGTATAGGCGATTTATTAGATCGCCTACCCTACGACTCTGGACAACGTGGTAATCAGTGGGCATAGTCCCAAGGGACTACGACCAACGTGATTACACTCACGTTGCGAAGTTCAAACGAACTTCGCATTGACCATTACTGGTCAACGCTGAAAGTCAAACAAAGTTTGACTTTCTGACTCGAAAAGCAGTAAAATAAGGAAAAGAACGAAAGAATACTTACCCAGGGTCCCCGAATGCTAATCCCGATTCAAGAATCTCAGGTATGAAACAATGGTTTCAACTTAGAGTTTCTAAAATCAGAATTCTAGTGCATTTGAAGTAATGGGGGGTGGGGTATTTATAGTTTTCGGTCCACCGTTGAGATCGTTTCTTGGAAAAGGGGAAACGATCAAGGCCGTACACTTGTTGAAAGGTTATGGAGCCACATATGCCCCTAAACTTAGTGATTAAGCAAGTTGCAAACATGTGGTTGTGGTTAAACCTGCTGAAAACAGGCTGTTAAACATTGCACCTGGTCTGCAGACCCCATACGCATCGTATGGTATATATACCATACGCATCGTATGGGTAACTTTGGCAGAAATTACAGTTTTGGTCCCTGAACTGTATTTTGGCCATTTTTGACACGTTTAAGGCCCGTTAACCCCATTTCAAAGCTCTAAAATGAAGTTAAAGTATAGGGAACTTAAAATGTGTTCAAAAATATCTCAGATGTCGGTTCGTTTAGCCGTACGGACGCGATGTTTGCTTAATTACGACGGAATGCGCATAAGCGCGAAAAACGAACCAAATGACGCGACGAATGGATTTTTCTTAAGGCGAACACTAAAATATAATATAGTCATGCTCACATAAATTTTTGGATGTCCAGATGTATTCAGAACGTAAGTTACGCGTAAAAATGCAAACTTGTGCACTTTTTGACGCTTTTAGTCCCTGAATGACACAAAAGTTTATTTTAGCATACCGAACACCTCAAAGCCTATTTCTAAGCTATGTAAAGGATATTTATGGTATGTTTAACTTATGTTCATGTTCCGGAATGTCTGTTACAGTTCAAATTGGCATACTTTCGCAGTTTGTCAACTTTAGTCCCTGTAAGCGATTTAACTTTGATTTCACCACACCAAACCTTTCAAAACTTATATCTAAGTTATGTAAAGGTTATTTAAGGTATGTTAAGCCTATTTCACTATTCCGGAGTGTTCGTTGGATTAAACTGGTTATATCTACACATCAGAGCGCGTATAACCTTCCAGAAAGCGATTTAGAGCTTGAAATCGAACAAAAATTGATATGTGTAAATGATACACATATATTTACAAATTCCAAGTATGAAATACAATATTTCATTGGTTTGGTATTTGTTTGATAGCCGAAATGACACAGGTGTTACACATTTCATTTGAAAGCTGTGTTTGTGAAATATTCTACCGAAACATGGAAGAGGAATTTTATAACGCATTTGCTACTGCCCCGATTACTCCTGTTACCATTGCTCAGAGCATGAACATGGAAAATGAAATAGGAACTTTGCAAAAACCGCCGAAGCTAATGGGTATTGAAGAGTACTATGGTTGGAAAGACCGGCTCGAAAATTGGGTTCAAGATAATCATTTGAGGTCTTGGGAATGTATTGAGAAGAAGTATCTTAAACCTCGTACAGATGTGGGTGTTATTAAAACTATTTCTAAGTTGTCAGACAAAGAACGAGACATGTACAAAGCAGAAAAGATGATGATTAGTCTACTCCAGCAGGCTGTGAAAGAAGACATCTTCATATTACTTCAACATGATAATACTTCACGTTCGATTTGGGAAGCACTTCGAATTAAGTTTGAGGGAAGTGATAAAATGATCAGGAGTAAGAAATCATTGTTAAAGAAAGAATTTGATTTGTTTACGAGTTTGCCGGGAGAAACTTCAAAGAAACTGATCGAAAGATATTGTCATTTAGTGAGATCAATGTCTCTTTTGGATATCAACAAAGATCGAGAAGAATGGGTTGATAAATTAGCTGATGCTTTACCTCAGAAAGAATGGGGTACATATCTGATGATCTTAAAGAACACTGGAGAATATGACAAATTGACAATTTCTCAGTTCATTGAAAAAATTGAAGGACAAGACCTTGAATAGCAAAAGATTGCTAGAATGAACAATCCAACTGGCCAACAAGACATCAAGATGTATTACAAAGGGAGTGTTCAGGATGGTGAAGCAAGTCCGAAGGTTCAAACTGCTTTCAGCGCAGAAAATTCATCTGGATCAGTTAATCAAAGTTCAAGCAGTAATAGTGGTTTTTCTTCATACTCGAGTGTTAGTCCGAATGTTTCAACCTCAAGTCATTAGTTTCAAAGTTCAAATAGCAGTAATGGTCATGTCTTACACTGCAACATCGCTTTGCATCTTCAGAATGGTCAAAATTTCTCTGAAGAGGTCGCTAAAGGTCATATGGCATTACTTGCTACAGTGTTAGAATCATATGAGGGTTTGGTTGCATGAAGGATCGGAAATTCTATGCTGACAAAAGAGGATTATGATCAGATCGATGCTGAAGAGATGGAGCTTATGGATATTAAGTGGTGTTTAGTGAGTGTTTTAAGGAGAGCTGAGAAGTTTAAGATGATTACAGGAAGAGATGATTTCCAAGATGCAAATGTTTCTACTTTGGGTTTTGATAAATCTAAAGTTACTTGTTTTCGATGCAGGGAAAAAGGACATTTCAAGAGGGAATGTACCAATCGAGAAGCAGGAGGAGCTCAGAATCCGTTCGGAAATAATGATTACTATCAGAAAGGCATATATCAACTAGTTTCTCAACAACCATTTTCATCAAATGCTATTGAAGATGGAAAGAAGATGAAAGCTTACTAGTTAATCAAGATGATGAAAAAATGGCAGAAGGTTTTAGCTGGGACAAATACATTCCGGCTGACTCAGGGCTTGGAGCATTTATTGCACAAATAGTTCAAGAACCAGATTTGATGAAAGAATGGATGAGTGTGTTTGATAACAGTCAGAAAAGTCAAGATGGAGAATTTGTGTCTTCTGATGATAGTTCAGAAAAGACCCAAGTGTTTGATCAATCCTCATGTAATAGCACTGATGATGAAGAAGAAACACAAATAAACATTGGAAAAAATCTATTATCTCCTGAAAGTTTTAAATTTTATTTTACAGACAGATTGGAGAAGCTGAAGGAGAAGAGAGCAGCAAAAGAACAGAAAAAGAAAATATGCGAGAATGTTGCTCAGGAAAAGAATTTTGAACAAAGTGAAGGAGTTAAAGTCGCTGAAATGATGGTTAAAGCTGAGACGATAGTTGAAGTTGAAAAGATTATTGAAGTTGTAAAGATTGTTAAAGTCACAAAACCATGTCTAAATTGTTTGGAATCATGCAAACAGTTGAAAGAAAAGGATGAGAAGTTTAGTGAGTTGGAAAAGTTGAAAGAAAAGTTATTGTTCGATGTCAATTATGTGAAAGAGTCGTATGATGTGTTGAACAGAACGGTGAATAGTCTGCAAAAGACAAATTCTGAAAGAGAAGATGCTTTAACGATGATGAATGCAGTGATGATGTCAAAGCAGAAGGCTATCAATCACTATATTGAAGAATGTGCAAAGTTGAAGCAGGAGTTGGAGACTGAAAAGATAGAGAATGAAAGAATCAGACGATTGTTACAAAGTTATTCTAGTTCTGATTATTTGATTGATAGAATTTATCCAACTGTTGCAGGTTTTGAAGCCTTTCAGGATAAGAAGTCTGAAGAAAAGGATACTGGTAAGAAACAAAGTGCAAATTATAACAAGTGTCCGCCTCCGATCTGGGAAGGTTATTCTCCCAGAAAACAAATGAGGAGCAAGTAAAAAAGGCAGTCAATATAAAATTGAAGTCTGAAACAACTGATGAGTTACCAGAAAACATTGACGTCACATTCACATCTTCTGACACTGATCATGAGTCTGAGTTAATAAAGAAAGTGGTCGATCAGGTGTTGGATAAATATGAGGAGTCAGAGTCAAAGTTCGAATCCGAGAGTTCGAGTTCATCAGTTGACAATTCAAAGTCGTCGGTCAAAAGGGTATATAATAAAGAATTTATGTTATCAAAATCTAATTTGAATGACGAACCAATCAAAGTGGCATATACTTTGAATGATTCAGACAAATTATATTCTGATGAGGAATTTCCAATAAGAGGTGTTAAAACTGAAAGGATCAAAAAGGTTTTCAAATTAACAGAAATTAATATTTCTGAAATAAAAGATGTAAAACTTGCTAAAAAAACTTAAACCTTACACCTCAAGAGTTCAACAAAAGTTAAACAAGAAAAAGGGTTACAGTTCTGGTTCTGGTTTTCAAAAGAAACCAAACCATAACAGTAATTTCAAAAAGAAAGGTCTTGGTTTTATTCCACCGAAAAATCATAAAAATGAGAAAACTTATAAACCAAAAACTGTATTTGTTTCAGGAGCAAGTTCGGAGGAAGAAGAAAAGAGCTCATTCTGGAAGCAATCGAACAAGGAATTCCTTGCTAAGAAGCAAGAGGAAATGAAGAATGGAGTTCATTAGAGAAAAGAGACAAGAACCTGTTACCGATGTCAAGAAGTTTGTCACATTGCCTGGAATTGTCCAAAAGCAACCAACACCAAACAGGGAGTCTCTTATAAACTCAAAGAAAAAGTTGTTGACAAAACTGAACCACCAACTGAAAAATTCAAAGTGTTTAAAAACTCAACATATGAAGTTGGTGAATGTTCAAAAAGATTTTATAAAAGAAGAGTAAATCTTGACAACCAAATGTGGGTTGTTAAAAAATCAGATGTAAAATCTGGCGA
The DNA here is from genome assembly GCA_030545235.1 of Helianthus tuberosus. Classification (NCBI taxonomy): domain Eukaryota; kingdom Viridiplantae; phylum Streptophyta; class Magnoliopsida; order Asterales; family Asteraceae; genus Helianthus; species Helianthus tuberosus. The sequence goes on along the minus strand of CM060426.1, from coordinate 56,942,337 downwards.
TGAATCTGACTCGTCAAAGTCAGAGGAGCCACAAGTTGAGGTAAAAGGAGGAAATTCAGTACCGCCAATGGATGATGTAAACTTTCCACCATTGCGGGCTGAAAACTTAAAATCAAAAGTTGGTAAAGTTGAGATCTCGAATCAATTCTATTCTGAAAAGAAATAATTTGATGTTGAAAAAGTTTTTAATGGGAAAGTGAAACATATTTTTGGGAAAATGGTCGAGGGGAAGGCCAAAGGGTTGAAAGATTTTTATGAAGAAAAAAGGCATGTTGAAACCCCAAGTGAAACTGAAAAGATCACACCCAAAGACAGACAGGCTTGGGTGTCAGTATTTCATATGTAAAAATCTTGACTTGCCGGAGCTCCCAAGTTGGTAATCGTGGAGCATGAATCGGCATCTTTCTTAAATTTGAAAATTGTCATATTTCGATTTTCAAGTGGTTTTGGTGATGAGTACCTACAAGTGGTTAATCAAGGTCATTAAGTTGAACTTGATTTAACTTTCATACAAGTGATTGAAAAACAATGTGATGAAACCCCTAACCTACAAGTGGTTTATGAATTCAACAGAACTTATTTTCCGGAAAAACCATTTTGATTAAAACAAACTTAAGTGTTTTGAAATCAAAATGGGAAAATAGTTTGTTGTCAGGGGGAGTTCTGATTGTTTAAGCCAAGTGGATGGCGAATTGAAGCAATTCACATCAGTTTGTCATTTTATTTGTACAGTTTATTTTCAAATTTTCCCAGAAAATCAAAATTAGTAAAAATTTTAAAAAATTAGAGAATTTGAAAATGCCAAAAACATTGGAAAAAGCAAAAACGAGTTTTGTTGTAAAAAGAGGAAATGATAGTACATCAGTGGACTATCACAGCATGCTAAAGAAAAGAAATGTCAAATGTCATAAACGGTCTCACTAAAGATGTGACGATAGGCTCAGCTAGACTAGTAGATTTGCGATAACGATACAAACTTAAATGAAAAAGCCTAGTTCTAGTAGGAAACATGGTTGAAAGCATAGTACTTAGTTTTATCCTTCGTGACTGTGTACCTACTCAGTAATCGCTGAATGCTAAATGCATAAAAACCGGTTAGTTTGTGAACTTTCACAGCTTTCTGAAAAAGTCACTGTGATTGTGCATTTTGTGTTGCAAAGATTTAAACTTGTTTGATTTCGTTATTTTGTATAAGCATTGGACATCCTCTGCGTATATGTGAGTATCGAACTGGATGTTAGTGCCTAAACATTCTGCTTTATTTTATTTGGTGTTTCGTTTAAGCTTTGGATCACCCCTGCGTATTGTCACACCCCCAAAATCCACACGCGGAGTACCACCGCTTGGAGGCGTGACATGACCAGGATCAAGCCACCAATCATATTGAACATAAGTATAAAGTAAAAGTCATTCATCAATACGATAGGTGTTTCCAAAAACCAAATATAAACAAGTGTATAGCGGAAGCAATAATGTAAAACCCAACATAAGTTTAAGTACAAAAATGTCGTAATGTTTAACAACACATTCACGATCCATGTCCACAACGACCGTGCCTCCCGTGCAAGCTCCAAAAGTACCTAAGGTCCTGCAAGGCATGTAACAGAGAGTCAACAACTAGTTGAGCGAGTTCACAGTTGGTTATTTAGTTATAATGTTCATATCGTAAATTGTATGTTCGTTTAGTAAACCATGTATCGTATGTAATGGTATCGCGGCCCTCTAGGCATCCTTGCGAAGTTTAGTAATTGTATCGTATGTAATGGTATCGCGGCCCTCTAGGCATCCTTGCGAAGTTTAGAAATTGTATCGCGTTAGTCCTTGCTGCCAGTCCAGGCATGCGTGCGATGAATAGTGTTGACTAGTTGTATTTGTACGTGCCCTTCTTAATCCAAGGACCGTAGCGAGTATGAGTGTACGTAAGTTTTACGTACGTTAAGGTTGTTGTCCTACCCAAGGAGGACGAACGTACGTATTCTACCCAAGGAGAACACGCAGGATTAATATTGGCATCCTACCCATGGAGGATGGCGGTACATATCCTACCCAAGGAGGATATGTAGATTCCATTTTAGTTTCTTAACCCATTCCCAACCCACCGGGAATCCCATGCCTTGGTAAGAGTGTGAACTCACCTTGTTTTGCTCGGTATGCTAAGTTAAGTGCTCACAATTAATCAGTCAAGTCCTATAGTGCACGTATGTTCAGTCAGTTCAATTTCGTAAAGTTTCACATGCCATTTATGTCACAGAGTGTGCTTAAACAATCAGCACGTATCACATAAGAAATTTATCAAAGCAGTACAGTTCATGTTTCATAGGAATGTCATTCAAAGTTTGTACTAACCATAGTTATTTATTAACAGTCTTGCTACACTTAACTGTGCTAACAACTTTAACTAGGATCAATAGAACTAACATGTATAGTTAAGTTAACCCACTTATCATATACAGTGTATCATAACAGAGTTATCATATATAATGAGGTTGACATACTTAACCTAGTTAACATAACCCAGTTAACTTATTAATATAACTAATATATTTAACAGAACTAAATGCTGTACAAATATATTTATCTTAATAACAGATGAGTAAATAAACTAACAGGGTTACTTACTTAACAGAATTACCAACTTAACAAAGTTAACAAGTTAATCAGTAAACAAGTAAACCAAGTTGCCAAAACACATAAGTTGCGAAATCACTCTAAGGCCGAAAACCCTTTATGTTCGAAATCCACATGAGCCGAAATCCCCAAGTTGGCGAAAACACTCATGGGCCGAAATCCCCTATGTTGGGCTGGACTTACTGATTAACGAAAACCCCTTATGTGTGCCGAAATCACTCTCATGGGCTGAAATCACTATGCTAGCCGAAAACCCCCTAAGTGCCGAAATCCAAAAGAGCCGAAATCCCTTTATGTTGGCCGAAAACACATCTGGGCCGAAAACACCCTTACTGGGCCGAAATCAACATGTGGGCCGAAATCACCTAAAGTGATTTCGTCCACTTTAATGGTGGTGGATGATTTCGTCCAGAACATCATCTTCACCAACACTCTCTGTAACTTAAACCCAGCAACTAAATCTCATTACAGTTACAGGATGAATCATTTACAAGTCATTAATCAACCATTGATATGAAACAATTACTCTACCAAAGCTTTGTGAAATCTAGAACATAATCTCATCAGTTTATCATTCATAACATATACCCACTGTTGATCCAAAACATCCAATATTCAGACAGTTCATAGATAATAATTATCTAACAATCACATAATGATCAATCACATAATCACATATATCAATCTATACATACATCATGATTAAACATCAATAATCATACGATATGCAACAAGAAACAACTTGAATCATGAAATCACTAACCAAGGATTAAACAGAGGTTTTGCTTCAAATGAGGAATTCTCTTTTGTGGGTTTCAGATGTAGAGAGAGAGAACAAAGTGATAAGGTTTGGTAAGTGGGTAACGTCTCGGAGAAGATTTGTTTATAAAATGATTATACATATAAAATATCTCAAGACTGGACACTGGGCCAAGCCCATCTGTGATTTCGTTGGTCATCAGTGGACGAAAACACTTAAAGTGTTTTCACCACTTGGGTGTTTTCATGGGTGCTTGTTCTCAGTAAGTTCCATCTTTAATTAACATGTTAACTAATACAAAACCTTGTTAAGATACACTCACATATAATAAATATTATGGATCCCAATTATAAAATATCAATCGAAATACGATATAACGTATTACAAAGGTAAGCGTTGTGAAACAACGAGTCGAGTAACAAACAACATAAAAAAATAAAAAATAAAAAATTAACGTGCACTAAATGCGAAGATGGAAATCTTGGAAATCTCGAGTTGTCACACGTATACGGGAGTATCGAACTGGTGGTTAAAGCCTAAACAATTTCAACTTGTTTTTATTTCTTTTTTTGTTTAAACATTGGACTTTCTTTGCGTATCGAAAGATCGACCTGATTGTTAATGTTTAAACATTTTGTGTTGTTTTTGCACATATCACAGTTGATGAAAGTTTAAAGGCATTACTTGAGTCAATGTATTGCATGATGAGGGGATATGCTGAGATCGTGGGGTCCATAAGAATTTAGTGCAAAATTAATATATCTTAAACGTATCGGTAAGCATTTCAAAAGTTTTTAGATTGAGTTTAAGAGGACAATAATATCGCCAATCAACGTGAATCGTTTAGAACTTAAAGTGTTTAGAGCTCAACGGTGCTAGTGATTTGTTTCATAAACTGATATGATCCTCTTATGCAAACTCACAAAAATATTGTCTGTAAATATTTCTTTACAGTTTTTCATTAATTTCGAAATTCAAAAAGATATTCGACAACTGGTGTTGGAGAACTGATTTTCAAAATTCCAAGTGCTAAACATGATGAACAGGTATGGAAGTTTGTTTGAAATAAGAAAAGATTTCGAAATAAAAATGTCAAATCTGAATGTTTTTCTTACAAATAATCATCTGAGTTTTTAAATGTTAAATCATTTTGAGTTTTTATTTACAAGTGGTAAGCAGAGAATAAAATTGTCAAAATTGTTTAGATTGTGAAATTTATTGTTAAGTAGAGATTTGTGCAGTTCCCCGTGTTTAAACCTGAGCTGAATACGAGTCAGATCACGATTCTAGACAAGAGCTAAAACAGATTGCGATCCCGGAACAATTTAAGGGGGAGTCTGCTAGCAGAGGGGAGTCTGTAGATGTAAGAGTAAAATAGGAACTGCTTAGAGCCAGATTCAAATCCTAAGGATCATGCAAGTTGCTGATGCTGAAGAACTTAAGAAATCAAAAGATCTGATCAAGAGAAGATAGAATCAGGGTGAGATTCTGAAAAGAGGAAAGATTGAAGGATGCTTTACACTGTTAGATACTTTGGAATAGCATGTAGACTGATCAAGACTGAAGAGTTGACATACCAAAGTTTTGTCACGCTGAAGACTCGTCGACATCCAAGGGGGAGTCTGTTGGTGCATATGTCTGTCGACTTCGTCTTGTATCGAGTCTTGTAATAGAATGATAGATCAGGGTACGAAAAACGAGGTATTTATATATTGAGACCATTTCACACGAAATGGAACAAGACCATTTCATACGAAATGCATACTCTATAAAATACCTATGATTTTAATTCATTTGTAACGATCCGATTCCAGAGCCGAAGTGCTGCTGAAGTGTCTACTCGCTGTAAAAAGCTGTTATATCAATCAAAAAGACAATTAGAGCGAATATCAAGCTGTTTCAAAGTCGATACGTTAGTTTCCGCCTCTCGTATTTACTAGAACTCTTCTGAACGACTCATTTTGGTCGTGCAAACGATCCTACAGTTATACGCGAACTGATGCGTAAATATAACCAGTTTAACTCAACAAACACTCCGGAACAGTGACATAGGCTTAACATATCTTAAATAACCTTTACATAACTTAGAAATAAGTTTTGGAAGGTTTGGTGTGTCAAAATCAAGTTTATTCGCTTACAAGGACTAATTTTGACAAACTGCGAAAGTATGCCGATTCGTACTGTAACGAACATTCCGGAACATGATCATAAGTTAAACATGCCCTAAATATACTTTACATAGCTTAGAAATAGGCTTTGAGGTGTTTTGGTGCGCAAAAATAAACTTATTGATCAACAGGGACTAAAAGCGTCAAAAAGTGCCCAAATGACTAGATTCATTGTATCTAGTCCAATTTTGATGTTTTGATAGTTTTAACCCCAAGTTTTACATTCTATGGGCTAAAATTTGATGGTATTTCATGTCCCTTGTATTGCAATACCATGTGCCCACATGGAGGATCAAGATCAAGGCACGAAATGCGAGAAACGATCCTAACGGTTCTCCGAAATCTATATATACCCAAGCTCTCATTCCATTTTCCTCACACCTTGATCTGATTTTATGCTCTAAGTTGAAGCTTTATGCTTCATACCTGAGTATTTAGATCAAGTTCTTCCTAGCTTGGACCCTTTGTAAGCTTCTTTCATTCTTTTATGTGTTTTTAAGCGGGAAAGTTAAACAGTGTTTGACTTTCTGCTTTGACCAGCCAATGGTCAACACGAAGTTCGTTTGAACTTCTAAAGTGAGCGTAATCACGATGGTTATAGTCTCTTGTGACTATACCTACTGATTACCACGTTATTTAGGCGTAGTGACGAGTCATAGTTTCGGTCAAAATGCGTGTTCTTGCGTATTTTGCAACCAAACTATTCTTACGTATCAAGACCCTTTATTTTGATACCAAACCTGTTTTCAAACCTTGTTAAACATGTTTTAACATGTTTAACTTGTCACTTTTAGATTTGTGCTTATATAGGGTCGTAAGATAAGCGGTCTAAACAACCGCTTAGACTTTCGAACCCGACCCGTTTGGTCGATCATTAGGATCCGACCAAACATGTTTTGTGACCATAGTTGTATAGGGAATAACCTTTCAAGTTTATACCTTATGGTCACTTCGTTTAAATAGTTGTATGATAGGTAGTTTATATGCCTTAGGTAAATGACCAAAATGCCCTTTTTACGCATAAATTCATTTTAAGCATATGTAACATAAATTTTGACATCTAAACTGATTAGGTAACATTATTAGACATGTTGAGGCATATATTACTTGTCATAGGACTATTTAGGTGGTCCGAACGCGTTTTACGCAAACGACGCATTAAAGTAGCATAAGCTACCTAAACTGGTCGTAATGGGTCATAAGCACTTAGGATAGGTTCCGTTTTAGGATGTAGTGTGACATCTGTGTATTTTAATCCTTGTACTGTTCCGAATAACTTTGTATTTAATGAAATATGGTGTTTTAATTTCAATATTTGTTTAATTATTTGTGACATTTACACGTTCTCAATCATTGTTCAATTCCGAACTCTCAAACGTGTTCTAGAAGTGAAATCAGAAACCGTTACGTAAACATAATCAGTTTAACGCGACGTACACTCCGAAACTGTGACATAAGCCAAACATACCTTAAATACCCTTTACATAACTTAGAAATAAGTTTCGAAGGATTCGGTATGGCGAAAACATGTTTATTCGAACTTTAGAACTATTTGTGACAAAACTGCGTAACGAACGTTGGTGACTGCCCGGATAATATTTAAATCCCAAAAATATTCTGTTATGATTAAAATTTTATTTTTAATCATGTTCGTGTTGAAAAATAAATTAAAACGCTTAAAAACGTTATTTTTCAAGTTTAAGCGCGCACCGCGTGTTACTGCGCAACACAGTGCTTATACTACAAAACGCAGCCAGTCTCGGCAACTGATATTTATCTCAGTAATATTTTGGCGAGTTTATTTTTATAGAATTATAAAAAATAATATAAAAAGCCATAAACCGGGATTAAAACACTAGACATTACACTTAACCTCCAACTATTATCTATTTTTACCATTCAAACTTACATTTACCCCCCCCCCCCCCTGGAATTTACGGTCACAAGGACCCACCACCATACTCCAAGATTTGATTTTTATTTTATTGGATCTTTTCTTGATTGTATGGACAAGATACTGAGAAGAGATGATTATAAGTATGGGGTGAATATACAAGAGATCTTCATCATACCTTCACAACTACACTCCATCTTCTCCTCTCTCTCCTCCCCCGTAACCGTACACACCACCACCACTCCCATTTTCAATTTTGCAACCTTGTTCTTGAAGATTAAACTCCATTCCAAGCTAGTTTCAAGTTGGTGTGAAGATCCAAAGGAGTTTCCAAGGTGTTTTCAAGTGATTTCAAGCTCCATATCATCAAAATCTCATCAAAAAACTCACTTGAATCTTGAAGGTATAAAGTTTATGTTTAAATGATACACTTGATTCTTTGTTGTTCTTGATGATTGGAAGTTTCTCTTGAATCTTGGAATTTTTCACAAACTTGAAATCTAAAAAGAAATGGGTCTTGATACAAAATAAAAATGGTAGTATATATGTGTGTATATATAACCGTATATATATATATATATATATGTGTGTGTGTGTGTGTGTGTATGAGATTTGAGTTTGATTTTTTGATAAATACTTGTTTAGGATGTTTGCTTGCATGAACAAGATTATGTGCAAATATGTTAGGGATATAAAGAAATGATTGAATCATGAGTTATAATTTGAAATAATGTTAGTATATTGACATGTAAATGGCCGAAAATTTACTAGACAAGTTTGAGAATTTTTAAGTTGTTGCATGTTCTTGAATGATAGCTAAAATGCAAGTGTTTGATGATTTGTGTATGATATGATGAATGTTCAATTAAATCAGTAAGTAAACATGAATAAATTACTTGTTTGATGCATTTAAATTCGTATGAAATGATGATGATATGATAGTGTGCTTTAGACACTTGTACATAAGAATGCATGTTGATTTAAAGCTCAAGAAATGATAAAAAAAATGATTGTATGACAAAAATGTTTTAGAACAGATTATGAACACTAAAAATAACATTATTTGGTATATTATAATGGCATGAAACTTTGTCATAGGTTTGATAGCTTTGCATGTTGTACATATAGCTTAGAAAGTGGTAAAATATGTGAAATTTGCATGATTTATGTGCTTTATGTGAGACCTGCACTATCATGAGTATAACCACTATTTTATTCAGTAAATAAGATGGGTTATGTTAAATTATCAAGTCGTTACGATTTGGGATGTTTAGGGTAACGTTTGATGCAAAACTATGCGGTAAAACGGTTAAAAATCGGCTTTTCGGAGGATTTTTATAAAACTATTTTAGATCAGTAAGTAAACTGATATTTTTGATATAAAAATAAGTATTTTAACTTATATTAAGTTTACTTGGTGTTTGGTTAGTCATACGTGACTTTCGACGCCCAAAAACGTTACCGAATCGCTAAAATACGTGTTTTTCAATGTACACTAGAATGGGTTGTTCATGGGTAAATTTTATGTGTTGCAAGATGTTATGTGATTTATAATATGTGTATGATGACATGTTTATAGTTGACAAGATTATGTGTATTACGGTATTTATTTTATGTCACAATAAGTATATATGTTACGACGCGCAAATCGTAGATATATTGCTTATAACATGATGAGGGTCACCAATAAAATCGTTCATGTCGCAAAGTTCTTAAATATATATGTGAATGCATATATATATATATATATATATATATATATATATATATATATATATATATATATATATATATATATATATATATTCACACCAACATAATAAAAAATAATAACTTTTCGAGAAAATCTCGAAGTTATGTGAAAATTCGAAGTATCGGAGAAACTTAGGTATTTTTGTGAGTTTTTTATTATTAAATCGTTCTTATTTAATTTAGGACGAATAAATAATTTGAGGGATTGTGTTAACATATAAAAACGCACCCAAAGGTGAGTACATAGTTCCCCTATTTTATGTTTTCAAATGTTTTGGGGTGAAGCATATGTGCATAACTTTACTTTTCGTTTTCATGACATTATACATGTTTTATTACATATTACATATAATACATTATTTCAAAGACATTTTATTGGCATATTGACTTAGTATGCCTAATACATGGTTTTACAAAGACATTTTCATGACATGCTTACATTGAAAAGGACATTTGGTATGTTTAACGGGTTAGTAGTACATTCATTAACATTGATCACGCCGCTCGGTGGTATGTAATAACGCTATAGGACTTGACAAATCTCGTTCCCGCTTTCTAGGAATTTCAGAAGGGGAATGACAGAATCCGAATACATTTTTTTTTTGATAAACCTTGATCCTGATAAGGGTTTATCCGACTGTCTCAAGGCTTGAGTGTATGCGATAGACAAACCACATAAATGTTCATATCGATAAAAGCAATAGTTTTCAAAACATAACTTTTGATTTTAACTCTTGGTTATTCAAAGACCTTGTTTTGTACATGACATTGGATTTCAAAAGACATTTGTTTATACTTGACATTAGACATTGTTTACACATGACATTTGACATTGGACATTGACATTTAAACAAGACATTATTTCATGGTTATTAATAAGTGATTTAAGCAACGAGACGTGTGTAATATGATAAAAGCATGGTGTATACGCCAGTGGTACTTCCTATATATAAGTGCTTTTATTGTATTGCATATCGTGGCGTTATCTAAACCACTTCAACAAAGACAAGAGATGACATATTTTATACATATTATATTCATTTGGTTATTTACTTAACCATACATCATTCTTTTATATCATTTGATTTTCATATGATTTTATAAAAGAAAATATTTTATAAGGTTCATGACTATATTTCATTAAACATTTCTTTTAACATTCAAAGTCATGAATCTTCAACACTAAACCTATGTTACTCACAGGCATTTTTATGCTGACGTATTTACTTTCACATATGTTTCAGGAGCGAATGTTTGATGTGAGCAAGCTACACTTATGGCGACTTGGGCCTTAGCAATCTAAAATCAAGAAAGTTATCGGCTTTTATGTTATGTGTTTTGTTTGAACTAAGACAATGTAATAATTTAAACTTGTAAAACTTAACTTTAATCATCATGTGTTGTGAAACAATAATTCTGCCACACGACTCCCCGACGTTTCCGCCGCGGTTTGTTGTTTTACGCGGTCGGGGTGTGACATGTAGGCTTTGTTTAACGAAACTCATTATATCCGATCTTCCGATTTAGGTCCGGTTTATTTACTTAGTTACCTATATTAGGTGCCGTTTGATTCCGTGATCCCTCTAGCTTTGCTTGGTCGTTATTCAAGACTTCTAAGCATCCTCAAGTGAGTATATAGTCCCCTCTTTTACTGTTTTCAATGTTTTGGGGTGAAACATGTGTACCTATTTGTTATGTTCATGATTTCAAAGTATAAATTAATTATACATGTTAGTACTTATCTTTTGACAAACTGAATGATTATTTATGGTTTAAACACTAATTTTTCAAAGATTATAAAATTAATTGTTGGATTGTACTTATTTTATACATTCACCAGACCAATTGGTAGTATGATATAGCGCTATAGGATTTGACACCCCATTCCTGTTGTATGGAATGTCAGAAACCGATATTTTATCCAAATAGGGATTGCCTTTGTGGTATTTCTATAGTCTCAAAGGTGTATTTTGATACACTAAGGTCTGAATGAATTCTAAAATCACATTTTTGTTGTATATTTTGTTATACTCCCAAAGGTATAGTTTGATATGCTCTCATATGTGATATTGTACAAAACAACATAAATTTTGTTAATTACTAAAACATAGTTTAATATGTTATTCATAAAACCAAAGCATAGTTTAATATGTTATTAATAAAACCAAAGTATACTTTTGATATACTACTGAAAACTATATGTTTAACTATTTTGGAACTGAAATATATTTTAATATATTATTTATTCGACTCTCTTAAAACCAAAGTGTATTTTTATGTATACTACAAACTTTTTTATCAAAACCTTGTTTTACAAACAACATATTTTATACAAACTCATTTTACTTAATTATTGAATTATGCATCTTTCTTTTATATCATCTGATTTCTTATCACTTATAAAGAAAACATTTTTAAGTTCATGACTATTTTTGTTAAACATTCTTTTAAATTTACAAGTCATGAATCATGCATTAATAAAACCTATGTATCTCACATGCATTTTTATGCTGACGTACCTATTTTTACACATGTTTCAAGTGCTGCTATGTGATGATTGTTGATACATGCTATACATAGGATGGACTCGTGCCTTAGCGACTTTAAAACTTGAAAGACAATATTTGTATTTATTTCATTTGTAATAAAACAATGAGTTCAATATTTCAGTTAAACAAAATTATTAAATCCATGGTTGTGAAACAATGATTCTGTTACGACACTCCCCGACGTTTCCGCCACGATTCGTTGTTTTACGTGGTTGGGGTGTGACAATTTCAACGAGATTACTATGTACAATTTCAAATGGCATAAAAACTACTTAGTAATAATCATATTGCCATATACAAAACTATTTGCCACGAGTTTTCACAATCAAGATTTCGTATTGCAATACTAAACTTTTTCCATCCTCTGGCTTCAAGATTCATTTTCAATCGACAACTCTTGTAGTTGTCGAAGTATTGCAATATCAAATGTTTTGCCATTTAATTGGCTAACAAAACCTATGTATTCGTCGGCAGTTTTATGCTGACTATTTTTCACATATGTTTCAGGTTATTAATTATTCAAGCATGCAACGCATAGGACTGCATTCGGGCCTTAGACTTCTTTAATCAAAAGACAATACATGTATTCTTTGTTTGTAAAATAATGTTAATAATATTGAAACAATTTAGTACCAGTAGTTGTGAGCAATTTGTAACGTGACTCCCCGGTATTTCCACCGCGTGTTGTTGTATTACGCGATTGGGGTGTTACAGATTGGTATCAGAGCACTGGTTATAGGGAATTAGGTTATTAGCATGCCTTAAACCTAGTCTATAACCTTCCTAGGACCCAAACATGAGTAGACTTAGGAACTCCTTCCTAAATCCTCATCCTTTTTTCGTGCCATAACTACTCTATGATTTACAAATCATCTAGCCCTAGATGATTAATCCTAAACCATAGGCTTCATGCCTTAGGGAATTCTTCAAAATGTTTTTCCCAAAACATTTTCATTAAAATATTTCTCAAAATGTTTTCTTAAATGTTTTTGTAAAAATATTTCACAACATGTTTTATCTCAAACGATTTGTATCAAAAGATTTCTTAAATGTTTTCCTCAAACATTTTTCATCGAAATCTTGGGTTCTAATAATGTGAACACATGCAATCTAGAAGGGTGGATGCCTGTACCCCGAGTTTTATGTCTAAGGCTAGAGTGTTCGTACAAATCCGCATTATCGGACCAGACACTCTTACCTGGGAACTCTTAGGGTAAGTGTCCACTTATAGGCTAAAGCATGTCTTCGTGAAGCATTATAAAAACATATCCATCTTGACCATGCCGAACGATTTCTAAACGACCTTTGTAACACTACTCATTCATATTACCCTCGGTAATATGTTTGCTATTCACGAAAAATGAAACAACTTTCCTTTCCCGATACTATTTCATCATATTACCTTCGGTGATATATTTGATTCGAGACGATGGAAATGAATTTCATTTCATTTCACGACACTATGAGATCCTATTTCATTTTCGAAACACTACCTTTGTCTTTCAAAATTTCAAATTTTTTTTACCATTTGGATGAGAATTTTCAAAATTTCAAACACAAAGTTTCTTTATTTTAAAATTTTAATTTATAACATTTAAAAAAAACAACAATAAATTTTTAAATAAAGGAATTTATAACACAAACCGCTAACTTGGTTTGTATTCTCTCATCCAAAAATATTACGAAAGTTTATTTTTTAAACAACACTTATCTCGAAACAAAATCCACAACACTGTATTTTCTAGATACAAGAACGATACTTATAAACAAGATTTTACTAAAGTCAAAATTTACAATATATATCCTAAGTACAAGAGCGAGACCTATGAACGAGATTTTTACTAGTTCAAAATTTTCACTACACAATAATGTTACAAACTCATAACAATTTGATAGATCTAACATATTTGATTTTTACTATAGTTGTACTTTCAAGATGCCTCCTAGACGCGATCAAACTGGAAATGCTGCTCTCGCAGCCACAATCGTTCAACAGATGACTACTGTACTTCCAAACCTCATTACTCAAATAAACCAGGCATATAACAATAACAGTAATAACAATGCTCTGTGTGACTTCAAAACGTTCAATTCGGCTAAGTCTTCGAAATTTTGTGGGTCTGAAGGAGCAACTGCGCTCCTACAATGGTTTGAAAGTATAGAAAGCACATTCCGCCATGTTCAGTGTCCCAACGAACACAAGGTAGATTTCGCCTCGAGTGTATTTCAAAGGAGAGCACTCACTTGGTGGAATTGTATTATGAGAGACTAAGGTGCCGATATGGCAATAGCACTGACGTGGGAAGAATTTAAGGATCTTATGAAGAAAGAATTCTGCCCACGAAGCGAAATAAGGGCACTTGAAAATGAGTTCTATTATCTAAAACAAGATAGTGGGGAAAACCGTGCCAACACTGACCGATTTGAACAGTTAAGCCTACTTTGCCCCACTATGGTCACACCTTTGGATCGGGCCATTAAGAAATACATTGATGGTTTACCTGATCCTGTCCAAGACATTGTCACTGGCAGCCAACCTGCAACGCTTAGGGAGGCTAAGGAATTAGCCGCTATCTTAACCGACTCCCAGGTTAGAAAAGGGAACCTATTTCGAAACGGAGACTAAGAAACAAAACATCGAAACTACTAGTGAGAATTCTAAACGAACAAAGGCCAAATCTTCTAAAAATTCTAAGAAGCGCAAGGCTTCAAAGAATTTTGCAATTCCTGCACCAGATCCACTCAACTCATTACCCTTTAAGGGATTTTATCGTGGAAAGCAACCACGGTGCAATCATTGCAACTTTCATCACGCGTCAAATTCTCCTTCCCGCCAGTGTACAATCCATGGTCTATTTGGACATCTAGCTGTGACCTGTCGTATCCAGAACCGAGCAGCCCCTACTCAGACTCGCCCTCGAGCATGTTTCAATTGTGGTGATTTAAATCATTTCAAGCGAAACTGCCCTAAGCTTGCCAATGCTAATGGACGAGTATTCAACGTCAATGAGGCTCAAGCTAATGATCAAGCACTTATGATCATTTGAACCTCTATAATTTTTGTTTATTTTCGAAAACAATGTACATATTTCAACTATGTTTGTAATGACGATATAAATTTCAAGAAGTCTATCTTTATCCTTGTTATTCATTTTCCAATTTATAAACTCTAATGTGATTACACTATGTGTGATTACAACTACATGCCGACTTTGAGGATTCCGTTCTTTAGGAACTAAATCTTGTAATTTAGCATTCCATGATTGCACTCTAGTGCATTCATATGAACTTGGCAACACGATCGATATAAATACTATGAACAAGTTAATACCATTTTGTGATCATGACATTACATACATGATTTATTTATCTAATATGTATAGTACATGATTATAAATACAATTTGCTTCGTATATTGACTTAACGTACTTAGTACATTAAATTTTCAAATACATTTTGCTTAGTGTGTTAACTTAGCATACCTAGCGCATGATTTGAAAACATTTTCTTGATGTGCTTACCTTATGATGACAATGCATGATATATGTTTCATTCTACCTGTTTGGTTAATATGAAACATATATAAACATTCGTGCTAGAATAGAATACCTACTACTAAATTTGTTGTATGCAAAATAAGTAGTGCTATCATTGCTAGTATGAAATACAATTCGATTTGACAGATGATATGTTGTGATGATATTTATTTGATTTAGATGATAGTTCGACATTATTATATGTTTACCCTCGCTTAACAAGAGGAGCTATGTGGACCATGTGACGAAACGAGTAATTATGGGTGCACACTTAATTATGAGATTCGACGCATGAGAATCATAGTAAGCCTTGCTAAGTATGGTGGCATAAGATCTAGAGTGATTAAGGTAACGGGAGGAGTATGATGCGATAAGAACATGGTGGATACGCCGATGGTACTTCCTATATATAAGTGTTCTTATTGTGTCATTCTTCAGAACGTTGCTGAGATCACTTGGTGATTTTATGTTATCTTGGACCATTATGTGATTATGTGCTTAATTGTTATTTGTGTGGTTATTTTCGATGGACGACGACAAGTACATTCATTAACTCAAATCGAGCCGACCGGGAGTATATTATGGTGTTAAAGATGACGATCTTGATGCCATAGGTATGATGACCCGTCTCCTATGCATGTGATGCTCATGGTACATGGGATGTACCTCGTGGGACGTTAGAAACCGTGTACGTGTAGGGATTGAATGTACACCCCTTTGTTTGCTAGGAATTACACTAAGAGCTTAGTATAACATAGTGCCACACTCAAACAATTTTTGAACACTGGTCGACCTTTTCTTTACAATTCACAAGTTTCAAAAGGTTTAATACCTTGAAATACTTTGAATATCCCAAATCACATTTTGAATCCCCTAAAAATTTCCAACACCAAATAATGCTCCGCATCTTTGGGATCTAGCAGTTTGCTTATCCATTAGTTGTTTCAATTACACTCTACGGTCTCCTTTGAATAAATTTCAGGACGAAATTTTCTAAAGTAGGGGAGACTGTGACACTTGTGCTCCATAAACACTACACGATGTAGGACAATATCTTTTATCAAAGAAACAGTGTGTTTTTGGTCTCAATGTTTGCTTTTTATGTTTAACAAATTCACGTTTTGATTTTAAGTTCAATTTCAAGCTTTAAACGTAATCAGTTTAATGTGACAAACACTCCGGAATAGTGACATAGGCTTGACATACCTTAAATAACTTTTATATAACTTAGACATAAGTTTTGAAGGCTTTGGTGTGTCAAAAACAAGTTTATTCGATCACAGGGACTATTTGCGTCAAACTGCGAAAGTCTACTGATTCGTATAGTAACGAACATTCCGGAACTTGATCGTAAGCTAAATGTACCCTAAATATCCTTTACATAGCTTAGAAATTGTCACACCCTGGCTTTCCGGAAGCGTGGGTTTATTTGGTGTGACTTCTTAATACCATAGCAACAATCATAACAATGCTATATGATAAAAACATGAGTTATTCATCCATTAATAAAGTTTAGAAAAATCCCATTTTCTACAATCACAAAATAAGTTACAAACCTTAATTTGATTAAATTGAGTTCATAAAGACTTAGCAAAAGGCTTTAAACAATACTAGGTTTAGGGATATGTAACCCGTCCAGGTAGAGGTTACACCTTCTAAACCCCGAGTGACTTCTTTATTAAAACGCAGCTTGAAAATACGTGCATACCGTGCCAGATCCGTTAGTTTCCTAAAATACATGTAGTTTGAAAAGTCAACATAAAGTTGAGCGAGTTCATGTGTAAGTGAGTTTGTATAAACCCTTGTAAAAATGTCAGTATGTATGAAAATCCCTGGTATGTAGCAAATAAGGAAAAAGAGATCACCATTGGGTTGCAAAGCCAATGATATGTGTGAAGTGCAGTAGGAAGACTCAAACCTAGCAGATTTATGCGTCGGGCTCAAAGTCACCACCTGGTTCATTCAGCGGACTCAGGGGTTGGGCTCGCTACACCCAGTTAGATCTACCGCTACTGACCCTCGGTCCTACAATGAGGATTAATGGCCTCCAGTTCCGCCTACCCACTCACATGATCTAAGTAGTAACCCTCCTTACGCTAACCATACCATGTAAAAAGTATTCGTAATCATAGTAACATGTATTTCACCCCCGAAGTATAAAAACTGAAAACAGTTAAGAGAAAAAGGGGGGACATGAACTCACTGTATTGCGTCTTCTGTATGTGTAACCCAAATCTCCGCGGCAAACACGACTACCTACAATGGTCTAACGTCTATTAGACGAACGGGTAGTGCCTTGTCTTAGTATGTATGTTTTTGAGTTACGATTCTGGTATTATTCCAAGTTATAATAATTGTTTTTAGTTTTGGAATAATTGTTTATACAATATTTCTGTGTTAATACTTTTCGAGTATTCGTATTCGTATCTCCTTCCCAAGGATGGGGGTCTTTATACATGTAGGCTTGTAGTTCCGACAATATATATATTAAGTCCCACTTAGTAAAATACATTTAACTCATTTGCCCGAAAATAACGTATTCCCAAAATATATATATTTTTCCCAAAAATAATATATTTTCACCTCCTTAGTTTCCAAAATAATATTTTTCCAAAATATACGTATACGTTATAATTCCGAAAAAATATATTTTTAAGTCTCACTTGAAAAATATATTTTAAATCACTTGTCCAAAATATACATATTTTTTCCCAAAAATATTATATTTTACTTCATACCTTTTCCAAAATAATACTTATCAAATATACGCGTAAGAGTATTTTCCGAAATATACATAAGTTACGTTTTAAAGTTCGCGTTGTTATAACAATACCAGCGTAACTTAAATATTTATTTGTGATAGCGTTGGTATTATTTTGGAGTCGTATTTTCATGATATTTCCATGTAATATTATTTTTACCCCAAAAATAATATATCTCTAGTTCACCAAATAATCACGTAAGCACACAAGCGTTTTATTATGAAATATATATTCTCAATATATATTTAACAAGTTTTCATTTACGAAAATCCACCTCCGATACTTGGTTATTTTGTAATAAAAATCATGGCGAAAATTTATATTTTGAAAAGAAGTTAAAAATATATTTATAACACTTATCACCAAAAATATTTCTAAGTGTTATATTTCTAGAAAAATTTCGCCAGAGTTTCATTTGTAAATGGAGGTGTCCATGCTTACAAGCATATCATTATGAGATTCGACGCATGAGAATCATAGTAAGCCTTGCTAAGTATGGTGGCATAAGATCTAGAGTGATTAAGGTAACGGGAGGAGTATGATGCGATAAGAACATGGTGGATACGCCGATGGTACTTCCTATATATAAGTGTTCTTATTGTGTCATTCTTCAGAACGTTGCTGAGATCACTTGGTGATTTTATGTTATCTTGGACCATTATGTGATTATGTGCTTAATTGTTATTTGTGTGGTTATTTTCGATGGACGACGACAAGTACATTCATTAACTCAAATCGAGCCGACCGGGAGTATATTATGGTGTTAAAGATGACGATCTTGATGCCATAGGTATGATGACCCGTCTCCTATGCATGTGATGCTCATGGTACATGGGATGTACCTCGTGGGACGTTAGAAACCGTGTACGTGTAGGGATTGAATGTACACCCCTTTGTTTGCTAGGAATTACACTAAGAGCTTAGTATAACATAGTGCCACACTCAAACAATTTTTGAACACTGGTCGACCTTTTCTTTACAATTCACAAGTTTCAAAAGGTTTAATACCTTGAAATACTTTGAATATCCCAAATCACATTTTGAATCCCCTAAAAATTTCCAACACCAAATAATGCTCCGCATCTTTGGGATCTAGCAGTTTGCTTATCCATTAGTTGTTTCAATTACACTCTACGGTCTCCTTTGAATAAATTTCAGGATGAAATTTTCTAAAGTAGGGGAGACTGTGACACTTGTTCTCCATAAACACTACACGATGTAGGACAATATCTTTTATCAAAGAAACAGTGTGTTTTTGGTCTCAATGTTTGCTTTTTATGTTTAACAAATTCACGTTTTGATTTTAAGTTCAATTTCAAGCTTTAAACGTAATCAGTTTAATGTGACAAACACTCCGGAATAGTGACATAGGCTTGACATACCTTAAATAACTTTTATATAACTTAGACATAAGTTTTGAAGGCTTTGGTGTGTCAAAAACAAGTTTATTCGATCACAGGGACTATTTGCGTCAAACTGTGAAAGTCTACTGATTCGTATAGTAACGAACATTCCGGAACTTGATCGTAAGCTAAATGTACCCTAAATATCCTTTACATAGCTTAGAAATTGTCACACCCTGGCTTTGCGGAAGCGTGGGTTTATTTGGTGTGACTTCTTAATACCATAGCAACAATCATAACAATGCTATATGATAAAAACATGAGTTATTCATCCATTAATAAAGTTTAGAAAAATCCCATTTTCTACAATCACAAAATAAGTTACAAACCTTAATTTGATTAAATTGAGTTCATAAAGACTTAGCAAAAGGCTTTAAACAATACTAGGTTTAGGGATATGTAACCCGTCCAGGTAGAGGTTACACCTTCTAAACCCTGAGTGACTTCTTTATTCAAACGCAGCTTGAAAATACGTGCATACCGTGCCAGATCCGTTAGTTTCCTAAAATACATGTAGTTTGAAAAGTCAACATAAAGTTGAGCGAGTTCATGTGTAAGTGAGTTTGTATAAACCCTTGTAAAAATGTCAGTATGTATAAAAATCCCTGGTATGTAGCAAATAAGGAAAAAGAGATCACCATTGGGTTGCAAAGCCAATGATATGTGTGAAGTGCAGTAGGAAGACTCAAACCTAGCAGATTTATGCGTCGGGCTCAAAGTCACCACCTGGTTCATTCAGCGGACTCAGGGGTTGGGCTCGCTACACCCAGTTAGATCTACCGCTACTGACCCTCGGTCCTACAATGAGGATTAATGGCCTCCAGTTCCGCCTACCCACTCACATGATCTAAGTAGTAACCCTCCTTACGCTAACCATACCATGTAAAAAGTATTCGTAATCATAGTAACATGTATTTCACCCCCGAAGTATAAAAACTGAAAACAGTTAAGAGAAAAAGGGGGGACATGAACTCACTGTATTGCGTCTTCTGTATGTGTAACCCAAATCTCCGCGGCAAACACGACTACCTACAATGGTCTAACGTCTATTAGACGAACGGGTAGTGCCTTGTCTTAGTATGTATGTTTTTGAGTTACGATTCTGGTATTATTCCAAGTTATAATAATTGTTTTTAGTTTTGGAATAATTGTTTATACAATATTTCTGTGTTAATACTTTTC
Organism: Helianthus tuberosus; assembly: GCA_030545235.1. Classification (NCBI taxonomy): domain Eukaryota; kingdom Viridiplantae; phylum Streptophyta; class Magnoliopsida; order Asterales; family Asteraceae; genus Helianthus; species Helianthus tuberosus. The sequence continues at coordinate 56,921,703 of CM060426.1, read as the reverse complement.
GAGTATTCGTATTCGTATCTCCTTCCCAAGGATGGGGGTCTTTATACATGTAGGCTTGTAGTTCCGACAATATATATATTAAGTCCCACTTAGTAAAATACATTTAACTCATTTGCCCGAAAATAACGTATTCCCAAAATATATATATTTTTCCCAAAAATAATATATTTTCACCTCCTTAGTTTCCAAAATAATATTTTTCCAAAATATACGTATACGTTATAATTCCGAAAAAATATATTTTTAAGTCTCACTTGAAAAATATATTTTAAATCACTTGTCCAAAATATACATATTTTTTCCCAAAAATATTATATTTTACTTCATACCTTTTCCAAAATAATACTTATCAAATATACGCGTAAGAGTATTTTCCGAAATATACATAAGTTACGTTTTAAAGTTCGCGTTGTTATAACAATACCAGCGTAACTTAAATATTTATTTGTGATAGCGTTGGTATTATTTTGGAGTCGTATTTTCATGATATTTCCATGTAATATTATTTTTACCCCAAAAATAATATATCTCTAGTTCACCAAATAATCACGTAAGCACACAAGCGTTTTATTATGAAATATATATTCTCAATATATATTTAACAAGTTTTCATTTACGAAAATCCACCTCCGATACTTGGTTATTTTGTAATAAAAATCATGGCGAAAATTTATATTTTGAAAAGAAGTTAAAAATATATTTATAACACTTATCACCAAAAATATTTCTAAGTGTTATATTTCTAGAAAAATTTCGCCAGAGTTTCATTTGTAAATGGAGGTGTCCATGCTTACAAGCATATCATTATGAGATTCGACGCATGAGAATCATAGTAAGCCTTGCTAAGTATGGTGGCATAAGATCTAGAGTGATTAAGGTAACGGGAGGAGTATGATGCGATAAGAACATGGTGGATACGCCGATGGTACTTCCTATATATAAGTGTTCTTATTGTGTCATTCTTCAGAACGTTGCTGAGATCACTTGGTGATTTTATGTTATCTTGGACCATTATGTGATTATGTGCTTAATTGTTATTTGTGTGGTTATTTTCGATGGACGACGACAAGTACATTCATTAACTCAAATCGAGCCGACCGGGAGTATATTATGGTGTTAAAGATGACGATCTTGATGCCATAGGTATGATGACCCGTCTCCTATGCATGTGATGCTCATGGTACATGGGATGTACCTCGTGGGACGTTAGAAACCGTGTACGTGTAGGGATTGAATGTACACCCCTTTGTTTGCTAGGAATTACACTAAGAGCTTAGTATAACATAGTGCCACACTCAAACAATTTTTGAACACTGGTCGACCTTTTCTTTACAATTCACAAGTTTCAAAAGGTTTAATACCTTGAAATACTTTGAATATCCCAAATCACATTTTGAATCCCCTAAAAATTTCCAACACCAAATAATGCTCCGCATCTTTGGGATCTAGCAGTTTGCTTATCCATTAGTTGTTTCAATTACACTCTACGGTCTCCTTTGAATAAATTTCAGGATGAAATTTTCTAAAGTAGGGGAGACTGTGACACTTGTTCTCCATAAACACTACACGATGTAGGACAATATCTTTTATCAAAGAAACAGTGTGTTTTTGGTCTCAATGTTTGCTTTTTATGTTTAACAAATTCACGTTTTGATTTTAAGTTCAATTTCAAGCTTTAAACGTAATCAGTTTAATGTGACAAACACTCCGGAATAGTGACATAGGCTTGACATACCTTAAATAACTTTTATATAACTTAGACATAAGTTTTGAAGGCTTTGGTGTGTCAAAAACAAGTTTATTCGATCACAGGGACTATTTGCGTCAAACTGTGAAAGTCTACTGATTCGTATAGTAACGAACATTCCGGAACTTGATCGTAAGCTAAATGTACCCTAAATATCCTTTACATAGCTTAGAAATTGTCACACCCTGGCTTTGCGGAAGCGTGGGTTTATTTGGTGTGACTTCTTAATACCATAGCAACAATCATAACAATGCTATATGATAAAAACATGAGTTATTCATCCATTAATAAAGTTTAGAAAAATCCCATTTTCTACAATCACAAAATAAGTTACAAACCTTAATTTGATTAAATTGAGTTCATAAAGACTTAGCAAAAGGCTTTAAACAATACTAGGTTTAGGGATATGTAACCCGTCCAGGTAGAGGTTACACCTTCTAAACCCTGAGTGACTTCTTTATTCAAACGCAGCTTGAAAATACGTGCATACCGTGCCAGATCCGTTAGTTTCCTAAAATACATGTAGTTTGAAAAGTCAACATAAAGTTGAGCGAGTTCATGTGTAAGTGAGTTTGTATAAACCCTTGTAAAAATGTCAGTATGTATGAAAATCCCTGGTATGTAGCAAATAAGGAAAAAGAGATCACCATTGGGTTGCAAAGCCAATGATATGTGTGAAGTGCAGTAGGAAGACTCAAACCTAGCAGATTTATGCGTCGGGCTCAAAGTCACCACCTGGTTCATTCAGCGGACTCAGGGGTTGGGCTCGCTACACCCAGTTAGATCTACCGCTACTGACCCTCGGTCCTACAATGAGGATTAATGGCCTCCAGTTCCGCCTACCCACTCACATGATCTAAGTAGTAACCCTCCTTACGCTAACCATACCATGTAAAAAGTATTCGTAATCATAGTAACATGTATTTCACCCCCGAAGTATAAAAACTGAAAACAGTTAAGAGAAAAAGGGGGGACATGAACTCACTGTATTGCGTCTTCTGTATGTGTAACCCAAATCTCCGCGGCAAACACGACTACCTACAATGGTCTAACGTCTATTAGACGAACGGGTAGTGCCTTGTCTTAGTATGTATGTTTTTGAGTTACGATTCTGGTATTATTCCAAGTTATAATAATTGTTTTTAGTTTTGGAATAATTGTTTATACAATATTTCTGTGTTAATACTTTTCGAGTATTCGTATTCGTATCTCCTTCCCAAGGATGGGGGTCTTTATACATGTAGGCTTGTAGTTCCGACAATATATATATTAAGTCCCACTTAGTAAAATACATTTAACTCATTTGCCCGAAAATAACGTATTCCCAAAATATATATATTTTTCCCAAAAATAATATATTTTCACCTCCTTAGTTTCCAAAATAATATTTTTCCAAAATATACGTATACGTTATAATTCCGAAAAAATATATTTTTAAGTCTCACTTGAAAAATATATTTTAAATCACTTGTCCAAAATATACATATTTTTTCCCAAAAATATTATATTTTACTTCATACCTTTTCCAAAATAATACTTATCAAATATACGCGTAAGAGTATTTTCCGAAATATACATAAGTTACGTTTTAAAGTTCGCGTTGTTATAACAATACCAGCGTAACTTAAATATTTATTTGTGATAGCGTTGGTATTATTTTGGAGTCGTATTTTCATGATATTTCCATGTAATATTATTTTTACCCCAAAAATAATATATCTCTAGTTCACCAAATAATCACGTAAGCACACAAGCGTTTTATTATGAAATATATATTCTCAATATATATTTAACAAGTTTTCATTTACGAAAATCCACCTCCGATACTTGGTTATTTTGTAATAAAAATCATGGCGAAAATTTATATTTTGAAAAGAAGTTAAAAATATATTTATAACACTTATCACCAAAAATATTTCTAAGTGTTATATTTCTAGAAAAATTTCGCCAGAGTTTCATTTGTAAATGGAGGTGTCCATGCTTACAAGCATATCATTATGAGATTCGACGCATGAGAATCATAGTAAGCCTTGCTAAGTATGGTGGCATAAGATCTAGAGTGATTAAGGTAACGGGAGGAGTATGATGCGATAAGAACATGGTGGATACGCCGATGGTACTTCCTATATATAAGTGTTCTTATTGTGTCATTCTTCAGAACGTTGCTGAGATCACTTGGTGATTTTATGTTATCTTGGACCATTATGTGATTATGTGCTTAATTGTTATTTGTGTGGTTATTTTCGATGGACGACGACAAGTACATTCATTAACTCAAATCGAGCCGACCGGGAGTATATTATGGTGTTAAAGATGACGATCTTGATGCCATAGGTATGATGACCCGTCTCCTATGCATGTGATGCTCATGGTACATGGGATGTACCTCGTGGGACGTTAGAAACCGTGTACGTGTAGGGATTGAATGTACACCCCTTTGTTTGCTAGGAATTACACTAAGAGCTTAGTATAACATAGTGCCACACTCAAACAATTTTTGAACACTGGTCGACCTTTTCTTTACAATTCACAAGTTTCAAAAGGTTTAATACCTTGAAATACTTTGAATATCCCAAATCACATTTTGAATCCCCTAAAAATTTCCAACACCAAATAATGCTCCGCATCTTTGGGATCTAGCAGTTTGCTTATCCATTAGTTGTTTCAATTACACTCTACGGTCTCCTTTGAATAAATTTCAGGATGAAATTTTCTAAAGTAGGGGAGACTGTGACACTTGTTCTCCATAAACACTACACGATGTAGGACAATATCTTTTATCAAAGAAACAGTGTGTTTTTGGTCTCAATGTTTGCTTTTTATGTTTAACAAATTCACGTTTTGATTTTAAGTTCAATTTCAAGCTTTAAACGTAATCAGTTTAATGTGACAAACACTCCGGAATAGTGACATAGGCTTGACATACCTTAAATAACTTTTATATAACTTAGACATAAGTTTTGAAGGCTTTGGTGTGTCAAAAACAAGTTTATTCGATCACAGGGACTATTTGCGTCAAACTGTGAAAGTCTACTGATTCGTATAGTAACGAACATTCCGGAACTTGATCGTAAGCTAAATGTACCCTAAATATCCTTTACATAGCTTAGAAATTGTCACACCCTGGCTTTGCGGAAGCGTGGGTTTATTTGGTGTGACTTCTTAATACCATAGCAACAATCATAACAATGCTATATGATAAAAACATGAGTTATTCATCCATTAATAAAGTTTAGAAAAATCCCATTTTCTACAATCACAAAATAAGTTACAAACCTTAATTTGATTAAATTGAGTTCATAAAGACTTAGCAAAAGGCTTTAAACAATACTAGGTTTAGGGATATGTAACCCGTCCAGGTAGAGGTTACACCTTCTAAACCCTGAGTGACTTCTTTATTCAAACGCAGCTTGAAAATACGTGCATACCGTGCCAGATCCGTTAGTTTCCTAAAATACATGTAGTTTGAAAAGTCAACATAAAGTTGAGCGAGTTCATGTGTAAGTGAGTTTGTATAAACCCTTGTAAAAATGTCAGTATGTATGAAAATCCCTGGTATGTAGCAAATAAGGAAAAAGAGATCACCATTGGGTTGCAAAGCCAATGATATGTGTGAAGTGCAGTAGGAAGACTCAAACCTAGCAGATTTATGCGTCGGGCTCAAAGTCACCACCTGGTTCATTCAGCGGACTCAGGGGTTGGGCTCGCTACACCCAGTTAGATCTACCGCTACTGACCCTCGGTCCTACAATGAGGATTAATGGCCTCCAGTTCCGCCTACCCACTCACATGATCTAAGTAGTAACCCTCCTTACGCTAACCATACCATGTAAAAAGTATTCGTAATCATAGTAACATGTATTTCACCCCCGAAGTATAAAAACTGAAAACAGTTAAGAGAAAAAGGGGGGACATGAACTCACTGTATTGCGTCTTCTGTATGTGTAACCCAAATCTCCGCGGCAAACACGACTACCTACAATGGTCTAACGTCTATTAGACGAACGGGTAGTGCCTTGTCTTAGTATGTATGTTTTTGAGTTACGATTCTGGTATTATTCCAAGTTATAATAATTGTTTTTAGTTTTGGAATAATTGTTTATACAATATTTCTGTGTTAATACTTTTCGAGTATTCGTATTCGTATCTCCTTCCCAAGGATGGGGGTCTTTATACATGTAGGCTTGTAGTTCCGACAATATATATATTAAGTCCCACTTAGTAAAATACATTTAACTCATTTGCCCGAAAATAACGTATTCCCAAAATATATATATTTTTCCCAAAAATAATATATTTTCACCTCCTTAGTTTCCAAAATAATATTTTTCCAAAATATACGTATACGTTATAATTCCGAAAAAAATATATTTTTAAGTCTCACTTGAAAAATATATTTTAAATCACTTGTCCAAAATATACATATTTTTTCCCAAAAATATTATATTTTACTTCATACCTTTTCCAAAATAATACTTATCAAATATACGCGTAAGAGTATTTTCCGAAATATACATAAGTTACGTTTTAAAGTTCGCGTTGTTATAACAATACCAGCGTAACTTAAATATTTATTTGTGATAGCGTTGGTATTATTTTGGAGTCGTATTTTCATGATATTTCCATGTAATATTATTTTTACCCCAAAAATAATATATCTCTAGTTCCCCAAATAATCACGTAAGCACACAAGCGTTTTATTATGAAATATATATTCTCAATATATATTTAACAAGTTTTCATTTACGAAAATCCACCTCCGATACTTGGTTATTTTGTAATAAAAATCATGGCGAAAATTTATATTTTGAAAAGAAGTTAAAAATATATTTATAACACTTGTCACCAAAAATATTTCTAAGTGTTATATTTCTAGAAAAATTTCGCCAGAGTTTCATTTGTAAATGGAGGTGTCCATGGTTACAAGCATATCATTTTCTTTTGTGAAATCATTCAATCAGTTCTCAATTAACCAACCCGACATTTAGACATGCAAAAATACTACTTATATCGTTTCAGTTTCAATATACAAAACTGGGCTGTTTTCGAGTATTTTAATAAAATAGTTATCTTATTCCAAAAATTCCCAAATTTTTATAGAATTTCTTATACGAACCAATAATTATTGTGTAAAAATATCGGGGTCCAAATCATCACCAATATTTTATAGAAAATCATTTTCCGGACTGCATTCAGATTTACCTTTTTCTGACTGCAGTTCACGGAATATTTTATTTAAAATTCATCGAGAGTCCGATTTACGAAATTCCAGTTGGAGGACCACGGCGACAACAGTGACCATCTACAGTATAAATTTTATGATCTAACTCTACACATAATTTATGTTATGACTGAAAATATGACTCTCGTTTACTGCTGTAAAAATGCAGCTTTAGCTGCTGTTACAAATCGACGCTTTAAAAATAGTAAACGAAGTCCAAAAATTATGATTCCTGTGCCATTAGAACCGTATTTCATAGTACATAAACCTAGACTTCAGAAAATACATTTTTCGTTAAGTTATGACCTGTTTACAGCCTGTTAAAGTCGGCTGAAAGTGCAAATCAGCATGTTGTTTAAAGGTTAAATGTTACTAAAACGCACACATACGTTCGCCATCCTTTCTAATACGATTAAAATCCGATCATAAGTCTGTTACAGCAGATTATGGTTTGTTTATTTCAGATTTATCATGATTACTTCAATAATTCATTACTTTAACCATTCTTCCTCCTTTATGTTTCAAGTCTTGTTTAAGTTCTTAGAGTTCTTATGTTTTTGATCTTTAAATATCATTAACCACTTAAACAACAAGTAAAATACAAGGATCTAAGTGCTTACCACTAGCACAAGGCTAGGAGAGTTCAAGTGAAGAAATGTGGTGGTTAAAAGAAAACGAGAGAGGTCCTTGAGCTTCCGAACACACCACGCTTCATTGTATGATCCCTTGCACCCTTGGGTATTTGTAGAATGCTTGAAGGAGCACTTGTAGGTGATGATATGGTGGTGGTATGGTGGCAGCCGAAATGCAAGGAAGGAGGAAGAAGAGAAGGTTTGATGTTGTGTGTTTTGAGGAGAGAAGGTGGAAGACTCTTAGACTTATTTATAAACCAATTCCTTATTACCCATCATATATTATGTCTTCAAGATATGGAACATGTGCCAATTAAATAGTCAAGAAAATGGGTGCGGGTGTACCCACACCATGACCGTGAGTAGGGGTAGGGGGTTATGGTTGGGTTTTGATGGAAAGTTACAAGATTAGTTAGAACTCAAGTGTCAAGTTAGTAATTAAGGTGTGATGCTATTTATATAGGGAGTTAGGGTGTTCGGGGACCCTAACTAGCTCAGAAAAGTATAAACTATGCTTTTGGTAAAAAATTTATGTTTCGGGTAAAGTACGGTTGTTCGGTTGGATATCGTTCAGTTAAAGTGCTTAATTGTTCCGTAAAGTGTCTTTTATAATGCTTTTCGTGTCACAATTAATCCCCGACACTTTAGAAGGTATACAAGATCATTTTGTCAAGTTTTTGCACATTACTAGCATATTTAAATGCTGAATTTTATTTAAAAGTGCAGAATTTTGCAGTTAAAGTATGTTTTGGGCACTTCCCGGCACTATAACTATCCCCTAGTGACGCAGTTTAATGATTCTCACTTCCCTACACTCCCTACCAGTGTAGTAATCTATTCCCGGCTCTTACTGGCCTCAGAGACAGTGTTTGTCTAGTGCTGGCAATGTCAGCATGTTTACTGGGTTATCCGCTCACTGTGCTAACTGTGCTTTGTGCATCAAGTTTGTCACTAAAGTTTGTATAAATGGAGTGATAGTATGAATGTGATGCATATGTAAGTATATAATACAAAAATCAGAAAGCAGTTAGCTCAGCAGGTTGTAATCAAGCACAGTCATTAAGCACAAATTAAATATAAATTAATTGTACGGACACCTGTAATTTTTAGGGTTGTCACATTCTCCCCCCGTTAAGAAAATTTCGTCCTCGAAATTTGTACTACCTTAACTCCTTATGGTTACGTCACACATGTGTATATATATGAATAATATCAAGGTAGATAATCTTTAAATCGAAACAAACATTACTCACTTTAGGTGAGTCCAAGACTATATAACAACCCGAATCCTAGGGTTGAAAGGTGTGTGCTTTTAGCGTTAGATGTCAAATGCACGAGACATATTTGACGTATAGTTTAGCGTAATCCAGCTAGTAGGGGTTCCACAAAAGTGGAGTTTTGACTAATAAGATTTTTAATCAATTGGTTGCAATATGCACACGAGTTTTCACAAACCATAGCACCCGCTATATGAACTCAAAAGCAACAACTCAACGTAATAGTAAAATGATCTGTCAACTCCTGAATAAATGTCTGGTAAGGTTTAGTGTGTTGACATTTTTGAATGGTGAAGATACACCGAATGGAATACAAGCGAATCTGGTGTATCATTGTCTTGATTCGTAGTTGCATCAGAAATGTTTAAATGATAAATCAAACAAAAGTAGGTGTGGTCTCGTGTGAAACGGTTTACCATGATTAGCACAAGCTACAAGTTTATGATGACACCACAAGGTGTCGTAATGGCATTATCCAATAATAGTGGTGACTGAACAAGTTCACCGCGTTTGAAATCAAATGAAAGTGTACTGAGACAATCTGAAGATTTGATTTATACCATGTTATAGAGTTTCCAATTAAATACGGAACATCAAAGGACCATTGTTTTCAATCGAAGATGAAAGGTAATAAGTATCGCAAGGCATTTGGTTGACAAAAAAAGAATTGTTAGGAGGTACATTGTGCTTATGAAATGAATATGTGTACCATTGCCTTAACACACAATTGTGTTGAGACCGCTTTGATCGTGAAGATCCAAAATGGATTGTTAACAACCAAATAGGGAATTGAATTCCGTGTACGAAGTGAGTAACCAAATTAGCGCAAGCTTCAATTTTGTGAAAATATCACCGCAAGGTATCGAAACAAATCAAACGTTCTAGTGGAGTCGTAGACCAACCAAATCTACTACGACTCAAAATGAAAGAATCTCTGCAAAAATAGTTGAATATGATGCTCCCAATACATCATATAGCGTTTCAAATTAAACCTGTGAACTGGATAAGTTCAAGCAATTGAACTTGGTTTCAACGTAACCCGACAATAAACGTATGTATCAACAAAGGAATTCTCGGCATGGTAGCAAAAATAAACCATGACTGTAACTTGAAAGAAAGCGGTTTCAAGAATGTACGTTGGCTTGGTAACAAAAGAGCCAACAATAACAATAATGTAGGTCACTCGAATCAGCAATCAATAATTAGGTTTAGCAAAATAATATGTAAATTCCAATGAAGTGTTTATTCAAAACGAAATCACATGCGTAGCATGATGCATGTATGTCAGGTAAGTTTCCTAGAAAAGGAACAACGAGTATCTGCTAAAGTGAAGAAATGACCAGCTATCGAAGCAAAGGTGTGTTCGCTCTCAGCGAGAAAATTATTGTGATGCAACTACCATTAAGGGGAGTAGAGATGCAAACATCTACTCGCCAGAAGTAAAAGAAATCCAAGTACTCTCTGTTTGGTCAACGGAACTGGCATATGCGCCAGGTTAATGATGGTTGATTGAGTTAACAAATATGGTTCCTAAATAAAAACCTTTACGAGTTTGGACCTGGGTTCACAAAGGTCCTAAATATATGTTTTCTAAATCCTCCAGATTTCGTATCCCGTGTAGACTGGTTTGTGCATTGTGTAGGAAGCACTATTTTTGTGTACGTCTAAGAACAAATCGTTGTCCCACAATTTTTCCTCGGTATACCTTCTTACTGAATTTACCGCCAATGACACTCGATCGTCGATTCGTCGTGTAATGGTAGTCGGACCCTTACAGTTAGTCAAATAAGTAATTCGTCAATCCTTAGCAAGAGCCACCGACCCTGGTTGGCTAGCTCGTCCGACTTTCGATCATTTGAAAGTCATCGTCCTTTTTCTTGATGAGCGGAACTGAGGTTACCCAAAAGGGAATTTAGGTCTGTTATCTTCCTTCTCTATTACTACTGAAACTACACTGTCAATCCTTGCATCTCCGAAAATGTAAGTCGCTACGGTGCATCGACTACAGGCGCGACGCCTGGAATCAAATTGATGCAAAAAATTCGACTTGTCGTTGAGGAGATAATTCTGGCTAGTCTTCGAGGAAGACTTTAGGATATTCCCCGATCACGGGGGTATCTTTAAGTTTTAGTTCCTCAGCCCCCTTGTCCCCGACATGAGCCATAAAACAACCCATCCTTTCCGCAACAACTTCCGTGCCCTCAAACTATTCGTGATCTGTGGAGGCGTATCCTGCTTTGTGAGTAACGATCATTCCTACATTCGTCATCGAGGTGCGGATATCAACCTCCGCTCGACCGCTTGCCAACTAATACATCCAATTACCACGTTGAAGCTTCCCAACTCAACTGGCAATAGGTCTAGCGTAAACTTACGTTCTCCGGGTTCTATCTTGCCGATTCCAGTTACTGTGTTGGCTTCCACTAGCTTCCCCTAAGCTAGTTCTAATGGGTACTGGAATATCTACTTACTCGCTACTTAAACCAATTATACTCTCGAACTCTAGAGGTGCGAATCGTAAAATTTGCAACAGTATTTGGCAATACAGATGCATAACATTAAGTAATTCGGGACGTACCGATATCCATTCTTGAAACCCTGACGTGTCTCCCTTGCTCCGGTGGGGAGCTTTCATCCTTGTGCCTGATTGTTTTTAGGGCAATATTTTCTGAAATGCTTTTTGCTTCCACAGTTAAAACAACCTCGGGCACGTTTCTGTTTATCACTCATTCTGCCTTGACAATTGTCATTGTCGTTGTCCCCTTCGTGATTCTCACTACCGTCTTGGCCTCCATTTCTACTTTCAGTACCTTGCCAACAAGTTTCCTTAGGATGCCCCCTCTTTCCACAGTTAGCTCATTTTCCATATCTACATCGCCCGACATGATAACGTAAACAATTGTCGCACTTAGGTAGGATACCAATGTAGTCTTTTCCCTTTTTGGCCTTCTTCTTGCTACTCCCCCGAGTAATCATTTTGAAATTTGTGAGCTTTCTCTTGTTATCCCCAGATGCCTGTATAGCAGTCTCCTTTTTCTCCTCAGCAGTGGAAAATTCTCCTCGTCTAACTGCTTCTTCCGTGAGTGCCATGCTTATGTTGATAGCCTCGGTGATCGTTAAAGGTTTAGATGTTGTTACCAGGCTTAGAATCTGGGGTGCCAACCCCTTATGAACTGTTCAATTCTCTTAAACTCTGGTGCCCCCAGGAGTAAGGAAACTTGTGATAATTCGTTAAATCTCTGCACATACTCCGCTATCTTTGGTCCTCCCATTTTCAAGTTCCACAGTTCTGTTTCCAGCTTCTGGACTTCTTCCTTCAAGCAATATCTCTTACGCATCAGATCTTTCAGTTCGTCCCACGTCATAGCATAAGCAGCGGTCTCGCCCATTGTCCGAACTTGATGGTTCCACCATGACAGAGCCTCATCCACCAATAGTCCAGTTATATACTTGACTTGATGTTCGGGGTCACATTTGCTCAATCGTAAAACAGAATCTGTCTTTTCAACCCATCGCACGAAGGCTAAGGCACCCCCAGTGCCGTCGAACTCTCGAGGTTTGTGGTCCAAGAACTGCTTGTATGTGCAGCCTGCGATGTAAGCAACATTATTTGCGTAAGGCCTTAGCAAGGCACTCGTGGAAATGTCCAAACGTTTTGTAATGTGTCTTAAAGGACTAGACATTACCGTTGGGGGTTATTTCCCGAGGTACCTCCGCCGAAATCGGAGCGACGGGCCTCGTACCGTGCGAAGGCCTGTAAGAGGCGCTCTTGCATTTCTGCCTCTGTTGTCGGTAGAGGGTTGTTGATATTGGTGTTCCCTTGAGTCGACATCTTCCTAGAGGAAGGTCGGTTAGGTCAGGTCTTGTTAAGGATACGAGCACACAAGTCTCTTTTTAACGAATAAGACCTCAGAAGTGTATTACATATACGTATATACGCAGTCGTTATAGCATTCAATCACATATTATCACAATTATTGCACAATTTGTCAATAGTAATGTAGCAAGTAAGTATGTAGCATTATAGTTGTAGCACAAACATGTAAATTAACAGCGTGCTTAGTGAGGACATAGCGACCAAGTTCTTCATTAGTTATTAGTCACAAATATTGTCACATGTTTAAAGATGATTGGGCTTTCATTATCCTCCGGCCACAATCACTGTGTCTAACAAAATGTATCACATCAGAAGGGACACAGGGTTACCCTACCCTTGTCCAACAAGTGTATTAGTGCATCAAAATTTCGTAATCAGAAGTGGTCCTCAAAAGTCTCCGCAATCCCGGCTTATCTTTAGTGTCTTTACCCAAGTGTAATGCAATCCGCATAATCCAGAAACCAACTATACTGGTGACTGAGGTGGAGGAGGAAAGAAAAGTGACTGCTAACATGCATGAGTCCCTCCTCGAGCTTGTATATATGCCGGAGTAATTATCTGCTCTGCCGCTCGATAGTAAAGAAATGAGTATCAGAATCCTGGGAATCCGTGTAATTGCAACGGTCGAGAGCGCAAAAGGAACCTTGAGGTATGTGGCGAATCAAAGTATGCTGACAATACACAGGGTGGAGGACGTGGTGTCTTACATAAACTTTTCTGACAAAATGCTGTCTTGTGATGTAGACACTTAAATCATGTTTTCGGTTATGTAATGTTTTGCATCTGAAGTTGCCAATTGTGGTGTCAGCTCAAGCTCCAACATTCTGCGACTCATATCCTCAAACTGTAGTTGGTGTTACAGGAGCAACTCATCTCGTATGTGGCCTCCACTACGTGAGGGATGGTAAGGGTCTAAAATCTGCATAGTGTATTATAGGATCCATCAAATCGGCTCGTACAGCGATGTAGAGGTGAAAGGTGTAAACGGTGCGGCCTGTAAGGCCGTAGAAAATGCTGCTGTAGCAAAAGGGATCGTTACGCGGGTACTGACCTGGAGCACCTTTCCGGGATGCAGGTATGTCTTGAAAGAAAGCGTTAGGCACGTTGGCGCAATGGACGTCGGTCTTCATAGGGGAAAGGAGCAACATCATCGGTTGCGGGTGCAAAAACAAACATTTCAATCAATAAGGAAATTGTCAGGCGCTGGTACTGGGTTAGATAGTAGAGGTGCGATGTCTAGTAAGTCAAAAGAAACAGGGTCATGATCAAGTAGAGGTGCAAGTTCAGCAGGTGCAACGTCAAGCGGACACAAAAGGTGCAGAAGCTAGCTCAAGAGCAGGCTCTGGTTGTGTAACGGTGTGGTGTCTCGAGCAGGTGATAGAGCAGCAGCCATGTCATCATCGTCTTGTGTCAGTAGTAGAAAGATGTAATCCGGTCGTCTGTAGGGCAGCAAATGTCACAGACTCAAAGGAGTCTGAAACCGAGTGTATACTAGAATCGGAAGATATCTTGTTAACAGGGGTCTCAAAAGTGAAATTTGTAACGACGTTCTCGTTAATTTTCCATCATCGTGGGCGTTATCGGAAGGATCATCAATATCACGTCAGTATCGTTATCAATTGTTCGTCGAGTAACCCAACCTTCGGAAGGAATGTCCACAAGAGGTGCATTGTCGAGGATTGGAGCCATGGTGTGTCCATCATTGGGATGACCAGTGATGGAGTGGTCATGGATTGAAACAAGAGTGACAAAAACATTCTTCTCAGAGAAACCATCAGCAAAGATGAAGTATCACCAAAATCTGGTAGCACGGACTGTTAGAAGTCGTCCTCGCCCTTAGTCAGCATATCAAGATCACTCTCAGTATCTGACGTAATTGTCTCTGGCGCGGATGTAGTCTCATTATCTGTGGTGGTGGTCGTAGGGTTATCAATGTCTGATAACTCGTTCTCTAAATAGAGTGACAGGTGTGCCGGTGCGTAGCATGTATATTCAGAGTAATTACTAACAATTAGTGTATGCGAACAACTACCACATATGCATGTACATCAACCTTAAATCAAATAAGCATGTAAATCTCAATTAATGTAAGCAAGTAATCATCCTAGTCTTCCCCAGACTATCCTCCCAGCCTCTCAGACTGAACCTCCTAGTCTCTCAGACTATCCTCCCAGCCTCTCAGACTGATCCTCCTAGTCCCACTAGACTAACCTCCCAGCCTCTCAGACTGAACTTTCTAATCCCACTAGACTAACCTCCCAGCCTCTCAGACTGAACTTTCTAGTCTCTCAGACTAAAATCTCTCAGTCTCTCAGACTAACCTCCTGGTCTCCCCGACCTAATTCCTAGTCTCCTCGACCAAATTTTTCCTGGTCTCCCCGACCTAATTTTTCCTGGTCTCCCCGACCTAATTTTTCCCGGTCTCCCCGACCTAATTTTTCCCCAGTCTCCCCGACTGGACTCCCTCAGTCTCCCCGACCGAGTTATAAATTTAAATTTGGAAATGTGTATTTGTGCCTTTTGTTTGTAAAAAGGTTTGTTTTCAGGATCTGGACGTATAGTGTTTGCAATGTAAAAATGTTTGAAAACGTTTTTGTGAGAGCCCAGATGATCATAGTCTAGACTCGAGAAAGAATCCTAGTTCGCTATGATCGAGGCTCTGATACCAAGCTGTCACACCCTGGCTTTGCGGAAGCGTGGGTTTATTTGGTGTGACTTCTTAATGCCATAGCAACAACCATAACAATGCTATATGATAAAAACATGAGATATTCATCCATTAATAAAGTTTAGAAAAATCCCATTTTCAACAATCACAAAATAAGTTACAAACCTTAATTTGATTAAATTGAGTTCATAAAGACTTAGCAAAAGGCTTTAAACAATACTAGGTTTAGGGATATGTAACCCGTCCAGGAAGAGGCTACACCTTCTAAACCCTGAGTTACTTCTTTATTCAAACGCAGCTTGAAAATACGTGCATACCGTGCCAGATCCGTTAGTTTCCTAAAATACATGTAGTTTGAAAAGTCAACATAAAGTTGAGCGAGTTCATGTGTAAGTGAGTTTGTATAAACCCTTGTAAAAATGTCAGTATGTATGAAAATCCCTGGTTTGTAGCAAATAAGGAAAAAGAGATCACCATTGGGTTGCAAAGCCAATGATATGTGTGAAGTGCAGTAGGAAGACTCAAACCTAGCAGATTTATGCGTCGGGCTCAAAGTCACCACCTGGTTCATTCAGCGGACTCAGGGGTTGGGCTCGCTACACCCAGATAGATCTACCGCTACTGACCCTCGGTCCTACAATGAGGATTAATGGCCTCCAGTTCCGCCTACCCACTCACATGATCTAAGTAGTAACCCTCCTTACGCTAACCATACCATGTAAAAAGTATTCGTAATCATAGTAACATGTATTTCACCCCCAAAGTATAAAAACTGAAAACAGTTAAGAGAAAAAGGGGTAGACATGAACTCACTGTATTGCGTCTTCAGTATGTGTAACCCAAATCTCCGCGGGAAACACGACTACCTAGATTTGGTCTAACGTCTATTAGACGAACGGGTAGTGCCTTGTCTTAGTATGTATATTTTTGAGTTACGATTCTGGTATTATTCCAAGTTATAATAATTGTTTTTAGTTTTGGAATAATTATTTATACAATATTTCTGTGTTAATACTTTTCGAGTATTCGTATTCGTATCTCCTTCCCAAGGATGGGGGTCTTTATACATGTAGGCTTGTAGTTCCGACAATATATATATTAAGTCCCACTTAGTAAAATACATTTAACTCATTTGCCCGAAAATAACGTATTCCCAAAATATATATATTTTTCCCAAAAATAATATATTTTCACCTCCTTAGTTTCCAAAATAATATTTTCCAAAATATACGTATACGTTATAATTCCGAAAAATATATTTTTAAGTCTCACTTGAAAAATATATTTTAAATCACTTGTCCAAGATATACATATTTTTTCCCAAAAATATTATATTTTACTTCATACCTTTTTCCAAAATAATACTTATCAAATATACGCGTAAGAGTATTTTCTGAAATATACATAAGTTACGTTTTAAAGTTCGCGTTGTTATAACAATACCGGCGTAACTTAAATATTTATTTGTGATAGCGTTGGTATTATTCTGGAGTCGTATTTTCATGATATTTCCAAGTAATATTATTTTTACCCCAAAAATAATATATCTCTAGTTCACCAAATAATCACGTAAGCACACAAGCGTTTTATTATGAAATATATATTCTCAATATATATTTAACAAGTTTTCATTTACAAAAATCCACCTTCGATACTTGGTTATTTTGTAATAAAAATCATGGCGAAAATTTATATTTTGAAAACAAGTTAAAAATATATTTATAACACTTGTCACCAAAAATATTTCTAAGTGTTATATTTCTAGAAAAATTTCGCCAGAGTTTCCTTTGTAAATGGAGGTGTCCACGCTTACAAGCGTATCATTTTCTTTTGTGAAATCATTCAATCAGTTCTCAATTAACCAACCCGACATTTAGACATGCAAAAATACTACTTATATCGTTTCAGTTTCAATATACAAAACTGGGCTGTTTTTGAGTATTTTAATAAAATAGTTATCTTATTCCAAAAATTCCCAAATTTTTATAGAATGTCTTATACGAACCAAAAATTATTTTTTAAAAATATCGGGGTCCAAATCATCACCAATATTTTATAGAAAATCATTTTCCGGACTGCATTCAGATTTACCTTTTTCTGACTGCAGTTCACGGAATATTTTATTTAAAATTCATCGAGAGTCCTATTTACGAAATTCCCGTTGGAGGATCACGGCGACAACAGTGACCATCTACAGTATAAATTTTATGATCTAACTCTACACAGAATTTAAGTTATGACAGAAAATATGACTCTCATTTACTGCTATAAAAATGCTGCTTTAGCTGCTGTTACAAATCGACGCTTTAAAAATAGTAAACGAAGTCCAAAAATTATGATTCCAGTGCCATTAGAACCGTATTTCATAGTACATAAACCTAGACTTCAGAAAATACATTTTTCGTTAAGTTATGACCTGTTTGCAGCCTATTAAAGTCGGCTGAATGTGCAAATCAGCATGCTGTTTAAAGGTTAAATGTTACTAAAACGCACACATACGTTCGCCATCCTTTCTAATACGATTAAAATCAGATCATAAGTCTGTTACAGCAGATTATGGTTTGTTTATTTCAGATTT
Source organism: Helianthus tuberosus (assembly GCA_030545235.1). Lineage (NCBI taxonomy): Eukaryota > Viridiplantae > Streptophyta > Magnoliopsida > Asterales > Asteraceae > Helianthus > Helianthus tuberosus. The sequence goes on along the minus strand of CM060426.1, from coordinate 56,903,703 downwards.
ATCATGATTACTTCAATACTTCATTACTTTAACCATTCTTCCTCCTTTATGTTTCAAGTCTTGCTTAAGTTCTTAGAGTTCTTATGTTTTTGGTCTTTAAACATCATTAACCACTTAAATAACAAGTAAAATACAAGGATCTAAGTGCTTACCACTAGCACAAGGCTAGGAGAGTTCAAGTGAAGAAATGTGGTGGTTAAAAGAAAACGAGAGAGGTCCTTGAGCTTCCAAACACACCACGCTTCATTGTATGATCCCTTGCACCCTTGGGTATGTATAGAATGCTTGAAGGAGCACTTGTAGGTGATGATAT